>JAZDUA010000099.1:1557500-2250000 GCA_038098605.1 Gryllus longicercus | reverse complement strand
AAGATCAGGGTAGGCGGCGAGTAGTAGAAGAGGATTGAGAATGGAGAGGAGATGCAAAAGAAGAGAACGGAGTCATGGCGACAATGCTTGTTGGGCAGAAAAAGAATCGTTGGATGACAATTGTGAAACCCAAAATTATGCTTTCTCGGTGCATGTGGTGTTCTGTAGGATCACTTACTATCTTTTGCGTTAACCATGGAGAAAGCTGGAGTAGATGTTGAGCGACTGAGAGGTATTGGAGAGAAAGGGGACGATACCAACATATACCGACAGTGCCGACGAAATGTTATCGGTTTTATGGTATTACATATGAAGGATTTGGCTCTCAGATTGTCCTTTGCCACTTCATTCTGAGAAATGAAAAAATATGAGTATAGGTTTCAATATGACAACATTCGCCATAGAATAAAGAACAAATTATTTGGAAGGTAGAGACATTTTAATAATTTCAATAATTACACAAAATGTAATTACTCGGATGGCGAGTACGTTAGTAGGATAACCTTCTGTATTTGACGTAACTAACGTATAGCCATCCAGAGCCCAACCCTTAATATGTACTGTACTTTAGAGAAATTTATTCAATCTTTTGCGCTTAGCGCTAAGTATTTGAACATCATCTGTTATTTTGGCTACCGGTTATGGCTATGGCTTTTTCTCCTTTCTGTACTGAATATTGGACAAGTGATTACCACAGATTTTAAATTAGTACATTGTAAACCTTTGAAAGAATAATCTTTCATTTTTGTTGTAATTTGTGACTCCTTATTTGGAACATTTTATCAAATATAATATGAAAAGTTTTAAAAAATACTATACATTTGCACAATGGAATTACATTTTAAATTCTTAATTGCCCGTCCTGAAAGTGACACTATTTCATATAAGCCTTCCTGTGCATCGTTCGCCCTGCATTTGCGTAGCAACAGTCACGGACCCTCTCCCGGCCAGTGATACCCGGTCCACCCGGTTTCCAGTTCCCTATTTGAGATTAATAAAATGGACGACACACTACTTTTATTCGGGTTTAAAACTCACTTAGAAAATCATCATAACTCATCCAATATTTCTAGGGCTGGCAAGTAATGGGCTAAAAGCGCATTTCAGACCATTATATGAATACTGGTCCACGCCAAGCACTAGCAATATAATCATTCTATCATCACTCTCTTTTTTCTTCTTCTTCTTCTACTCTCTCTCTCTCTCTCTCTCTCTCTCTCTGTGTCTCTTCATTCTGCCCGTCTTTCTTTTTCTCTAAACCGCCTCTCTTTTTCCCGTACCCTCTTTCTCTTTCACTCCAGCCCCCCCTCTCTGTTTCCCAACCCTTCTTTTTTATTAATTCTCTTATGAATACGTTTTGCCATTCCGTCACCAGCGTCTAGACCACTTCCCGGGCACCAATCCAGGCGTATGAGGTGTCATTAGATGTGTTTTCTGATGGGGAACTGATAACTACTTTTCGGATCCCGCTGGAAGATTCAAAGAAATTGCCAAAAACTTTTTTTTTGTGTTTTAGCGCTGCGAAAACGGATTACAGCGTCTTCGACGCCACATTTTGCTAGTTATTAATGTTATAATTGTTATTAGTACGTCAAATTAAATTCTTCTATCCCTTTCGTCGTTACGCATTTAAAACATCGATCGCAACTTCAAATAATGTCGTTCTGCAGGTGAAGTGTTGGCAACAAAAGGTTTTGCTCACCGGCAAACCTTTCAGGATGGGCTTTATTGCTGCTGCATCGCAGCCGCAGCTCGTGCGTCACCTAAAGGCGCGATCGCCTCTCCGCACGCGCGGTGCCTGGCGATGGCGTCACGTGGGCGCGGGGGGGGGGGGCGCCGCCGGGCCCGATAACAACCTATTGATGGCGCCCCCGGGGACGCCTCCATGCCCCCCCCCCCCCCCGCCACCACCGCCCTCGCCGCTGCGCGAACTGCTCTGCTTCCCTTGGTCTCCGCGTGCGCCTCCTGCTTCTCATTCGCGGACTAATCCGCATTTTCCTCCTTGCTCTTTGGCCGCGCCCTTAGGCTTCCCCGTATCATCACCCTTTGGTTGCGATATTGCTCTTTGGTCTCGTCCTTGTGCGTTGGTAACGTCGTTGCCCTTTTGACCGCGCCCTTATTCTTTGGTCACGCCATCACACTTTGGCCGCGCCTTTACCCTGTGGTCGTGTTCTTGTCCTTCGGCTACGTTCATGCAAATTGACCGCACTCTTAGGGTCCCTTCAAGGGCATGGGTAGCGCGTCTACTACAGAAGCATTGGTTCACATGGAGGTTTACATAGAGAAGCATTGGTTTACATGGAGGTATTGGCGCTCGTTGGCGCCCTCCCGCCACCAGCGGCGCAGACGCACGTTCGTGCCACCGCCAGTAGCGCGCAGTTGTCAAAGTCTCCATCTTCTGACTGCACATTTGACTCGCCACTGAACCGGTGCTTGCCTCCCGCTTGCCTTTTGGCAGTGCGAGTCACGTGACCTTTCTCTCTCGCGGTCAGTGGCGGTTGGCGGTGGCTGGGTTTGAAGGGCTCCGCCTCTTCTCGCAGGCGTCATAGAGTGGCTCCGTGGGAAGGCATTCTTATCCTTTGGCCACGCCCTTACCCTCTTGCCGCTCTCTCCTCCGTTGATCAAGCTCTTATCCTTTGGCCGCGCGCGCACTTGTCGGCGGCGACGACCCAAGTTGACGTGTTCAAACCTCATCGAAGCCGTGGATTGTAAGGAAGAAAAAATCCTTCGTACGCCTTCCTTTGGAGGGGAAGTACAGCCGGCTGTCTCATGTTCGTAGATTTACTGCTTGTGAAAGATCCCCAAGCCTAAATGAAGCCTCTGAACTAAAATCAAATCGTCTGTTTCGTCGCCCAAAAATACCTCCTTTCTTCGCTAGTGGGTGAAATTTGCGTGGTCAGACGGGAGAGCGGGCCTGATGGCCCTAGTCTCGCTATGTAAAATAAGGCATCAATTCAATTCACTAGTCCTTTGGCCCACTGCCTTTCTCTCTTGCTCACCAGCGTCGCGATCTCTCTCTCTCTCTCTCTCTCTCTCTCTCTCTCTCTCTCAACTGTCACTTTCTCGCTCCCGATTCGACCTCGAGCCGCCCGCCGACCCCCGACCGCCCTCGAAGGCGCTCGCCTCCCCCCTCTGCGACGTGCTCTCTAGTGGAGCTCGGTGCTTACGGGGCACAATAGACGCCCCAGGTAAGACGGTTGGCGCGCAGACCCACCAGAGGACGCTAGAACTCTGGCGATTGGGCAACGCAGCACGAGTGCCAAATTTATCAGAACTAAAGCAGTTGTGACGCTAATGATAGACAATAATCCGTTATTAAAAACGCACGCTGGATATATTGCAGTGGCTTGAAAGGTCTATGAACAGGAAAAACGTATTTTTTTACTTTACTAGTGTATACCTAATGTAATCTTATGTTAATAAATCTATAGATGTAAAGAATTGGGAATTTTAATTAGTAACTGACACTTTTACACCATTTACAATAATGTGAATTAAGAAAAGGCTTTGAATTGTAAAATTAACACTTATACGTAGGAGGGCGAATTTTGATGTCATTAAACCTCACCAAAAATGAACAATAAAATGCTCTTAAAATGTTTGTAAAATGTCTTAAAAACAAAGACAATTATGTAAAATATTTGGTCAAAACCAGCTCAGATGAATAACTAAGCAGTTAGACATGTTACTGATGTAACCAAGACTTCTTTTTTTCGTTCAAGTGAACTCATCTTGGAAACTAGTTAGGAATCGACGAAGAAATCTGTCTTATCATGAATTCCGTCGAACTGACACTGGTGTTGATAGACGTCACAGGAATCTTATATTACATGCAACGGTTGACATTACATATTCTGAGCAAAAAATGGAAATGGCTACTCAGGAATTTTGTAAAGAACGTTTTTTCCCCATCGAGTAAATATTTTCGGAGCAAGTACCATTGAACTGAAATCGGTAAAAAAATATGTAAAATGCTTTTAAAATGATTTAAAAAGAGTAAAAATATTATTTATTAGTCGAAAGTAAAAAGTTCAAAAAAATGAATAACAATTGGTCATTTCCTTTTTTCATAACATAAAGTGAATGTCTATACTGAAATGCGTTGTTTTAAGGCGAAGAGAATAAAAACAACATTTCATTAAAATCCGCCTGCTACTTATAAGTAATGTAAAAATTTTGCAAAAATTTGCTGAACCAAATTAGAACTTCAAACGTTTTTGAAAGACACTACCCCATTTTATTTCAGTCACAGTCGCTGTACATTGAGAACTTTCTACACCAGCGATGCTTGTGTCTAAGAAATTTCCGCGCTCGTTGCGAGATAATGTGTGAGGTTTCCCCACTAATCGATTTAACTCTCGGGTCGATGGGGCTTCGGCTTTCGTGGCTGGGCCTGCAATATTGTCCCAGGTCAAGTGTTGCGGTAGTGAACTGCATGGACGAAATATTTACGACCTGTGAGTGCGCTTCTGGTATGTAGGAAATTGCTCCCCAGTACTACAACAAATTGGATTTAAAACAAAAGAATAGAAGTTTGTGAATTGCGATGTAGGAGGCAGATTAATGCAACACACGTTATAATAGTGCCCAGTTCATAACTCGAAAACAATGCAATTTAAGTCCTTAAAACTAAGTTTGTGCCCTGTAGGGACACAGATTTTGAGAGACGTTTTGCAGAGGCGTTTTGCAGGAATGCAAATTTGGAGGTGGGGAAGCTAGATGCTGGAAGGGGGCGTGTTTGGAATGATGGGCGACGGATAGAGGGTTGGAGAGGGACTGTTGTGGGATGGTGAGGGCGATAGATGTTTCATATGCATTATTCTACAAGATGAAAGCTTTTAACCTTCTGTTAAGTTTTTGAAGATTAGCTCTATTGGGACATGGTTCTCCGGGGGTTCTTCGGGGGTCAGAAGTGCGCAGTAACTCGAAATCTAAGAAAAAATATACAGCAAGAAAACAGTCAGAAACAGTATTTCACGGTAAAATGACACTAAAAAGGCTGAGATTTAATCTCAACGCACCGAAAGAGGTATCTCAGGTCATCAACTGTAGTGCCCCTGACCGGGGAGTCCTAGGGTTCCACTCCCGACAGTGGCGGGATTTATGACACTGGCTGCATGGCTAGGTCGAATTGAATTTGTATCTGGGGGAGAATTCTAGCGGCCGGCTGCTCCGAGAGGTGGCTTCTTCTGGCGAACATCGAAGCAGTGATCTAAAAGACACCGGACCGCGCGCGATCTTTCCATCTTGTACCTTGTCTTTTCCTCACCTCATACATACACACACTTGTATACACTACAATAGGGGTGTCCTACATGAAAAGCCTCAAGATCCCCAACTGAAACCTTCAATAGGGCTGCGGGTCATATTTTCATTGCTTGGGCGATCCGCACCCGACTTCTTCCCCGTATTGTTGATCTCGGCACTTTGCCATCTGTTACAGCGCAGGGAGGGTATGGCACCATGCATTATATCACGCCGTACCATGCATAATATAGGGAAACACATTGGAATAATTTTGATTTTCTAAATTTACTACAAGAAATAATACTTAAATCTTAACTTCCCCTATTTTCACATTAGAGGAGAAGTAGACCCTGGCAGGTCGCTTGCGCTTGGTACACAACGTTCTCGCCTAACAGGATGCAAGAGGCCTTCACTTCGGACTAATAAAAACCTTTCGAGGGCCGTCAGTTGGGCAACCCTTCACTGGAGTACCACACATGCCGGAAAACCGGTGGGAAGCTGAGAGCTTGTTCTAAGTGGGGCTTTAGCGCCCCGATGGTGGGAGATGCCTGGTTGTGGGAAATCACGCTAAACGACGTGTCGGTCGGTGCCGGATCTCCACATTCAGCGGGGAAGATCGCAACCACTTCGCAAAGGGGAAAACTGCACTGCACTCACGGGACTAGTGGCTTTGGCAGTTGACGCGCCCGGACCACAGTCAATCATCAACGCTTAGCATTAATTGCACTTACTTATACACAATATAACGCTGTGACACACACAGATACGAAATGCGACGAGTTAAGAATTTAATCGAAGGTACACTAAGCTGCAAAAAACAGCAAGAATTATTACCACATTATTGAAGTATGCATTAAAAAGCATTATTTCGAAATCCCAAATACACAGCGACTTTCTGATACGCTTTGTGGATTAGTATTTATGTTGCACTGGGTGATTTAAAACCTTTTCGATTTATATTTGCGCATTATACAAAGCAGTGATTGCTTGGTGAGCTACGAACAAAAGAATGAGTGCTTCATAAATTTCGTCTCTTTAGGAGATGAATTTTAGCAGGGCAATAAATTAAAAAACAATTGAATTTAAGGTAATGTCCCTAAAACTTAAATGGGAATTCCGGAAACTGTTTTTGAAAATGTTTGTCTCAAATAAAATACATCCGCATTTACTGTATTTATTAAATTACACTCATTTCAAAGCACAGTTTCATAAAAAATAAGTTTTATACCACCTTATCTTGCTCTGCTTCATAAAACTGCGTGTATGCAAATGAATAAACGTTAGCAGTCATTGCTATAAAACCCACTTATTCTAAGCATTAGATACAACTCTTACATCTACTCTCCCTACCACATTGAAAGCGCCAAACAATTCTTCGTTGAAAGCATTACGGTGGCTTAATGTAATCTTAAAGGCTGAAGTAGCAATTAGTTATGCCTGAGGCAACAACAGAATTGGAACTCCGCTTCCAACATTTTTCAAAGAGGATTACACCAGTCCATCCGCCTTTTGTGTCTCATCCCCTGCTCTCTGTAGTTAATAAATTAATTAAACCGCAATTAACGAAGCATGAAAAGCCATTCAGTAATAATAGCCGTTAAAAACTGGTGGATTGTGGTCATAAAATTCCGTAGTCACAAAGCTGACGCATGCGGACAGAACATCGAAAGAGCTTTCGTAACTGACGGAAACTAGCGCAATTAGATTCCCGAACTGGATGTAATATAGTTTTTGAAGGGAATTTAATTTGACAACTTCAATATACTTTTAATTCCGCCGTAATCAGAAAACTCTGCTACGAAAGTGTTTTTCTCTTAATTTATGAACCTCCAGGAACCTCCAGTTACGGGAAAGCTATTTTAAAAAAATATTTTTTCCTGTTCGGCAGTTTTGCCTTTTAGGGTTTGTACATTTTTATTTTTAATACATAACATTTAGGGATACAACCTCTCAGTCTTGTATCTTACTACTAGCCAATTTACAGGATTTCATACTTATATTTATAACATATCTAAACAATTTACACACAATACTCAAACTTTACAATACAATATTTATTCTTACATCTAGATACTCTCTAAACATACATTCAAAAATTATCTTAATATTGGAGGGGACAATTTGTAAATTTTTAACATATTTTCTAATAGTGGATATTTTTAATGGGTTTTAACATATCTTTCGGCTATCGTACGCGTATTCTCTTGGGATTGTTTAATATTTTTCCTCTTTGAAAATTTTATACTGCGAGGAGAGGATGGAAGAAGCTCAAAAATTGTCACAGTTATTTCTTTTATGATCGTTTAGGTACGTTATGTGCAAAAGCTAATTTGCAAAGAGAAATCAATTAATACGTTTGCGTCAATGTTCAATCATTTAATCTGGAATGGAGAGAAGTATGCAAGAGGGAATAGATGTTAAATAATTCAGATAGATACATAATTTCAAATGACGATCTGGGTAGCCAGTTGCGGTACCAAATATGTACCATTGTGCGTAATAGATTGGCCTTACAGAGGTACAAATTTTGAACCATCGAACCTTCTCCGTGTGTTTTGTTTCATGTTAGAATAATGACACACCGCTAAATATTACTGGAAATAATTTCCTGAAGCACCCGATGATGTTGTAGGTACGATAAATGATAGAACACGCGAGAAGCATTTGTAACAAAGACTACAAGACATTTTCTTGTCAGCTTTTGGTGGGAGCCGATATATGAGCTGAGCAATTAGGGCAAAAATGTATTTGTAGGTTTCCGCGGCCGGAGTCATTGGATGCACATCCTGCCCACGTCGTGGGGAGAGACCCGCAGGCGAAGCCCCGGTCATCGTGGTGTGAGGATCCATCGGATATGTGTTCGAATCGCCGTTAATAATGCTTCGGATGATAATGGCGGCACAGCAATACGTCAGACATTTTGCGTCGGCGCGTCCTCTTTCCCTTATGGTACAGCACTCTGTGATATTATTCCAACAATTATACTACACGCTCGAACACATTATACTACACTTTTGTTTCTGGACTACTTAGAGAATGTTGAGGTGCTCCCGTGCAAGATCCCGGACTTCTCCATCATTGAACACTTGTGGGATGACATTGGAAGGGGACTCCACTGCAGAACCATCCTGCCAAATCTGGAGGAACAGCTGCAACAATTGTGGACGCACTTGCCTCAAGAGAGGAACCAAAGGCTGTTTGACATCATTCCGAACCGCATAAGGGCATGCATTGCAGCCAGAGGAAGGGCGACACCGTGCTAACATGGTGCCCACTTTGAACCTGTAACTGCCAACGGTCTTGTCTCTTTCATCCCATATTGTAATCAGTTCAATAAAGGCGCATTATCTTTCAGAATATGTAGCTACATTCACTTCCAACCACTCTTGGGTGCTTCACTTTTTTGTCAGGTTGTGTATTTATTTACAATAGTACTAAAATTCAAATATACTTAATCTGTATGCAATAACAAGTATTTTAATATTATCCTTGTCTTAAACACACATCTTGATCTGGTTTGTCGTGAAGTTGTTCTTTATCTATTGAGCATTTTCTTGGATGGTTGAGTTGTCACTGAACCGAAAATTTACCATTTATCCCTCCAAGTATCACATACATTTATTGTCGACGGTTAATAAATCAATATATTTAAAACTATGCGTGGCCTTCGTCTGCTCATTAACGTAATACTCTGACTATATGTTGTAGATAATTTTCTTGCTCTGCGATTTCAAGCAGCACTGTCAGTCATTTGAGAGTCAAATTCTCATGTCTAATAAATGCTAGAAATCTTTTTTTATTATTATTAAATTCTTAAATAATTGGTGTTTTGAAATAACAATACATGTAATAAACATACAATTAGTTGAGCATTCATATTACACTCATTGCTTATAAAGTAATTAATCATTTTTGATCATTTCAGTGAAATTCTGACAAGTCTTAAATTTTGCTGTATTTCACAAAATATTATTTCTTATAAGATAATAGAAATGTATATTTTGATGTTTACTTTTAGTTCATTAATGTGAAGCACTTCAGTGAGGCGCCAGTTTGTATGTTATTAATTCATTAGCGCCATTTGTCTACTTATTCTCTATTTCTGTAGAAAAAAATGTCATTGAATGTATTGTCGTTTGTTCCAGGTATGTACGCCCCTCTGGGAAGAAAAGGAGATATTATTGTGTAGCTGATAGGTAAGATACACATACACAATCATTTATCTTTGGGTGACGGGCGAAGAAATTTTCCGTCGGAAACCATTCATGGGGGATGACTGGCGGCAGAAACTTTCGCGTGTCTGGCTGGAGTCTTATAATGCTCTGTAGTAGAGAAACATTGAAGATATCTAGTAGAGAAACATTGAAGTATGTAGTGATGGGCATTTATCAGGCAATATGTCGATCAAGTATTGTATTTCTCTTTTATCTGCAGCTCTTTTCTCCGTGAAATCGATTGTACGCCTAACCGTGCTCGTGACGTTGTGCTGGCGGGAGAAAGGGTCTTTGTCTCCAGGGACAAGATGGACGCTCGACCTTCGGCCACTAATGAGTGAATGCACTCAACTGATTGTATCAATATCGAACAACAATATAAGAGAGCAATCTAGAATTTCAGCATTATACTCAAATTTTACCATGACTTCTCCAAAAGAAATGTATCGCTTCCTTGAAGTTTTCATTTTTTGTGATGTTAAAAACGGCTCTCTGCTGCAAAACAACAAGTGACGTTCTCCTACTTCGGTTACTTATTACTCTTATTTTTATTGCTGGTTTCAATCAACTCTGGTCCCGTGATGTGTATTACTACTGCCAAGACACGGTTCGAGGGTCGAGTCCCCACGGTGGCAGGATTTTCGACATTAGCTTGTTAGCAAGGCCGAAAGAATCCGCTGTCTAGAGGAGAAATTCTAGCGGTCGGCTGCTCTCATCGGTAGTTTTCCGTGGCTTGTCCGATCAACACCAGGCGAATGCAGGAGCGGTACCCTAACGAACGGGCAGCGGACCGCGCGCGATATTTCCTTCCCATTCTTTGTCCTATCCTGTCATGTCACACACTTGCACTAACACGCACCACACACGAAGTACATATACCGGGGGACCGGTCGGGAGCTTAGAGCTTGTCCCGGCTGGGGCGGTCTCCCCTGGTTGGAGATACCTGATTGAGGAAACCCCCTCTAGCTGGCAGCTTGTGAGCGCGGGATCTTACCTTACAGCGTGGGAAAGACCCCCGCCACCTCCCGAACAAAACATGCAAACTTACGGGATTAATGACCGTGGTAGCAATCAATCAATTATTAAAACCCCCTATTGGCGCGTACGCAAGCGAAACAAGACACTGCCAGTTCACTTCCGCGGGAGTGCGTGTTTGCTGATCGCTGGCGTCGCAGTAGCAGCGGGTGGGACGCGCCAAGTGTCTTCCCTCTTGAGGGACTCGTCGCGGTCCTCCGCTCGCTTCTCACTGGACGCGCCGGCATCGCCCAGCTGCTCTCTGGCCGATAGAAGAATTAGGACACAATATAGGGGAACAAATCTATGCAAAACGGCAGGACATCCTTTAATGGGGGAATCAAAAGTTATTTGGAAGTCAAGAATGTATCAGTACCACAGTGGGCAGTTCCTATTCTTACTATAAAGTGAGAACAATTTGAACTTTTCTGTGGCTCCTTCCCTCTTCGGTTATTTTACCGACCGTCATGTCTCGGCCTCCGTGGCCGCGGTCGCCGGGGCCAAATCCATACGCGACCGGCGCACTTATAACATGGTCGCGCTGTACACATCTTTGGAGATGAGTCGGGAGCTTCGATCACATCTCTGCTGAAGCGGTCCTCCGCTGAAGGAGGTACGTAAGGGTGGGGATTCCCCGCCAGCCGAAGTAAAGGTCGCTGCCGGATCTCTTCTTTCAGCGGGGACGGAACACCAGCTGCTCCTGGAATAAAACATTCACTATTGTGACAGGGCTAATGCCAATAGCAGTTGATGAATGCGGTTACATGAATCAATAAATCTTGGTGATATTTAAAGCCGGCACCCAAGGATTCCTTCCTCCTAATTTCTGAGGGATACGATGGAGCGCGACTGCGAGGGAAGCGAAAGGCGCGGGAGGGCGCTGTGCCAGTGCCAGAAAGCGCTCGTGCGAAAGGGAGAGCTTTGCGTTCCAGAGCGAAGCCGAAGGGAATAAAGAGGAGAAAAAGATGGAGAGAGGGAGGGAGAGAGGACCACCCTCCTCCTCCTCCTCCTCCCAATGGCCCACTTGGCAGCGACTCGCCACCTCCAGCGCAGCCCCCAAGGCGGAGTCAATTCTTTTGTGACGGCGGAGGCGGGGTGGCAGGGGCGCGGGCGACAGAGCTAGGCCACGACTTCTGTTGGGGTTACAAGGCTCTGGGGGAGGCAGGCCCGGTAACCAAGGAGGTTGCCATGTGTGTTGAGAGCAGGGAAATGATAATTGAAGGGCTCGGTTGAACAACGGGCTGTTAAACATTTTTTGTGAAATTGAATTATTAGCATTATATGCTCTAAATTCTGTTATTTCAGTGTAATATGTATTTTTAAATCCAGAATGGACTTATATGCAAGTGTACAGTGTTTAAAACTTTAAAAATGTACTGAGTTATATGAGGGAAGTTCAGATTAGGCCCTTGTTCTAATGAGCCCTCAAATTGGCAAACTGTGATGGGAGGCAGTGTCAGTGGGGAGGACGGCTAATCCGATCACTTTGCCAGTTTGCTTCAACACAATATACACTGAGTGAGTTTTTCTGAATTCTAGATTCTTTCCACGTGAACGACTGGTCTTCATAATAAAAACGCAACAAAAGTGATGCTTACGGTTTAAAACATATCGAACTTATATGTCAACAAAATGTCAATTTTTGATATCTGAGGCCTCTCAATAGACTACGAAGTGAACGGGGTCAAACAATTGACGTATTGGCGTGGGTTGTACCAGCTCTAGCAGATTGTACCAGATCTACCAGGTGCAGGCCACACATTCTGAAGTGTATTCTGTTGCGATATTTTGTAAATTACATGCTTCGCAGCACATTTCATCACTATATCCTAGCGGAGCCCAACAGACGTTGTTCTGCTATTCGTCTCCCTTTCTCTCTCCGTCTCTCCCCAGCAAAATGTAATAGAATGTTCGAAAACATCTCATCACTAAACGATTATTAAAATGTATTTTGCCCCTGAGATTGTGATATTTCTCCCGGGAGACACAGAGAAAGAGAAAGACAAAAAACACAGGGAGAGAAACAAACAGAAACAGAGTCAGAGAAAGTGAGGGATAGAGACAGACACAAAGAGACAGAGAGAGAGAGACCCAGAGACAAAGATAGAAAGAGAGAGAGATGGAAAGACATGGAGAGAGAGAGAGAGAGAGAGAGAGAGAGAGGAGAGAGAGAAAGAGAGAGACGGAGCCACACTGGCGATAAAGTCTTTCGTCTATTGGAATTTTTGCAGAGCGTAGCGTAAAACGCGATTAACAATCACGTGACCAGTAGCATGTGAAGTGTAATACATTGCATATAGCGAAGCATTGCGGGGTCCACTAGTATTCAATAAAATTTCAATACTTGTCTGCTTCCGTTCCACGTGTGTCTGCACGAGCAAAACCTCTAGCTCTCACGCTCCTCGTGGACCTCCGTTTCACGGGTTCGTCGGTCCTCGGCGCCCTCTTTCCGTCTCCGCGGCAAGGCGCCAGGCGCGCGTGCAACCGCCCCCCCCCTCCGCGGCCATTTCCATTTTGATGCGGCCATCTTGCAGCGCCATCTTGCGGCTCGCGTGGGGCCCGAACGACACACCACACGACGTGGACCGTCCGCAGTAGAAGGAACGAATGCCACTGTTTTCTCTTCCTCTTCCTTCTGTTTCTGCTCCTACTTATTCCTTTTATGCGGACGTACACAGAAAAAACAACAACTTTGTTGGTATTGAGGAAGAACAAAACGAAGATTATGACTACACTTGGTATTAGAGAGAGTAAATTACTGTAATCTAAAAATCATCTCTTACAGCATCACGGTAGCAAAACGAGTTTTTCTGTCGAAATAACGACACTTTTCGCCGCAGTATTACTCAACGTTCTCTACAAAATGTACATTACTCTGTATACATGTACATTTACGAGAAAGAAAAAATGCGCTATAGATTTGCCTTTGTTACTGGTACACGTCAATAGGTTTCTTTCGAATGCACTTTATAAAATAAAGTTCTTTTAAAGTTATTTACCTTGAAATGTGGTGTAATTGTAGAAATAATACCTGATATTTTGACTTTCATATGATTTTCTTCACTTATTTATATGTCACTTTTTTGCGCTCAAATATACTCTATGTTCAAAACTTTTGAGTTAAGTAAAACGATGTGATTTAATTGTAAAGAGTCGCCCGAAATGTATTAATACCTACCTTTCTTCAACAAAATAATTTTTTAGAGATGTGTAACTTCTTCTTGTGCACCGACCACATTGTTTCCCATGTGTAATAGTTTGCAGTGTGTCTATTTGTTTGCAAAATGTTATATGCCCCTTGATTTTAATGACAATTGAAAATCTGTCTTAGTATTACCATAGATACGAGATGAAGTGTTCGTAGATGGAGAGCATAGTTGATTTTTATAAACTTTTATGAGTTTGCTAGAACTAATTTATCGTACAATATATGATTTCTAAAACACGTGTTCGTGAGAACATCACAGGATATTTTGCCGCAGGAACATGTACAGCAAATCCAGATCAATATCACGAGGGAGCCCTGTTCTAGACTCTTATGACAGCAGAAAAAGAGCCACACTGAGTATGAAACGGAAGTCCTTTGGAACACCACATTACCATAATAAAGATAATGGATTAGCATTATTCATATCGAGCATACTGAAGAAATGGGTCAAATCAATGTACCCAATTGGGGAGAAGAAAAGATTGTCGGAGAAATCCATCCGCGTGAAGTCATCTGCCCCTTTGCGAAGTGTGAAGAAAGCGCTGCCCTCCTTAGAACGATTGTCGTTCATAGAAGCAGCAAGGCACAGAAGGCCACCGAAGACCACTGTATCCACTCAGCTTTCGGAACTTGAAGCAGTAGCAATTATCACGGTTTTCGAAGACGTTTACCCAATTATTGGGATTCTAGAAACATCGATTCTTGATGAGGAAGACGAAACGTCAAGAATTCTTTCGTATCGGACTCCACTTGAAAGGTGAGGTGTTTCTTTGTTTTATTTTTATATTTTTGTATTAATTGAGGCATACAGTGGAAGAGGCAGATAACCCACAAAATTCAAAACATCGATGTTTAGACGTACTCGATTATGAATATACGGAATTCGTTAATAAATCGATGTTTTGAATTTTGGGTGTTAACCCCTCTTTCACTGGATGCCTCAATAATAATATTTAATAATAATAATAATAATAATAATAATAATAATAATAATAATAATAAAAATAATAATAAATTGGCTACAATTGGCTGATTGCCAGGTGGTAACCATAACCTACAGATTTGCAATACATCTACATTCACAATACAAAAACAATTTACAGTGCAACACAATAAAAGAAATTACAACTACATATACTACATCATCAAAAAATTATACGATATAAGAGCTGCCTTTAGAGACTTCTGTAAAACCAACCGTAACCAACATTATTAATATTTTTTAAAAAAATGCGCGTATACACATGTGTACTGACTATTGATATATCTTATTAATTACAACCCTGCTTACTTGCATACATAATAATAATAATAATAATAATAATAATAATAATAATAATAATAATAATAATAATGTCTTTATTAATGGCGAGGCTCAGGCCATAGGGCCTGCTCTTCCGCCTAACCACTTAAATTTACATACATTTAGAGAAGTAACATTTTAAGAGGGGAGGACAAGCTGTACATTTACGTCTGGGAGAACAAATCTAGGGACCATCCCGGCATACGCCATAAGCGATTGAGTAAACCCAGAAAAACCTCAATCAGGATGGCGGCTTAGGGCCGAACATTAATACAACTGAGTATGTTATACTGAGTAGTGAAAGGGAAGTTTCGTGAAAGAGAAAAGAAAAGACGTACAGGGGAAGGGGTCAGAAAGTATAAATGATAAAGTTTGTGAGGGAAAGGGAAGAGAAAAAAAGCGAAGGAAAGGACGAAGAAGAAGTAGGCGAAAAAAGTGAAGTTATTTGAGGAACGTTACAGAAAGCTACGTTTAGTTTACAGTAGCACTTTACATAAATATACAATAATTTTGCACCAGAGAAGCACAATACACTATAAGCTAATGACAACAGTAATTTTAAACACAATACTGGCAGTATTAAGGAACAATACAAAGAGTGCGGGTATCTTAACATCAATTTTGTTTATGCCAATATATTGTAGTGAGTATCCTGATGATGGTACAGAGATAGCTACAAGTATATTTTATCTGGAACGTCACTAATACTTTTGTATATTTAATTAACAATTTCATTAGGGTACACAGAAAAATAATAATGCTCATAATTTAGGTGTGAGAGGCAATGGAAGATGAGGATAGAGCAATGAGGTATGGGGTAGAATATTGAGAATAAAGAGGGGGAAATAGAGGGTGTTTAACGGGGGCGGTGACCGGGCGCTTGGAAGTGGGAGAAGTCTGGAGATTGAAGGAGACGTTAATGCCGTTCTATATGTCGTTATTCCTTACCCATGTGGTTAATTCAGCTTTGAATTTGCCGAAAGTATTTAAATGTTTTACTCTCGCTGGTAATTTATTCCAGGCTCGGATAGCTGTAATGGTGAATGATTTACTGAATGAAGTCGTGTTGTGACGTGGTACACAAAGCAGGGCTGATTCACGAGATCGATTTAGTTTCAGAAGATTGAAGTTACTTATGAGGTGTGTTGCATGAGAACCGGTTAAAACTTTATAAAGAAGAAGTAAAGAGTGGAGTAACCGTCTTTTGTCTAGAGTAAGCATACGAATTCTGTCAAAAAATTCGGATACATGGTCGTATTTTCTTAGATCAAAAATAAAACGTACGCATGCATTCTGGGCTACTTGAAGTTTACGTTGTAATTTAAATGTCATGTTGGTCAGAAGAAAGTCGCAATAGTCGAAATGTGGCATGATAAGGGATTTGATGAGAGTCTCACGTGTGCTACCTGGTAAAAGTGCTCGCAGGCATTTCAGTGAGTGCATTGAAGCAAAAACTTTACGGCAGGTTGAATCTACGTGCGAGTTCCAGCTGAGAGTGTTGTCGATAACTACACCTAGGTTCTTGACTTCAGAACACCAAGATAAAATGGTGTCATTTATAAAAATATTAGGCAAAGGAGAAGAAGAGATTTTATTCATAGTGCATTTCGAGCTGATAACCATGCACTGTGATTTGTTTGGGTTTAATTGTAAGCCTAAAGACGCTGCCCAGTTGTTTATCGCTCTCAAATCTTCATTAATTTTTTGTACGAGTGAAACGAGGTGAGACGGGTGACCACTTATATATATCTGGAGATCATCCGCATACATTTGATGACTGCAATATTTAAGTGCATTTCCCACGTCATTTACATAGATTAAGAAGGCCAGTGGCCCTAACACAGTGCCTTGAGCAACTCCGCGGTTAAGCTTCAAGTCCCTTGAGCTACGGCTACCGGACACCACTCTTTGGGTTCTGGAAGTTAAATAATTAAGAAACCATTTACACGTAGGCTGTGCAAATCCCATGATCTTTAGTTTGGCGAGCAGGATGTCGTGATCTACTGAATCGAATGCTTTGCTGAAATCCAGAAGAACCAAAATAGTTATATTACCGTAATCTATTGCTGTTCTCGCGTCTTCAATAACGTTTAGTAGTGCGGTTCCAGTATTTCTGCCGGAACGGAAACCTGATTGCTGATCGTTTAAAAGTGATTTTGTTCGAAGATACTGTTCAGTTTGCTTCCGGACGACTTTTTCGAGTACTTTAGAGATAGTTGGGAGGATGCTAATTGGGCGGTATTCAGTAGGGTTTTTGGTTGATGTTGTCTTGGGAATAGGATGCACGAGCGCAGTCTTCCAGGATAAGGGATATTGCCCGCTCATTAGTGAGAAATTTACGATTTCGGTGATAATTGGGTACGTCACATCTAAGCTATTTTTTAGCAGCTTGGCATTTATACCATCGGAACCTGAAGCATTTGATTTGAGACTTTGAACGATTTTAATTATGTCCTGATGTTCAACGGACGAAAAGAAAAAATTATCGTTGGATTTTATTTCTGCGTTTTGGAGAAACAAAAGAGATTGCTTTTTCAAGTTACTGTCAAATGAAGGAACGCTGTTTATGAAACTGTGATTTAGTGATTCTAAGGGTATATTCGCTTCAATTTGGGGAGGACCTTTGCCTATTCCTAGATTTTTCAAATTTTTCCAGATCGTTCTCGAGTCGCTGTTTCTGCCGAAGGTGGTGTGGTAATATTTTATTTTAGCGTTGCGGCATTTCTGCGTAACTAAATTTCTGAGCATTTTGTACTGTTTTTTAAGTAGTTCGCATTTAGTTTTCCGGAAAATTGCATACGCTGCATCACGATCTTTCATTAAATTTCGAATTTCAGCAGTTAACCATGGTGCAGGAGGACGAGTTACACGCGAAATTTTTAAAGGCGCATGCCGGTCGTAGAGCTGTGTTATTAAGTTAGTGAAAATATTTACTTTATCATCCAGTAATTCTTCTTCGTGTACAAGGCGCCATGGAAGTGCCAATCCATCTATAATAAACATACGGGTATACATACGGGTATATTCCCACATTATACTTACACAAATATTAACACATACTTACAAATTCTTATATATCAATGCTCACTCACACATAAATACGTACACACGCTTGCCCAGTATAGTACACATGCCTACACACACATACATACACTTAGATTCACATAGTATACTTGCGTACATATTCATATAGTACATTATCGTAGATATACATATGTTTAAATACACAATCATACTATTTTTAAATACAGATAGTGACGTTCAGAATATAAACATCCATTTCGAAGAAACACGAATCCCTGTACAGCTAGTATCTGACTTACCAATGCGCGTGATGCTGATCGGGAATAGATAGTCTCTGTCGGTTCGACTACTGAGCACACGACACTGAGGGTTACTGAAGTACAGTTGTCTGGATTAAAACATAGTTTTCTCATTGGTCACTTTTCTGCCACAATTGTTTTGATTTTCACAGGTCGTTAGTGCACATGAAATTTGAGGCATATCAATCAGATGTCAGACATACCAGGAGAAGAAAGATGTGATGTCAGTTTCTGAGTGGTGACAGTTCATTTTGGTGTCAAAAACCAAAGGGGTTTCGTAGACACCGGCTTCTTCTGACAATTGTTTAGGAAAACAAACCTCTTAAATATATACGTTTAAAAAAATTCAAGCCAAAAATGTGCGGCATTTGAGAGTGGTCCCGTTTCTTGTGTATCGACGAGAAACGCGCTATTTGCTTTATCGATGACATATTAAGAACTATAATACTGAAATAATATAACTCCTACACATTTAGCTGCGACCGTTAAGGTAACTCAACAATCAGATTCAACATGAGTTTCGTAAATCAAAATCTACGAAAGCAGCCAAATTTTCTTTTCTTAAAGATGTCGCCTCATCTATGGATCAAAAGGAAGCACCTCTTCGAATTTTTTTTATATCTTTCAAAAGCCTTTGACGTCATTGATCATAACATTTTACTTTCAAAATTACCTTTGTATAGAATTCGTAGCATTGCTGTAGATTGGTTATGTTCGTACCTGAAACAACGATATCAGAGAGTAGAAATACCTTACTGAAACAATAGAACATTATATATACACCTTTCTGATTCTTTGCCAATTGCATGTGGAGTTCGCAGGGATCATTTGAAGCCCTACTCTCTCCCTACTACACGTAAACGATACGACAATCTACGTAGTAATCATATTCATCAGGTGACAGTATCAACAGCCCTCTACAAAAATTCACTTACAATGAATGTACATAATTTTACAACACCTTGTCAGATGACATTAAACGATGAAATTCGATTCAAAAGTTTAAGTCCCAAGTAAAATACTTTCTGCTGCAGAACTGTTTCTATACAATTAAAGACTATACCGAGCATCCAAAAGGAAAGTAATATTCATTTTAACAACAACATTTACTAGTGTATTATTTTTCATTTGCATTGTATAATTCTAAAGCACCTGCAACAAGTATTGTTCTTCAGCTTCTGGGTCAATAACCCCATCTGGACCAGGTTTTCGTCCAGTTGCCCTTATCCCTGAGCAAATGCTGAGATGGCCCCTTGTTTTGCTTCTGGACACAAATTTAACTTCAAATTAACTTCTCACCATAGCACGTCACACACAGTTTTTAACTGTTTTTGACGTAAATAGATAAATCACGGATGCACATGCAAAAACACACCTTTCAATAATTGTAACGATTTCATCATGATCGCAAGAATTTATTTCAAATATATTTATTCTATACATTGTTTTGGGTACTACTATATTTATTAACTTTTCATAGTGAACATTTTCTATTTTCTACCTATCTATTTGCTTTATTAAAACACTACAATGTTTGAGATGTCGTTTGTGCCCCGATGAGGTCTCGTACTTTTTAAGTGAATACTACCAATAGCAATCAAGCAATACACTAATGAAATAGGACGACAGGCACTGTGCAAATAGAAAGCAGAAATACTACGGTGATTGTTGACAACTCGACCAACTGAAAAGCCGAAGCTGGTAACTGAAAAGCCGAAGATCAGGATGGAGGCGCAAATTTGTTGGATCTAGTGACCATCAGCCTGCCTTCCCTATTCTTTCCCCGCTCTCGTACTCCCAAGGCTGTGGACGTTCGCGCAGTGGATATGCTAAACAGCCACACTCTTTTCCGTCCGTTGATGTGAGAAAAGCTCCGACACACTTCGCCGGTCCAGCGGTACACTTACTAATTGCGAGGTTGCCCATTGGGCTCTCTGGTGGTACGGTACTCCATGCAACAAATAACAAAATATGTATATTACTACAATTGTTATTTACAAATTATGTTATTGCAAATGTGTATACTTAACAATCATATTGCACATTCCATAACTAATAATGCTTTTGTGTCACTTTGCACAGATTTTACCACAAACCGTATGATCTTCCCTTAATCGCCGGGCGATATGAAGTATATGAGGACGGTGCAAGAGAGGCAAGACGCAGAGAATGGTAAACATTTGACGTACTTAGAGAATCCCGTATACGCATGTGCCAATACATTTTCCGCAACTCTCGTCTGTTGCAATGTAAAAATTACAAGAATTTTGAATGAGACGGCAAAAGAATTACTGAACGAAGGTTCATATTCTGTTCTCCAGTACTCTGCACTCATACCGCATCTCGAAGAGAGGGAAGAAAGTAATTTGATCGACGATTATAAGGAGAATCTAAAAAACATTAACTTGGTCCGAGAAACAATAAAAGATTTTCGGGCAGTTAGTCGAGCCAAATCAGAGACTCACCATAGTCAGCGGTGCAGAGTGAAGGTAATGGGTTCCTAACCGCTGGGAAAAGTCTTCCATTTATGGTAGCGTTCATTTTAACTGAAGTGAATTATCAAATATTACACAAAATTCCTTTTACTTCTTTCGAGTTACGTAATGCTGCGGAAAATCGATTTTCACATTTCAACGAAAATACATTTTGGTGTCCCCTGATACCGAAAGAGTGTTTTTTTAAACGTTCGTCCATCTGTCTGACTGACTGCCCGTCTGCCCGTCCGTGCGTCCGTCCACCTGTCCGTCTATAGTCTGTGAACAACACTAGTGTCTAAATTAGGCGTAGGATTCGTTCCGAAGTGAATACTTCCCTGTCAATGTGGCCTAACTCAAACCTCTCGGAATTTTAATATCTTTTCGTTTTGGGGGGTACTCGTAGGGAAATTTTTTAAATTTCCTCAAAACTGGTTCCAAACGTTTTCTTTTTCTCATAAGAATAGACTTACACACACTTTAAAATGTAGCATGAGTCTGATTTTTCCTGAAAACTCTAAATTTTTGAAAATCTCAAAAGTTTGAAATTTTTTCGGCGTCTTTCTACAACTATAATATTGAAGATTAAGATTTTTCCTTCAAATTAAATTTTCTCTCCATAATTAGTTTTGTCATTAAGATCACGTACAGGTTTTTGAAAATTATAGTAGTTTTCACGCAATAATGAATTAAGTATGTGCAATATTCAAAAAATCTCAACAATTTTTCCAAACTTTCTCTTAAAAATTTTCATATGAATAGTGCTAAACGTATTGTAGAAGGTGACATAAACGAAATTTCGCTCTATTATTTTGTTTTGTTTTTAAGTGTACAATTGTTTTTTTACATCTATTTCTCATGTAGTTAATATAAACTATTTTTTAATTTATATGTTATATTTTTCATGTTTTATTTTTAATTAGTATTGCCAAAAACGGGGATATGTTAATATAAAACGGATTTAAGCAGCGCTCATTGTTCCCGCTGAATATTTTTCAAAAACATTTGTCTTCTCCCGAATTTTTATTTTCAGAATGTAGTTCATAAATATTTGAAATATTTTCATATTCAGTTTTTAAATTGAAAAAGTTAGTTGTATTTTCTCAGGATGTTAATAACAACATCATATCCTTTAGGGATATTGCCGGAGAGTCGTATACTACAATGGTATAGAAAATGAATATATGGATAAATGGATTGATTCTCGAAAGTTTCAAAACACGTATCGCCTAAAGCGCGAAGAAGTACAAATGGAAAACACTGTCGAAGAGCTTCATAAACAAATTAAACATACGATTTATGCCCACGAGAATATTATGACGTACTATCGTCAAGATTTGAGTGTAAGTGGAGTTCTTCGGGTAGTAATTCCAGCATCCCATTCATAAAATTACCTCCGAAAACTCACAATTTTTGTTTTTGTTATTTTAGAATATTATAGAGAAGATTGATATGTTTGATCAAAGGCATGAAAAGGACAAAGAAAATGTGGAATTAATTTCAGAAGGATTGAAATTGGAAATAAAATCTACGGAGTATTTGAAAGATTATGCCCAGCACGCTGTGAGTATGTCTGGATTTTCCCACGGTCAAAGAGGATGCTGAAGGTCATTGCCGCCACTCTAGTGGTCGTCGCCGCCCCCGCGAGCACAGCATTTCACCTCCCCTTACCGCGCTCGTTGGCTGCTTGCTAAGGACGTTAGACCCGTACGTGTAGAGTTTAGTGCATGTTTCATCGCGGAAGGCGGCGGCGGGGGTTTCCTCAACCCGGTATCTCCCACCAGCGGGGCACAGAGCTCCCGACCGGCCACCCGGCATGCCACTGTGCTGTTACGTGCTTTCCACTGCATGTTAGTGTACGGGATGAGGATGGGACCAAGGAGAGCAAGGTTCCTGGCCCATTTGTTAGGTAATGCTCCTGCAGTCACCTGGTGTTGATAGTAGAAACCTCGGAAAACTACGCTTCAACTACTCGGAAAACTACGCTCGCAAGCTCTATTCGAGCCATGGAGACTTCCCAGAACATCGCCACAGCCCCCTTCCGCTGCCTCTCTGCCATCCCACTTGCCCCTTTTTCCGACGCGCCCTCATCTACACTTCTTCTCGAGGGAAAAAGAAGAGAGCTTCGATACGAAGTGTAATACTTAACAAAGTTCGCGATTGGATGAAACAGTGCCCCCCCCGAACACTTGTCATTTCGTGACCTCACGTCATACGCGCCTAGACTTTCCCGAATCGAGTTTGCTCTGTTGGATGAGGTCTCGGTGGCAATCTGTAGGCCCTTGGCGCAATCTTGTGCGCTCTTTAGGTCAGGGCTGCTTAGTCCCCTACACGCCCTTGCAAACGTATATTTACTGTTGCCAATAAGCTTTCTATAACTTGGAACGAAAATGTCTAGTTTTTCAAATGTCGCTATCTCGCGATTTTTTAAATTTTATTTTTAATTATTTATCTTTAACTTTTACTCATCTATCAACTATTTATAGTTAAAATGATAGGAAGGGATTTTGGAACTGACGAAACGTGGGCAAATTATCTTCTCCCCCAACCCTTACATAAATCTAATCTAATCTAATAATACATTTATGATATATATAATCTAATACAATAACTCTAATCTAATCTAAAACTACTTGCAATGATGTGCTTAAGTCATAAATTTCAAAATTATTTTTCCATGAAATAAATCACTTTTGAAACCAGTGTAAATAACAACAATAATTTTCGAAAACTAGAGTAAATCGCAAAAATAATTTTAAAAATTCGAAAATTCATATTATTAACCAAAACTTTTCAGGACCGACGTATTTTTTGGCTCTAGTGCTGATATAGGCATTTTAGGCCGTAAACAAGTAATACCTGCAATATAATCATTAAGTCATGAAAAGTGAATATAATTAATGTTCAGTAGTAATCAGAGATGTCGGGGGTCTGAGAGTGAATAATATTTCATCATAAGTGGTACTGAGCCGCCTGTGTTTTTCTATCTGTAACACACTTAAAATTCATTCACTGATTAATTGTTGAGGCATTTGGAGAGCAAGTTGATGTTTCATAAAACCTGTGAAGGTTGGTTAACACAATAAATATGACATAATGTAACGAGTATACAAACAATTTTAATTTGAGGAAAATGGAATGTTTTGAGTTTCTTTAATGCTGTACAGTCAAAAATCATTTTAAACTTTGTGGTGATTGTTAGGAGGTTAAAATGCTGCATTTACTGTTCACAAACACAGAGTTCAGTTCTTGACTTGTCCAAAAATACAAATGCAATACCTTCTTACTGTAGTTTCACGTATTCCACCACAAAATCAGATTTTCCAAATACAATATTTCTTTTCGTAAGTGGTCTGTAATTGTTCATTTTTTTACTATTCAAACCCATCACGAAGCAAGAAAGACAAGAATCACTTGACAAAGTCGTGCACCTCATACAAAAGTTCCGCCAAGCAAACAATTCCTGTTAGTTGAACCTCTCATTTCTACTGGGAACTCTAAATCATGTAACTAAATACAGTTTCCGGAAAATATAAAGTTTTAACAATAGTTGTATTGATCGTAGTGTCAGAACACTTTCACAACAATCTATCACTATAAAAAATAGTTTTCAGTGAACTTTCTCCTTTGGTGAAATGTCAAAACAGTAGGTAGTTCTGAGGGCAGAGAACTTAGCCAACGTTCCTGAAATGAAAGTGAACCATTTTTACGTGTTATATATCGATCACGACATTCCCTATACTTTTGGCAACAATAGTTATCAAAAAGTTAATCACATGCCAGAATTGAGATTAGTCTAGACTCTAGAACAGGGATACCCACACTTTTTCTTACTTTCGACCCCTTTAAAAAATTGCTTTATTGCCCCTTTATTTTTGCCTGTAATATATGCGTTCAACATAGTCATAACACAAATAATTTCACATAAATGACTTGTTAACAATTACTCTAATAATATGAATCAAACATGGCAAAGAATGGTTTATTAGATATACGTAATTTTTTTGTGAAAGTATAATTTAAAATTTTACAGATCTAAACATGTCTTATTGGATGCTAAGCGTTGTATAAGAAACCGTAGTATAATTATTAATCCATTTATGTTTTATGCAAGCAAAAGGTTCTTCGCCGGCACAATCTCGACTCTCGACCCCCTCCCCTGTCGACCTCTTGTTCCCCATCGACCCCTTTACAATTAGCATCGACCCCTAGGGGGTCGAAACTAGTGAGATAGGAGAGTAACCCCCGGGCCACTCGCAGCCTCTGTCGACTCCTTACATCATTGGCTCCTTTTCAAATTTCATCGACCCCCTAGGGGGTCGATACCGACCCCAGTGGGAACCTCTGAACTGGAGACACGAGTGACCCGCGAGCCACTTCACCCCTATTGACTCTTACACCATTGACCCCTTTTAAAAAGCCCATCGACCCCGTTGGGAACCGCTGGTCTAGAGAAAGATTTGCATGCTACAGCGAGCGCCCGCGTGCAGCGTCGTCGGAAGTCTTACATACCTCATTTTTTATTAATGGTTCTACACAGCGATCGCCAGTATTAAGGAAAATATAATGCTAGCGCAGAATATTTTGAAACAATATGAATTAATATACTTCCTCTCCGGCCTAACTTGAATTGTTTCCATTTGACTTATCACATTGATGATATTTAAACTTAATTTGTGAAGGCACAAACTAATTTGACGCTATATATATATATATATATATATATATATATATATATATATATATATACACACACACACACATACGTATAAATGCTTCTTCATGTTTGAGGATGTGCAGGCAAGGCAATTGTATTTTGTTTAAATTTATTTTTATTTTGAACTTTCATGGCACAAATAAAAAAAGAGCATGAAAATAGACGCCAGAACCGCCATTCTAAGCTAGTAAAATATAATCCTTAATTTAGGAATAGAATACCTGTGATGTAATGTACTACTTTGATGTAATTTATTCTTTCGTGAAATTTTCGAGACGACATTTCTAATAACACTTCATTAGTGAAGATTAATTCAGTATTTTACGAAAAAGTAATACTTTTAAGACAAATTATACAAGGGTACGGTATTCACCAGATTGTTTTTTCTCTGAATTCCACTCCCAGTATGATGAGGTGCACGAGAAAGATACTCGATTGAGGGAACGGAGAGCAAGGATTATTGCCGAAGAAAGATTGTATCAACGACAAGTGGCGGCTGTGAGTAGAATAGCGAGGTGGTGGCGAAGAATTTATCCCAAGGTGCTGGCAGCAAGAAAGAAAAAGAAAGGCAAAGGGAAGAAGGGCAAGTAATAAGACGGCGTGAACTAAGAAAAACTGGCAAATAGAGACTCGGATATAAGGCATTCTGAAACAATGAAACTTCCGGATATACCTGTCTCAACTCACAACACGTGTCTCTTTCAGCTTTAAGTTTTTTAACGTTCAGCTTTAAGTTTTTTAAATATATTCTTAGAATCAAACTTTTTACTTCCATGTTTACACTGTTATTTTGATTGTTTCTTCCAATAGTAATATTGTATTGTACAGAATGTTATGTTTATATGTACGTTGTGTATAATATGGTATACTATTTTATACTCTTTATACTTTTTAATTACATTTTTCTTAACTGTTTTGGAGTTTCTTTTCTTGCATGGCAGTCTCGCGCATGTGAATCTGTAATGTACAATTATTCAGATGTCATGTAACATGAGCACCTCCTGTCATTTTTGAACGATTGAAGATATTTCAATTGGAACGGTTGGAATATTTCAATGAAGTTTTCACAAAAGTGTTTGATTAAATATGGCTAATTGCAGGCAAGCATTCCTGAAATGTTTTAGATAAGCATTTCTTGAGTGATATTGCGACACGCGATGAATGGAGATATTGAATGTTCTGCCAAACTGACTGGCCCGGTAGTAGCGTTGGCGCGGATCCCGCTGCCAACGTGCACTCGGTAAATGTACTGAGGAAAGCGGTTCGCTGTGTTTGAAAATACGGAAGGAATTCCAGAACATCTCCAAACTTGTAGTTTTTATGAACTTTAACCTTCCGTATTTTCTGATATTTTTTGTCATAAGTAAAAATGAATTGATATAAATTTAATGTCATATGAACTTGATAAAATCCCTGTAATAACTAATGTGTTATTAAAAAGTAATGGGGAACAAAACATTAGAATAATAAGTTGTGATATTAAAAGCAAAATCCTTTGCTGGCACCCGCGTGCACCAAATTTAGCACTCCTACAGTTTTATTGAGGGGGGGGGCGGGTGTCTTAAAACCGCTTGTATCCAAGAGGCTTTATCTACAGCAGAAGATACGCATAGATGCATTATAGTTCCATGCTCAGAAATGAAGGAGGAAATACAGCTTCTAGTTTATAAATCTTTCCAGACTCGTTTCTAAAATACTGTGACCTATTAGAATGTCACACGAGTGTAATATAACGTAATGAATGCATCTAGAGTGTTAAAATACAAGGAGTACGCGTCGCTTAGCAACTGACTATAAACATTTAGGCGCCATGCAGGATGCTAGACGAGAATTGTATTGGCGAGGTAGGGCGCAATCTGGCGTCATTACCATGGAGTTGAGTAGGGGAGGACGTTGAAAATTTAGTTTTAGCAAAAGAAGGCAAATTTTCACTCTCGCAGAAGCAGCCAGGCAGTTCACATGGAATGAACATTATGAAATTGCAATTTTGCGATAATAGATGTATGCTGTGTGTAAATGTGTTTGATTGATCCATAATAGTAGGCTAAGCAGTATTGTTTATGTGACTTCTAAGTGGGTAAATGTTTGCATTGTTTTAATAATAATTACATATGTTGTATATGCATTTTCCATTTTAAAATATTTATACCTCGTGTTCTTGGGCTTATATGAAGTTAATAACCGCAGTGGGAATTATAAATTATTAATTTTAAAGAAAAGGTAGTTTCGAATGGTGGTTTCACCCGAAGCCTAGACAGGGAAAGTCGCGATGCGATAATACGAAAGATATAGAGATTTTCCGAATAGCGTACAGTATAATTAGCAACAGTCGGGTAACATTAAAAGTTTACACGGACATTAGGCTCATAAATTACAGCACCGAAGGACCCACGACATCTCCTTTTGGAGCAGACGGTGGCATATCAGCCGAGAAGACATTCCGTAAGCTTACAAACTTTATCAAAACTGTAGGGTTGAACAACGTTTAAAGTCCATGGGGTCATGAATTAATAACGAGCTCGAGACATGTTATTAGAATGTTACAATAAATGTTATTTGTTGTTTGAAAAGAAAAGTGATATATTTCATTGAATTGTCATTACATCAGTATGTAGTAAATTCCACAGAAGTTTCAGGAATCGTGATTCTGTACAGTCACACATCCACATACAGCAGGTAAGGTGACGTATGTTGTGCGACGAACGGATGCAAGATCTTAATAGAAAACAGAGCTAACCAAATTATGTATTTTTAGAGCAATTAAATTACGAGTATAGCAGGGCAAATTAAATTATAAAAATCAAAAAACACAAACAAAAAACTTTACAAATGGTTTTCCAGCTTGGGGTGTAATAAAATGAGTTTGGTTAAAGATATGTTGATAAATTATAAATGTTTAATTACGTTCCAAATTGGCAGACTGACGTCTTGTCCTCTTGTATTTGAAACGGATATGTTGATTTTTGGGTATTTTTTACATGAACTCTGACCGTCTCTCTGACCGTCTCTCTGACCGTCTCTCTGACCGTCTCTCTGACCGTCTCTCTGACCGTCTCTGACCGTCTCTCTGACCGTCTCTCTGACCGTCTCTCTGACCGTCTCTCTGACCGTCTCTCTGACCGTCTCTCTGACCGTCTCTCTGACCGTCTCTCTGACCGTCTCTCTGACCGTCCCTCTGTCCTTCTCTCTGTCCTTCTCTCTGTCCGTCTCTCTCTCTATTCGTCTCTCGTCGATTTTTCCAACGAAATTGTCAAAAAATTGCAAATAATATTGCAATAATATAATTGAAGATATATTTTTCACAAGTAAAATCAGTTCTAAAATCACAGAACTTTCTAATAGACCATGGACACTTTAAAAAAAATCTGATTAGTTCAGGGGTCTCTCTGTCGGTCTCTCTTCGAAATCACCAATTCGATTTTTTCTCGCTCTGTTTTACGAAATGTGATATTGCAATACCAAAAATACAACGCTGTAATACGGCCATTTGAAATTATAAGAATTATTTTCATTCATGGCCTACATGGATGGAACAATAAATATGCTTTATTTATTTAACCTCAATATTACAATGTCTCATTGTTCCTATTGAACAATGCGATTACATTCAAGAGATCTGCAGTAATTGCTTTGTTGGAGGATCCAGAAGAAAATTTGGATAATAATTGAATTAATGGATCGGCAATTTTTATTTCATAAAATTTAATTTGTAAACGAAGTATTAAATGTAATTTTATTTAACATTATGTAGAACTGCAAAATCAATGTCGACGCCCCGACGCCCTGGAGAACCTGGATTATTTGGAACTAGTATTCTGCTCATATCCGAGAGGCGGGAGGCGACCGGTGAAATGTCTTTTAAGGTAATGCGTCCGTTAGATCGACCTCGGTGAAATACCCCCAAAAATACTTTTCTTGGAACAATAATCTCTATTTTCGAAGATGGTAAAAAAAATGGTTCTTACCGGCGTAATTTTTGAATTAAATAAGTTTTAATTAGTACCGTCTCAAATGGCGAAACTTTGGCTGGTATAGTTTTTTTAAGTTATTGAAGACGTTACACAGTGAAAGTACATTTATCTTATTCAATAAGTATTTTTTTTTTAGTCATCAGATGGTATTAAATGTAACATACCTCACCTGGCATTCTTAGAAGTAACATAAAAAATGCTGCAAAAGCCATCCCAACCGGAAGTATTGGCTCTCGGCCTAGGCGTTAGTATACAAATCTTGCCATTGGGGTGCGAGATAAAATCACCTTAACTTAATTTTGTTTCACACACAACCCCATACTATTTGACGATAATTGACTTTCATTGTAAACAATGTGAACTAATATTAATCCCAGAAAGAAAAGTACCAGAGCGCCAGATTCCATCTAACATCTATTAGGTATTGCCAACTTATGAAAATGAAAAATCATGAGAGAAACCAAATTAATTAGTTCACATTGTTTTTCTAGAGTAACTATTCAACACTTCTCTTTTAACTATTTACAAATAATTATTTAAACGCTCCGTTCACGTTTACAAGCAGCTCTTGTTAATCTGTAAATGAAGTAAATGGTCGAGTGTTCGACCCGCAGGAACCTATCACCTTAAATAGAGGTCACTCCGTCCACCGAGCGTCGGCATGGAGCCTCCCGATTCTCAAGATGTTCTTTTCATCCGTCTACTTTCTTCTTTTCGTGATGACAACATAGATTCGTATATACTTTGATTTGACACACCGCGCGCAGTGAAAGAATTCTCAAATATTGAATTTATGATGATGTGTTTGCATGATAAGAATCGTTTGTATCGGATTCAAGATACAATATTTCAGTGGTAAAAGGCGACAGATTTGTAACATTTCCGTGCGTTTATATGGCGATATACTGGGCGGTCTTCAGTTCTCAATGTTTAATTAAGGCCCGACGAACTCGCCCGCAAGAGCTAGGTGCCCGCCTGCGAATCCTGGCAGCTTCCCCTGACTCAGCTCTCGTTTCCCCTCTGAATCTGGAAAGGGGTGTTCACGCGCTATCTTTAGTAGGGAAGCTTAATACACAAAGTGAGCTCGAAATGTCACGAAGAAAGGGTGATTTAAACGAAAGTTTCTTTCCCTGATGTTTTCTATCAAACAACTATGATTTGAATTATTATATTTTATATATTGTGACCTTTTATTAATTATTTCACATTAATTTTATTAAATTCTGCCTTATACAAACATTTTGACAAGATATATTTTTGATATCTTTTTTGTGTGTTTAAATTGTTCATTAAATCGTTCTATTATTTTGATATATAGTGCAATAATGTGAAATACGGGTAAAATTACGTCTTTCTATTTCTAGCAGAAATTGACAGAAAAGTTGCAGCCTCGGGCTCTGTGAGTGGCTTCGTTTGATACCTTGGAAATTGCAAAACCGAGGAAACAATTTCGATTTAGGCTGAAACATGCAAATATTAGATTACGTTAATGTGCAATTTTTGTACTGCGCATACTGACTGAATTCTCATACAACCCAAGTGACATCAAATCTTTCACGAAGAAACCGGCCTGCCATTCAACATTTCCTCTTCACGTATTGCGTTACTGAGCTTAAACGTTTTTTTTTTATATTCTTGGAATGTAAAGAACTGCTGTGCTGTGAATCCGTGTATTTTATACTGTTTACTCCAGATTTAGTTGATACGGTTTTCGTTAAAGTATTTAATTTTGTTGTAGTGTTAAACGAGAGTACTTTATGTGTTGTTGTTGAGCAGTGTGCGTGCTAATTTTTGTAAAACCATTTTGTGTGATTTTGTTCAACAGCTTTTTCCTGGCTGCAGACCATTAGCTATTAGAATTTGAAAGAAAAGAACTTATGAGTTTTTGGTTAAATGTCTCGCAAGATTGAGTTATTTTGCTTTTGTTTCATTCACGGGCGAAAATGCATATCGAGATGTGATGAACGCCAGAAATTCTGAATACTTTTCTTTCGATTTTTGCAACACCAGTAGTACGTAGTGCCTTTGTCCAGGCAAGTCAAGGGTTCTGTCCTCTTTGAGGACAACCGGAAGTTGCGTGGAAGGGTGGTTGCGCTATTGCCAATCTCTGACATGTTCAAGTTAAACCAGTCCGCCATAGTGGTGCACCCATAGCACGTCTGTCAAACTCGATAATAAATGGGTAGTACCCATTTTCAGTGGAATTTAATTTCATTGAATCACCAAAATCAACCATTTTTTAAATTTTACTAAGTTATCCAAACCATGTAAAGTAACTGATTTCACGAGAAAAGTAATTGATGCCGTCCCCGAACGATTTGTGCAGCAGTAAGCCACACACGTAATCACGACAAACTGTTACGAAAGCTTATTAATCTGATAAAAAGCTTTACATATTAAAAATTATGAGAAATAACACACCATTAGCCTTAACGTCAAGTTTGTGACGTCATGCCATCTCTCTGCATCCCGAGCTCCATGACTGCGAGGGCATGCATTTCTTGATTCCGTGCTATAGTTTACTCAAGACTGTTGCCTTGGTGTTGCCTAGGACACATTTTTAAGGTCAACATGTTGTTTGTTTACTTATTTTTAAGGAAGGCGGGTTATGTACACCCATTTTTTTATCATTTTGGTTAGTTATAGGTTTTTTAGTAAAATGTCTACAACTTTAACACATTTGGAATGAATGGTTTTACAACGTGACTGATTGCTAAGCCTCCTCACATGTCAAAAAAATTCAATGAAACGCACTGAAGTGGAAATAGAAACATGAATGTCAAAATCTCAAGTTCTACGAGTTTAGAAATTAGAAAACGGAGACCAGGAGCTCTAAGACAGCACTCTATACAAAATTCGTTCTTGGATTCTCCACCTGAAGGAGAGAAGGAAGGAGAATATGTGCGTCAAAAATCATTGCGGAAGTCATACCATCTCAGAAAGAAAGGTATTTCACGCTACTATCCTAACAAGAAGGTTCGACGGTCGGTAGACGAAGCGGATGCATTTTCGTGGTTGGCAAAACCGGTGAGACCGTCTTTTTATAACAGAACAGAGAGTGAACTGCTTTTTGACTCCGATCACCTCGGGCCAAAGAAAGTACAGTTAGACACTCAGCTTTCGGAACTAGAAGCCATAGCAATTATCACCGTCTTAGAACACATTGAACTGATGATCGGTATTTTGAAGCCAGGGGACCCCGACGATTTGGATGACTTGAATATCCTTTATTACACCACCCCCACTGAAAGGTAATTATTTGTATTTTTTCTTGTAAACGTTAATAATATGTTTTGTACTTAATTTGTTCACAATGATAGCGTGTGTGTGTGTGTAACTAAGTCTTTCTATGTTCAGACGAGAGATGATAAGTAGAGTCACGAGGGGTCACAAGAATATTGTGAAAATCGGCTTACAAACATCATGAAATATTAATTTTCTTAACTGCCGCTTAGAGTTCTGAAATTCAAGAGTAATAATGAAAATTGTACTGGCCGGTAATGTACTTACTGGCTCGAAAGTAACACCATTAATTGCAAGAATTAAGACAGAATATTCTGATGTTGGAAGTTATCATTACTGACATGTCAGCTTATCAGAGACTGCGTACCTGCCAGTTGTGTCAAACTCTTGCAGTGTAGACAAGGACTTGAGTGGGTTGTGATGTATTAAGGTAAAGAGATCTGAATTTTAGCAATGAATATTGTTAGAAATATTATAAAATTAAATTTTGAGGACTTAAGTTACAATGCGATCGTAAATGTAATAAAATCGAAGAGGCCGGGGTAGTAATCATGTAAGGGTTAGATACTATGAGGTGTAACAACTGTTATTTTCTCGTTACGCAGTAGAGAGAAAGTTATGTAATGCTGCACGAAAAAAGGTGAATTTTCGGCAGAAAAACTCTTACTGCAGCACCTCGGTTCAAAATAGTGGATACATCCTGTACATAAATTTAGAAAAAATTCCTCTAGCACGTTGTACAGCCATAATCCACGTTTTGTGGGTCCTTGATGCAGAAAAATCGAATGACGGCAAACTGTCCGTCTTTGAACAACGCTAGCGGTTCAAAATAGTGGATACCTCCTGTACATAAATTTAGAAAAAAATTCCTCTAGCACGTTGTATAGCCATAATCCACGTTTTGTGGGTCCTTGATGCAGAAAAATCGAATGACGGCAAACTGTCCGTCTTTGAACAACGCTAGCGGTTCAAAATAGTGGATACCTCCTGTACATAAATTTAGAAAAAAATTCCTCTAGCACGTTGTATAGCCATAATCCACGTTTTGTGGGTCCTTGATGCAGAAAAATCGAATGACGGCAAACTGTCCGTCTTTGAACAACGCTAGCGGTTCAAAATAGTGGATACCTCCTGTACATAAATTTAGAAAAAAATTCCTCTAGCACGTTGTATAGCCATAATCCACGTTTTGTGGGTCCTTGATGCAGAAAAATCGAATGACGGCAAACTGTCCGTCTTTGAACAACGCTAGCGGTTCAAAATAGTGGATACCTCCTGTACATAAATTTAGAAAAAAATTCCTCTAGCACGTTGTATAGCCATAATCCACGTTTTGTGGGTCCTTGATGCAGAAAAATCGAATGACGGCAAACTGTCCGTCTTTGAACAACGCTAGCGGTTCAAAATAGTGGATACCTCCTGTACATAAATTTAGAAAAAAATTCCTCTAGCACGTTGTATAGCCATAATCCACGTTTTGTGGGTCCTTGATGCAGAAAAATCGAATGACGGCAAACTGTCCGTCTTTGAACAACGCTAGCGGTTCAAAATAGTGGATACCTCCTGTACATAAATTTAGAAAAAAATTCCTCTAGCACGTTGTATAGCCATAATCCACGTTTTGTGGGTCCTTGATGCAGAAAAATCGAATGACGGCAAACTGTCCGTCTTTGAACAACGCTAGCGGTTCAAAATAGTGGATACCTCCTGTACATAAATTTAGAAAAAAATTCCTCTAGCACGTTGTATAGCCATAATCCACGTTTTGTGGGTCCTTGATGCAGAAAAATCGAATGACGGCAAACTGTCCGTCTTTGAACAACGCTAGCGGTTCAAAATAGTGGATACCTCCTGTACATAAATTTAGAAAAAAATTCCTCTAGCACGTTGTATAGCCATAATCCACGTTTTGTGGGTCCTTGATGCAGAAAAATCGAATGACGGCAAACTGTCCGTCTTTGAACAACGCTAGCGGTTCAAAATAGTGGATACCTCCTGTACATAAATTTAGAAAAAAATTCCTCTAGCACGTTGTATAGCCATAATCCACGTTTTGTGGGTCCTTGATGCAGAAAAATCGAATGACGGCAAACTGTCCGTCTTTGAACAACGCTAGCGGTTCAAAATAGTGGATACCTCCTGTACATAAATTTAGAAAAAAATTCCTCTAGCACGTTGTATAGCCATAATCCACGTTTTGTGGGTCCTTGATGCAGAAAAATCGAATGACGGCAAACTGTCCGTCTTTGAACAACGCTAGCGGTTCAAAATAGTGGATACCTCCTGTACATAAATTTAGAAAAAAATTCCTCTAGCACGTTGTATAGCCATAATCCACGTTTTGTGGGTCCTTGATGCAGAAAAATCGAATGACGGCAAACTGTCCGTCTTTGAACAACGCTAGCGGTTCAAAATAGTGGATACCTCCTGTACATAAATTTAGAAAAAAATTCCTCTAGCACGTTGTATAGCCATAATCCACGTTTTGTGGGTCCTTGATGCAGAAAAATCGAATGACGGCAAACTGTCCGTCTTTGAACAACGCTAGCGGTTCAAAATAGTGGATACCTCCTGTACATAAATTTAGAAAAAAATTCCTCTAGCACGTTGTATAGCCATAATCCACGTTTTGTGGGTCCTTGATGCAGAAAAATCGAATGACGGCAAACTGTCTGTCTTTGAACAACGCTACCGGCTAAACTGTTTAGCTGATTTTCTTCAAAATTGATATTCTCCAATCGATCTGACTGATGTCGCGACTCCTTGAGTTTGAAACCGATATTTTCATTTTGAAGCGGTTGGCCCCTGATGTTTTAAAAAAATTCTTCCGTCGTTATTATTTAAATATTGTTGGTGATAGTGCGAAGGGCGTTTAAAAGAACGGTGCAGAGCTCATTTTCGTTGAAAACTAATTTTTCGAAAATTGCAAAAATTCAACATTGTTTCGGCGTCTACCTACAATTACAGTAATGAAGATATGTTTCCCTTAATGAAATCTTACCCTCAAAGATAGATTTTGAATAAAGGTCATGTACAATTTTTTCGTAAGTTGAGCACTTTTCGCGTAATTTTGCATGAAAGTTCGGGCTGTTTTAGGACCACTAGTTTTCAACGATAATAACAATGCTTGCGACACACAAGCACCTCAAAACTCAATTGTTGACGACTTTCGGTCGCAGGGCGCTCGGGCAATGATTGACCGCCGGGCAGCGGACGTGATTTGTCGTGTGGTATTGTGCAAGTGAACAGGGATGCCACGGAGGTAGCGATTATGTGTTACATTGGAATGACACTTACAAAAGAAAAGAGGAGACAAGGGCGGTTTCATAACATTCTCTCAGGTTCACCTCTTCTTTCAGATTTCATGCAACGACGATGACATTTTTAATTTTTCCGAATGGCCGAGGTGACGTTCAAAGAATTGTTCTCGAAATTACATGATAGATATTTAAGCAGTTAGATACCAATGTGAAGTGTGCGGTACCGCCAGAAAAATACTTGCATGTTAACTTCATTAATTAACTGTTCAATATCGAATCTAATCATGTTATGAATGCAAAAACGAATGCCGCACGTACTCCGTTTGTTGTATGGATGCCTAAAGAGCTACAGCGTCCGTCAGTACCGCACGCATTGTAGCAGTTAACGTCTGTGGGCTGCTAGGCGACGAAGGTTAATGGCGACGGACGTCACTGCAGCGCGCTGGTGTGCCACGGCCCGTATGCGTTCCTGCTGCGCTTCGACGGACGCACTTTAACGTCCGTCATTTGACGCAAGTGTGTCTTTAGCTTAAACGTGTCATTTATGTGTACGATATCATTGAACATTTTATGTAGACATTTAGAGCAACCGAAATCCTCATGTTTAGAGAAAGTACGTAAAAAATACATCAAAGTTTCAAATTGGTTTACTACTATAGTAACAAGTAGTAAATTTCATATACGTTCGCGTACCCGTATACCAGAACTCGTAGTTATCTAAGAAAACATTATCACGTGTGTTCTACTTGTTGGTGCAGGTTCTACAGGAAGCCCTTTGATCTACCGCTTCTTGCAGGAAGAGACGTATTGGAGGACGACGCTGACCACAGGGAATGGTAAATGTCCTGAGGCTTGACTGCCGCTACTCGAAATCTGTTGATCAGAGAGAGCTAAGTTTCATATAGTTAACATTTCTGTTCAGATATTATTTGAAAAAAAGTTTTTTTGATTAGTTGAAATATGAGATACGCCAAAATTATCATTGGTAATACCCCGAGTGCTTTGAAAATTGTAGATAAATTCCGGGCTCGGGAAGCAAAGAGGGGATTTATCTGAGAATTTCCAAAGTACGAGAGGTATTTACTAGGAATATTCTACGAGTGATATTATGTTCAACCGCGTTCCAAAATGTGCCAGATATTGAAAATATGTTAAAATCAAAGACGTTATTCTCTAATACATTGGTGGTCTATTGGACACGAACATAGCGATCGATATATAACGCCTCCTAAGATAGATGAGTCACATTTTATAATTGGCCAGTAGGTAGAAGTGATAAGAAAAATCCGATAGAAAAAGCGATAAACTTCTTGATTGGGGCATTTTGCATGTTTAGTTAAACACTATTTGTTTTAATGTCACGAGTGGTGTAGTCAATATCAAATCCGATAATAAAGAATAATAAAAAGTGAAAAGTAAGTAATGTTTAAGAGTGTACTCCTATCTTTAAATCTGCAAAATAACAAACGAATGCTCTTTAATATCAGTTAGGACTAAAATATTTCACAAGTGTAAATGTAAATCTGTTTTGAATTGTGTCAATTATTTCGCGAAGATCACGCGGAAATCTGAAACATCGAACGCATTACATTGATTCGCATAAAGATGTTTACAGTAAATGGTGTTTTTTTTTATTTTAGTATGAAGATCCTGAAGATTGTGAATATGGCTATCAATGAACTTGCGTGGTTTGGTTCATATAGCGTATTCCGAACTGCCGTTTTAATTCCTCATATCATTAAAGCAGACGAAAAACAATTAATCGTCGATATGCAGGAGAATCTAGTACAAATTGGTAATCTGAGAAATCAAATAAGGGGTTACTCAAGAGAACGTAAAGTAAAGAAATCCCAAATTACAACCGAGCGGGAAAAAGTACAGGTTGGTCCTTTCATCTTGTTCATTTGTTCAATCTTTCATTTATTTATTCGATCATGTAGTGTTCACTCAGGGTCCGTTTGTTTGTTCGTTTTTTCTTTTGATGGTTGTTTATTGTTTTGCTCGTTAGATAATTTCTTCAGAAATTTGTTAAATCGTTTGGTCATACGTTGAAGGGCGCATTAAAAACATATATCTATCAAGACAGGCAATACTTTAAAGAGATGTTTGATTTCTTTAGTTGAGTGAGAAATGTTCACAGTTATAGCAGTTTCCAGTACAAATTGAACATCTGTATTAATAATTTACCAAACACAGAAATTGCTGTCTTTTCAGCGGGTTTCAGCTTTTATTTGATAAACTGGTTCAACATTTACGATTTGCACAACTGCTATCTACGTCGACAGATGAAATAACATTTCAACGTAATTATGACCTGCCTTCGCTGTGATTACTGGCTGCATGGCGAAGGTCTCAATCTTTCTCACTACTGCTTGTACAGTTTAGAAAAAGTATTGTAATGCTGCTGGGAAAAAAACAATTTTCTCTAGGCTCTAGGACCAAACAGTTGGATAAATATTGTCCGTATGTATAGTAGACTACTTCCTCCAACACTTCGCCCAGTCAGAATCCATGTATCCATGAAACTGACTTACAGAAAAACGTCTGTCCACCTTTCTGTGAACAAAAAACTAGCGACTAAACCGTCAGCAGGATTTTCATCATAACTGATATTTCCCCATCGATCTGGCTGACGCACGGTGGGGCCAAATGCCAAAAAGCTGGCCAAAAGTCCAAAAAAAAAGTTACTAGATAGGGATTTTGTCGTTGCTACTTCAATAGGTTGGTATTTGGGCCGTTGAATTCCGCAATTAGTAACGGTTTCTCTCTTATACTTGAGGTAAGAGATCAGTTCAAAGTTGGGCCTCGAGCGATCGATATCGGTCAGCTGTGAAACGTGTTTTCAGAACCTTTGTGTTTCGAAGGATAGAGAAGCGTGCAGTCGGCCGAATTCAATAAAACAAAATGGAATCTATTCCTGAGAGTAAGTAGAAACATAATATGTATACTTAATTTTTTTAAATAATTTGTTAATGTAATAATTAACGTTGATTGTTGGCGAAAAATGAAAATGCTATAATCAAAAATTTGTGTTTAAAATGAAAAATAACTATGTGCACCGTCGTGCGGGGCTAAAAACTTAACATGACATTATTCGAAATGTTATTCTCTGTGAGAATCACAAAAAAAACAGCTGCCCGTAGCTGCCGTTTTAGTGCCTGTGACAAATTTTCGTAGCGCGTGCAACATGTAGAAATACAAACTTTTGATGATTTTGTTCGCCATATTGGTCCGCCATTTTGTTTTTTTAGCATTTTTATTCAATATTTATTAATCAGCATGCTTATAAACCCAAATCAACTCATTTTTAATTATAAACACGATCATTTCGTGTTAAAAATGGAAAAAATTGATGATTTGGTCCGCCATATTAGTCCGCCATTTTGTTTTTTGGCATTTTCATTCAAGGTTATTAATTAGCATCCTTAAAAATTCAAACTAACTCTTCTTTACTTATAAACATAATAATGTTGTGTTAAAAATACAAACTTATGGTAATTTTGTCCGCCATATTGGTCCGCCATTTTGTTTTTTTATGCATTTTTATTTAATATTATTAATCAGCATGCTTATAAACCCGAATGAACTCATTTTTAATTTTAAACACGATCATTTTGTGTTAAAAATGAAGAAAATGATGATTTTGTCCGCCATATTGGTCCGCCATTTTGTTTTTTTGGCATTTTCATTCAAGATTATTAATCAGCATCCTTAAAAACCCGAATGAACTCATTTTTACTTATAAGTATGATCATTTTGTGTTAAAAATACAAAATTTTGATAATTTTATCCGCCATATTGGTCCGCCATTTTGTTTTTCGGAATTTTTATTACAGATTATTAATTAGAATGATCATAAACCTCTGAATACAAAGTTTCAGTCAAATCGTACAACGCTTTCGACTTTTGACCAGCTTTTTGGCATTTGGCCCCACCGTGTGACGTCGCGGCTCTTTGAATATCAAACATATTTCAATTTTGGAGGGTACATTATATGACGTCCCTGGGACATTTTCAACATTTGCTCAAAAATATCTGCAATTTTTTTTCTCAATTCCTGAGTGATGAATGAATAGAGTAAAGTACACTTAAAGGTAGCACAGCCCCGATTTTCACAGTTAACTCTTAATATTTGCAAATTTGCAAAATATTGAAATTTTTTCGTCGCCTTCCTACAACTACAAAATTGAAGTCAGAGATTTGTCATTCAAGTAATTTTTCCACCATAATTAGTTCTTTCATTAGGGCCATGCGCATATTTTGACAATTTTAGTAGTGTTCCCGCAATATGTGAAATTTAAACACACAACAAACAATATTTACTCAAAAACTTCTCCAATTTGTTTCTTTAAGTATTTGGTATGGATTGTGATAAATGTACTGAATAAAATGACATAAACGTCAGTCTGCTGTATTTTCTTTTTGTTTTAATTGCAAAAAAATACTTTTTGGCTTATCTTTCAGGTTGTCAATATTTTCATTAGCGGCGATTTACTCACATTCTTGCGTTTATGGGCACATGTGCCTCAAATAATGTCTAATAATGTCTCTCGAAAACTCAAAAGTTTCCTTTCAACCCTCACCACCACCGTATCACAACGTATTGTTAACCTTATCGTTAATAGTGGTCGCTAATGATCTAGCTGTTGATGCGACCAAAAGAAAAGGTATTGGGGAAAAACATCACAGAAGTTCGCCGTTGTCACGTCATTTCTGGTATGGATCGAATTGATGCCTTATTTTACGTGATTTACGTATTTTACGCCCATAAGGCCAGCTCTTCCGTCTGACCGTTTAAATTTCGTTCCTTCACCAACTAGTGGAGAAAGAAGTACTTCTTGGACGACAAAACAGGAGATTCGTAATTAGCTCAGAGGCTCCAGGATCTTTTACCTGCAGTAAATTGACTATCATGGGACAAACTGTTTTTCCTTCCCGTCGGAAGAAAGCCGTACGAAGAATTTTCTCGCCCTTAAAATCCGCGGATTTGGTCGGATGTGGACCCGCGAACTTGGGTATAACAGTTTGATACGCTAACCGTTACATCATCGCCGCCGCAGCAACGACTCGAGTGTGTTAAAATGTCTTTTTTTCTTTTTCTTTTAGGGTTTTTTTAAGAAGCAGAAATTCTTCCAAAAAAGAGACATCCGATACCTCGAGCTATGGAACAAATCTAGAGAAGATCAACACACATATTCTTTGAATAGAATTGAAAGTACTTTGAAGAAAAAACGCGATGAGCTTGAAAAGAAAATAAAGCTCACTATTTATGCCAACAATAATGCGATGTTGTTTCTTCGTATGAGCATCAGAGTAAGCTTTCTCTTCCCTACATCTTAGTCTTTATACACCCGTAAATCGGTAGTCTTTCTTAGCATGTACGTATTATTTTTGCATAACATGGCGTCTATCCTCACATCGACTTAACTCGGTTCACACAGACTTCCCTTTCAATAAGGATTCGGAAATAAAGCAACAAAACCGCAAGGGCTCAGCAGAGTATCAGATCTATTCGTGAACTGGAATTATTTGTGCAAGATATGTTACAGGTGCAAGAAGTTTGATGGAATAATTGCGTCTTGGTGTCTATTAGCAGTTGAAAGAGTAAAAACATCATTGTCGTAATTATTTACCATTATTTCACATTACCATTAGGCCTTCAGTGGCCCATTGGTTAGCGTGCTCGCATTTCAGGGCGCAACCCCGGGTTTGATTCGCAGTCGGGACAAAAATTAATTGTGCGTTTTCCTTGCAATGTTTCTATCTATTGCTGTGTGTCAATGAGAAGGCTCACTTCTCGGGTTGAGAATACCGGAATACCGCGTAGGTATGGCTGTGTGCTAACCACACCTACTCCTTAATCCATGTCCGCTAGGTCGGGACGCTGCTGTTGGCCTTAACTGGTAAAGAGCTCTGTGCCAAAGTACGTGCAGACATATTACCATGATTGTTTTTATTTTTTCTTAACGTCTTAGATTGAAAGAATATCAACACGGAACATTTCGGCCTCCTGCTCCGAGAACATACTGCAGTCTCTGTTCTTGCTATTTTTTACGTTCATTGGATATAAACAGATTTTACGAATGATTTAACAAAATACCTGTGTTTCAAACTTGCAAATTTTGGCACCTATACTTTGGTGCGATATTTTAAATTTATTGTTGCGGTGAATGTGCGATGAAAAAAGAATAATATAAATTTTGTTACTAAAAAATCTATATCTTTCTTCCTCAAGAACAGCTGAAATGTTTTTTTACAGTAACTTGAACGAGAAACAGGAAATTTATTCAACTTAGCTTATTCACTGATTTTTCATCCTTTCGACATTTCATATTTCATCCTTTATCATGCATGAATTAATGGAAGCTATTTTTTTTGTTATTTGCTATAGTCTTCCACAAAATCATTACAGATTATAAACATCCATGAATCCAACGTCTGCGCAATGTAGGTAGTCTTGTGGTTACGAAAAAAATGAAAGCATTACGCGTGTCATTCATTTCATTGAAGATGAGAAGACCTACCCAAAATGTTTCAAATATTTGACATTTTTTTCTATGTATGTATATACATAAAATGCATTAACGAGTATTTTAACATATGGTTAAAGCCTCCCTTTCATTCGGACGGAGCGCGTGTTCGCGCATGCGCCCGGCCCCAACGCACTCGCGGGCGCTTCTGATTGGTGGTCGGTGGAACGCGAGGGAAGGGACGAACGGTCACGCCCACGGCGGGGCTCGAGCCCGCGACCCTTCGGTTCTCGCTCTCGTACTTTCCTCATCGGCCAATAACGTGCTACCGTACCCCTTTATCACCTTCCCGTGATAAAAGCTAATTTATTCTCCTGAGCGCTCCTGTCAGTAGTAGTTTTGCCCCTGGTGGCGGCTCAGCTATTTGTCGGGATTATAAAGCGAGCATCATTTTCCAGCACAATGAAAAAAACATATGAACTGTCTATTGAGGAGTTAACGTGTATTTAATAACAGTAACTACTTTATAACCGCACCGAATGACAATTACGGAGTCTTCTGCAGCGTGCGGAAACTTGTACGTCAGACAGGACGGGCCCCGCGCCCCGGGCTTGAGGAGCTGTCCGGCCGTGGCCGCGACGCAGATCTCACCGCCGAAACAAGTGCACGTGCAACGGAGCATTGCGGCGCGCGCCCCGATATGTTGACGTAGGAAGGGGAGGGGCAATATTTGAGCGAGGCTCTCGTCATATGTGGCAGAAAATGTATTTGCAATGGTGATACTCCTTGCGGTTTGTTGTCCTACGTCCTTCGGACTTTGCTTCTCAACCCATCTCGGCTCCGTTCTGCGGGTTAGATTCCGGTATAAAGTATACGGCGGCGCCGTACTCTGTTACAGCCGTAGTCATGATAGCAAACGATTGTCTCCTATTCACTTGACACGAAAATAGGCATGTGAGAGCCTGGTGCATTTAAACGGCAATATAGAAGTAGGGGGCGGATATTGCCATTTCGCACACTGTTACTACAGCCCATTTGGCTTTCGTAGCTTTGTGAAGGCTGTAACATAAAAAGACTAACTATATCTACTTAAAATTATTTACGAAGGGCCTCTTTAGGTCTATTTTAGTTTAACACAAAGGCTTTAAAGGCCCACATCAGTTATTAATATTGTTCTTGGGTCATTCACTCATAATTTTATATATACAGGCCTCATTTTCTCTGTCAGTTTACTGGTTTCCTGGTTCACTGGTGCGCCGGAATGGTGGGCGTTGGGGTTTATATACTGTATGGCTGTGTAGGGACATCAATTAGGTTGACCGCTTAGCCAACCAGGCGGAGCCGGGCAGTGGCTTCGGGAGGAGCTGGGATCGGACGGCACGGAACAGCCCGATAGGGAGGGTCGGACGGCCCACGCCGGCCCCCAAGGAGACCAGCCGCGGAAGCCTAGGTTGCATTTGCTCTTTCTCGAATTTGCACGGTGTGTCGCAAGGCATACTAGTATTACTCCTTTGGTGCTACTGCGAGATTAGCGTGTCACATTGTGTAGTGTTGGTTTTACTCATGTTTTTGTAGTCTTCTGTCATTAGGGTAGCCTCGAGTTATTTCTACAAGACTGTCCTATAATACTATTTTCTCAAATTTAAATTTTACTCCTTCTCGAATTAGTTTTTACACATTCCATGTATTATTCTGGCGATAGAATTATGTTTTTAGCCGACCTGGATGCTCGAGATGGCTAAGAGCGTGTACCCACTCAGCGCATCGCTTTGAAGGGTCGCGGGTTGGACTCTCGCCTTGGGCATGGTTCTTTGTCCCTTCTCTCTCATGTAGATGTCGTCGTGGTGGGTCTGCTGGTCACAGATCAGAGGAGTCCGCAAAGTGTGTTGATGTCTAGCGTACGGTCGAATATGTGCCCTATTGGGATGTAAAGGGTAACCGTATATCGAATGGAAAACGCCTTTAGAAGAATAATTACATGTTTAGTTGTAACAAATCTGTCCAGTCATTTCGCTAATAAGGCCTCTCGTCACATAGAATTAGCTCGCTCCTAAAGAATAACGCCCATTTAACTTGACAGGATCTGCGGGAGAAATCTCGCTATTTTGAAAGGAGGCGAACGAGCGACGGAGAATCTCTGGAGAACTCGATTACCGAAATGCGAGCGGATCTTGATGATTTACAGTACACTACGCTGAAGGCTCGACTTCTGGTGGGTATTCGTAGAAATATTGGTCTAATTACAACTACAATAATAGTGAAAATATCTTATTTTCTAGTTTTAGTATACGTTCGTCTTCTTTCTATAAATTACGGGCAATCAACTCTTACATTGTAACAGATTTATAATATAACACATATTTTAATCACATGAAAGTAATTTCGTTACAATAGTATAAGGATTAATTGTTAATAATTTAAAAGAGGAAGAAGACGAAATATGAACCAAAACTACAATATCAGTAGAAGAGTTTCTACAAAGTTTCATTATCTAGGCAGTTTCTATAAATATAACAAAAAATTGCAGTGTTGACTAGATTACGTTGTAAACGTTTTTTAGAAGATCTTATTTTCTGCAAAAATGTCATTACCCATATGTGTATGTTAGAAGTAATGGAGTATTTTTTGTTCATGAATAGAAACAAATCGACTGCCAGGTCTCTTTTGTTTTCATTTCATTCATTGCCAAAGTGAATCAAACAAATTTATTGGATTTAAATGTTGCAAAAATGTTGTAAAATTTATTTTCTTCAAGCAATACATGTTCTATTTTGTAGCTTGGAACGATAAAAGAAAAATATGAAAGGTTGAAAGCAAGAAAACAGAAAATAATTGCAGAAGAGAGATTACTACGTGCACAAGAAGTAGCTGTTGTAAAACTCCAAAGATGGTGGCGTCGCCAATTATATCTAAAATCTCTAAAGAAGCCAAAGAAAAAAGGCAAAAAAGGGAAGAAATAGAAGAAGCTGAAGTCTAACTGCAATTGCACGAGATATGCTCCCCGCAATAACCACAATTTCTTAATGTGTCGGAGTGTTCAATCAAGTCACAAATAATTCACATTAATTTTATTTTGATGAAAGTAGATTTACATTGGTTACGTACTCTTCATTTGAGACTTTTTTACATATTTTATAATATCTTTTGATATATTTTAATATGATTTTTATATTTGTATTTTCATTAATTATACTATATTTGTAAATATATTTTTAATTAAATAATTCAGTATTTTTAATAAGATTGGCAAGAATACATTAACTGAAAGATTTGATTGAATTTTGGGTATTTTGTATGAGTCTCTGTAGGAAAAGATTGTCTTTATCCAAGAACCAGACCAATCGAATTTACATAGAACTCCCAGGAGTCGTCTTTTTAACTTCTTAGGTGTTAGCTCCACCTCACGTGTCTTTCATGCATTTCATCGCTAAACATTTTCTAATATGTCGCCTATTATTTCGGATACCTCTTGAAGAAATATTAGAACATTTCTTGTAGTTTGGTTAGTTCCCTTGCCTTCGTGTGCGATACTTTCAAATAAATGCACCATGAAATTTTTAGTGACGGTACAGCTAATATATCACTAGGTTTCGAAAAGCAAATTAATATCACATCAAGGAATACCAATTATTTACATGAAGATTGAATTGTAAAATAGTTCTTCAAACTATTCAGATACAGAGAAATTTTCGAGTTTAGAAAATAACTTCCGGTACAAGTGGGAATTTTGAACTCCAGATGGTTATGATGTGTAGCAGATATACTTAGTTTTACTTAGGAGTTACTGTGTCATGTTTTTCAAAATAATGAGATTTGAGAAAAATCGCCGACTGCTTTCTCCAGAAAAAAATAATTTGGTATAAGGTGTTGCAGTTACAAACTTTGGCCGTTTTATGAGTTATGAATTGGAAAGTGGGCATTTTTCCTTCCCAATTCTACGTGTTCACAGAGTTCGTGGCATGGAAACAGGACGAATGCAGCATTCAGTTGCCATTTGTGGCGGTTCAATATTAGAAATTCTAGTTTAACTAAAAGTATGTGCGCCAAGGTTTTTATACAGTAGGGACACAGGGGAAGTGTTGAGCAAGACAGCGAAAGGAGAATTATGGGAAATGTAACCATGAACCACGCTTCAGGATCCGTAGTAGATGTTGATAAAACGCTTGTATTGTACAAAATGTGCTTCAAAACTCTGGTCTATAGAAGTAATTAATATTTTGGATCTTCCAACTGAACACAGTTTTGTACTGTAAGCGTAGTAACGTCAGTAATATTAAAAGAAAATATAATGAAACTCTGAACCAGTACTGAGAAGAGACATTTGACACACAGGATTAACTTCCTTTTATAATTTCATTATGTAATAATAGATATCAAGTTCGTAACGCTGTGAAACAAAAAATATTTAAAATAAATATGTCAAAGAATGCGACAATGACGAGACAATTGCTGTGTATGGGAAGTGCAACAGAAAGAAAAGAAAATGTATTTATTTTTAAAACTCGTGTTATTTAAAATTAAAAGATTATATCATCACCCATTGTTCTTATTGCAACATAATTTCCGTAGATAAATACTAACTTTTGAGCTCCATATTTTTTTTCTTTTTACTTGCGCATTGCGGTAAGGGTGTTTCTATAATTTCCACCCCACATATCAGTAATGGAAAGAAATGGTTAAAATATGATTAAGATGTGGCATAGTACTCTTATTATACACATATCATACAATACATAATTATTTTAATATATTATATTAGATATCTAGTAGGGCCTTAAAACCTGAAATTGTGTGGCTAAAGGCCTCAAGTTCCTTATACCGTAAAATAGCGGATGAGGTCCTTCTGGACATCTATTACGTTTTTGCTGGTTAGGCGTTTCTCGATACTACCCCTCCCGTTCAGAGACGGGCAAAATCTGCAACTGTATGTGAAATAGAACTAATTACTTGATATGTGATTGAATTGCACGGGTTCATGTCTCGGGTTGGTAATAAAGTTAATGAATAATGCAGAGGGTATGGTTGTACTTGCTCGATCCTCTACTTTCACATGAAAAACTTTACGTAGCTTTCTCAAGAGTATACCGCTTTTCTAATATTTTTTGACTATCAAGGACAGCGAAAAGTTAACTTTCAAGGAAGATTTTACAATTCAATTTTTTTAAGGGGGTGTTGTGAATTGTTCTTAGATCATCTGCCCACTACACTGGAACTCCCTTTATTGAAAATTTACGAAACAAATTTTTCAATGTTTTTTATTTTTAATTTGATATTATTTAAGTATGTTGGAAATTATCATTATACATTGTTGAAACAAATAAACCCGATTCGCTAACACCTTCCCCTCTTAATACGAAAATGGAAGGGTAGGGAAAGAGGGTGAGGTTTAAACATGCGAGAGTTCTCGTACGGGTATGTTAGTCATCTTTTATTTTTCTAAAAAATACAAGTAAAAGTCATGAAATGCATTTATTCCTTAAAACTACATTAAAATTTTGGCTTGTCAAAAAATGCTTTTCAACTCTTAATTAAGACTTTTTAAATACCTATTGTATTGCTTGTTGATACCAATTCTTCAATTTGGTGTCGTTACTGCGTTTCAGGAGAAAGAATGAATACAGATACTGCTATTATCACAAACACAGCATTGAAGTATCAGAAGTGACACCGGTCGTCTAATATCTATTTGCATTCCCTTTGAGCGAGAGAGAATTCGAGAATAAGTATCAGCGCATCGTGTTGCGAACTGAAATGCGGTTTATGAGCACTATCCGAGCGCATGTACAGACGATCATCCACGCGGGGGATATCGTTTCTTCCATCAGTCGTAATTCCTTTGTAGCTTGTGCGATGCCGTGCAGCCAACAGCTCCCTCGCCGGAAGAGCACTTCGACGACCTGCCGTAAACAGGACAAACACAGCAATAGCGGCGGGCTGAAGACGCCTGCCTCTGATGCGGGAAAATAAAACGCGTCCATAAAAAGAATAATCTATTGAAAAAAAAGTCCCGAAGCATACTTGCTACACTTCCGGTCTCTTGCTTGACGAAGCATAGGCCAGCTACGAGTTCCTTACCTATACTAATAGGCGTACGCTCAGAAGTCTAGAGGTCCATGGACCTCCTGCAAGTTTTGGAAGGCGCCACTTAGCCTTACATGATAACACATGCACACAAAATAAAAACAGTTGTCAGACCCAAAGACTTGTCTCATGTTTCTCTATGTATGTCGACGCGCTGAATCGGTATCCGAAGCCAGAATTGCTCCACATCCTTCCAGTTTTTTCAAATTGCGAAAAAACATCATGAAATTGTAAATCCCACGGGTTTTTATGTGATTAAAAAACTGTAGGGCCGTGGCGCAATTCTGACTTCATATTCGGATTCAGTGCGTCGATATACACAGAGAAACATGAACCAAGTCTTTGGGTCTGACAAGAACCTCCGAAAACCAAAAAAATACAATTTCACGGTAGCTTTTCGAGAAAAAACAACAACAAATCTGGGGGGGGGGGCAATTCTTGCTTCAGATTCGGATTCAGCGCGTCGATATGCATAGAGAAACACGATTCAAGTCTTCGGGTCTGACTTCTTTTAAATTTTTGTGTGTCTGTGCAGTAATGATACGAGTGATCATTGTATAATCACGACCATTGAAAAATAAAGAATTAAAATCGGTTCACGGAATTGGTCACTGTGGTTAGAGAAACAAATTAGTTACGCTGACGGTTGGAAATATATAATTTCTTCATCAGGGCTACAGTGTAAACAATGAACAGTGCATGAGGAGAACATACATTACAAAAAATTGATTTGTTGAATAATTAACACAAATAAAATAAATAATTTAAAATTATAAACTAGGATAAATAAAACACCAAAAATATACAGGAATTACACACCTTACAAATAATCATATGATGTCTGTATGATATGAGGAAGAAATTATATATTTCGAAACGTTGGCGTAACTAATTGTTTCTCTAAAGACATTGACCAATCCCGTGAACCGATTTCAATTCCTTATTCTTCAATGGTTGTGATTACACAATGATCGATGAACACTTTTCCGTGGAATTAATGAGCATATTTAGTTAACTAAATGAAAACAAATAATTGCAGTTTTATTCAAGAGTATTTCATTTGTTGTTCTTGATCAGCGTGCGTGCTAATTTTGGAAAACATTTCATGTGGTGTTCAGTAGCATTTTGGCCTTTGGAGCACTGGTTGATGTATTCAACGATAGAATAAATACTTTAACCTTGCTTATGTGAATTGCATTAGTAATTGAATCTGATATTTTACAGTGGTTAAGGAATTTCCTTCCGTTTCCTCGTTACAAACCTCGTTACAAATTATAGAGGATGCGAAGTAAAATTATTTCTTTCTGAATTATTTTATAAAACGAACGTCGCAAATCGATTACGAGATTAAATCTTTTTTTAATTGCCAATTAGACACGATGCTTTTTTTCTTTCAACTTGAGATAACGAACATGTAGTAGGATCGATCCCAGAGGATGCGTCTAATTGATTTTAAATATCGAAAGAAACAAAAATATCTCTGAAAGCAATTTGTAGAGGGGATGTAGAGATAATTGGATTCGAGCAGTCATGGCGTGAGTAGCAAGAAAGGTGATTGTGATTCAACAGAATTCAACCAAATCAGACCGCTCTCGCTGCGACTAAAACTTCACGAAAGAATTATCACGCGATGGAGTCGGACATTCCTTATTTCCTTAGAGCCACTTAGAAGAATCCTTTTGTAAATAAAAGAAGACTTTCTGAGTTTCTGTTCAAGTGTCGTAACATCAAGTATTCCTAGAAGGAAAAGGGAAAACTGAAAATGTTTTGCCAGGAGTGACAAAAAATTGCTGCAATATGCTGTCAATATTTATCATTTTTGGATTCTCCGAATTCTTCAAATTCGCATATATGATGTAAGTTCTTGATTACATTGAGGGTAATGCTGTTGGAAAAAGGTTCAAGAATTTACCTTGTATCACACATTCGTGAGGTAATTATGGACATAGATGACTAGGTATTTACTTTCTAGCTACTGCACACAGTAGAGAAAAAATTATGTAATGTTGCGCGAAAAAAGGCAAATTTTTGACAGACAAATTTTAATTGCCGGGCCCTGGTTACGAAAATGTGGATAAAACCAGTTGCTAAATTTTAAAAAATTATCTAACACGTGATGTAGACAAAGCCCATGTTTTGTGGCTTCTTGATTCCGAAAAATAGATTGACGGCAAAACGTCCGTCTGTGTCCGTCCGTCCGTCCGCCGTCCGTCCGTCCGTCTGTCCATGTCTGATGTATGTGAACAACACTAGCTCATGCGTACGATGTTTTCCAAACCGAGTAAACCCCTGTCGATCTGCCCTGTGTTGAGGCTATGCGATTTTGGGAGTACTTTATATGAAATCCTTCGGTTTTCAAATTTTTTTTTCAAAAATGACACAATTTTTTCTTTAAATTTCTCATAAGAATAGAGTAAATGAAGATACCATAGGTCTGATTTTCATTGATAACTCCGAATTTTAGAAAATTACAAAAGATTGATTTTTTCGTTGGCTTCTTACATTTCAAAATTGAGGATAGAAATGTTTCCTTCACAAGATTTGTTGTTCATAATCAGTTCTTTCATTGTCATATGCATTAAAAAAATAGTATTTTTCGCACAAATTGCAATTGGGGCAATATTAAAAAAATAACAAAAGCCATATTTTCTTGAAAACGGCTCCAAATTTTGTCTTTAAACTTTTTCGGTGCGGATAGTGGTAATGTAATTTTTTGACTAGGCTCTCACGTCCTTAATATTTACATGACAGGCGATTTCTTCGCATTATTGCATTTATAAGTAAATATGCTTTAAATTATTTCTTATAAAATGTTCTCAAAAACTCCGAACTTTTCTGAGAGATTAGTTAAAATTTCCTCTAGGAACGCTCAAACCCAATTTTTTCAAATGTGGCTCCAAATTTTGTCATCAAGCATTTTGAACGGATAGTGCTAATTTCACTGTTTAAGGTGATATAAAATGCATTTTGCTGTATTCGTTCTTGTTTTTTTCCTTAAAAAATTACACATGCATTTTTTTAATACCTCTCAAGCCGTCAATATGTAAATTTCCAGAAATTTTTATTCATAATTGCGTTTGTGAGTAAAGGTTCCTCAAATGGGTTTTGTAGAAGTTATTCGAAAACTCCAAAATTTTCTTAAATTAAAAACTCTTTAAATTTTTATTTACAGTAACGCAAATAAATTTTCCTAAAAATTGACACAAATTATTAAACAAAAATTGTCATTAACGAAATTTTACTCTTTTTCAATATATTCCGGTAAAGTAATATTCTGGTTTTACTATTAGGAAACCGAAAAATTGAGAAAATGTAAAAAAATGTACTTTTGGTGACAATAGATGGCAGCTGGCAAATGTGTGGCAAGTCCGAATAGCTAGTTCAGACCAAAGAAAATAGAAAGCAAATACGAGAAATTCTGTGTCATTCTGTAGCACCACTAGTTCTAATTACTTTATTGCTGACATGTAGGTTGAAGTTTTTACTATTTGTTATTTGGACTTGCAGAATAGTCTTCATGATTAAGGGTATTACTAACCAGTTGCTGATGGGAATGATAAATTCATAAAATTTTTGCTAGGAAAACCGTCATAAATTGCCGATTTATTAAGCCGATTTGAATAAATATCGAGGTAGGTGGGGGCAGTTGTATACAACTTACAATAGATTCGTTCAGCTACGAATTGAATCGGACGGTCCACAATTAGACAGGATGAGAAACGAACGATTTGTGGAAAAGAAACCCTTTCATTTTGCATGTAGAAGTATGTTAAAGGGTATTTACTCTGTTAAGGGAACACACACGGAGGGCTCTGATAAAAGCCTGAGTAAATCCATTTATTGTTGCAAGTGTTCATATGCAGACGCAATAAGTATCCTCGTTTAGTACTAGAGTTGGCTCAGAATAACGGTCAACTAAATTTCATCAGCCTCACATGGCTGCTAAAGAAAGAGATGGGATACATAATAAAAGAAGTTGATACAAAGATAAGGCATATCAGAGTGAGCTAGCTATTATGCCTAATAGATGTTCAGTCAACAAGCAATTGACGTTTAAAAATTGTGCTTTTGACCTCGTGCGCAGATCTTCTTCTCCATACGTCATATACAGTATTTTACGCGGAAGTATCTTCTGGAGTCACAAATTTACCACAAAAGCCCTGATTTGAAAATATGAACTCTTATCTTCACTGCATTCAAAGGTGACGTTTCGCTAGAACTTCGAAAACGAATAACAAGTCATGCGTTGAGATCCATTTCCATGTGATTACACCCTGACCATTACCTGTCCTTGGTGGGTTCGGTGGTTTTGCGGGTTCGGTTGTATAACGGTTAGCGGCTTTGGTGGTACAACAGGTAGCGTTTCGGGCTGTAGTACCCGAGTTGGCGGGTTCAAACACTTTCGAAGCCGTGGATTTTTAAGGACGAAAAAAGTCTTCGTACGCCTTCCTTGGGAGGGGAAGTAAAGTCGTCTGCCCCGTATTGTAGATTGTCTGCTTCTAAAAGAATCTCAAGCGTAAAAGAAGACTATGCTAAATTGAAAATCGCCTGAGTAGTGCCTTCTTTCTCTGCTAGATGCTGAAAGGAGCGCAGAAAAAATTGCGTGGTCAGACGGAAGAGCGTGAATGACGGCCCGAGTCTCGCCACGTAAAATATGGCGCTGACTAACGAACCCGTGTCTACAAATTCGTTTGTTTTCCTATTGCCTTGTCTTCCACAGGAAATGGGATATCGGCTCAGGGAATGCGGATTCACTGAGCGTCTTACAAGAGCTCTGCATCTTTAACGCAGAGCGGAACAGAAAAGGAGGCCCTCCTGCCCGGCCTGGGGCCTGTGAGAGCCATTATCGCCAGGATACGCGTGTGAGGGCTCCTCTCCAGCCTTCTCTCCACTTCGCGCCTCCACCTGCCACGTCGCCACCGCCGCCCCTTTCGTCCCCCCCCCCCCGCAAACTCCATAACCCCTGACTTTCCCGCCGCCCCCGCTGCCCTCCCATCCCCGCCGTTACCTCCGTCCCCGCCTCTCCCCATTGTCCTCTTCGCCTTCCCCGTCGCCCACGCCGTTTGCACCGTCCCTGCCGTTCCCATCGTCCTCGCCGTCCCCACCGTCCCAGCTGACTCCACTGTCCCCGCCGTGTTTGGGTCCCCCCGCCGCGTCATATCACCAGAACGTCTCGTCGCGGCATCGGCGTCGTGTCACGTCACGTGCTCTCATCTCACCGTCACCCCGACTCCACGACCATCCCTACTTCCTGTTCTTCCCGACGCCACTTCAGATCCCCCCCCCGTGCTGCGCTCGAGGCCTCGAAGGCGCGGCCGATGATCGGCGACGGCCGCGTTACCGGCGCAGACCGATGTATATTGCATGGGGCGGGGGCGGGGGCGGGCCAAAGGTCGGAGTTCGATCAAGGGCCGCGCGCGGCTGGCGCGGGGGAGGCCGCCATCGACCGCCCCTCGCTGACCGGCGGAGCGGGCGGCCACGGCGGCCGCTGCAAGGAGGAGGGCGCTCGTGGGGGATTTGTTCATCCGATCGTTGCGCAAAAGGACTGAATTCGAGGAATTAAACTTCAACCTCACAACTTGAACTTGTTTGTTACATTTTGGCTTGTGTCAAGGATTAAGAAACGCGAGGCTCACTCTCGCCGATTGCTGTCCGATTGTACTGGCGGTTCCCTCGCCAACGCATGGAGACTATGTACGCCGCATGTCCCATCGGCTGTAGGCCATCCTCATATCCTGTGAACGGTTCAAGATATCGAAATGCAGTTTTTGAACAACAATGCTGAATCATGGGACAAGTAATAATTTGTACAGATATTGTTCGTAATATTTTTAATTTTCGAGAAATTTAATTATGTTTGATTTTTTAAATGGAAATGTATGTTTTTCGCTCTCGCAACGGATAGATCATAAGAAGAAATACAATGATGATGGGAAGAAATGAGAAGAAATACAAATGATGTATAATTTTTTAAAATGTTTCGACAGTAGTTTGACTATAATATAATACTTTTAAACAAGTGATTTTAAATTAAACCGTCAAAATTCGCTTTAGTTGCCCTTACAAAAGTCCCTTTGCCGAAGGTGGCCGCCGCTCCTAACAGCCTCGGCGCCGCTTTTCCTAAAGGCGACATTTGCAAGGGCTGTCACAGGAAATTAGCTCTTTAGTTTAAAATTACGTGTCAGAAAGTCTATTTTTATACTCAAATTTCTATCAAAATACATAATATGATAATGCACTAACATATGATAATTACTATATGCATAAAACATATACATTAAATTTCTCTAAAACTAAAAATATTTCAAACCGTATCTCTATTGCTTGGTTCCGGATTGTTGAGCGAAAAGTGCGCTTGGACACCGGGACCGCTTAGAAGTAAGGTGGATGGCCCATAGTTGGTGGGACACAGTGTAGCACTCATCACGACTTGAAGGAGGCGGAAGAGGCTGGCAGGTGGTGGCGAAGGGAAGAGGGTGGCGTGCGGGTCCCGCGCCTCCGCTTGCCACGGTGACGTCACCCTCCACCCAACGCCCCCGCCCCCGCCCCCACCCGCTCCCCGGCGCAGGTTCGAGCCACAGGAACTCCGCACCTGAAACAACCAGCGAGTGCGCTCTACTGAACATTGCAAAGCACTTCTCCGGTAGAAAACATTCGTAATAGACGATTCTAAATCAATACCAAGGAGTTTTGTTTTTGTGGTGTGTTTGTGGGTTTACTTTCACTAACCTTGAGAGTTGGCAAACGCGGTGATATCTCATTGTCAGTCTGGAAATATCAGTAGAAGATATTGCAGACGTACGTAGCATTTATGCAGTGTCGAGTTAAAGCCACGTTGGCCGGGAAGAATGCCGCATCGTGTGGCATATTCCGCAAACTATTTGGATACGTCGAACTCTCTGGATGAGGATTCTAAGAGACCAGCTCATGAGCCGTCTGGTAGTTTCCTCTGCCAATTGCAGATGTAGGTTTGGAGCAGTGGCCTTCCCTTCTGGGTAATCATGATGCCCTTGCATTTTGTATCTTTAACGACGACTAATGTGTCGATCGAATTTGGGCGTGAAATTACCTGCAATCAACTCTCCCAATTACCCACATTTTTTTTATTTCGTCAATACCTCCCTTGAATTATCTATATTATTGAATTATTAAACTGAATTATTATATTTTATATTTGAATGGTTGGCTAGCTATTGCTTTTGCTAGTTGATTGTTATAATCACTGCAATCTTTGAAATTTTTGTAGCATCTCGAATGTGTTCACAAAGTGTGTTATTTTAAATATTCAGATGTGTGTATTGTATGCATTAAAAGTTCAAGCTGCGTTCAAATGCGATGCAAAATTATTCAGACTATTTATATATTCCGAATACCAGGAAGTCTTAATACACTTATAAAACAGACAACCCATCCAACTCGCGTTCCGGTATTTGCGAGAAAATCGATCCAGAAATTGAAAATGAGGACGCCAAAGAAGGTGCTTTTAAAATTTGGGTTAATGCATTTATGGGGGAAAGTACAGACGAAGGAGGAGTGTATAAGTTAGAATCGTGGACGAGGCAAATCCATCGGCAGTTATCAAAAAATACTCTCGATGGCAGCGCAGTATGACAGGCTTTGCTCGTCTTGTCAACTAGAGCGAAAAGCGTTCAGACAATACAAACCTATAGCAAAGCGTCAGATGCTAGGTACAAGCTGATTTGCGGTTTCAAATATAAAACGCACAATTAAAGAAACCATGAAAGTAAAACGTTTAAACAAGTACACACTGCACAAAGGAGTATGAAAGAAAAATGTAGTTTACCTTTAGCTGGCGGAAATAAGCAGACTTTTCTATTCCTACTGTAAACTCAGTAAATGAAAGAAGCTTGAATGAAGCTGGTAATTATTGTTTTAAAAAAGAAACAATATTTATTACGGAAAAAATAATGACATTCTTATGATCCATATTCTTATGTCATAATTGGCACGAAGTATGTATAACATTTTTAATTAATTATATTCCCATACACTCAGTTCGCGTATATACGGTAAATATTACTGTAATACAAATGAAAGTTCATCCTGACTATGTTCTGCAATGTTATCTATTCCTTGCTAAAGAGGAGAGGCGAAGCCGTCCGGCCCACTGCTCTCGCCTTCGAATCAGCCCACTGCGGGCGCAGACCACGCGAGCGCACGGCGCTAGAGGGTGGAACACGCATGCTAATACGAGCAAACAAATGGAACGCCTCGCATTGTTCTAGTATAAATGGTGTGCCTCAAGGTACAGTGAACGTATTCAAGATATCTGAATGCAGTTCGAGGAAATGAAAGCCATGACCTACAGAATTGCAAGGAAGAGGGTGACAGTAGCTGTTTTTTTACTCTCGTCTTCCATTGCAAGACTCATAATGACGGCAAAGCAAGTCAAAAGTCAGCTATTAAAATAAAATTGCTTCGGAATATATAGCGCCTATTATTTCACTTATGAATTATTTTGTTAAAAGAGTTCAGCAGTCCCACAATTTCCATAGAAGTTTCACAGTAAACACGACTAGAACGTGACTATGATAATACTTGGACATTTCTGTGCAAATTTAGTGCTTTTTAGCGTTCACACGTATTAATTCGTCTTAAATGAAGTAAATTTTTGCTTCCTACAATTTCTCAAATCATTCATCGCTTTTTCTCACGTACAGTAAAAAGTTGTGTTACATCACACAATAGCAATTGAGATCAAATAATGTATCACTCCCTTCCACGCAACAGAAAATACCACACCAATCTCCCTCAGAGCACGCGGCTCCTACGTGTGTCCCTTGAACGCCAACACACAGCCGTTAAACTTCCCTAACACACCGCGCCCGCCCTCCGACCACAAATTCCCGGCGATTTTCCTTTATTAACCCGGCGGCGGCAGCCCGTTAAACCACTCAATTTCGGCGAGGACTCGGTTTTTGCGAGCGAAGTGCCAGTAAATTCCGGTACACTCCGTCGCCGGCGCAATGAATCAGCGCGCGCACGCAGCGAGGCGCCGTTCGCCGCCGTGAAATACGCGCGGCGCCGCCCCCCTAATTTGCATATGAAGCGCGACGAGCCAAGGTGGAGGCGGTGGCGGGGGCGGGGGCGGGGCTCGTATGGGGCGGTCGCTGTGTCGGGGGCGATGGCGGTGGCGCTTTCGGCCGAAGTGCTGTGCTGAGGGAAAGGAATTGATTGATTGATTATTGTTTTGAAGTGCGTCAGCTGCTGTGGTCATTGGTCCCGTAAGTGTGGCGCATGGAAACGCCGGGAGGTGATGGTGATCTGGTCCCGTTGGATGGCGAGATACGGTGCCGAGCGATACTTCGGCTCGCGGGGTGTTCCCCGAGCAGGCATTTCTCATCAGCCGAACACCGCCTCAGCCAAGTGCTCCAGGCTTCCGACTGGGCTCCCAGATGTGTGGTGATTGTAACGAGCGAGGATAGGACAAGGAAGAGTGAAGAAAAATCGCTCGTGGCCCATGGCTTCTTTGTTAGGGCACTGCTCCTGCATTCGCTTGGAGTCGAACGGAGAATCTAAGGGCAACCACCAACCAGAGCGAGCGCTAGAATTCTCTTCCAGACTGCGCAGAATTCGCCCCAGCTATGTCGCCATTGTCAGGAACCCTGCCCCCGTCGCGTCTCCAACACTAGAGTCTTTCGGTCAACTGTCAATTGGTCAATCTGTCGGTCATCTGGTAGTGGAGATGAAAATTTCCTCGGCTGAATAGACCAACTTTTCTACTCCAAATATTAATTAAAGACAATTTTTCTTAGTTTTTGGAATTTCTAATATCTAGAATTGATGTTTATTAATAAATGTTTAAAAAAGTATTTTTAATTGCGATTCAGATCCGGTTACATCATTGTAGAATGGCTCAAACCTGTTCTCTTCCCGCCACACTTTGAACTTTACATTGACTCGCGTCTTTCATTCAATGTGTTCCTGGGTGGACGTTGGTGCCTAAACGGCCCGGGAGCGAGGAACGGTGTCAGACAGATGGCGCTCAAATCGCTGTCCGTATACCCATTGTGCATCCTCCACAACTGTCCACTGACTCATATATTCCCTCGCCCCCTCCCACGGAAAAGCCTAAACCATACCATGACTCTCAGAGCAAACATCCATGCCCGTGAGAGAATTGGAAGCCGCAAACCTTCGAACCGAGTCAGTGAAGGCTTTTCAGCAATATCCGCTTCCTAGGACCCACGCTGGGATTCGAAGCCAGATACTTAGGTTTCGTAAGCAATGAACTTAACACTCCACCAACCGATAGAGTTCTTGTATATTGCGTTATCTTTGAAACTACTGCATTGTAAACGTTTCATCCAAGCGATTACGTAAGTGATCCGCAAAGCCCCGTTGGCGCCTCGCTGCGGGGGCCATTTGCATATGAAAGCAGCCGCGGGCTCCGCTTCTCGCTCGAAGGACCGAGATTGACCGCGCTTTGAACGCTCAGCTCCCAATCCAATCTCTTCCTTCTCCCCTCTGCGCTTGCCATGGCTGGCAGCAACGGGTTTGTGCGAGGGGCTCGCATGTCTTGGAATCACAATCTCGATCATTGCAAATGCCTGTTCCGGTGAAAACGTAGATCGTTCAGATTGTTTATTGGGTTGACATGGTTTTCTTAATTATCTTATATTACAGCTTACTTACCACCTGTTGAAAGTATTTTTTTCCCTTTACACTTTTCCTTCACTTTTCTGCCTGAACCGCACATTCTGTTTCACAGGGTTTTGTTGTTTGTAGGGTTAATACAGTGGTCCACCAAATCTAAAACTATTACATTGTGAACTTGAGTAAGAAATGGTGCCGAAATGTAAGACAAGTGGTATCATGGGGATATTTAGAGACGATCAGTTCACTTTCTTGACCATGAAAAATGTTATTACGTGTCATCAAATTGGAGCAAAAAGCCAAATACGTTTCACTTCGTCGCATTGTGTAACATTATTTTAAACACTGACCTAATTTCTAATTGTTAAACTTTACATTTGCGTGTTCACTTTTATTTCAATATTCTTACTAAATAATTTAATCAGATATATCTATGTGTAGCTTTCCAAATGATGATGTGAATAATTCAACGTTCAACCTGAAATCTCGAAACGTTGCATTTTTAGCTCTAGTCCAATTTTATGGGGAATGAAAATTTCCTTTACACATTATTTGCGAAATGTACAAATATCTACATGAAGTAACCTGAAATATTACTTGTAAAATGATAGATATAATTGCTTATAAATTAAAAATTGCATAGCGCCCCAATACAAGAAGGAAGAAAATGTGTTGGGGAAATTAAAGTCATTTTTTTAGTGTACGTTTTGAATTCATTTTATATGCACTGATACCATCCGTAATATAAAACTAATCACAAACTAACCCACAAAATTAATTGCGTTTCTGCTTAATATCGTGAGCGGGTTACCGACAGCTTCGTTTGCAGATACCGCTCTTCCACGGATTCCCGATTTGCCCGTGGCAGGGCTACCCGCGTTGCGTTGCGTTGCTCTTTAGAGAACACACGCGTGACGTGGCTGGCGTGCATCACGGGCGTGCTTGAAATGCGTGCTCCGCCCCGTGCCTTTCTCGTTCCGTTGCCGCTGCTTACTCCACGCAAACGGCGCGCGGACCGGAAACGTGTCGTCACAACTGGTGTTGCGCACCAATTCAGGGGATGAATTAGGCATCTCTGGGGCGCTTATGGAGTAACATATTGCTATAAGCACACTTTTCATTTAATTTTTTATGGTGTGACATACGACAAATAATCGGAATATTTGGGGAATGGTTAATATAGGCGAGGGAATGAATAATTTTGATTCCATTGTTGTTGAAACTGACCTCGCCACCGTTACATAGTACCCACGCTCATTCCTCGGGACTCGATCTTGCCGATCTCTTTTCAACGATAATGGTCTAAGACTTTGACAGTCTTTAATACCTTCATGTATTCATTTATTTTTACTAAGGGGTGTTAATGCAATCACTGGTGTTTAGACAACGCGACTCAGGATGAGTAAAAATTGAGAAGAATTTAAGTGTTATAATGGCTGTTTAGTTAAAAAATAACTGACCCTCATCCGGACCGGAATATCAGAAACAATTTTTGTTTTTTCTGTAATGATATTTCTTTCCTTGCCTTTATGTATTCTTGACCTCTTTCTCTTTCTTGTATTATTTATTATTTTCCCATCTCTTTTCTCCCAGCCAATGTTACCTCTTTAATTTGTCATTTTCATTCCTCTATTTGCTACATCGTCCCGACTTGGTCTCTCACTCTGCTTACTTGTACTGCCTCTGTAAACTGTCTCAACGCATTTCTCTCTTCCACTGTAATACACTGCGACATATTCCTTCCAACGCTTCTGCAGCAAAACAGAGTTTTACCGGAGGCATTTACGTTTGGATGTCGGAGAACAAGAACGAATTCCAAGATGTGAAACTTGCGTCTTACGTTGAATTAGTTTTTCAAGATAAAGAAAGGAAATTCAGTTCCAAAATAAACAAAACAACCTGTAACAAGATGGAATATTGGCTCAAAGAACTTTGAATTGTAAGTAAACATAATAATGATTAATTTGCGAGGAAATCCATCTAATTCTGTGTTTTGGTTCTCACAACTATCACAGTATTTCCTCAAGTATTTCGAAAGCTTTCGGAAACTTTCTATATCATGGAAAATACTAGTGATTGTAAATCAATACGTTTGAGTTCTATAAAAATATTTTATATGAAAAACTAATTCAGAGAGGCTACGATACAGATTTGAAAAAAATACGGAACAAAAACTTTTTCCAAATTACTTCAATATTTCCCACAGAAAGCTACTTTTTTTGGTCAATCATACACATTTCAGCAAAGTATTCAATCCCGATCCCCAAAGACCGATTCAGACCTCCATAGATTTATTTCTTTCGCGTATACTTACACGCTACTACTCCTCTCATCAACACACTACTTCCTCTCTTCTCCGCACTTTCGCAATATAAAATATAAACACTGTCTGTCAGTACTTATTCTTCACTAACAATTAGGGATACTTAACGTGGGAGTGACCAACTCTAACAAAGCAATTAATTTTAATTTCTAAACCCCTGAAAGACTTCTACAAACAGGGAAGACAAGAGAGGCTAGGAACAATTCTGTTTCTGACTTATCCAAAACTATGTCTACGGACTTTTGTCGTTTTGTAAATTTACAATTCATTTCATTTTATGTATGTATCCATGTGACACACTTGACGCATGAGTGCCATGAGCTGCGAATTCATGCAGTTCATTGGGCCGGAAATGAAGACATTCACATTATCTAGGTCAGTGACTCTCTGGCTAACAGATGCAGCATACATTGTCAGACCGTCACACGCTAGACCACAAAGGATATTGTCGATTTCTGCATGAATTAAAACGAAAATAAATATTTTTAAAAGAAGAATATAAGATGTGTGCTGCAGAACCGTAGCACACATTAAGATTGAACTCTTCTGTTTTCAGTATCAGGATGCCTTGAATCCAAATGGTTGCGCAGGTCTTATTTACAAAGACCCATCAAGATCAATAGAAGATATCGGACATTGTTGTTGTTGTTGTTGTTGTTGTTGTTGTTGAGTCAGTTCCAAATGTTATTGTAACTCAAGTGAAATCATCAAATTATAATAATACAAGGAATCTAAAAATCTTCAAACTTATTAGATATTAAAATTGAATAAAAAGCATCGATAAAATAATATAAGCGCTACAGATAAGTTAAAATTCTTGCTAATTCTACCGTATATTGTTGTTGTTTACTCATATATGAATAGTCCTAATTGTTACTGAAGTATGCAGCACTTTTTTTCGGTATTTTTATATTTCTTATAGTAGTGATGTCTTTAAGTACGTCGAGAACGTATAAGTGCTACCATACAGAGAGGAAACATATTTAATTTTGTTATTCCTGAATACCGACTGCCATATTTAAACTAAAATGTGCATGATTATGAAATAGATAAAAGAATTCACTGTTCTGTGTATTTTTTATTGTGTAGGTGATGGAGAGAGGGCAAAAAACGTTTTCGACGAGTGTTTTCTTTCATTTACAATGTTAAAAGTTTTGCAACGCCAGTTTAATTTTATTTAAAAAAGCTTGTCACGTCAATTATTCTCAAACTTTCTCTTAGATAAGAGAAACTTACAACAATGCGTTTTCTGACTCGTATGATGCGTGGCAAGATGAGTGCTACAGCGATGTTGTTTTTCCTAATGCAGTTATCGCATTTTCCTCGGTGATTTGTTGATGTTGATTAAACCCTTTCTGCTGATACCACAGAGACATATTACATGTACTAGTGCGTCAAGTAAAATTTGAATATACCATACTTTAATTTACATAATTTTCATCTTCCTTTACATTTGGTAAACATTCAACTTTTCGACCATTCTTAGTTAACCACCTTGTGTTTGTAAAACCACAAAACTATTATATTATTCATCATAAACTACTAAATTACAAAAGATTTATTAATTTGAAAGCTGGAATCTCTCTCAAGAAGAGTGTAATGAAAATTAAAAGACTGATTATGCGGCTTGACCCAACGACATTGTTTAGGTAACTCAAATCGCGAAAACAAAACCTCTGTTCTGCCATGCGCGTGTCATAAATAAGCGTGTGACACGTGTCTCATAAATAACTGTTCACGTTCGCGTACTTGAACGTTACGTATAAATTTTCTACAGAGCTCGCGCTCATGCGATGTGTCCTGAGAATGATTTTTCGTGACGTCCCCCTCGGCGCCGTCTCATTTCGTAATCTTTTCGCGTCACACGCGCGCGCGGTTGCGAAGAACGCGTTTTTAAACGCACGCGTCCGAACCGCAGGCGCTTCAGCCACTGGCGCTTCCTCCGCCTCTTCTCCCTTCCACCTCTCCTCCTGCTTCCACCTTGTCACCTCGTGTCTCCCCTCCTCCGTGCCATCCTCACTGCTAACCTCTGCAGCATCTGCGTTTTCCTCACTCTCCGCCAGCCCGTTCCTCGCTGATGTCCTCACGCCTCCCCTCCTCCTGCTCTGTCTCCTCCTCGCACCGGCCTTATCTCGTGCTTGACAGCACCGTGGCTGTCAAAGGACGCCCTTGTCTTTATTGACTGCTCTGTCTGTGGTGCCACCACCGCCATCTCTACCTCTATCGCCATATCCACCATGGCCGCCATCTCTACCACCGTCGCAATATCTTCCATCGACGCCAACTCTGCCACCGTTATCATCTTTGCCTCCATCGCCAGTTCTACTCCCGCTGCCAGCTCTACCACAGCCGCCGACTGTACCATGTTTGTCATATTTACAACCGCCGCCACCTGTCCCATCGCCACCAGCTCTACCTCCACTGCCAGCACTTCCACCATCGCCAGCTCCACTATCCCCATTATACACATCCCCACGACCACTCCAAGGCCACCCGACGACCACCGCCTCGCCGTTCTAATCCGACCCCACCGCCGCTTCTTCCCCTGCCTTGCCGCTGTTGTCGTCGTCGCCACCGCCTGCCCCGCCCCCTGCTCGCTGCCGAGGCATACGGCAGAGATATTACGCGCCGCCGAGCGCGTGGCGCACCGCACGCCGCGGCTTTCAGCGCCCTCTAAATCTGCTCTCCGCCAGCGCGCCCTGCGGCACGCCGAGGAACTCGCGCCCCGCGCCGCAGATATTTCGCGTCGGAGCTCTCGGGAGACGGAGGGTAGCGCGTACAAGATGGATGTGGAGGAGGTGCTGCACACGTCAGAGGGTTCTAAGTAATTACGATTGTTTCTGAAGAAATATTTGGAATTTCGTGATGAAGGAATAAAATATATAAAGAAATATTCAAGAATGTTGTAATGTGTTGTTTCTTCAAAGGATACTCGGAATTGTTTCAATGAACCTTTTGTAATCTTCAGTACTCGTAGTGTTTAGTTGTAATATTCTCAATTGAGAAAAATTGCTAATAGAGAAATAATTTATGAAACATTTATTTGTGCCGTTGAAGAAACATTGTAATATTTACTTCATTGTGGATTGTTATTTCACTTTCTACTTTCTTTAAATGCACACGCTAATGGCAGGGAATAATAAGATTTACTTGTATTTTGATGTTTCGCAGATTTCAATGCTAAATTTAGCATACTTAGTAAGCTTAAAATATAAGTTGAATAAACGATCATCAATGTAACTAATGAGAATGCGCAGCATAGCAAGACTTTTCGTTCTCTTATTGTTATGAAATGATTCATTTCTATATTGAAATAAATATATTGAATAGTATGTATGATTGCGACAACTCTTTATTCTACCTCGTATAATGCCTTCTTGTATTTTCCGCTGTGAAAAGATAGACAAAGCCTGGATAGCCAAAATCGCTAAGGCTAAAGGAACGTAGTTGCTTCGACTCGAAGCGTCACGGGTTCGAGTTGATATGTGTATGTGTTCGTGTTGTCCATGCATGTTTTCCATGCAATTCCTCCTATAGTTAAAACAAACTCGTCGATGTCGGTCGAGCTGATGTTTTGGCACAGCCAAGTATCAAAATATACGTATGTCTACGTATTAAAATGATTGTTTTGGATACTAAAACGTTTTACAACTTTAACTCATGTTTCGTCCATAGAGACACTAACATCATGGTTAAGTTCTACGTGCCCCGAAGCATCTTTTGTAAGTTTTTGGAAAAATGACTCAATAAAATATTGTTTATTGTTCATTTGCTCTTTCTGAACCTGTCCCTTTCCTCCAGTACCAGGAAACAAAGGGAACAAAATTCCTTACAAAAATATTTCAGGGATTTTCCTGTATTTTCTTAAATTTATGAAATTCAAAATATATTAAGAAGATAATCTTAAGGCAGGATCTGTTCCCAGCAAAACCCATTCATTTTTTATATAAACAAGCTATAATTGTAAATGATCTTGGCTGTTCGGGTGACGCCGCGTCAAATGTTGTGCCGCCGATGTTTTGACTATCTTATCGTGGTCTTCTTCAGGACTGGTCTCCGCTGGAGTGGTAAGGGCTCGCGTGTATCAATGGGTGGTGATTTACATGACTCCGGCTGCGGAAGCCTGAGACTTCAAGCTATAATTGTGTTCTTTTTAGCAAGTTTAGGCATCCCAGAATAAAAGAAAAATCTGAGTAAGCAAGTGTCAACAGTGTTCCCTGGAACATCAATTGTTTCCCCATCACATATCCACAAAATAAACTTTTTGGAACTTTTTGGGGGTTTGAGCCTACAGAGCAAAATCTCAAAGTGAATTAGTACACATTTTTCTTTGTGCATGAAAATAGTAATAATCAATTTTTAGAACTCTCCCTGTACCTCCAGGAATTATTTTTGTAAGGAATGCTCTTGTCCCTTTTTCCTCCAGTTTTCTCGACCTTCTCACAGTTCACCTTCGTCTCCCTTGCTGCTCTTTTCCCTTCCTTGTCCACTTCATCTTATTCATCACGGACCTTCGTTCTTCTCTTCCTCCTTTCATTTTCTTCTTTTCCTCTCTTCGACTTAACAGTTGTTCTGTTCCTCTTTAATCTGCTGCCGGTGCTTGCCTGCTCTCTGTCCTTAATTCCTCGTCTCCTTCACCTCTTCTTTCTCCTTTTCTTGCTGTCCCATCTCTTGCTCTTCCTTCTAATCATCGAATTCTACTCCATCTTGTGTTCCTCTTCCTTCCGCCCTTCCCACTGCCTCCCCGCGCTCCGCGCGCAGCCGCCGCCCCCGGGCCGCCGGCGCTGGCGCCCCGTTTCGCGCGGTTTATCTGCGCGCGGGAATCGATGCGAAATGCCGCCTCTGCCTCTGCCACACGGCGCAGCAGGGGTGGGGTGGGGCGGGGCGGGGCGGGGTGCGCGGCCAAGGAGTTATGAGAACGCCCCGTTGCGCGGATGCCTCGGGAGGAGGCAGCCGCCTTGGGGTGTATGACTCGGGAGGCGGCGAAACTCGGTTTACTCGCTTGGGGACTTGGAATTGCGGTTGCTTTGCTGCCTCGAATTAAAATGACATTAGTGTACAATATTCCTGAATTTGCTTTTTACTTCGTCGTATACATACAAATATATAGACTACAAATATACGTAGTATAAAGAAATTTACTGGAATAACTGGCCCCACATAGAGCCCCGCCGTATTGAAAAAATGTATGAATTTCGTGTATACGCTCATTTTCAAATTTTCCTCAAAAAACTCCAACTTTTGTCTTTACATTTCTTGTGCGAATACAGTTAGATGTTAAATAATATATTATAGGTCCAATTTCCTGTGATAACTCTCAATTTTAGAAAGTTGTGAAAGTTCGAAATTTATCGTATCCCCTCATACCATCTATATTTGCAAAATACAAGGATTTTTATTCAAATGAAATGTGTTTTTCGCACTTGATTCTTTAAATAATGTCATATACTTTTCAAGAAAATATTACTAGTGATCGCGTAATTTTGCGTAAAATAAGGGCAGTATTAAAAATACAAAGAAGATATTCTAAGAAACGGCGCCATGTTATTTTTTAGGTTAATATTTACGTTATAAGCTTTATTTTATAAATTATTATTTGTAAGCACAAGTGCTTCAATGGATTTTCTTGAACTGTTTTAAAAACTCAAAACGTTTCTTTGAAAATGATCTCAAATTTTGTGCATTTTCATAAACGCGCAAATGACATTTTCTCAATAGCGACTCCAATTTTGTTCTTCAAACTTTTTGTACAAATTGAGCTAAATACACCGTTTAACATGACATTAACATCAATTTCATTTGTCTTTTCAATAATTACTCAAAAGTATTTTTTTAAATATATTTCGTGTGGTTGATTTTTATGTTACAGGCCTTCTTTACAGATTGTTAGCTTCCTGGTTTAAATGGCGTCAAATATTTTTTGATGAAGCTTCTGGAAAATTAGAATTTTTTGTGTGAAAATGAGCTCAAAATGTCGCATTTTCAGAAGCACAGAAAAGACACTATCTAAAAAATGGCTTTAAAAAATGTTATCACTTTTAAAATATTCTTAGTTGTATTACAATTCAACTCTTATAGATCCGAAAAATTAAGCAAATGTGAAAGTCTTTTTAGGCGCCAATTGATGGCAGCTGGGTTAAGGGTGGGGCAAAACCGAAAAGCTACCCCAGACGAAAAAGAATACAAATACAATTAGAACAAAAACGTCCGTTGAACTTTCTTAATATTTTTCCTGAATTCATTTATTTTTCTCTCATAGTCGTTCATTTTTTCGTATATTATTTTTCGTTTGCGTTGTATTCTTTCTCTCCTTGTCGTTTGTTTCCTTCTTTTCCTTATTTGTTTTCTTTCTTTCTTTCTTTCTTTCTTTCTTTCTTTCTTTCTTTCTTTCTTTCTTCGTCCTTCGCTATTATAAGGATTTTTCTATTGTCGTTCTTCTTTCGCTTCTTGTCGACCTTTCCCTTTCTGTCTTCATTTGTTTCTGATTTCTGTTTTTCCCCGTCCTTCTTCTTCTCCGTACGTCAGTTATCCAGAAAATATTCATATACACTGAATTATTTTTTAATGAATAATTTTTGTTTCATGTCTTAATAAATCTTGTCAACGCAAACTGAGTATCAAAGTGAAAAAAATATGAAGCCAATGCCAACCTGTTTTACAATTACACTGTTTTAAATTAAGTCTAGAAAACAGTTAAGTCTAGTAAACATTTCGATATGTCCGTCATTATACTGATTGATATATGGAAAAAAAGCGAAAATTGCAAGCTCGCATTTGATTGTTACCTCTCACAAAATCACCAAACTACGTATTTTCAAATTCCGGCATGTCTATGTTGAGCTTATCTGTTCAAAATATATGTGGTAATGACATGAAATATTAATAAATTTCATTGCGTAATAATTGGTTTCCTATTATACTTCCCTTAAATTAATTTTAATTCCATTTTTCCACCGCGTAATTAATTACATCCGGAAACCGTTACGTCATTTGCAATAGTGTCTAGATAACAGTACTTCAAATTGTACTACATTATTTTCTTCTTAATACTCGTTGCACGACAAGTGGTGCGCATTCATATAATTCTACTGCGCTACAGATGGATGCTTTATTTTTTTCCCTAAGAGTTTCTAAGTTTCAAAACACCATACCACTTTCTAAGTTTGATAACTTTTAGAACATTCAAATTTGAAGAAAGAAGGAAAAAGCATTTTTCAGCAAGTGTAAGAAATACACTTGAATGAATTATGCAGAATGCACTTGAATGAAGCAATGCAGAAATTCATGGTGCAATATAAATTGTAAGATAATAATTTTACGCACCAAGGGCGTTATACGGGATCATTAGAAACTGTTAACGTCCGCAGTAGATACAAGATTTTATTTTTAGCAAATTTTTATGATTCAGATTGTCTTATTTACTAATTAACTAGTTATTAACTTGACTCTATTTGTCTTTTCATATTTCCCTCCCATAATTCCCTCTCATGATTCGCTCCTTAAGAGAACATGTAGCACCTTTCAATTGTTTTCGTATTCTTCTTTTAATCACGATCTTCTCGATGCAGATAAGTTTTGCAGTGTATATAGAGCAATAACGTATCTGTAAAAATAAAATAATTTGTTCGTGAGTAAAAAATTGTACCCTCTGGAGCGACGATTGCAGCCGAAGAAGTAAATTCTCCTCGACCAGTAAAATTCTCTTTCCGTCGAGTACCAAGCTATCGGTTATTAATGGAAAATGTAAATAACGCTACAAGAATTCTCCGGACTAGTGATAGAGTGAAAGTACCAGTGAAAACTCAGTGGCTGCTGAAGGCCAAATACTGTGAAGGGCGAAAGGGATCGAGCGCAGTGAAGGCGATGTGGGCAGTGCTTCCTAGAAACGGACCCTTCAACTGTGTTAGATGTGATACAACGGTCTCAGCAATTATTTTTGTTAAAGAATATACTATTAAATAAACTATACGTTGGCAAAAACAACAAAATAAATTTTTGTATCCGTACTTGAAATAGATGTATATTTAAACACAGATTTGGCGGTCAATAGAGTCGTAAGAACTCACAAAAACAGCCAATGCATTTCTCTCACGTAGTTTGTGGAAGAAAAGAAAACACTGTCGGGTTATTAACCACTTCCTCTGATCAAATACATGGGTCAGTGAATACGTAAGTCAATACTCTGTAATTTATCTCAATATATCAATACATTTGCATTTTTTCTTACGTTCAGGAATGCTCTTTGAAATTGTTTTTTCAATTCCTCAAGTAAGAAAAATCGAAACCTTACTAACTTCTAGTTGGAAATGTATAAAACAGTTGCTTTCAGTAGAATCTGATTTGTAGCGCGTCTATTCATTGCATTTCAAAATCTTGCGACAACAAATATTTGAGTTTTCTGGCTGCCACATGAATATTCACAAAGACTCGAATGGTTTTCCTAACAAGTTTTAGTCTGTAACGGTCTCAAAAAGTTCGGAAAAATTTCAAAAGTGCTAGGAGAACAACGGACGCTACTGCTTTTTGACAGAATGTTTCGTATTCAACCTGTCATACTTAAAAAATCGGCAAGCAACTCTTTTGGTGTTTCCTTGGATGTACCGAAGGTGGACAGTGCGGTGAAGTGGCGAGGAAATAATGCAGAGAAAGAGGAGCGTCGGCAGAATCTCTGAATGCCCTGTTGTCGGGCAATCGGAAACCAATCAACTTGTGCGCGTGGAAGTGGAGGCGGAGCGGGTGGAGGGGGGGATGTGGCAAAAGAAAAGAATAACGCAGTCGCTCGACGAGTCCTACAATCAATGCGCTACTTGAAAGCGGCCCTTCTCTTGCTCACTTTCTCTGAATTTCTGCTTCTTTTTATCTCGTGCTTTTTTTCTGTGGTTCACACGTACTCTATGACGATTTGAAAATAAGTCGCTGGAGACAAATGAGTTGGAGAAGTTTTCAAGGCCTTGCCATTCAGTTATTTTGTGGTTACAAATTGAAACAGCTGCAACAGGAATAGCATCAAAAGTGACAATCTCAATATTCTTAATTTATTTCTCCTCTAATTTTAATTTTCTTCTCTTTCTTTCAAAATGTCAGACTTGTGCCTTAATGTATCTTTCAATCTTAATACGGACATTTTTTGTTAGTTATATTCAAATGTGAAAACATATTCGAGAGATTGAAACCTAATTCATAGTCGGCCTCAAAGAGTGGTTAAGCAATTACAAGTTCCTCAAAATGAGAGGTCACTTAAGAAGGCTTGTATTTCATAGTCTTCTCTTATGGGAGCAAACATGAGTGTTCTTTAAGGTATCGGAAATGTTGCAACGTTGAATTTCTGTCAGCTGACCCAGTGTTTAACCACGGCCACCTTCAGTTCAGGCCGGAATGTTGTACAAACGTGCAACACTTTAAACGCCGCAGGGTTCAGTCCGATGGAGCGCGGAGGAGTCCCGGGAGCCAATGCTACAAATTTCGTACAAACGCTAATTTGTCCCTCGCTAGACTAATAAAATATCTTATTTTCGGTTTTTTATGTAATACAATTAAAAATTCGATTTTGTATGCTAACGAAAGCCTTATGAGACAATAGCAAATTGAAACAACTCTGATTCTTCGTTTCTCAAATCCTTCGTGTTTAATATGAATTTCAACTCTTTCTTCAGACATACTGCTTACAATATTGCCAAATAAGATACATCTAGTATAAACTAATTTAACTAAAAATAATGCAAATCAATTATTTCAGAAGAAATTCAGTGAAAAATTGCATATTTATACTTCTAATTGCAATCTACTTATAATTCAATTCCCTATATAATTCTTTTAAAAACTGTCTAAAATTGTCTAAAAACTTCTAAATTTACATACAAATCTTTCATAGATAAGGGGTCACAAACAAATCTAAAAAAAAAAAGTTCCCTAGATCTTTATCTCTGAGCAAACTCTCCTTGCTTAATACTCTAAGGACTTCTTTCAGATGACCATTTCTTAAAAAGCTTCCTTCGTACTTTTCTGATACTAATTCCAAATACAGAAAACGTGTCTTCCAATATCTATAAAAATCTGCGATGGCAGAGTAACTCCATCACGATTAAGATCACTTATATACGATTCATGGGTAGAATCTGATTCCAAGTTAGCAATACAAACAGAACAACTAATCTTACATTTTACAGAAAATGCGGCATAACTAATGCACACACACACACACACACACACATACTACATATCTACATACCCTACCTATACATCCTACTATATTCTATATACCCACACACCTACTATATATATATAATAAATTTATATTTTTCTAAAAATTTTAATCTTTCATCATTTTCTGATTTAAATGGAAGTTGTAAAGAATTTCTGGTGTTATTTCTTTTGTATGTTGACATAATATTGTAACCGTACGCACGACCCCAGTCCAATAAACTGTCAAAAATATTTTTCTTTGGGAAAATAATGTTTTAGTAAATAAGTCGGTAGAAGAAGAATCAAGTGACAACGTGAACGCGGAGCCGAATTTTATATTCTCGTTATATAACAGGGGAACTTTCGAACTAGAAAACAAGTGTTAGGAAAATAAACATTTTTTAAGAATCATCCGGAAGCATTTCGAAAAGGAGGCACAAAAATACAGAGGGAAAACCTAACAGGCAGAAAGATACACGGAAAGACAATTGAATGTAGGCAACTGATGTAAGTAGCTTTTGAAATAAGTTGGAATTTCGGCAAAGCAGTTAAACCAGACGGCAACGAACTTTAGGGAACGCAGCGAATTAAAAGGCAAAATTTTCAGAACTTCTAAAAAGTGCCAAATCATAATGGAGGTGACGAAAATATAAAATGTTCCAAAAGATCTCAGTGATAGGAAAGCGAGCGATTTTGTTTTGTTGCAAAAACAATCGAAAGACAAGGCTGCCTGGGGAAAGACAGACAGATGATAGACGTTGTGCCGATAACATGGTGTGGCATGTGTTGGCAAGTTTTCATGTCTTTGGAGGATGAATTTTATCGGAGAAAGGGTGTATGGGGAACATGTGCTGACGGTAGTAGTAAAGAGTGGGGTGCCAGAAGTATGGCATTTTAGAAGGTTGCGTGAAACGCATTGGATGTGTGAAAAGTTTGGATCGACGAGCCCAGCTGAGGGACGGAATGGATTGGCAAGCCGACGGCAACACTATCGCCTAAAGGGAATTGAACATGACGCAGATATTACCCACGCGTACGGCACCTATTTCATAGGAAGGCCGTGTGTTGTATTAGATTTTTGTAAAACTCGAAACAACGTAGATGGCCATTACAACGATGACGTGCACGGTGTGAATATGAATAGCGTAAATAGTTTGTCAGTAAGTGTGTATGTTGAGTTAAATATTTTGTTACTGTAAAAAAGGGGGTAAGGGTTTTTTGTTTTTGTGTGTACTGATTTTATGGGCAGCGCCACGGAGGGAAGTGGCGACGGCGCGGGTTGACGCCGCCGAATAAATAAGCGGTATCGCTGAATGTAAATTGAACAATGTTTATTTCTCCTTTGGGTTGTAAACAAAGATCATTTCCCCGGCCATTACCAATAGATAATGAGAAATGTCATTTTCTCTATCCTCTGCAGGGGAAACTTCAGTCCCACGACCCATTATAAATTTTCCAGTGGCAACGCCTCTCGTGCCGGAAGCATTACTAGCTTCAAATTTGTAATAAAGAGAGAGCTTGGATAGCAAGGTAACACGTAAATCAGGTTAAGAAATAATTGTAATAAAGACAGAGGCGCGACCGGGCGACCACAGTATTCACAATGCTTCACCAATGAATAATAATTTTTGCAAATTGAACACTCTGTTCACTTGTAAGAATGCCAAATTTATTTTCCCGTTCACTTTCGTAAGCACACAGAGTATATTTATTAAATACATTAAAAACTAGAGATAGTTCCTAGTGTTGTAATTTGCTAGGAAACACAGCTTTGTAACTTAACTTGAATGCAGTTTTCAACAACATATTCCTTTGCGATTGGTAAAGCTGCCTAACATCAGAAAACGTAAGCACAGGGGTTATAAAGTTAATAAGCTTATATTACGTTATGAATGATATAAATACAGAAATTAAACATTATGTAAACATTACCTTCGCTACTATTTAAAATAGTACGTGTGCAAAGACACGTTACTTCCCAGCCTTGCAAACAACAGGCATTAAACTGTAATTATAAAACAAAACGTACACGCATTGCCACGTGCACATCCAAGTTAAACAAACGCTCTGAATCTGAAAGATTTCTATGAACAATACGACAGCAAATTCTAAATAATGCTAAGGAAAATTTACAAACGCAAACTTTGCACGCCACAAAACGGCAAAACTAGGCTACACAAATACTATCTGCTTGAGTTACTCGCCGGCTTTGACCCCGCTAGCCGACGGTAGGTCGGCACAGCACCTCGCCATCCAGCGGGGGACGATCGCCGTCACACACACACACACACACACACACGCACACGCACACGCACACGCGCACGCGCACACGCACACGCGCACGCGCACGCGCACGCGCGCACGCGCGCACGCGCGCACGCGCGCACGCGCGCACGCGCGCACGCGCCCACGCGCCCACGCGCACACGCGCACACGCGCACACGCGCACACGCGCACACGCGCACACGCGCACACGCCCACACGCCCACACGCCCACACGCCCACACGCCCACACGCCCACACGCGCACACGCGCACACGCCCACACGCCCACACGCCCACACGCCCACACGCCCACACGCCCACACGCCCACACGCCCACACGCCCACACGCCCACACGCCCACACGCCCACACGCCCACACGCCCACACGCCCACACGCCCACACGCCCACACGCCCACACGCCCACACGCCCACACGCACACACGCACACACGCACACACGCACACACGCCCACACGCACACACGCACACACGCACACACGCACACACGCACACACGCACACACGCACACACGCGCGCGCGCGCGTAGGAAAAACATGCACTACAATTACAGGAGTAACGACCTCGATAGTTGACGCGCCCGCAATCCCTACCAGTGTACCGTCCACCCGGCGCGGGGCCGCGAGAGCGCGCGCGCATCGCCGGGCGGCCGCCGGGGGCGCAGGCTGCGCAGGCGGTCGCCGCGCGCATCCACCGCCGCTTTCCGTTTGATTCACGGACCGCTTCCGCGGCCACTCGGGGGCACGCCGCCCGCGCCCTGAACACCGGCGGCGTTGCACTCGCGCTGGCCCACCGCTCCAACCCCTGCCACTTCTCCACTCCTCCTCGCCGATTATATTATAAATCGTAGACACATTTAGATGCACGAGATTTATATTCTTATATTAATTGTAGCTATCATTGACAAATTCCTCAAATTTTATTCACACTTACACAGTGCCAATAATATTATTTATATTCCATTCCACAGATAGTTTGCCTTAAAAAATTACATTAATTTCAAAGATATAATATTTTATTTAGTTAGTTATTTTATTGAAATAAATAAATAAAAATAATAAAATATAAAAATAATAAAAAATAAAAATAATGGAAAATAAAAATAATAAAAGTAAAGTAATAAAAAAATTAAATAAATATTACTTAAGAATGCGATGTTTCTTTGATGAAGTAATATAAACTTACCAAATGTATTCAATTCATGTTTGAGCTTTATATTGAGAAATTTGTAAAGGTCATATGTTGCAACACATTTTAGCATCATCAAAATGCGTGTATTATTACGTCATTCGAAGGGGACGAACTTCAAAAGGGAAGAACAAAAATCAAGACTGACTCTACAATGAATGTTTCAGAATGTAGAAATTGTATTTTCGCAAACGTAACTATTGCTTCTGAAGTAGAGGGATAGAGGTAAAACATTAACAAAAGAAGTCTGCGTTTGAGGAAGCACACTATGCATGTCAACGGATGTTACCTCACATACGACACTATTGTGATACATAGGTTTTCCTCCTGTGAGAAAAAAATGTTTGATGTGCTGATGTCGCAATGATTTCAACTAACTGTGGAGGCTTCTGAAAATGTTTTGTAAGGGAAGAAATAATGTTGTTAGTAATAAAAAGTGTCTCGTGGTAAAATCTAAACCAGTTGCACACGAAGTCAGCGCTAGCGTAACTGTCGCAGGAACGTCAACACAAGTGGCAAAATATCTTATTGCTTCCCAGTGTACTTTTTTGTTCCCCCATTGTTGCTATTGTCAATATTTATAATTATGCGAATTTATTGTTCCTGTTTTTATCCTTTTGATAACCGAACACGCTATATAACTCTGTTGACACGTAGCTTCGTATTTCTGAGTTCCCGACAAGGCTCTACCCTTCGGCCTTCATTGTTTCCATAGAAGTCAATAGGATAATTTTCGGAAATATAACGGATTATATTTAATGCGTATTTATGCACAAAAACGTCTCGCCAAGACATCCCTCCCCTGCTTTGACGCCGTGCACTGTGACTGACGTCAACACATGCCCAGATGATGTCTAAAATGATCCATTGATTGTCATTAGCCACACAGTTAGGATAAAGCGTTCTTAATGTTATAATTAACCAGTTAATTCACGAATTACATATATTTCGGACTTAATTAATAGGAGATAATATTTGTAATATGAATGGAGTTAGAGTTGTATAATGAGAATATAATATTTTTTATTATTTATTTATAATATAATTTATTGTTTATATATTTTTACATCCGTTGTTTCCATAATGTCAGCTATATGCTTGGGCAATACAACTATTAGGCAAATGGCCGGATAAACGAGTCGATATTTTGAAAATATAACTTTTTTAAATCAAAGATCTCCAAAATGAGAAGTTTAATAGTACTTCCTAGAGTACTAGAAGGTGATATACTGTGTAACTGAGAAACAACTCACTTTCTCGACATCAACGATCCACAAAATGTGTTTTGGCTTTTGTTCCTGTAAAATTACTTATTTTATCTACTACGCAGTAGATACTGCACACTCAAAGAAATCTGCAAAATAAATTTTAGGATTATGTTTTCTTGGAAGACTATAAAACACTACTGATATTGTTTTCTTTTCATTTCTAATTTCTCTTCATTAGCAATGAAATATCTCGTTAAGCCCTTCATAATAATCCTAGAAATACGGAATAAAACTTAAACAATTCTTCAATATGAGGTAATTTTAACTACTTTGAACCAAACATAAATTACTGTATTAAGCAAGAGGCAGTCAGAAAGTAATGTCTCCAATTTTTTGTACTTGAATAAAATTAGTTAAGTGAAAAATTTGAATTTGGCACTGTACCCCAAACCTTCTTCTACATTTCACCGTAGTAACCTTCAGCGTTAACATGTGGCTGCACAGCTGTCGTTTGAAAAATGGCCGACATTGAGGTTCGCAAGAGCGTTGTATGATTTAATTATTTAATGCAGAAGGTGAAATGTGTCAGATGCCTTGTGTTGCATAATCTTCTTCGTTACAAATAATTCGTTGTCTAACAGCGCTGGCATCCACTGTTACTACTGCAGTGAATGGTAGAAGAAGGTTTGAGGAGTAGTGCTATATTCAAATATTCACTTAACTAATTTTAATGAAGTAGAAATAAATTAAGAGGATTACTTTCTGGCTGTCCATTGTAAGTTTCATTCCAAAAGGCAACTATTGTGGAGCCAAATATTACCAAGGATGATTTTAACTAGAAGAAATGTAATTATTGTACATTTTGTAAGCCCCGTCTCAAAATATGAAATAAATTATTTTAATTCAATTATTAGAAAATTAGTTCAAAACAAATTATGAACTCTCAAACCTAAAAACACAAGTTCTTCCCGAGTATGTAGAAAAGATAATGACGATGTTAAGCTTTACATTGGCTGCGAAGTTCTAACGGAAATGTATGTTTAGAGCCTTCCTGTTACCGCAAGGGCGGTTTTGAAAATTCTTTGTGAACAAACCTGTCGCTACACTATTTTTTCAAAACGGATATTATCAGAACTAATTCATCTTTCGCCCATGCAGGTTTGAATCAACTCTTTAAATTTTAAGAGCGATAATTTTCTCTATAAAATAGTAAGTATGAACTGATCAATTTTTTATCGCAAGACTAATCAAAACACAAAATACCCCCCCCCCCAATTTTATTCAGAAACAAAAAAAATATCTGACCTAAGAATACGTTTCTGCCCTCTTCTGAAGTGTGGTGAAAATAAAAGAATCTAATACCGACACAAAGTACATAAAATACATTATTTTAACGCAATATTAAAATTCACTGCAAATGATCACACAATAATGATAAACTTGCTGTTTGAAACAGATATCCGTCTTAGCTTTGGTCTGCGAATGTTATCGGCCGCTGCAGCTGCACTGTGCATTCTCGTGAGCGGGTTCTATAACGGGCTTCATAGCCACACCGAATTGAGCCACTCTGTGAAAGAGAATTGTAGTGGCCGGCTAGTCTGATAAGTCATTTTCCGTGTTTTTTCAACGTATACCAGAGCAGAACCTTAAAAATGACATGGACCACGCGCTATTTTCCTTTCTTCGTCCTTAACTTCTTGTTCCCTTACACACACAGACACACAAAACCTACAATGAAATGCACTACCACACATGTGGGCAGTTCAGTCGGGAGCTTGGGGATTTTGCTGGCTGAGCGGTGCCTCGCTGAGGAAGTGCGGGGACGGGGTCACCGAGATCCACCGCGCCGGGAGAGGTGGCTTAGGGCAGCGACTGGGCACTGCAGTGCCTCTGACCGGGAGGGGCTGGACTTCGACTCCGGACGGTGACAGGATCTTCGACGCTAGCCTCAGACCTGGGTGGAGAATTCTAGCGGTCTAGCTAGTACCCTGCCAAACGGGCCACAGACTGTACGAGACCTTCACATCCTTTTCTTTGTTCCATCCTACCCCTTACACACACACCTATCATCACACTTGCCCAACTCTACCACAATTTCTGAAGGTTTTTTTGTAAGCTTAGAGCTTGCCTGGCTGCGGCGGTGCCCCGCTGGTGAGAAATACCTATTTGAGAAAACCCCTTAACTGACGGTAGGGCAGCGCTGTATATTGGCAGCTAGCGGGGCAAGATCACCTCCACCTTCCGTGATAGCAGGCACTATTCTTACGGGACTAATGACCTTAGCAGTCGACGCGCCCGGAGTCACTTCTAACGAATCAATCAAGGTCCAGCGAGAGAGGAACGTGGTCTCCTCTGGCCGTAAGAGCCGCTGCACTCGTCGACCAGTGAGCGAAGTCGGCGAGAAGCACCGGGGACTCCCCGCGCAGCCGTCCGCCGGCCCTCGCCGCCCAGAGCAGGCAGCTCCGGTGCCCACGTCGCGCCTCTCCCTTGGGGGGGGGACGTCTTTCCCGGAGGCTGTTCTCTGCCGTGTAATCGATACCCCGTCGCTCTCTGTATCGGCTTCCGCTTTACTCCAACTCCCGCACACGCCAATAATCCACGTAGTGAATATTATGTGAAAATGCCCAAACAAACACCCTTCTAGATCTTATCAATTGGGAGAATACATTCTGCAATATTTTTCTTTGTCCAACCTTCAGCTACTTCCGATATAGAAACTTGTCTGTTACATGAGGCGTACTTTGATATTCCGGTCACGATCAGGCCACAACAGAATTCAATATACAGCGCTAACCTTAATATCCATAAAATATCTCAATCCGACGCACCATCCGCGCCGGTCAGAAAATTAATAATGCATAATTAAGATGTGAAACATTTTCATTGTTAATATTCAAGTTTTAGCAAAATTTAAATTTCAAATCTAACGCTATCCGTTAAAAATCAGTTTGATTAAAACTTCCTCGAAAAATGTATTTTATTGAGCTTATAGTAAATACATTTTTTAATATTCCAGTTTTTACTTTCCAGAATATTTCAAATTGGGTTTCAATAGTTATATACAATTCAAGACACTGGTTATCAACATCCGTACAGTAAGGTTACCACCCGGTCCTGTTGGAGTGAGTACATATAAAGGTATGAGAGAATTGCATTTTGAGATGACCCTAATCGTAGGGAAATTTGGTTACCAAAGTGAGAAGACAAATTGCAGTATTCCACTTTGAATTATGACATTATTACAAGAATAAAATGCTAAGTAATTTATCAAACCCTCTCGCAGTGGAAACTCGGCCTTTCTTCATTCCAACATACAATTTCACTAACTTTGATGTGTATTATACGTGGAGGATTTCGCAATGTGTTGCATTGTTTTTTGAACTCGAATTAGACGAGTATGTAATTGTAGCTATGAATACGTTATATATTCAATTGTTTTCCACATTCCTCTTTACTTTCATGCCAGCTTCTGAAAACACATCATATGTAAAAGAACCATTTTGAATAAAATTGTACACGTAGTCATAAATACGCATCAAATTCAAATATTCTCTTTTCCTCTTGTCTGTTAATCGAATAACTGTCGAGCTCTCCTTTCTCTTCATACGGCCAATTGGAAACAAAACCATATCTCTCGTTTAGACCTCCGATTATCACTTAGTTACAGGGTGAGTTGTAAATAGGTTCCGCAACGAATCTGGAGAGGCACTATACTTGTATTATACACGCATATTATTAACAATATTTTCTCAGGGGTAGGATTTACGTCTTTGTCTCTTTCATAAATCTGTGAATTCATTTACTCTACCCTCCTATAGTTTATACTGGGTAAGTGGTGATGAGAGGTGACAGATAAATGATTATAGTTGAGACGACAATTTGATGGAATTTGGAGTAGTATAATAAGCGAATCATACTCTAATCATATGATATAAACACATAGATATCTATGAGGTAATGTCTTGCACAGGACTTGCGCTTGCACATTGTGACTCAGCGTACTTGGGCAATGGTCACTGCTTCAGCCTAAGAGGGTTGCCACATAGATACAAGTTACCACGTAGACTCACGCCAAACGGCATTAACTAATATCGTAGGCCCATTATATATGTGAAGTTACTTCAGGAGCATTTTTCAAACACCGCTAGCAGTGAGCGTTGGCCTTACGACTCGATCGTTCAAGACACTGGGAAGTCATGGGTTCGATTCGGGCTAGTCTTAATAGATTTATTTATTGTGTAAAACACCGGCAAATCTCTGCCATATGTCAGAATTCGAAATCGTAGGCTGAATGGTGTGATATTTCCGTGTCTTCCCTAATCACTCCCAGGCGAAGGGGGAAGTAGCGAAGTGAAATCGCTGAAGGAAAGAAAAGCAAACATATCTGATGCTAAGATTATGGAAAACGTACAATAGGATTGGGACTGCCTGCGATCTTTCAGTCCATTATTATTATTATTATTATTATTATTATTATTATTATTATTATTATTATTATTATTATTATTATTATTATTATTATTATTATTATTATTATTATTATTATTATTATTATTATTATTATTATTATTAATGTTATTGTAATCAATATTATTATTGTTATTATTAATAATAATATATGACTCATGGGTAGGATACTACCTTCCCGTGGTGTGGTTCCGGATTCCATTCCCGTTGTAAATAATTCTCTTAATAAATATCTTAAAAGTCGCCCCAGTTTCTGTAGCTGAGTGACGAAGTAAGCTCTAGCAGGTGGATCTTGCGAGCTGCGCGGAAGGGAGTTCGTCGTGGTCGCCACAGGCCGCTCTCGCCTCCGGGCATCTGGGACTCCGTTAGTTGGCTGACGAAGGGGGACTATCGACCGAAAATGCCAAATGGAAACATCGTTATTATAATGACTATTCCAATCGTGAAATTAAAAACAATAGCGTTTAACTATACATATTAAAATGATATAATTAGGGCGGTGTATCTAAACAAATGTCGCTTTATGTATCCTATTTATCTGGCTGCCACTCCCTGCTGGCCAATAATTAGCTTCGCATTTCTCTTACAACGGGGTATGTATCGATGGCTGTGTTGAAGTGCAATAAACTGCGTACGTATTATAAGTAACGTCTTTGACTTTAACATGCTTTCAGTTATTTTAAATATTTGGAAGATTTTGCTACTTGGTTGGACGTAATTTAATTTTGTGGAATAGTGCTATTAAATACATCTCGTGCTTTCGAAATTCTCAGGCAGATCCACTACTCATTTTGCGAGTCGCAGATTTATCGAAATTTTCCAAAGCACTCGTGGTATTACCTACGACTATTATATTCGTGAAATTAAAACCAACAGTGTTTAATTTCACACTTACTTCAAAATGACCCAATGAGGGCTGTGTTTCCAAACAAGTCTATCACTTTTTCTATCCGATTTTGCTTAACCCTTCTACCTACTGGCGAATCATACACTGTGATTCATCTATTTTAGGGGGCGCTACACATCGATTACTCTATCGATGTCCAATAAATAGTGTATGTACTATAACATAACCTGTGATTTTAACATAAGCTTTCAGTTAGTTTTAATATTTGGCGCATTTTGGAACTCTGTTGGACAAAATTTCACTTCTGGAATAGTCATATTAAATACCACTCGTGCTTTGAAAATTCTCAGATAACTCGCTTATCGTTTCGCGAGTGGGGAATTTTTCGACAATTTCCGAAGCTCTAGTGGTATTACCTATGATAATTTCCATCGCATCTTGTCTCCCACTCCGCTTCCAGCGCGCTCTGGCTTACGTCGTCTAAACTCACAACGTCATCACCGGCATGTACGTCGGCGAGGAAACCTTCCGCACTTCACAACTGCGCGAGACTAACATTAGCAAAAAGAAAAGGAAAAGGCTTGTGGAACATTCTGTATTTCCGTGCGCGCCGCGTATAACGCACGCATGCAGCAACCGTCGGGTCGCGATGCCGTTATTTTGTTACATAGCCCGCCGTGAGGGCGAGCAGCTCTACCGCCAAAGCATTCTGGGTTTATTTGCGGTGGCAATTATTGCATTTCCCTTTGTTTTTTTTCCAGGCCGATTCCCTCCCGCCTAGTCGTATTATGCCCATTATTCTTTCTCTTCCGTTTTGAATGGAAAATCGAATTGCTCTGCAGCCCGCGTTTCCCGTCAGCCCGCTTCGCGGCGACCAGATTTCACGGAGCTGCCGTCAGAATTCGTTGCCATCAGTGGGTAGATGAAGTGGTCTTTTTAATTAATATGTAAAACTCTCATGTTTTGGAGAGTTGTGAAGGATTAAGGTTTAGCTCTGGCTGTTTGATTTTCGCCGCTGCTTCCAATTACTTGCTCATGAATTTTTCAAGATGTTGGATTCTAATTGCTTGCATCTCGTTAACCCCCGAACCAAATATACCTATATAACGGACGAGTTAAATACATCGGCTGAATCTGGGATATTGGAGAGATGATTAAAATAGTCATTTAATTATATACTACCGTTAAAAAATTGAATTGTTTAGAGGTTTCTTATTCTCATTAAATAAAATGAAATTGAAATCGTTGGAACTAGACAACGAAATTCTTAATAAATTATTGCAATATTAGTAGTATATTTACATTAATACATTTCAAATGTATATTATTTTTATCTCCGTTTACAAATTATGTTTGAATATCTAACATATATTGTTTGAAAAGGGTTGTACTATTTTAGAAAACATTTACGCTGATAAGGTTGTTCAGTGGCTATCACTGGTGTCATCGGCTTTTGGCCAGCGTGAAGACAACTGACGTTCGAGCAAACCTCGAAGGTGGGGCCGTGGATCCGGTCGCGGTCAGAGCGTTTGTGGCACCTACTGGGCTGCAGTTGGGTTCGTCGGTCCACTCGCAGGCGCAAACCTGAACAGCGCTACCTACAATGGCTCACGAATTGCGCGCGAATATCTCTTCCCAGCATTCCTCATCCTATTTCGCTAGTCCCCTCAATGTTGGTCTAGAGACAGGCTTAGCTCAGTTCTTCAATTGATGGCCCTGCGGTGCGCCTGACCGGGAGGAACTCGTACTCGTGTTCCAGCCCCACGGTTGGTGGGATTTTCGACACTAGATACATCGCTATGTCGAACTCAGCTGCAGCCTGGGGGGCAATCAAAGAGGCCGGCTGCTCGGGTTGGTATGTCTCCTGGTTGCTCCGATCAGCACGAGATGAACAGTCGCCTGAGAAACTGACCACGAACGATCTTTCCTTCCCTTCTCTTGTCCTGTCCTTGTCTCTTATGCACACGCCCAATGAAACTGCTCTATCATCCATGTTGGGAGAGCAATCGGGAGCTTCGGGCTTGTTCCGGTTGGGTCGGTGCTCCGCTGGTGGAGCTACCTGGTGGGGGGAAAGCCTCGCTATCCGACTTGGATGTCGGTGCCGGTTCTCTCCATCCAGTTGGAAGCATCATCCACTTCTGCGATGAAACATGCACTACACTTACGGCAGGAACGACCTTGGCAGTTGACGCGGCCGTAAACACCAATGAATGAATCCGGCCTAGAACGCCCGCCACGAGCGAGCTCGCTTCCCGTGCGTGAAAGCCATTTTCAACACCGCTCAGTGAGCTGTATAGGACCCTCGCTCTCGGATTTGGTATCTTGTATTCTCAGCAAAATACTTAATATAAAGACACGTTTCGAAAAAATAAAATTGTTAATCAATCATAAGTAGTTGAATCATTTGAGTCTAATACAATGTGCTCAAAGGAACCAATAAGGGTCTTATATTCAGAACAGTTTGTAAACAAATTTCTTAATATTTTCAGTCAAAATACTGTGAATACATTTAAACTCATATAGACAAACACCTGGACCCATTTGCGATGCATTTTGAAAAGTTTCGGAACAGAAGAGAAATGATGAAATACCACAAATAAATTATTCAATACATCTTATAAATAAAAAGAAAATTATATTAAAAATTAATAAATAAATTGGTAAATAACGAATAATACTTACCGATTTCATTCCTCTCCTAATAACTACCTCTCCCGGCTTCCTATAAAGTTCAAAATATATTTAATTATATTCTATACTTTTTATATCGTAGCAGATTTTTATTGTACCTAAAATGTTTTATTGCACATTGTAACAATTACCATTATGGACTCACGGACGGATAATTATCGACGCCTGTAAGAAAAAATTTCGTCATAAAATCTTTTAATGAACGACTGATATTCCCATGTGCTTCCAATAACATGTATCGATTCTCACCCCTCCGGCAATTTAATTTCTTCGAATAAGACTTGTTATCTTAGCCACCTCTGAATATTTCCACTGCCCACTTAGCGGAACATCTTTCTGGAATCAATCCCAGCCGGACTTCTTCGCAGGGTTGATTCGAACCACGCACCTTAGTTGAGAGTTTCCCGGTGTACGGTGACGCTATTCTTGAGTGTGCTTTTGGGGACCATACTGGCAGGATGATGAAAAATCACAGCACATTGGCAACTAAAAGTACAAAATGGTTTTCGCCTGGTAATTTTATATTTCATTAACAGAACATGAGGAAAACGGCTGGTTATCTCATGAACGTGATGTGAATTCTGTTCAGTAGGGACCCCAGTTAACTTAGAACCGTTTAGGTCCATTTTCAATTGAAAAATGTAACAATGTCGTAAAAGCATAATACTTTTAACATGAACAAGAAGGTATTACTCACAATTACCGTCACTACAAACGTAAACATACACCGCACATCAACATCTAAACAGTAAATTTGCACAGAAATTCTATATGCATTCAGCAACGGTATGTGAAATGGACGCGATCGTAATAGAACGATAATTATTTATTTTTCCATGAACACAATAAACAATTTTATAGAGCGATGTATGAGCAATTACAACGATGGATGATTAGCTATCCTTTTAAATAGTAATGTTCTGCATAAAGAAACCACTGGAAGTTCTTGGGATCTTGTTGCGGCACAAGATAGCTTAACCCGGAACGTTCTGCTTTCAGATCAGCTTACCCCGGAAGTGGGCGAGCGGGTTGTATGAATCACCACAGCACTGTAGTTTTAGTATGTTCATTAGTAGGGCCCGGATGTTTGACATGTCACAGTTTTTCCTTGGGTTATTTCCATGTAAAATGTAAGTTACGCATGATCTTATCTACAATGACTAAAATTAGACAATGTGTACGTGTCATAAGCAGTTATATTGGGGATTTTTAACCTTTTATCATTTTCCAATTATATTTCATATTATGGTCGTATTTTATGTGAATTTTCGTATTTTCGTCATTTTATACGGCGACGATGGTGTAAGGGCTAGCGTATTCGACTGATATACTCAAGTACGCGGATTCAAACCCGATCGAAGCCGTGGATTTTTGAGGCGAAAAAATACTTCGTACGCCTTCCTTCGGAAAGTAAAGCCGGCTGTCCCGTGCTAGTAGATTTACTTCGAGTAAACGATCCTCAAGCCTAAATGAAACCTCTGAGCTAAATTCAAATCGCAAGTTTCGACACCAGAGTGATACCTCCTTTCTCCGCTAGATGATGAAAGGAGCGTAGTAAAATTTGCGTCATCAGACGAAATAGCGGGCGTGATGGCCCGAGTCTCGCCACGTAAAATAAGACCACAACTCAATTCAATATTATTATTTTGCTTTCATTTTCGCATACTTGCTTGCAGTCATCTCAAAGAGATTTTTCACAACACCTAATTCAAACCTTGTTGATACTTCAAGGGGAGATCGAGCAGGTGGTGATACATTCAACTGATTTAACCACTCAATAATTGCTGTTACTCTGCATTAACAATGAATCTGTTGTGACCTGAAGGTGTGAAGAGAGAAAATGTTCTACTTCTAATCACTGATGCAGCTCCTTACGTGGTGAAATATGGTAAAGTTTTCCAACTACTCTCTCCTAAATTGATACATGCATCATGCGTGTATCATTTGCACGTGCACATAATAGAGTTGCGGCAGAGTGCATTGCGTGGAAGTTGTATGGAAATTATTCTGATAGAGATAAGTTAATTATTACAGTGAAGAAAATCTTCATGAATGCTCTATTACGAGTGCAAAACTTTAAGAAAATTGTTTCTTCGGTGCCATAACCTCCCCAACCCATTCTTACTCGTTGGGGCACTGAATGAATGCGAAACTTTATCCACCAAAACTACCAAGTATCTGTTTTAGAGTACCACACTGACCGAAAGTCTCGCTTATAACAAAATAAATTTTTTTGTCCTATTTATGGGCAATTTTCATTAATTTTAGGTGATATTTATTATTTATTTATTGATCTTATTACAAGCGTACAGGTCCCATAATACAACAAATGCAGTCCAGTACCTCACAATGTGACACCACAACAGTAAAACAGTCGTCAGGGGGGAACAAAATTGGTTATTAATGCTTAGGTCATAAATGCTTGCATATTTCTAAAATTGTTTGGCAATTACCATCCGAGCCCTATGTGTAACCTTTTAAGCTTCTCAGAACTTTTCGACGGACGCTTAATGCACGTAACTGGCTTCTTATCTTCAACTGCTTCTGGTCCTTCTGAGCAGCCCGTCGTGGGGAAGGAACGTGATGCAGGTAGGGTGGCTGAGTCACCTACAGCTTCCCCTCGTTCGTGCTCCTTGCCACGTGGTTCTCAGCTCTGTGAGCGGTTGTGCTTTCAACCACTCACCATGTGTTATTTAGATTATTTCATTGGTCTTTTTTTTATTATAGCAATTTTCGCCTCGATTTTAGTTTCCTCTTTCACATAGGGCCTTTCTATTTTTCTTTTTATTCTTAACTTGCCTGATATACTTTTATATTGTGGGAAAATGATATTAATCACACTTCAAATAAATGAATGAATACAACCTTTATTGGATTTCTGTGGGAAAAAACACCAAAACTAAAAGAACACAGAAAGAAAACTATTTTCTTCAACTCTTGATTGTTTCAGTCTTCTTCCGGTGGTTTCACACGCACACACTGCCCACCCTCGCCACGCCATCTCAGTCGTCTCAGAAGTAAATCTTGAAATCCATGCTCGGCCTTCCACAACATTATATTTTTACATCACATTGTGAAAGTTTTAGATTGTATTATAATACATTTAAATATTTTCTTGGTACAGAAGATTTTTTTTATCTATATGTGACAAAATAACTCACGAAATGTATTATTCTATTCAATGTGTGAAGCGTATGAAGTATATTTGTAAATGTTGTTAGAAAAATAACAATCACAGGAGTTAACTAAATCAATGGTTCTATACTCATTACACAAATTTTGAAATAAACATGTATTTATTAAATAAATAAGAGTTTAATATTTACGTTCAGTGTGGAATGACCTAATCTCCCCGTGCCTTACGAAACACGGCTGGCTTATCTCCCCTAACGTGAACATGAAAGCTTGTAGCTTGCGAACGTTCACGATTACGTCTTATGTTTACATTCAGGTTAAAGTTTACGTTACCAATAATAATGATTTGATTTCATAACAAGGCACCTCGCTTTTGCATATCCATTATATTTACGTTGTGTTTTGTTGGGAATGAGTTGCCTTATTTATCCGAGAAAGTGTTTTGCTCTGGTTTTGTTCCGTAACACACCGCTGTCGGGCGGGTTGCATACGTCGCAATATTGCCAGGCGGCGTCGGTGGCTGTGTAAGGGAGTGTGGTTTTTGCTGCAGCCCGACGAGACGGGTCGAGACGAGACGAGACGAGGTGAGACGAGGCGAGCCGAGCCCGCTGCGGGTTACGCCGGATGCTACAAATCTTCGCGAGGAGTCGCGTTCCTTGGCATGGGATTTGATGCGCGCTCCTCCCCGAGACCAGAGGCATTTTTCTTTCGCCGTGAAGAATCGCGGACCCTGTCATGTTGGAAATGGACGGACAATGAAGGGAACACCAAGCTCTGCGAGTCCATGGAGGAAGGAGAAAAGGATGACGCGAAATATTGCTTCGCGCGTTTCGCAGAATACATCCGTTTATTTACTTTCTGAAGGGCGTTATTTTTTATGAAGGACAAAACCCCACTTTCCAAAGTGAATTATTGGGATCAGGTACCTCCCACAACTATTTTTGAATTTGAAACCAAATAAAGAAATACTACTAAGCATGTGACAAAATGTAATGCGTGAAAATTAATAATTTTAAACGGGCATAACAAAGTATTCTCTTGCAGAAGGGCTCTGCCAGCACCGCCGTGGTTACTGCGATTTCATAGTTACATAGTACTATTATAGTAAAGTACTCGTGTCTTACCTTATTTTGTAGCTAGTAAGTTGTCTTTACCCTCTCACGAGTTTATCGCTCTTCCTCCCTCTAGCGCTTCATGAAATCCTAATAATATCGACATTAAATTTTTTTTTTAGATAAAGAATGAAGTAACTACTTATCGGTTTTTCCCTTGTGGTTCTAGAGGGTCAGGACGTGTGCCGACACAGTGTCTCGTTTGGACGGGACGTAGGTTCGAGTTCGCGCTTCCGCATGTTTTTTGTCCCTTGCTCTTCATGTATGAGTGTTGTCGCGGAAGGACTTGAAAATCAGCTTACCGCAGACCGAGGAGCCAGCAAGTGTGTCTGTTGTAAAAGTTAATATGTATTTCCGTACATTGTGTGTACCCGGCGCGGATAGCCGAAATTGGCATCCTCAGAAAGCTGGAAATAGTCCCTGGAAGAAAAAGTCTGTTTATCGTATTGTAAAGTAAATTACTATTCCGCCCTCGCACTCACCTGGCGGTGGCCTTCTGTGTCGGCCGCGGACGGGCTGGGCGTCGCAGCCCCCGCAGCGCCGGAGACGAGCCTGTGTCGCGCGGGGCGGCGCTGCCTCTCGCGCTCCGCGCGCGGGGCTAAATATTTCAACGCCGCGCCCCGAGGCCTCGAGCTGCAGCTATGAGGAGCCCTCGCATTCAGAGGCGCCTCGCGCCGCGTCTTTGTTTACACGCCCCCGGCGCCGCGGAGGTGGCGCTTCCCCTGCGCGCCGCCGCGCGGCGCCACCGTCGTGGCGCGCGCCCGGGGCACGTACGCAGACGTGACTCGCCAGCCAAGGCGGGTCGGGGGCTGAGTTAATGCGAATCAGCCGTCCACCAACTGCAAACCGTTCGCGATAGAGCGGCTTTAAAACTGTGGCATTTCTCAATATTTGTTTTGCTTTCTCGCTTCCGCTTACGCAGTTGAGAGAGAGTTATGGAATGCTGCGCGAAGTAACGGCGAATTTTCGGCAGAAAACAGGATTCTGGTAACAAAAAAGTGGATAAATCCAGTTGCTAAATTTAGAAAAAAAATCCTCTAACACGTGGTATAACCAGAATCGATGTTTTGTGGATACTTGATACCGAAATATCGATACTGTACTTCAAGCCCCAGGGACATTTTCCAAATTTTAAAGAAAATGGTTCCATTGCTTTTTATTAAAATTTGTTGTTGGATAGTGTAAAGGGCGTTTAAGACAATAGCGCAAGTCTCATTTTCGTAAAAACCTTAATTTTTCGAAAATTGCGAAAATTCAAAATTTTTTGAGTGACGTCCTACAAGCACAAATATGAAGATTGAGAAATATGAAAATGAAATATGAAGATACATAAGATATGAGAATGCAGGAAATGTGATTACGCAATTAAGAAAACGTATGCACGTATATTTTCGAAAATATGGATAATTAGAATGTCGTTAATTCCTATCGAATTAATATATTATCTTTAAATTATAATTTGTCTTGTTCTTAAATTTCTTTCCCTTACTGTATTAGCAGTAGAAATATAAACTATTCTAGCTATTTTCGAAAACTTACGTTAATTTCACTTGTCGTTCTCATTTTTTCACATTATTTGTCCTCCATGATTAGAAATTGAAACATCGCGGCATTTTAAAATCGCGTCATCAGGCAAAGTCACAAGTAGCAATCGACTTTATCCGTCGGACGCCTTTCGTTCGCTACGTTAAGGTGAGCGAAATCTAACTGTGCTGCCAACTTCCGCGTCGCCCGATCGAAATGTCTCATGCAAGACTCTTTTGTGGACTGTAGTATTTATTGAAAGAAAATTGTATTTTTGTGTTTTCTTTAAGCCTTTGCTCCCAACTTATACAATATATTCTTGCTCATCAGAATATGCATATCGCAAAGGTATGTGGTGAAGATAAGTCTGTTAATTCTATATTTCTAGTAAGTTCAATTCTTTGAATTTAGTATACAACAGTGAATCTGTAGTAAACGTCAAACGAAATTCCAGAGATAGCATACACGAGGCAACAAAACATTACAGATTCCACCAGAAGATTAATATACCCAGCACACGAACATGATTTCCACACCATATACCCAGCACACGAACATGATAAGGGTATTAATGTAATATTGCTTAGGCATTTTAAATGCTTGGCCAGGCTATTATATCCGAGTTTGGTCTTTTATATCAACCTAAAAGTGGACAAACGATAATCCAGCTACAACAATAATGTTGTGCAATAAAGTGACGCAGCACAGCCATTGTATCCTTTGCAAGCTTCAATCGTATTTCTTCATGTAGACACCTAGCGATATCGAACCTGCAGTACCCAATTACACGAGTGAGTGCAGTCAATTGCCCAAGTCCGGGGCTAAGCTGCTAAACGCGATTGCTTGCGACGGATGAGAGGTCTAACGCTGGCCCGCGCGCGCAGGCGAATGGACAAAAGGGCAAAGGAACGAACACTCGGCTGAGGAGGCGGTGGGAGGGGCTCATCACTCTGATGGAGGAGCGAGTGACGCAATGATGGGCGAGTGGCCCAAGAACACGCAAAAGATTCACCAAAGAGCAAGCGATGGGGTTGATGCGGATCTGAGGGGCGAGTAACCGGGACGGGCGAGATACTTAGGAGGCGAGTGATTGGAGGGGTGTGAGTGACCTGAGGGATGTGAGTGACTGGAGGGGTGTGAGTGACTGGAGAGGTGTGAGTGACTGGAGGGGTGTGAGTGACTGGAGAGGTGTGATTGACTGGAGGTCTGTGATTGACTGGAGGGATGTGATTGACTGGAGGGGTGTGAGTGACTGGAGGGGTGTGAGTGACTGGAGGGGCGTGAGTGACTGGAGGAGTGTGAGTGGCTGGAGGGGTGTGAGTGGCTGGAGGGGTGTGAGTGGCTGGAGGGGTGTGAGTGACAGGAGGGGTGTGAGTGACTGGAGGGGTGTGAGTGACTGGAGGGGTGTGAGTGACTGGAGGGGTGTGAGTGACTGGAGGGGTGTGAGTGACTGGAGGGGTGTGAGTGACTGGAGGGGTGTGAGTGACTGGAGGGGTGTGAGTGACTGGAGGGGTGTGAGTGACTGGAGGGGTGTGAGTGACTGGAGGGGTGTGAGTGACTGGAGGGGTGTGAGTGACTGGAGGGGTGTGAGTGACTGGAGGGGTGTGAGTGACTGGAGGGGTGTGAGTGACTGGAGGGGTGTGAGTGACTGGAGGGGTGTGAGTGACTGGAGGGGTGTGAGTGACTGGAGGGGTGTGAGTGACTGGAGGGGTGTGAGTGACTGGAGGGGTGTGAGTGACTGGAGGGATGTGATTGACTGGAGGGGTGTGAGTGACTGGAGGGGTGTGTGACTGGAGGGGTGTGAGTGACTGGAGGGGTGTGTGACTGGAGGGGTGTGAGTGACTGGAGGGTTGTGAGTGACTGGAGGGGTGTGAGTGACTGGAGGGGTGTGAGTGACTGGAGGGGTGTGAGTGACTGGAGGGGTGTGAGTGACTGGAGGGGTGTGAGTGACTGGAGGGGTGTGAGTGACCGGAGGGGTGTGAGTGACCGGAGGGGTGTGAGTGACTGGAGGGGTGTGAGTGACTGGAGGGGTGTGAGTGACCGGAGGGGTGTGAGTGACCGGAGGGGTGTGAGTGACTGGAGGGGTGTGAGTGACTGGAGGGGTGTGAGTGACTGGAGGGGTGTGAGTGACTGGAGGGGTGTGAGTGACCGGAGGGGTGTGAGTGACTGGAGGGGTGTGAGTGACTGGAGGGGTGTGAGTGACCGGAGGGGTGTGAGTGACTGGAGGGGTGTGAGTGACTGGAGGGGTGTGAGTGACTGGAGGGGTGTGAGTGACTGGAGGGGTGTGAGTGACTGGAGGGGTGTGAGTGACCGGAGGGGTGTGAGTGACCGGAGGGGTGTGAGTGACTGGAGGGGTGTGAGTGACTGGAGGGGTGTGAGTGACTGGAGGGGTGTGAGTGACTGGAGGGGTGTGAGTGACTGGAGGGGTGTGAGTGACTGGAGGGGTGTGAGTGACTGGAGGGGTGTGAGTGACTGGAGGGGTGTGAGTAACTGGAGGGGTGTGAGTGGCTGGAGGGGTGTGAGTGGCTGGAGGGGTGTGAGTGACTGGAGGGGTGTGAGTGACTGGAGGGGGCCGAGTGAACTAGCCGGAGAGGGGGAAGCGGAACGGGCGAGTGTATGAACAGATGAATGTTTAGACCCGGGAACAAAAGTGGAGAGTGGTAGGTGCAGTGTCGGAGGGCGGACGGCTTGCATGGCTGGCCGATTCGCTTGCGAACAATCGTCGAAGACGAGTGGAGGCAGTGGCTGTGTGTGCGAATGTGCTGAGGAAACGCGTTGACGGGGCCTTGGCTTGTGTGCGGGCTAGCGAACGCCAGGTGCGATGGTGGGCGGGGCCGTCGGCCCAGACAGAGCGACTGCGCGGGCGGAGGTCGACGTCGCCCCTATCGCGGGCACATCTGCGCGGGCATCGACCGCATCATTAGCGCCGCGTGCGAGGACCTTGCGTTAAGAATTCCCTGGAGGGATTCATATATGGGGAACAAAATAGAACATAATCAAACATAAAGCAGAGGAAAACACATGGTGAGTTCGACCAACTTTCGAAAACATTAAATTAAATAATTTTCGATCTACTATATCAATTCTATGAATGTAATAAAATTATTTGTGAATAGCGTTAAAATATCGTTAAAACCTGTAATTTATATCCTATTACTATTATTATTATTATTATTATCATTAAAATTATTATTAATACTTCATTCACATAGTAACGGTGGTAGCACTGGCTCTCATTGGTTTGCTGAGAACGTCACTTGTGCTGTTGGGTGTGCTGAGCACGGAACCTGTTCCGTTGTGTACCGATCTGGTCGCCTACGCTATTGGCTTCCAACCAAACACATTGCTTAAGGTGTTGGGTGTCGTGCAAGGCTCTTGCGGTTTTGTGCGCGCTGCGCTGAGGGCTAGAGATGCGACATCGTAACAAAACATCGATGCTGCAAAATATCAATGTTCAAACTTAAAAGATGGATGTTAATAATTTATCGATAAAATGTAATCAATGTTTTTAAACATCGATGTTTTAAAGCTGATTAACTAACCTCAAACATTAAATTCGTGCTTAATAAAGTTTAATTTGACAGTGGTCTTATATATTTATTTATAATTAAAATTTAACTGAAAACGTAACGCCTCTCCATGTGCGAAATACGAGCAAAGAGAAGGAAGTACCAGAGCTTGAGGATCACCTCCTGTGAGGGATAATTTACTTAATGTAGGTATTACAAACCGAGATCGTTTGGTTTGAGCACATGTGAAGAAAGTGATCAGTTCTCAATTTATATTTTAAGTTTTACAAAATTGTGATTTGGGGAATTTTTTATCCGCAAACAAAATATCGAAAACGTAAAACCATGGACGTTAGAAACTATCGCCTTGGCGTCGTGGGCGTTCTGACGCGTGGGCGTGGTGGTGTGCCCGCAGGACGACGAGGGCTGCTCGCGCGCGGGCGCCAACGCGGACGCCTTCACGTGCCGCGAGGAGCAGTGCTGGGAGGCGGCGCGCCGCATGCAGGCGTCCATGGACTGGCGCGCCGACCCGTGCCGCGACTTCTACGCGTACGCGTGCGGCGGGTGGGCGCGCGACGCCAGCGCGTGGCCGCCCGCCGCCGCCGCGGCCGCCGCCGCCGCCTCCCTCGCCACGCTGCAGCGCCTCGTCGACCTGCAGCTGCAGAGTGAGTACCCGCGCTCGCCTCATCTCGACTGGCGCCATCGCGCGGCCGCTGGAACAAAACGGCGCTCCACGTGGCATTCTCTAGTTATCTATTGAGACACAAGATAGCGCTAACGTATTCTCTAAGACCCACTCATACTTGCGCCAAAATTTACGCTAAGTGACCAACGTCATTTGGCTTTGCTCTTAGCGGCATAAACACTCCTACGCGATCGCTCCGTTTCCAGTTTTCTTTCACGAGTCTGATGAAATATGTTGGAATATTTTTGTAATAAAAACGAGACAGTTACCCCCTTAAATTAAATGAATTGGTTATTCATTACGTGTAATTTGTAGGCGACTTCAATGGATTTAAGTAATCTAGATTCCTAATATTTACTATCTCGTTTTATTATAATCTATTTAACTATCTACTCTCTCCCCAACTTTACCACTTTCATTTTAGTTTCTAGAATTTTATCTTCACACTTCAATAGATTTTAATTTGCGTTTTTATTATGCCATTATTATATTGTATGTATTTGTCATCAGTGTTGTGCGAAGCCAAAGTATTGACATCGCATATTATCTCCAGAAATTTGTTTTTATGGAGAAGAATTAAAATTGTAGCAATATTTTTTTTAAATTTTACAATGTCCAACTGATGTTATTTAATAAATTCCCCAAGACTGACGATGAAAAGAGTTGTAATATTGAGAAGAGGGAAGGACGTTTGTCGCAGGCAATAACACCGCCGCGATCGCGCCTCTTCCACTACGTTGCGAGAGCGCCCGAAGTTACGTTAATTAATCCCTAGTTTCAGGGCCACTCTTCCGTCTTATCACGCTTCTCTCACCATCTAGCGGAGAAAGAAGGTATTACTCGGGCGACGGAACAGGCGATTTTGAATTTACCTCAGAGTCTTATTGCGCTTAAGGATCCACGGCATCGCTCGGGTTTGAACTCGGGAACTTGGGTACAACAGCCCGACACCCTGTCCACCGAACCCGCTAAACGCTGTCAGGATAAGGCAGCCAAACCCAACTGAACTGGATCTAAAATAGGAGCACATTCGTAACAATGCCAGCCTGGATAGCCGCGGTCGCTAAGGCTGAAGGGTCGCGAGTTCGAATACCGACCCGGGCAAGGATGTTTGTGTGTGTGTTGTTAGTATGTGTTCGCCAAACGTTGTACCAAGGTTAAAAGTTATAGTGGTCGCTGTATGACCCATTGGATGAAAATTGTCCTTTGTGTTTTTTTACTTTCCGTATACGTACGTATACTACATATATTACTCCGTATGTAGGGAAAGTTATGTAATGCTGCGGAAAATCGATTTCGAGATTTCGGCCGCGAAAATCGATTTTGGTGTTGCGATCGCTTCAATTTGAAACCGATATTTTTATTTTAGGGAGACTTAACATGAAGTCCCTGAGACATTCTCCAAATTTTCAAAAAAATGGCGCCATCGATTTTAATTAAATTTTATTCTTGGATAGTATGAAGGACGTTCAAAAAAATGGTGCAGGTCGCTGTCAGGGTTCCTTGATAACTCTGAGTTTTCGAAAATTGCAAAATTCAAAATTTCTTTGGCGTCTACCTACAACTACAATTACGAAGATTTTTTTCTCTTAATGAATGCTGGTCCTTAAACATAGATTTTGAAATAAGGTCAGGTACAATTTTTCGACAATTTGAGTACTTTTTGCGTAATTGTGCATGAAAAAAGATTTAGATTTAGATTTATTTAGTCAAAAAACAGTAAAAACTGTACGTGACATATGGGGGAGAAGACAATCTGCGCACAAATTACGGGCGAGAGCGTACATGCTGTTTTAGCACCACTAGTTTCCCGTTGGTCGCAGTCCTCCAGCAAACACTGCCGTTGATAGATTAATTTAAATATATAATTACAAGAGATACGCACATGAACGACAGCTTAGTCATATAGGTAGTAATAATAGAGACGAGGGACAGAACATTTTTGGCGTGTCACTTACACAAATCATAATATTTAAGACGATAACTATTCCGGAAGCCGTTACTTAAGCTGCTAGTTGGAGCGAAGAACTCACAACGCTGCCAGTGCGACCTGCGATTCATGGACATCGCCCGCGAAATTTATATTTTTCTAAACGTCTCTTCAGCACTGGCGCAGAGGAGCATCAATTCCACAGCGAACTAGAAATACCCCGTGACGTCACGACCCACGTCCGCCCACACGCCCTCCGCCCTGATGGATAGACAGACTGCATATTGAATGCGGCAATCCCTCAACTTCCATTTACGGACGGCTCTACACTTATTCAATCGCGGGCGCTCGCGAAAGCGTTTAAAAGCGTTGCCATCGGATTCCGATACGCGCTAATGGCGGCGGGTCGCGAGAGCAGAACAAACGGACGCCCTGTGCCCCCGCCCGCTGAGTGGCAATGCGCACCATGGCAGTGCGTGCAGGCCTGTTCCACATGACATGCGCAAGCGGCGTGCAGCTACGGCGGGGCCGCTTGTTGGCCTTGTTAACATATCGCGCGCGTCTAGGTGGGGGCGCTCAGTGGTCATTGCTGAGGGATGGGGTTTCGCTGCGGATCGGAAGTGTGAGCTTACAACTTGCCAGGTTTGCTTTAACCTTTGGAAGAACGAAAGTATTTCGTTTTTCGCGTTTGATTTTGCAGATGCGTTCGAGAAAATATTAGTCGAGTTTCTGATCGATGATCCCATTATTTTTTCTATACTTTTATAAATATATCCGAAAATTATTTGGTAATTATCATGATCACATGAAAAAAGTTTGTTAAAATCTTAATAATTTTGGGTTAAAAGAAATTTATTACGTAACTTCATGTTTTTACTTTCTCGTCTTTTCGAATGTACTTCGTAAAAAGAGAAAGTTGTGTAATCATGTGCTGGAAAACGGCGAATTTTCGGCAGAAAAACTGTTATTTCTGGACCCTGGTGACGACAAAGTCTCTAACACGTGGTGTAGTTAGAATTCATGTTTTGTGGATCCTTGTTACCGAAAAACTAACGGCAAAAGTCTGTCTGCTCGTCTGTCTATCCGTCTCACTATGGTCAACGTTAGCGCCTGAACCGTTCAGCTGATTTTCTTCAATATTGATATTCACCAATCCATCAGAATTAACCCAATGCTTTGGGAGTTTCAAGAGGATATTTTGATTATTGAGAATAATTTACATGAATCCTTAAAAACATATTCAAAATTATCGCAAATATGTTACCAACTTCTTTGATCAATCTTTGTGTTCAAATACCGCAAAGCACGGTTACGAAATTGATGCAGATCTCATGTTGGGTGAAATAAGTTTTTTTAAATTGCAAATGTGCAATTTTTGGGGGTCTTCCTGCAACTATAATATTGAAGTTAGAGATTTTTTTCTTATTGAAATCAGTTCGCTGAAAACAGATTTTTAAATTAGTTCATGTTCGGTTTTTTGTGAGTAGTTTTTACGAATTATAACGCGAAATATAGTCATTTTTTTAAAAACTTTTTTTCCACAAAAACTACTCCAATTTTTTACATGTTTTCGACAGATAGAAAAAGGGATGCCTAAAAATGGCGTGAACTGAACACTGAATTTTTAAATTTACCTAGAAATGTAGCACCACTACTTGTTTTATATTTTCCCCCATTTCGTTCCTCGGCCACACCAAATATATTACTTTTGTTTGGAGCCACAGAATAAGACCCTCGCGCATACGAATATGTTCCTCCTGTGTGCTGGCCGCGTTACGACTTGGGCACGCGGAGCACAGTTAGGGCGTGGCCAGCGCATTGACCTTGTTCGCATATCGGTGATGTCTAGATGGAAGCATGGCCCTGTGATTGGAGTGGGGTTGATTAGCAAGCTTTAGAATCTTGTGGACTTCGAGCAGTATTTAGAGAAATTATTTACGAAGTCGAGTCCTGGTAGGGGCCAAAATAGAGTTGCAGCTTTCATTTAAAATCGTCTCAATGTCCGTAGCTATATGGCAAAGTAGAGCTCAGACAGGCGGAGTTTGCAAATTACAGTGCAGGGAATACGTGTTCACCATATGATGTAGGCTTCCGTGGCCAGAGTCATGATCTGGGCTGTCCGGGTGACGCCGCGTCGATGGCTGAGGTGCCGACGTTTCGACCGACATATCGCGGTCCTCTTCAGGGCTGTACTGCGCAGTACAGCTGTATGTCTTTCCAGCTATCTCCAACGTTTGCTAAGAATTGGGGACTGGAAAGATAATATTACATATAAAACAAAATAAATAATAAATTTTTGAGAATCTTTATAGAAATAACCATCCACTTTTAATTAGATACTGTGTACTTTTGCAAATTAATATAAATTACATTTATATCGAATTTGGTGTATTTCAAACGCTGTGTTAAAATTTTAATGTGGTTATCAAAATTAAGTACAAAATTGAGTTATTTATTGCTTGTTGTGACAATTCATTTGATTTGTTGTACTAACCTATATAATGCTGATTATGGTTTGTTTGTAATAAAATTTAACCGGTACTTTTACCTATATGAATTTGAAAGATTTGTACTTCAAGATTATGAGCATTATCAATGTAAATTAGGAATCAGTATTCTTGTAGAAAAAATATTTTTGAGAATGAACATTTTAAAAACGGGATACTCAAAGCATTTCACCAGATATCAGTGCTTACTGTGCCAAGAACCTCATTGAAGAATGAATCTTTATCCAGACTTCTTTTTGAGCTGACTTCTGCAGATATTCTCATCCTGCATTCTAGTATTCCATGAAAAATATTTGTTCACTGAAGCTTAGAAATACAAATGAATCCATCTTATTCATTTTCCTTATCATTCTTCGGGATTCTCAGTTCTTTGACCTTATCACTCAACACTAGTTGATTGTAGTACGTTCGGGTATTTATTATGCCACTGAAGTAGTTTGTTACCTATCTTGCAAACATTGACAAGTTTTCTCATGATAACTGTATTAAATTAGATACGTTTTTCAGATCTAAGATGCAATTATGTCGACAATTGATACACACAAATTGTATTCAGTTATATTGTGAAAACATGCATGAAAATTACCAAAAATTGTTAAAATTTTGAAAAATTGTACATAAAATGATTTAAAGATGTAATATTGAGAAATTAATTGCATTGAGAAATAAATCTTTAGCATTAAAACTGAAGATGTAGCAAAGATTAGAAAAAACGAGCTTTTTCCATCTTCGAAATTCGTGATATTTTAATGAAAATTACACTTATGACATATTAACATTGCTCTATTCTAGAAAAAATAACTACTTATTGAGGTTTTGAATAGCAAACAAAAAGTTCTAACGTCTTCTGGAACACTGATACCATCGGGAATTCTCATCCATTCTTTATCGAATTCGACCCAGATGCATAGCTGTTAACCTGGCACTATTGTCACTCGAACCTAAGACCTGCCACGGTCTGCGGCGAAGCTTATGTCTTGTCATCACACACGCTTTTGCACATGGTAAAGGAAGATGTGTGCCGAGAAAGAACGGATCTAGATTAGGAGTAAAGGATACGAAGCTTTTGTCAGACACCGCACCGCGCCGACTCGAGTGCGCGGGCGAATCGATTGTGCAGTGCGCCCCGTCGCGTGCTGCTGCGCCGTCCGAAAGCGCTGCGGCCGGACGAAAAGAATACGTCACACGGCTGTCTCCCTCGTTCAACCGGAGATGAGAAGCGAATGGGTTTCCTCTGTCCGTGCCACTTCCTTCGCCACGGTCGTTCACATTGTTTGATCCCGGTTCCCATAGCCGGCCATCGGGCATTAGGTGAGCACGTATATTTTTCCGAACAAAGAGTTCGATGTGATGTACAGGCGGAAAAGGATGAAGTTATTTATTTAATCCGAGAGAAAAACGAACATTTAAGACTCGTGTGGAATAAAATACATCTGATGCATTAAGTGAAAGACTGCTTTTTAACGTTTTAAAAAATAAAATGTTTTCATATTTGATATAGGATTTATTTCCCTTTTGTTAAAGAAAGGGTAAAACTAGTTTTCGTCAAAGAAAAATCATCCCCCAAAAAAGGAAAAAGCTATCACACGAGAAAAAAGATGAAAGTGTGCAAACAAAGTTTTATTTGGCGCGCAACTTGAAAAGAAGTACAAGCAGGATGCTGATGTAATGATTTTAATTTATTGATTTTAAATGCAAGCAATCGAAAATTATCTAGTGGTGCAACAGAATGGCTAACTTTCTTGTACTAGTTAGTTTTCTAATTTCTTTAATCTGGGATAGGTTTCCGTTTTGCTCCACCCTCTTCCCAGCGGTCATCTACCTGCGGCGAAACTACAGTTTTTCACATTTTTTGTTTTTGTTTTTATGTCACCTAGTTGCAGAGCATAGAGTTGAGCTTGATAGATAACTCACATATAACACGTCATATAATAAATGAGGATGTGTCGCTTTTCTTGTACAAGAGCAATGACGGTTGAGAGTTTTTAGTGTTCTCTTGACTTGCATTACACATGGTTTCACGTCAGCAAAGTAAACCTGATAATTTATCGCGTTGAACAAAACCAATTCGCGGCAGCAACACTACTTCCTAGTTGTAACTCCCTCTCGCAGGCGCGAGAGGAGAGCCGAAAGAGAAATTGCACGCGAACAATTCCCTTCCCGGCGACCGGGCTTCCCGTAGTGGTACCGGGGCTTATCCTCTCGCAGTCGCTAGGCAGGGCAGCTCGCCTCTCCCCTCGGCGCCCAGCGGCCTCGGTCTGCCACCTCTGCCCTCCCCGACACTACGTCGCCCCACCCCTGCCCCACCCCTCCGACACGGCAGACACCGCTCCTCCCTCCTCGCGCCTCCCCTTGCCATGCCCCGCCCAACCGTCACACCCGACACTTCCCCGCACAGCTTCTCCCCCCCTCGCCACGCTCCTCACCGCCCCGCCCCGCCACTGACCGCCTCTCCCGGCCTCGCCCCGCCACGCCACGCCACCCCGTTCCTTCCCGCCCCGCCTCGCCCCCTCACCCCTTTGCCACTCCTCGCCCTCCTCGCTCCGTCCAGCCCCGCCTCCCCCGACCCGCGTGCCCCCGCCCCGCTCCTCACCGCCTCGCCTCGCCTCGCCTCACCGACGTCGCCTCCGAAGCCCTAGCCCGCCTTCCCGACCTGACCGCTGAACCACAGCTCCCGTGACTCCCTCGCGACACGGCCCTGCCGCCGCTACGCCCCCACCCCGCGGTCACGGCTTCGACCCCGCCCCCACTCCGTCTCCTCGGCGCCCCGCCTCTTCCGCCGCCGCCGCCGCCTCCACGGCTGGTGCTGTTCGCGAAATTCCGCCATTAATCATAGAGGGCGGTGCGGGCGGAGCACCGGCGGCCAGCGGCGCCGCGCACCTCTGTTCCGTTCACGCCCACGCCGTCCGCGCTCTCGCCCCGCCCCCTCCCACCTTCCGCAACCCCTCCCCTGCCTCCTCCCCCACCCGGGTGGCACCGCTCCCCGATCCCAGACCTTGCCACGCCCCATTTCAATCCCGCCTTGCCCTCTCTTCTTTTCACTCTTCCCTTTCCCTGGCCTTCTCTTCCTGATGGCACCATCCCCACCCAGTGCATCGCATCTATCGCCGCCTATTGTCTCACACCCCTAATTTCCTTCTCCTAACGCCCCGCTCCTGTCTGTAGTCTCTACACGTGTACACTCCGGTTCCTGGTTCCTGCGTCTTTCTGCTCGCGCGACCGATCCGTGTTTGTTCTTTACTTCCCGTTTCGGCCTCCTCCTCCGACTTGTTCCGCTGAGTCCACTGCTTCCGCCCCCCCCCCGGCGACTGCTTCCTTGCAAAAAGCCGCCTTTAATTGACTCCACCCCTTCCCTGCTTCTTCCTCCCCTGACATTCCTTCAACATTGCTCTCGCAACTCGCACCTCCTCTTCTTTCCTTGTCTTTATCAGGCGCCCACTTTCCATACTACCCCACCCATCGCAGGTGGCTCAGATCGTCAATTGATGGCTCTGCAGCGCCTCTGACCGGGAGGCCCTGGGTTCTACTCCCGACACTGACACACCCACGGCACAGGGTTTTCGACACTGGCTGCCTGCTAGGTCAGATTTATTCACTGCCTGGAGGAGAATTCTAGCGGCTGCCCGCTCTGATCGGTAGTTTTCCGTGTTTTTCCGATCAACACCTGGCAAATGTCGCAGCAGAACCCTAAAACACGGGCGAGGGACCACACAAGATATTTTATTTCTCTTCCTTATCCTATCCTCATCCTTTACGTACTCACACTTATAGTTTTATGCAATACACTACCACACGTGTCGAGGGACCAGTCGGCAGCTTAGAGCTTGTCCTGGCTGGGGCGGAGATACCTGGTTGGAGACAACGCGCCAAGCGGACGTGTAGGCAGACGTCGAGACGCCAGCCAGCGAGGGAGGTCATCGCCTCCTCCCGCGATAAAAACATGCACTACACTTAATGTGACAAATGACCTTGCAGTTGGCATGCCCGAAAGAATCATTCCCCTTCTTTCGACATCGCTCTCCCAACCCGCCCCCCACCTCCTTCCTTGCCTTTTATCAGTCGCCCCCTCCCCTCTGCTCGTTTTCAGGCCGCTCCCCCCCCCCCCCACGCCGGCGTTGGATCCCACTCCAGCGCAGCACACTTCCGCCCGCTCTCGCCCTCCCTCCCGCGCCCGGCACAGCCCTGCGCTGAGGTCTTTAGACGCTAGGCGTCCTCGACAAGCCCCCTCGCCTTCCTCGTGTCCGATATATCTCTACTTCCGCCGTATTCGATGTCGCTACCGCCGTCATATTCCATATCTTTCCCCATATTTGTGATCGTCCCAGCCCCTATTAATTTGGCTCCCTTTCCGCCGTATTTTATTAAGCATACCTGTTCTTCTAAGCATTTATCCTAAGTATGACTAGCGTCTATCCTGACATATTGTTCAATCCATAATAACGTTTCATCTTATCCTGTATTCAATCCCATTCGGTCGTACTCTCGCCATCGCTTCTACCACGTCATTGCTACTCTGCCTTCACCACAGCCGATCTCTCTCATTCGCTCATTTCATTTCGTTGTCACCCTTCTCCATTTCCAGCTGCTATCACGAAATGCCTGCTCTTCATTTACAAACGTGTTGAAGACCCCGACTATATTTCCAAGTATTGTTGCCTAACATTTTATGAATACATAAGTAGATCTGCATCTATATAATCGAGTCTAATCTATATGATGGTCATGAATGAAATCATGGAGAAGCAAGCGGATTCGCTACCGATGTTCCTTAGCGCGTTCCCTTCGTCATCGCGTGGCAGCCGAAGTGGGCGGGGGGGGGGCGAGGGTCGGGTCTCGTGGGCGCCTGTCGTCAAAGCGCGAACAATGGCCGCTGCGCCCACACGACGGAGGCACAAGCGCTCTGCGTCCAATCGACGGATGAGAAAAACAGAAAACTACGAGTACTGTACCCGTTTGCAGGAGGCTTAGGCGTGCATGGGTCGAGCATTTTCGGAATATTGACATATGTCGCGATGTGATGTTATGTCACGCGACGCGACGTGATTGATGTGACGCAACGTGACGTGATGTGTTGCGACGTTACGTAACGTGATGCATTACGGTGTCGCAACGTGATGTGATGTGACGCGCCTGGATGTGTTGCTACGTGGCCTAGCGTGACGTGATGCAATATGATGTAACGCGACGTGACTGACACGACGTGACGTGATGTGGCACGGCATCTGATCTGACGCGAAGCGATCTGATGCAATGTGATGTGATCACGTGTCATGTGACGCGACGCGACGTGATAGACGAAACAGCACACCCTTCTCCACGGCAAAAAATGTCTTGATAAACTGGGCCGTTTTATTTGTGAATATGAATTGAGTAAATATGCAACTAAATTTCAAGGCCAACACATAACAGAACATTAAGTGAACGTGTTTCTTACAAAAGTTACAAATGTATAAAATTCATTTTAATAGAAAAGATAGACAACATTGACATAATGTACGTTCCAAAAGAAGAATTTGTGCCTTTTTTCTAAACAATACATCCAATACGAAGAAACGTTTCAATCTTTTCTTGTTTTTTTATACGGATTATTGTTAGTATTTTTTTCTAAACGTTTGTGTCAATAAAATGAAGAAACTTCACACTGTGTGTGACACCTTATAATTCCTAGGAACATTTGAGAAAAAATGTGCATTTGTGTTTCAGAAAAAGCATTTCTGGTTTATTTGATAACACGAAATTCGAGAAATAAGTACTTTCTACATAAACGAAATTTTTCTGACGGAAGTTGCGTAAACATTAGAGCATTCAACTGAAATAGTCATTTGTCACAGTCAACCGGAGAAGATCCACATTTACGGATGGGAAGGTTCATTTCACTGTGAAAACATTCATCAGTCTCATATGTAAAGAACATTTATTCACTGTGTGCATTATGACGGATATTTGCTGATTTTTTGTGAAACAAACTAAATTCTCTGGAAAACCAGACAATGCATTGAACATGTTCCTGCCTCAAATAATAATTGCACCGAAACATTTGAATCATTTCATTTATTACATAAAAATAATTATTTTTGTCCGATATTACGAGCCAGGACTAAAAACGCATTTAGTTCCAAACTCGCCTCTGTGATGTTGCGGGCTTAATGACTTGAACACCGCATCGGCGTCAGTGCGGCTTTCAATACCGGGTGGGCGTGTAATCACGGCCATTCTGGAAGTGTCGTTCCGGGCGGCAGGTGAAAAAGGAAAGGCGTGGCGGGCGAAGGAGGGGGAGGGGGAGGGGCGGAGTGCGGAGGTGGCCGCTCCGATGAAATTATAAAACGTTTTCCTGCTCCCCCCCCCCCCGCTGGCTGCTGGTGAAATTTTAATCAGCGCTGAACGCTCCACGCCCCCCCCCCCGCTGCCGCTCTGAGAGGCTCGCTCCGTCCGGCCTGCCCGGCCTCTGCAGCGGAGTGAAAGGGGGTGGGAGCTGATGTGCGAAGGACTGCGAAATGAAGGTGTTAACTAAAATATATATTAAGCTGTACGGAAGTATGCGGTGGGCTACAAATGTGTGAGAAATTGAAGAAATGTGAAACCTGTGCGAAGTTGTGATGAAATTTTGATGTGCGTGGGGATCTGTGAATGCCAGTTATGATACATGGATATCTCGATGTGAGTGCTGATGTGGAGACATAACTGGTAGTGGGATGTGTGTATATTTGCGTGTGTGAGAGACGCAGAGAGACGGAGAGGGACAAAGAGACACAGAGAGAGACAAAGAGAGAAATTCAAAGAGAAAGAGAGAGAGAGAAAGAAACAGAAACAGAGATGGAGAGAGATAGAGACAGAGAGAGATAGAGACAAAATGTGAATTGATGTGATTTGTAGTGATGAAAGTAATACTTCTTGATGTGACGTGTTGTATGAAAGGGATAGGTGATGTGTAGAGAACAGTGGTGATGTGAAGGTACATCATGATGATGAATAGTGTATGTGAAGGTGAGTGATGATTTGAAGGATGCATGATTTCATGATGAGGTAGCAATGTGAGATAGGAAGTGATGATGCACGGAAATAGAGAGTGAAGCAAGGTGTTGCAAACGTAAGAGTAAGCCAAATATAATCAAGGAGATCATAAAAAAATACGATTTCTGTTAACGTCAGACGTAAGAACATTGAGAGATACGTTGGGAAGAACATTGAGTGAAATAACGCAAAGAGAAATGAAAAATTCAAACGATAAGAAGCTGAGAGTTGCATATGAACACAATGTTGGCATCCGAAGAACGCCTCATGTGGGACGTTTTCGTCGAACTTCAGAAATAATTAATTTAATAAAGAAAAATGTGTATTTGATCTAATGATCCATATATTTAGGAATATATTCCAACCATTTTTTGCAAGTCCGTGTTAAATATATATATTCGGTTTTTGAGATATGGTAGCGTTATATACCTTTCAACATTTTCGGTTCTTGCTATTCTTTCCCCTGGGTCGCAGATCGTCACGTATTTTCAAGAACTAATTCAACATTCCCTGTACTGCTCCGACAGTATCTCTGTTCCCTACATCACATTTCTAAAGTAAGATTGACATGTGAGGAGGTCTAGCTGTAAGAAAACACTCGAATTTTCCAAGAAGTGACCGGGAGCGGGGGCTCAGGATATAAATTGACGGCATTGCAGTTCCTCTGACCAGGAGGTCCTAGGGTTAAAGTCCCGACGATTGTAGTATATTCAACACTCGCTATGCAGATAGGACGAATTCAGCCGCTCTATGGAGGAGACCTCTGGCGGCCGGATAGCTGCCCGGATAGGTTGTTTTCCTACATTTCTCCCATCAAATGTGGAGCAGTACTAACAAACGGACCAGCCGGGAGCTTACAGCTTGTCCCGGCCGCGGCGGTGCCCCTGGTGGGTGATACCCGATTTTGGAAAACCCGCTAGCGCCACGCACTTACACATCTTAGTCGTTGACGTACCTAGAATCACTAATCACTCAATCAATCAAAAAAATCACAAAGCGATTTTACATCGCGACGGTTTCGATTTCTTTTTCAGTCAACTGATTAGCGTTGAAGAACGAAACTATTACTCAGTGTTTGAAGAAGTTCTAAAAATAAGTCTTAAATGGTGGAAAAAATAATTCTTCTCGTAAAAAGAGATAGAAGAAATAATACTCTGAGTCCGTCGTCGACCTCCTCCTCCCGCCTGCGACTGCGACTGTTAAGCAGAGGCGGTAAGACTGACAGAGCGTGAATCAGAACCGTGGGTCGATGTGAAAGAGATTCAGAAACGAGAATAGAGAGAAGCTACTTTAGGAAGGAACGAGTTTGACAGGTCTGGAAACACATGTACGTCAAGCAGGGCGATGGCATTGCAAGAGATAGAGGTGAAGCCTCTTACAAATGAACTAAGGGTGAAAGAAATCAATGACGAATTGAATGCAGTTATGTTGCCAGCAGTAGCCAAGCAATAGATGTCAAAGCGGCCCCTTCTTGTAGTAATCTGTCTATATGCGAGGTCGATACAGAGTAAAACAACATTGCGCGTAACATGTAGACTCTCCTGGGAGTAAGGGCAGACCGCGGTAGCGTAGGCTGTTTTAACAAGGGGGGGTGACGGGGACGCGAGGGGTTAAGAGCGGCGAAGTGGGAGCGGGAGTGAGTCGGGGTCGGCGGGGGGGGGGGGGACGCAACGCAACGGAGCGCGGCGCCGAAGAGGCCGCAACATCTAAGTAATTAACTCGCGTCGGAGGCGACCACGACGACCTCGCTGCGCTGCGCCGCTGTTTGGGTACCCAACCGCCCACGTCCATTCGCCCATTCGCTAGCCCTGCGCCCGCGCCCGCACCCGCGCCCGCCCCTCTGGTGCCGCTGCATTCGTCCCTTGCCACGCTTTCACGCTCTTATCATCACTTTTCAGCCCTCAACGCCACTTTCAACCCTCCACACCACGTTCGCCCTTCAACACCACGTCACCACTCAACACCACTCTAACTCTTCAACATCACTTTCACTTTATAGCATCACTTCGACCCCTCACCACCTCTTTGACAAGTTAACACCTCTGACCACCCAACACCGCTCACCATCATAGCTTTTACCATTTCATTTCCCCACCATCATTGTGTTTATCTTCATCGCCACCCTCTTCATCCTCTTCTCTCTCTCTGTCTTCTCCGACCTCCCCACCCCACCCCATCGCTTCCGACGCTGTCTATTCTGGCGCTGCGCCCTTCCACCTCCCCCCTTGCTCGGCCCTGCCCGGTGCGTTGCCTGCGAGGGCGCCTTCGGGTCGTTCGATGAGGAAGCGCTGGCCTGTTAAGTCTCTCAATGAGCTTACTGCTTGCTAAGAGCTTCTCCTCTTACTTCACTTGCTGGTTTTGTACGTAGATGAATTCTCATGTTCTCTTTATTTTTTCGTGTATTAAAATACATGTCACAAACGGGATCAGGTGACAAAATTTCGGAGAAACTTTATTTTACGTTTCCGACGAGTTGTTTACTTATAAATGATGGTCCATTTTTGGTTACGATTAATAGGTTTCTATTTTGATTCACTGCATTAAACCTTCATTTCCTCTTCCCCTTACTTCCTCATCGTCTCAACATCTGTTACAAAGTATTACAAACTAACTTCATTCTTACTAATCCCGTAATTTATATTATTAAATTTATCCTCTGGATCTTATATTTTCTGTGGATGTAAAATAAAAGGTAATGTGTTATACTCTCGACACTTTGCTTTCGTAGTCAGAGCAGGTACACAGAAAACAAACTTCAAACATTGAAAATTCTAAAACCTTGAATCATTCTAATTTTTGTATTGTGAGTTTTCGTTGGCATTTACAATCAAATAATTATGTGAGTCGTCACTGCCAACAACATTGTTTATTACAAGTGCAGCTTTTGACGACTTAGCTATCATCAGTTTTCTAGTACAAGATATATAAGACTGAATCAAAAACATTAGGATAAATAGATTACTACTAATTTAAACTTTTAAACATTGAAATAACATTTTTAAAACTGAAAGGATGAAACTTTTTTCTTTCTTTCTTTCTTTCTTTCTTTCTTTCTTTCTTCCTTTCATTCTTTCTTTCAGTTCTTAAAATGTTAGTTATATAAAATTAAATTAGTAGTAATCTTTTTATCCTAATGTTGTTTTTTTGCTCTTGCATTTAATGTTTTTATATTTCTTGTACTAGAAAACTGATGATGATGGCTAAGCCATCGAAAGTTACTCTTGTAATAAACAGTATTGTCGGCAATGACGAATTATTCTAAGACAAAATTACAAGTAACTTGTTATCACGTAAAATCTCTACAACCTTTTCTGTAAGGATATTGGTGACAAACTGTGAGATGATGTACTTGAAGGTGATTTCAACCGAGAAACGTGAGCGTTTTCAAAAAAGCGCATTTTAAAATCTATTTTTAATAGTACATGTTTGAAAGATCTTGGATATAGTTAATTTGACTATTTTTCAGGGTATTACACTCTGTGAAGAAAAGTCCCGTCGATCAGTGCAATTGTAGTTTAACTTCTTAGTTTATAATGAAAATTAATCGAGAATAATGAATACGAATTTGGATATGCTATTTCTCATGACTGGAGTAAAGAGTTTATTCAACGATGCGTTGTGAAATACTGCGGTTCTAGTGCGATATCAAAAATAGGATCGGCAAATAGACACATAACACACTTGACACTGAAACTTCAACGACGGTAAAACGAAAAGATAACGAATAGCTATCTAATGTATTTAATTTGCTTTGGTCATTAAGCCGGGCTGCCAATTCTTAACATTCATACATCTAATATAATACAATAAAGAGCACTGAAACACAATATTATTTCATTGTCGGCATGCTTATTAGTGCAGAAGCCATTCCCCGACCACTTATCTAATCGCTTTTATTACTAGAATTTAATCTTAACCTAAAAGTCTTTATATTTATGGGAACAGTCTCCGTTAGTGCTGCAGGTGAGCTATTTCAGGACTCGATAGCCCTATTTACAAAACAGAATTTTCCGACGTCAGTTCTCGGTTTCCTTGAACACATTTTTCCATTGTTTGAGATGTGCCAAGTAAACGGTGTTTTCAGAATTTCAAGCCAGGCCGGATTTTTCTCCGTTGCTTTGTAAAATTACATTCCTTGCTCCTTTCCTACGGCTTGCTAATGATTCCCATATCGATACTTGGTTAGAAGTATTTATTAACGAATTTCCCTTTTTAACACATTTCGCTGCTACTTTCTGAACGCTCTGATCATGGCCTCTTAACTTCCTGATCTTAACTGAATGCTGTGATTAGAGGCCGCTGATTGAATTTTGATGACAGGCTACTGTTGACATTTGGTAGAGAGAGAACCCACTCATGAAGAAAATCAATTCCATGAGTGATTGCTTTCAGTTACAGCCTCGTCTCTCTACTCCTAATACACACAAACTAGTGCAACGTGACATTGGTTTATTTCCTCTTCTCTCTATCCGCATTTCTGTTGGTTTGTGGAAGACAAAAAAGCTACACGACAGCAATCGTCGCAGCCCACTTAGACTTCTTGTAGAACGTGTCAGGAACGTAATATTCCTGTTCAATTTCAATGAAAAATTATAAAAAGAAGTAAATTATTTCCAGCACTGGCTTTATAGATATAACACTTGTAAATATGCGAAAAAATGAAGTGAACATTAATTGTATGATTTATTTACTGTAGTTAATATTAAATAGTAATAAATTAAGTTTGTAGTTGAAAATATTTTGCAGCATTTGTGCACGGAAAATTCTACTCTCGTTTACTGTTTCTTCATTGGAATGTTTCACTTCCCGGTATATGTAAAGAAAAGTAGAAAGAAAAAAAATATTTTCATCCAGAAATTACCCAATCTTTACTTAGTAATTTTAAAATTAACTGACGAGTATGGAATTGGATGACACTGTTATCATACAAAATAATACAGACAGGTGTATGCTCTGTACATAAAAATGTTTAAAATAAATTAATAGTACTGTTGTCCCTAGCGTCTTCATGCAGCTTTCTTATGTACAGTGATATCTACTCAAAACCTTTCACTTTTCATGTGTAAAGTATTTAATTCCAAAATAAAACGTATGCCTACCAGAATACACATACTAAAGCCGCAATGTCTTGTGTATCTATAAAAAACAACAGATTTAAGAAACTTAAGATTTTTTGTATGTAACCAATTTATTAATTTAGAAAAAAGATTTGTAATTGCTTTGGGATATGATTTCAAAATGGCAACTGATTAAATAATTCTGATATTCATTGCTTGAATGATCTCTATTTAAATTTTGGGGTACCGAAAATTCATTGTTTTTTAATTCTTATCTCTCAGTGCCTTAGCTTCTACTTATTGTATAGAATGTTCTTTTATTTTGTATAAAAATTAATATTGCACTATATTTTTAGTTGACGGCATTGAAAAGGAGATTTTTTTATTTTTCTTAAATAAAATTAAGCGAATAAAATTATTCTGAGTACTTATAACCTATTAATCAATGATTTGCAGATACTTCCCCACAATTTATAGCATGTTGTTATCTGACTATATCAAGCAATATGCTGTGTAAGCATCAGCTCAGAATATTTCAAAGGAAGTAAGAATTTCTAATGAAAGATCGAATTTTGCAGTGCTGTGCTGATATAATATATATTTCCTCCGTTCAGTTACAGACCAAAAGTAAACTCAAGGATTTATAGTTACACTTTTTTTTTCAATTATGAGATAAAACATACTTGCTAGGTAATTTACCTTGTGTAGTAACTACCTAAGTCCATCTTCAACAAACCTACCGCATGGCATCAAGACAGATGTCGTTTCACGAATACGAATACTAAATCCCAAGAGTATATAGTTGTATTTCTCTATTAATTCTTACTGATAAATAAATTAAACAACGTGTACGTAACTGTGTTTGGCTTTTTTAATTTTAAAATGTAGGACTTGGCTCTGCCCTCGCATCGTCCGTCCACGTTTTATTTGCACGCTACAGGCGCGCTTCATGGTCTAGTTTTTCTATCGTTATTTAACTATTACAGATCAACTCTACAATAGTAAATTACGCATGCATTGCTTCCCCTACAAAAAATACTCTCTGGTCTTCTTGTCCTTCTTCTTCTTCTTCTTCTTCTTCTTCTTCTTCTTCTCCTTGTTCTTCTTCTTCTTTTTAAAAAGAGGAACCTGTTGAGGCAAGACGGGCATTATGATTGCGGAGGCTTCCACGGCCGGAGTTTGTATTGTCTTGTCTATCCAGGACGAGCCGTGGTAGCTGGCGTTCCAGGCAACGTATTGAGGCCTTGCTTGGAGCGAACTGCTAAGACTGGTATTAGACAGGACTAAAGCGCCGGCCGGTAAATCCAAATCCGGTTAAGAGGTCGGTCAAAGAACAAAGTGGAATAAAGTACGACCAGTCAAGGAACCTCAATTTCGGTGTCCGTCGAAACGGCCACCGCTTCTCGCCGCCGTGTTTATTAACGAGCATCCGGGCGCTTTCAGAAACGGCGACAGTGAAAAATAACAACACCGCGTTACGACGTGTGTGCATGTCGGGGTAATTAATCGCACGGTCGACTGCGTTCGGCAGCGCCACCGACATGACAAAGGGCCGAACCCTCGCCGCGCCGCGCCGCGCCGCGCAGACAGATCGACCGGTGGCTGACAGGTCGACCGACCGACCGACTGACCCATCTGCGATCGACCGCCGGCCGCCGTGACGCACGCGTGCCGCCGTTGGTCTGTCTCCGGCACGCAGTCGGATGGGGCGTTTGACGGGGCTTTCAAGTGGCTCAGTCTAAATGTCCCAGAATGAGAGCAAACACGAATGGGTTCGGAGTGACGGATAACAAAACGTGTAGTATTTCATGTGTTCGTGTATAACCATTTCGTCAGTTTTATTCGTTTTATCGGAAGTTAGAAGCGTTATATTGCTCTAAATACTTGAACTATTTTTATACTGCCTCGAATTTGTAAAATATTTTTTTTATAGATTATGCTAATATCAATGTTAACTTAAATTTTTTACGTAACTTATCTAGATTGTAATCATCAATTTTTATTTATCTTTTATTTTATTAATGCATACGAATGCCTATTATAATTTTTTTGGTTTTATTGTTTTTTATTTATTCAAAGAGCTAAGGCGTACCTTGTGCTGACAGATCGAGCAATATAAAGCTTGCTATCTAACGCAATTAGGATTTAGACATTGCCAACTATTGACAGAAAGCTTTTTAACAAAATAGAATAAAACATGTTTCGTATAAATGAAAGATGAAACAACATTTTATACATGTTTCGTATAAATGAAATGCCGGTAAAAAAATCACTTCATTCATCTATCTTCCATTTCACTGAAGCAATGCAGACGCCGCACCATTGTTTTAATCCGCTTGTTTTTCTTATTTACTCAGTAGACTAAGACGTACACAGAGTTGTCAATCGACCGTGTCAGGAGTGTAACAGACAGACTGACGTACCTATCTCTACAGGACTGGCCGATCGTGCACCTTCACACATTGCTCATGACCTTCACACGAGTGCGAATGAAGGGCGGCTCGCGGATGATGAAGACTTATAGACCTCCACGTGTCTTGTGCCATGATGAGCTGTGTATACGCGTGAAATGAAAATGGTCTAAGCCCAATTCATGGATACACGAAGACGACGAAGTCAGAAATAGTTTATTTAGCTCTCCAATATTCGTTTCCGTGTACCAGCCATCACACTCACAACGCCTACGTCACTGAGACCTATTTACAACACATTGTCAATTACAAAATGACCTAAACCAAAAAGTGGTACTTGCTTCTAGGATTATTTAATTTAACAGAGCATTTTATCTGTCAACACGCTTAGATTTTACATATTCAGACAATTTATAGACCAGTTACATTTCGACGATGTGGTATTTAATGTTATGTATTAATTAGAGTAGCGTTCGAAGCCCAATGAGTGCTTTCGTAATGTATTCGCAGGACTTGATTTCTGACACAACGCGACGGAACGGCTTCCCAGTACATCGGAAACGAAATAGGGAAAAAATAAACAAATTTCTATGACATTAGAAATTAATTTAATAGACTCTTTCTATTAAATTAATAATGATTTTGAGGAGAATTTCAGGACCTAATATTTTATAAATCATGCACTGTGTATGTGTATCCTATTTTACCCAAGTATTGAACGTTGAGAAGCCTCTGCGTTGTACATTAAATTGAAATTGTGTGCTGCGCCAAGTAGGTCGTGTGATGGACCAAAATATCTCTCCGGCAGACCGCCCGCCTGCCCCATCCGCACTCGACCGCCATCGGCCTCAACGCACACGTTCGTTGAGCGTTTGATGGAGCGCCTCAGGGTCCCCTGTCGAGTGTCCCTGTCGTGTGGTCTCCTGGAGATAAAAAACGAGTGCACTCAGATTGGCTGGGGATAGCGAAACATGATTCACATTTGAGGTATTTTATTCAATTCAACAGAAGCTCACAGTAGTTAATTTTGTGCAAACACTACGGTTTTTGCATTGGTACGAATAAACGGTAAAATGTACAAAACATGAAGATATTATAAACATTTTTTATATTAATAAGTCGCCTAGTACATAGTGTATTTATATCCTATTTTATTCTTATTTTCAATCATAATGATCGCGTAATTTTTTCGTGAGGCTGAGAAAGAAAAAGCTAATAGTCTTTGGACATTACTCTGCACCAATTCATTGAATGGCGCTGTTGATTTAAGTAAGTTTACGTAGTTGTTATTGTTTTTGATGAAATTAAATATTTTAAAAAAGTGGTTACAAGACAAAAAAGTTTGGAATCTTCTAAAAGAAGACGAACGAATGTTCAGATGGATTTAATGATCATTTCAAAATACTTAATAATTTAATGACATCAATAATTGGATGTCATGAAGTTTGACTAAACGTAACCGAAGTGGATAAAAAGTTGTACGATATTGGTATCGTAGCATTTTCCGCTACTTATGTCGTTTGTCAAACATGTTAAGATTTTTTTGATATGATATTTTACAGATATTCATTCATTCATTGTTTATTCTACCACTCTTACGTGTACATAGATAGATTTTCTTCCTTGCTGGAATGAAATAATCGTGTGCCCTACGACTTGAAACCACCTTTTGCGATATGTTATGAGTATATATCGGATGGTACTGCGATAAAAAATAGGTTTTAGGCGCCTAAAGGCACTAACAATATTTTAAATAGGTTCCGAAAAAGGCAATAACATCTGCAAATTTGAGGAAAAAAGCACTAATATAGTTCACTCCACTTACACTTAAAATTACCCAATATCAAAAAACACTGTAACGAGAGAATATTCATGATTCATTAGGAGAGAGGAGCTTTACCATCTTCACACGATTGAGCTGAGTTATTGTAACTTACATTGTCAGCACTCACCCACGTGCCCAGAGCACAGCTTGTTTTTTTTATATTTATGCAAAAAAAGGCGATCTTAAGCCACAATGCAAGCTTTTCGGCTCCAAAAATTTAATGTATGGTTTTCAGTCTAGGCAAAAATGAAGATTCGTTACCAGAAGAGTATTCTCGTGTTTAGTAGATCTGAAAATTATGTAAACGAGTATTTGTAATCAAGAATAGAAATAATAACAAATATTATTTTTATAAAAAAGCATTTAAAAGGGAAAGTATGTCTAAAAAGCGTCATAACAAAAAGACAAAATAAAAATTTATCAGAATGTTTCATTTTTCTACATTCATATGCAGACATTAATGGCCTTTGAATATGTTCATTAGAGTAAAAGAGGAATTTTGCTAACCATCCCCAGTCCTGTTCTGGGTGGCATTCGGCGTTTGTTGGCCTCGGGCGCCGTCGGAGGCGGAAAGTTGAAGCCTCGCGCAGAAGGCTGTGCACAAGGCTGCGCCTCGCCGCGTCGCGCCTCGGGCGAGTGGAGCCTGCGGCGCGGAGGGCGTGATGGCGAGATGCCGCTCGATTGCAGTCGATTGGCGGAGTCGCCTCGGGTTGCTGGATATCGATTCGCACAGCGACCGCCGTCTTCGCCGCAGGACCTCGCCGCCGTTCCGTCTTCCCACTACGTGCAGCTTAACTGGAACCCCCTCTTTGCATTTTATTTTGCTTTTGGCTTCATCTTCCTCTCCTTCTCTTGCTCTTTGTTGCCTTGTTCTTATTATAGGGTCTTTCTTTTTGGTCTTGTACTATGATTCGTCTACGTCTTATTTCGACATCCAGTGGTTTCTTCCCTCATTCTGTAAGTTGTCTCTTCCTTGTCTGTTCTTGTTCTTCTTGCTTGTTCGTACTTTTATTCTGCTCAGTTTTTCTTTACGCCTCTCCAACATTTTGCATCACTCTCCCTCCCTCATGATTTCCCTCCTTCTCCTTTCTCTCTCTCATTTTTTTATTTTTTCCTTTTTAATCTCTGGTTTGTTCTTCAAGAATGATGTCTTTGCAGATGTTCTAATAAATAATTTCGTATTATTTCTCTTCTCTCCCTTACTTATTTACTTGCTTGTTTTTACCGCCTTTCCGTTTAATTTACCACATTTTGTCTTTACCTTCCCTCAATTTATTACATATTTTTTCGTCTTCGTTTACATATTTACTTATATTTTTTCTTTTAATGTTCTTATTTCTGTCCCGATCTCGTTTTCTTCCTTCTTCTTTTCCTCACCTTTTCAGCTTCTCTTTCCCATCTTTCTACCATTCTGTACAACTTGTGGTTTTATGTCTTCTCTTGCGTGTCTTCTTCTTCTTCTCCTGTTAGCTTTTCTCGTTGTGCTTCTTCTACTCCGTGTTTTTCTCCTCCCGTCCCTCCTCAGAGTTGCTGAATGGCCCCGCCGCAGCCCTTACTTCCTTCCTTCCGCTGCATTCCATTTCCGTGTGGTGGCACCGCTTCGGCCCGCCCTTCGGCCCGCTCTCCGCGCTTTGATCCCCGATGCAATAAAGAAACCGCCGCCCCCGCCTCCCCTCGCCCCGCCTGGCGCGCGGGGACGTTCGTAACAGGTGTTTCGCAGTTGGCTGCCGCGCGGCGGAAGGTCTTAAGTATTTCAACGAGGCCCTCTCGCTTTGATGCTGCGGTTGCAGCCGCGTGTCGCGCGGACGGCTCTAGGGTTTATATTGCCTTGTCTGCCGCGGTGACCACAGGAATGCCGAGCGGCCGTCCCTCTCTCTCGTGTGTGTGTGTGGGTGTGTTTGTTGCCTTTCCAAGTGACTTGGTGCGCGTTACCCTTCGCGAGCCTCAATAGCAAATTAGAAGCGGTTCGTATTTCGAGTGCTTCATTCTACGGCTACAAGCGGATACATTTTTCCAGTTTGTTGGATACGCTTTTGTTTGGGAAGAGTGAGAAATATTATTTAACCTGTTGAAAGACCAGGACATTTCAATTGAAAGTCTTCAAAGTTGCTATTTCTCTAAATTTTCTCTTTCAGGTCAATTTTTGCTATCGCTTACAATTTGTAGTTTCTGAAACTTTTAGCATTTCAGAGAATTTGTATGTTTTACTCCGTATGTAGCAGGAGAGATAATATTATTTGTAAGATTATCATAAAAGAATCTGAAAACTTACCAAGTAGTAATTTAGTGCAAAATGAGTCAAATTTGATAATTTCGTCAGTATCCGGATATGTGAGAAAGGAGAACAAATGCAACTTCTAATTGTATCGTTCTAATATCAACATACAATTACTTGATACATGAACTAACAAAATGTACAATCTGAAAAAGTAACATTACTAGTGGCTGTTGAATTATCGCTATTATTTGCTTAAAAGCACGTTATCTTTGAAGCTATTTATTTGATGGTTCAAACATGAATTTCTTTCGCAAACTTCTTCGCGGTCAAAAAGAAAGACTCGCAAGAAAAAAAGTCAGGAAAGCAAAACACCAGCAACATATTTCCTCCTTCACAAAATTTATTTATTTCGCTTAGCGAGAGAGGACCAAACAACGAGGGCTAGATAAGTATGTATTTTTTCCTCTCGAGTCGACGCTATAGCGAATTTAAACAACGGGAGGAGCAGGGCGCTATCCTGCCCATCCACCGTTTGCGGGAGAAGAGCGGGTCAGAAGCACGAGAGCGGGAAGTCGGGGAAAAACAATCGCCGGCCGTTTCTCAAAAGGCCTCCGGAGCGCAGGGGATTCTTTCGTTTCTCGCCGGGATACTACGCACGGGGCACAGCTCCGCGCCTTATTCTCAGGGGCAACTTTATTTATCCTCCCGGAAATCACAAAGAAAAACTACCGGATTTTTTGTCTCGCTCCCTTTCTGTCTCGCTCCTTTTCTTTCCGAGTCGTGGCAATCGGATTCGCGTGAATAGCATGAAAAATGCAGCGGCGGCAGCGATGGCAACGGCCGCTGGCTGTAGCGGCAGAGGAACGCGGGGGAGCTGAAGCAGCGCCTAGCGGCTGTCGCATCCCCAGCCTGTGAATGGCGAACAAGGCTTCGCTGTGGGCGGATGGGCGAACACCGAAGCGATAGCCTTTGATTCACCAGACGTCCCGGCAGTTCTTTATCGCCTGTTCCTCTGTGTGCGCCGTGTACACGAGCCGTGGAGGTGAGAACATGTTATTGGAACGGGTGGTCCTTTGTGGATTACGTACAAGCCGAGATCATTTCGTTTTATATCTGCTTCGTTCAATACAATGTGCTATGTACGTTGGATGATAAAGAATCCTTTTCGTGCCACGGTTCGGGCCGCGATCTTCCCATCGCCGACCTGTGAGTGGAGAAACGAAGCTTTTGGAGTTGCCGGCCATACTGTCTCTAAAGAAGTCCCCTTTGAGGGGTCAGAAGTTGCTGCAGTTTATTTTTGGTTGTGTGAGCGTTTCTGTGTAGGTACGCGCTGCTTAGAGGTTAGCGGTGATGTGTGTTTAGAAGTGTATGATACTTTGGTATTTCCTATTAGTTCTAAGAAAGTCGTTTATTTCGTCTGATATCTACAGCGCTCAATGCAATATTCTCTACTTTGAATGAGGAAATATTCTTTTTGCTCTCAGAGGTAGTTTCACATCACATTACTTTCATATCGCTAGCCTGTGGGTTTTGGAAGTAGGCAGTATAACCTCCAAAGAGTTGTTCATTCACGGGGAATGGAACTGAGTTTATAGATGCCGTTTATTTGTATATGTGAAGATAAGGAATGAGGCGACATCTCCAACGTTGAATGTACTGTGAAGTTCACATTCACGCTGTAAGGCACAGTTTCCTTGTCGAAGTGACCCCTTGCTATTATCACATCCCCGGGGATTGTGAATGTAGAATACGTCTTTAGAGTGTGCTGTTGTATTCTTCCCAAAAGGGTGCTTTAAGGCACAAAAGAGGCCGAAATTTCGGCTGCCTTTTTGTGTTTTTGATCACCGTAAACATACGAGATGAGATGACGCGCTCAAATAGCTCTTCAGAGCAATCGGTTGCTCGGTACTTTCAAAGAAAATGAATTTACGTCTGATGTATTGTATGCACACTTGAGCGATTTAAAGATTCGTCATTATGAGAGTAGTTTATATTTTTTCTAAGTTCATGCCGGTCGTTTTTAGGAGTTAATTTCTTTGAGCATTTCTAGTGACGGAAACGTTGTACAGTAAATATATCATTCTTGTATTTATATTAAGGTAAGTGATTCAAATATGGCCAGTGCAGGTAATATGGCCAACTAGTGGCTATGGTGTTAGCTGAAACTACTTCCGATTGATTGTGCTAGCATGCAGTCTGGGAGAGTGCAAGAAGTGCGTTAACACCTACCAGACTTGTTGATTCACCCATTTGCAATCTGGAGCATTTATTGTCAAGAACGTTGACGGCGCTCTGTTCTTGTAACACTTATAAGCTTCTCATAAATCTCGCCCTAATGTTTTAAAAAAGGATTTATTTCTGGACGTATTTTGTAAGTTTGGTCTGTAATTGTGTAATTTGTATTATATATTAATATAGATAGCCCTAGTTCCATGGGCATGCTACAAGAAATAAGTTGCCGTAAAACCTGCATGTGGGCATCGTACCTTCAAATTACAATATTTTCGTAAAACAACAAAATGTTCCTGAATTCGTTTTTTTGTGATAGATCTATTTCAACTTGAAGCAAAAGTTTTAAATTTCATCATGATGCTGTTAATTTTGTCAAATGTTTAAATATATAAACAGCCAAATTTGAGGCGCTTTAAGTGGCCATATTACCTTGACACACCTTATAATGATATAGTATTCTTCACGTGCAAAGTAGTGGATTGTGGCTTTCCTATTCTCAGACTCTGGATGAACAATGTGCCTTTGGAGTCATGGTTGTACAGTCACCTTGCGATATTTGGTTGAAAATGTTTTGGGAGTTCTACCCAGCTTTTCTCTATATTACTTGGATGTGAACGTCGGCAAGATGAGATTTGAGGGGTTCGCAAAGTATTGGTAGATTATATTTTGTGGACTGGTATTCGTGATTTATTTCTTGTAACATCTGTTAGGCTGTATACATTGGGCATTGTACGTTACGTCTTGAACAATAGGCAAATCTTTTAGCAAAGTTACAATGGCATGTGAAGGAACTGGGCATTCTCAGTCCTTCATGTATTCATTTTCAGTAATGATCAAATAAATGGTATAAAACACAAATATAACATAGGACAAATATGATCAAGACAGAAAAACAACAGACAATATATAAATACATTTACATTTCTGGCAATCATGAACGTAATTATGTTTATATATATATATATATATATATATATATATATATATATATATATATATATATATATAAATTTAAGCTGTTTTACTTAGTTACAGTACAATTTACTATAGCAGTACAATATACATTTTGTTTATTAATGATCGAACCTATTTAAGAGGTCCAGGGGATGAAATCTGCACAATCTTCTTAATTCTTGGCTATTGTCAAGTAAGTTTAATGCAAGGTAATTTGGATGGTTTTCTAAGCGCTTATAATATTTTTGGAATCTGAATTGGACTTCTTGGTTTATTGTAGGTATGTGTAAGTCATTGTGCAATGTTGTATTTGAAACAAATCACGGGGCATTGGCAAGCAATCTTAGAGTTTTTGATTGGAATCGTTGCAGTATTTCTAGGTTTGAGTTGGCCGCAGTGACAAATGTTCTTAACCCACAATAACCAATTGGTTCCCTTTACTCTAAACCATGTCTACATTTTATTTCTTTGAAACATCAACAGTCCAACCGATGGAGTGAGAAGCGCCAAAGTTTTCAGCACCACATTCTTGAGGTCACGGCCTGACCTGAGAGCCAGAGGCCAAGACATCATAATATGCATTTTGTATGATACAATAGTCATTTACGTGCGAAATGGTGCTTAGAAGGAGACATTCTCGGCTTGTGAATGCGAAGAGGTGCTTTGGAACTGATGCTTGCTCAATACCTAGAGCTGTTCCCCTTGATGGGAAACGATCTAGTGTACTGTTTTTGATGTATGTCAGCGTTGTTAAAATATGATGCTATTGCTAGAATTCTGTATTTGATGGCCTGACGTCGTGGGATAGTAAATTTCGTGTCGGGAATGTCACATTTTTGACAGTTTTGGTTCAGACTGCAATATGCACTTTATATGCATATTGTATGATACAGTGCCATATTCGCCCTTTATGCTCAATATCGTTACGATCATCTACTTACATAACGCTGCAAAATATGCTCCAAGAGCACATCTGGTGGCCATTAAGATAACTAATGATCTTCATAATCCCATTTTATATTTTTCAACTTATGAAGATTTCCGTACTACGATGTGTTGGAGCCCTATTTTCCTGGAATATATTCTTTGCGGTTTTTCTTGATAGGATTGTGTGGCAGATTTTAAAAGTTCATCTTCTTGGATATTATGTCGTCAAAATGATAGATGGATGAATGTTTATGAATAGGTGATTTATTGCTACTTGTATAGTGTTTTCTTTATTTCGCGCACTGCTGTTTTATATTCTTTCTCTCTTTGTGGCATGCAGTTGCAGAGAATGCACGCAGATAAGCATTACGCTAAGCGTTTCCTTCCTCTCCATTTCTGATTCTTCTTGAGTCTCGAGACACTGACAAAAATACTTCTCACTAAAGTAATGTAAGTGTATGCCCTAATTGGTGTATTTTTTTTAAAAATGAGGGAACGCAAAGGGCAATTTTTTCGAAGTCACATTTTCTACTGGAAAATAATTGAAAGTTTCCTACTTTCTTCGGTCTCCTACGAAAGCAACCAGCCGACTGGTCGGACCTCACCCTCCAGCGGGGACGATCACCGCCCCTCCCGAGGAAGAATCACGCACTGCGCACACGGGACTCACCCGTAGCCACTAATCAATCAATCAATCAATCAACCAATCACAAAGCAATCACTTCGAGAAATGAAAGAAAATAAGTAGGTTAATGTGATTATGTATTATCCTCTCATATTTAGTGCATTGGGTTTAGGGAACAAAATAATGAGGTATTTATTAAATCGTTTTTATCATATAAAATAATTTTTAAAAAAAACTGTAGGTGGCGTTGGGGGTGGTGAGATTGAAAGCTTCGCTTAATATTGAGAGGCAAAGCGAGACATCGTCGAAACATTTTGATTGAAAAATAATTCAATTCTCTTCCGAAATATGAGTTCACAATCCACAAGATTTCTTCAATAGTCTTCACTTCTCTTCAGGTATATAATCATCAAGAGCATGCATAATACGCTTTTTCTATTGCATAAATACAGTGATTACAAATAACTATTCTAATTGTCTTTATTGATATCAAGAAGAAAATTATTTTACAGTAGATATGGTAAGAACTCTCTGATAGATGCAAGTCATTCTAATATAAGTGGCAATTATACTGGCGTGATTACCAACGTTTCATTTGCATAAAAATATGATAGCTAATGTTGCTCTAACAGAACATAATTCTCCAATTATTGTTAATGGGTAGGTAATATTATATTGCACCTTCTATGGTAGCACTCTTTAGCCCCTCATGCTAATCATCACCGGACGCAATGGGACTTCACTTTGTCTGTACTGCGTGTACGTGTAGCTGGTAAGGGAAAGGGACTACTAAAGAACATACCATAATGGTTTACAGAAGAAGGATACATGCGTGTGCCCAGAATGTGCTGGATAGTGAGTCGCATAGGGAGTTCCGGAGTTGCGAAATCCGCCGGTGGAGCGCCTGCGAAGGGGCAGAGGAGAACGGGGTAGGGGCGGGGCGGAGGCGAAACAAACGCGCGTAGAGGTGCAGACAAATGACGGCGGCGGGCCGCGTGCGAGTTCCCCTATCAATCAGGCGACAGCCTCGTTTGCGCTGCTCTCCGGCGGTGGCGTCTACCAAGTTGGTGGCGGAGGCGGTGGCGGAGGCGGTGGCGGAGGCGGTGGCTGAGGCGGAGGCGGTGGCGGAGGCGGTGGCGGAGGAGGAGGCGGAGGCGGTGGCGGTGGCGGTGGCGGTGGCGCTGGCGGAGGCGGAGGCGGTGGCGGAGGCGGTGGCGGAGGCGGAGGCGGAGGCGGAGGCGGAGGCGGAGGCGGAGGCGGAGGCGAAGGCGAAGGCGAAGGCGGAGGCGAAGGCGGAGGCGGAGGCGGAGGCGGAGGCGGAGACGGAGGCGGAGGCGAAGGCGGAGGCGAAGGCGGAGGCGGAGGCGGAGGCGAAGGCGGAGGCGAAGGCGGAGGCGAAGGCGAAGGCGGAGGCGAAGGCGAAGGCGGAGGCGAAGGCGGAGGCGAAGGCGGAGGCGAAGGCGGAGGCGAAGGCGGAGGCGAAGGCGGAGGCGAAGGCAGAGGCGAAGGCGAAGGCGGAGGCGGAGGCGGAGGCGGAGGCGGAGGCGGAGGCGGAGGCGGAGGGAAGTCGACGCGCCTCGAGCATCGATCCTCTCGAGCTGCTGTCGATAGTCGATGCGCCCCCTCTGCAGGCGGCCCTTTTCGCCGACCGCTGCCGCCTTGGCCGGCACACGGTGGCTTGGAAGTCGCAAACGGGGGCAAAATTAGGTTGCCTTGCTTTCAAAACTCACAAACTCAGAGGAGTCAATGAATAACTCCCTTTCGAGGTTGAATATCCTGCAATTTTTTTAAACGAGACCATAGGTTTTTTTCATATTCAGATCGTGCATTTGTCTTTTCTTTAGCAAAACATTGTTGAATATTGTGTAGTTGCTTGGCACTCATGCAATCAAAGCTATTGTTGGTGTTAAAGCGCCAGTAGAGCGCCTGTTACGAATCCGTTTTAGTAATGGCCTGGCCGTGTAAGGAATAAAAGGCAACTGTTTTGCATGAATGGTTATTATAATTATTTATTTATTTATTTATTTTGTTTCGCTAATCTTAGGGCTACTTGATAAGTGCATCCCACCGGGGCTCAGGCTTGAGTATCGGGGTTGGTGCACGGAACTTTGTATTGGGGGGATCAACATTTATCACTGATTCCATCCGAAGGTTAGCCCTGGAGGATAGACTGAAATTGTGATGATGAAATAGGCCCACACAAACATTATTATTACAATTATTATTATTATTATTATTATTATTATTATTATTATTATTATTATTATTATTATTATTATTATTATTATTATTACTATTGACAAAACATGTTAATAGAAAATAATGATAAAAATGAAAGTGGAGTTTACGAGACCTCCTTTTCATGTAGTGTGTGTATGTGTGCGTGCGCGCGTGTGTGTGTGTGTGTGGGAGGCGCGATACTCGGGAACCATATAAATGGTTTTCCAACAAGTAGCACCACACTGCTCAAAAACAAATAAAATTCGCTCCTCTAACACTGTCATAAATGACACCTCGGGCGAGGTTCGGGCCGCAGGTTGTGTTGTGGTCCCACGTAGATGAGCGCGGGCTGGGAATTAGAATCTACCCCTCCCCGGGAACCCAGATTGTAGATGATACATCGTTAGCGCCGGTAGACCGCAGTGAGGAGACGGGGTGGGGGCTCAAGGTCCCGCGGGTGGGCGGTGCCTTCGTCGAGGTTACTAAGGAGGACCATGGCCAGAACACTGGGAGCGGCGTAGGTCTGGCGCTGGTGAGACGCCTCCCCAGGTAGCAGTCCTGCATATCACGACTCGTGTCTCGGCCTCGCGTTCAGGCGCGAGCGAACACAGGCCCACGAGTGGAACGGCCGTTGCTCCTCAGGCGTCCGCGCTGGGGAGGGAACTTCCCCTGAAATACATACATATATATATATATATATATATATATATATATATATATATATATATATATATATATATACACTGGAGCTTGACCGTTATAAACTCATTCTATTTTGGAATCCACATTTCTCAAGAACCGGTAATGTTATTAAATATAGTTTTTTTCTCAACTTTCTCTTACCCAATTTCGTTAACTTACTTTCCCGTTACTTTGAACTATAATCATCCTTACTAAATTAGCTAAATTATATGTCAGAATATAATAATGTCCTTAATAAATTATTGGTTGGTATCATGTTTTAGACGCAATGTAAGTTAAGTGTGCGGCAGCAACATTTCATCAACGTTCATTGACTTGTCAAATATGAATATGAAAAAAATTCGCTTTGGTATTACAAAAAGCTACTGAGTACGTTTGTGATGGTTTAATTTTCAATTCTTACCAATTCCACGTTTCTGAGATTCAAATTAACCTTTAATTGTTATTTAAGATAACAAGGAATCGCTGAATAAAAGCTCCGTTATTCACTTGAATATGTCTGAGGTGAAGAAATTTGAACATCAACCAGCATTTGTCTCTTACAAGAGTTCCCGCCTACACAAGGCAAAACTCTACGTCACTAAAACTAGCTTAGGTGGCTGAGGACATTGTGTGATGCTATTGCAGTTCTCTGATTGGCAGATCATAAGCTTCGAGTCCCGGCGGTGGAGGGATTCGCGGCGCTAGCTAGTAGCAGGCAGCGACGTCACCCGCTGCCTGGCGGAGAATTTTAGCGGCCGGCTGCATGATCGGCTGCTTTCCTTCACGTCATCCAACATCAGGAAAATGCCGTAACAAAAAGTCCACGGTCCGCGCGAGATCTATCCTTCCTCTTTCTTGTCCTAAACTCACCCCTTATTTTTACACTTACACTCACGTGTACTACACTACCACATATGCTGTGAGAGCGGTCGGGAAAAATTCCCGCCTCTTCCCACGGTAAAGACATGCACTGAACTCGAGGGACTAATTACCTTAGCAGTTCACACACTCGATATCACTAAACAATCAACGTCCTCCAATCCCGCTTGTAAAGGGGTTCCACTATATTTTGGCCCATTCTTTTACCAATCCATCCCACCGCGCTCCCGCGCTCTCAGCCCTTGCCGGCCGTGGCAGCAGGTATATCATCTTTCGTGACGCCGGAGCGAACTTCTTGCCCAAGAGCGCGTGCTCCCCCGGGGCTGAGGTTCGCCCGCGGAGGCACAATGGGGCGGCGATGGGGCTCCAGGCGCGGGTCAGGCGGCGTCGCACCGCCCTCGCGGCGCTCGCAACTTCTCCCCCCCCCCCCGCGCCGCCCCGCGCCGCCCCGATCCAACACGCTTGGGAGGGCGCATCGGTGGAACCCGCTACTTGTTCCGACCGCTACACGACGCCTGAATCGTCGGCTGTGCCTCGCTGCCTTTCTGTTTCCTGAACATTTCTGGTTTCTCTCTTTATTGCGTCCATTGTCTCCCTCTCCCCTTCGCCGTCAGCGATCCAGACAGTAGCTTTCAATTGATTCCAACTACACAAGCCATTTGTGGTACGTTCCGTTTGCTCTAAGATGCCTGTCTTTGAAGTCGTGTCTTACTTCTGTCTTCTATTTTTCCGGTTATTTCTTCATTACTTTTCAGCTTCCACCACCTCCTCTACCTCTCCGCGTCGTCCATCAACCAGTATTTTTCCCATCCAAGACCCTCACAATTTCTTTGTTCCAACCAAACATCATCTGACCACTGAGCCTTTACACGTTTGGGCGGATTGTTTGGTGGAAATCGTTACTTGTTCAGACCGCTGCACGACGCCTTATTCGCAGGCCGCGCCTCACTACGTCTGTCTGTTTCCTTGACATGCCTTCCTTCCTTCTTCATTGCAGCCGTCCACTTGCTTTCCCCTCTGTCAGCGAACCAGGCAGCACCGTTTCATTGAATTCAACAATAGCATTGATGAAACTAAATATTCAGTTTGTTCTGAAAGAGCTTTCTCGTATTTCCTGCCTCACTTCCGTCTTCTGCTTCCCGGGCATTTCTTCTTTACTTTTAAGCGTCCATTGCGTATTCTCTCCCTCTCGTCCGATTCCATCAGCCAGTGTCTTTCCCAACTCCCTCCCCCACAACTTCTCTGTGCCACCCACCTCTCACGCCACCCATTCTCATGTGCTTTCGCCAGTTTGGGCCGATGCATGGGTGCATTTCACAACTTGTTGAATTCATCTCCGAAGCGCCCGTCTCTTGTGCTCTGTTGACACGAGGACAAATAGCCGCTCTGAAAGCCAATCGGACAGCGACTGACGTCGTGAGAGGACCATGCGGAAGAGAGTTCTTAGGGCAGCGGCTTTCGTGCTACAGCTGACATCCCGGGTACGCATGAAGTTTCGATTCAGACAAAGATCACTAGGACAGTCGACTGTCACTGCAGAAACGCTCGGTGCATCGCGGAAGACTGTCGGGTGTAGTCTTATAATGAGTGGAATGGAGTTTCAATGTCATTGTGTTTTTGCAAGAATTTTCCGAAAACATTACTTTAATTAAAATATTATTTCTACGCGCACTTGTTATAATCATGTACTAAATGTTGTTGTAATAGTTTTCTAGCAAATTTCAAAGTAGTTGGAAATATATAATTTTTTCCTGTATTCCTATGAAAAACACGAATATTTTTGGGGGTTTTAACCCCTTCAAAATATAAAAATGCAACTCTGAGGGAAAAGTGTAATAATGCGTACACTGAAAATTTTGAACTGAATATTTTTAATGTGAATTGGGGTACATTAAAAAAATAAAAATCAAGTCAGTAGGGTGAGTTTATGTCAACATTTGGTTTGCTCTCTCTCATTGGTAAACACGTAATTACGTAGAATAAACGTTTTCATTCAAATGACCATTAAATACATATTTTTATTTAATGTAACGTAATTTCACGTGTTTCCCCAATCGTTCATGTGTGTGTGTTTAACACGTGTCATCGTGAGCAATACCATTTTCGTTGCTGCCGACAGGCCGCTGTCGCTGTCGACAACTACATAGCTTGTCCGTGTACAATTCTACGAGTGCAGTTCTTTGCAGACAGTGAAGAAGTTGGCAGTTGTCATGCAGACTGCCGGCCAGCTACCTGCCCTCGTGTGAAAAGTGCTTTAGATCGTGCCGCAGTTCAGTCTTCATTTGTTACTGCGTTCATCGATTCCCTTTCTCTCCCAGTTATCGATAAAAGCAGTTTTTAAATGCATTTCGATATTTCGCACCTGCTTCTATTCCAACTTTGACGGACAAGTCACCCTTGTTATAACCGCTGAGAATCCATCCCATGCGAAAAATTCCAATGGTGTAACTCGAACTTGGTGAGTCCACGATGAAGCGCTTTTGTTGAAAGGTGCATCTTACCTTTCATCCCTCAGTCGGAGCTAGACTCACAAAACTCCTGGAATAAAATAGTCTGGGATTTTCTTGCGATGATTTAGAAAACAAAATATTGAGGACATATCACCTGTGTTTCCAGGAACATAGATCATATTTTAAAACGTTATGATTCTTAGAGTTATAATTGCTACACAGTTAAATTTCCCTGCAATAAAGGTTTACTTCTATCGTTTTTGTAGAACCGTAGATCTCACCACATTTCAAATTAGATTAACGGACTAACCTAACTAAGCTAACCCATTCAGTCATTCTGAATAAAAGTAGAACACTTTAAAAGAAATACAAAAGTGCAAACCTAACTCCAATCAGACCAATAGTTTCCGAGATAGACGAGAAAAAAATAGAGCCCCGAGTGATCAAGTACAAAATACCCCCCATTACGTGCCAAATCACGAAAAATATAATTTCCATCACAGCCATCTGAAATTCTGTATACAAGTAGAACACATTAAGAAAAATTCAAAGGTGCAAAGCAAATTCCAATCAGACGTATATTTTCCGAGATAGACGAGAAACAAAGTGGAGCCTCGAGTCATAAAGTACAAAACACCCCCCCCCATTACGTGCCAAATTTCAAAAAATACTAATTTAAGCACTGCCATCTGATCTTCTGTATAAAAGTAGAACTTTTTCAGAGAAAATCATAGTTGCAAACTAAACACTAATCAGACGAGTGGTTTCTGAGATAGACGAGAAACAAAGTGGAGCCTCGAGTCATCAAGTACAAAACACCCCCCCATTACGTGCCAAATTTCGAAAAATATTAATTTATGCACTACTATCTGATATTCTGTATACGAGTAGAACACTTTACGAGAAATTCATAGGTGCAAACTAAACACTAATGACCCGAGATAGATGAGAAACAAAGTGAAGCCTCGAGTCATCAAGTACAAAACACCCCCACCCCCCCATTACGTGCCAGATTTCGAAAAGTATTAATTTAGACACTGCCAACTGCTCTTCTGTATGCATGTAAAATATTTTAAAAGAAATTCATAGGTGCAAACTAAACTCCAATCAGACGAATAGTTTCCGAGCTAGACGAGAGACAAAGTGGAACCTCGAATCATCAAGTACAAAACACCCTCCCATTACATGCCAAATTTCAAAAATATTAATTTCGCTACTGCCATCTGAAATTTTGTATACAAGTAGAACGTTGAATGAAATCAAAGGTGCAATGCAAACTCCAATCAGACGAATTGTTTCCGAGATAGACGAGAAAGAAAATGGAGCCTCGAGTGATCAAGTACAAAATACCTACCCATTACGATCCAAATTTCAAAAATATTAATTTCTCCATTGCCATCTTAAATTCTGTACAGAAGTAGAACGCTTTAAAAGAAATTCAAAGGTGCAAACGAAACCCCAATCAGACCAATATTTTTCGAGATAGACGAGAAACAAAATGGAAAAACATTTTTTTGCACAACGACATTCTGTGCTTAAATACCCTAAAAGCTTTTTCTCTCAATGTGCAACTTTCCTTTATAATTGATTCCCTCTTATTATCCCTTTTATTTTAGTTTATTATATCAAATACATTTGTAAGTACACGTAATTTTTTTCTTGTTCACAGTACACATGTATTGGATAGAAGGCATTCACATTCTTTGCCATATCGTCCTACTGTTGGGATCTAACTCTTTGTGTGGTATTCAAATCAGATACCACGGTGGGCATTTGCTTTTCTCGCCTGGCCATCAACTTCACCGACTTTAGTATTTACTCACCCCTGCCAGCCTCCGCCGTGGGTTCAACGGACATTCCTTCATCCGCTCTTTGTGTCCCCTCCCTGCTCCTCTCAGCCTAGCAGCCCCTCTGCATCTTCGCCCCTTTATTGCTGAAGTTTACAGCATGCTAAGTGGATGTAAAGTTTGGCTCATTGTTATTGTTTGCCCTATAAATATGCCCTTCCCCTACGCTTGCCCTTCCGTTTCGCAGTCTGTTCTCTCCCCTAGCCCCCTAACATTTACCGCAGAGTATACGCACCGTCCATCTTGTTCTGGCCATTTGCGTCCATTCGTCCTTCTTCTTCTTGGGTAAGATTTCATATGTACGTATATCTGGAGCGAGTGTGAAACTATCAGAGTTTGTCGAAGCCCTCTCCAACTAAATATTTACGTGATGATTTGATTGTATGAAAACTAAATGAATAAATTGATTCTATGACAATTTGGTACAGAATGGTGTAGGTTAGTAGAATTATACTAAGCTAAAAAAAGGATATTATTTCGACTGTTCTGCTTATTATAGACATTATGTCCAATCAGCTGTTTATTGTATACAATATCTCTTTCAACATCTCCACAATGTCAGCTCAATCTCCAAAGTTTCTAGCTCAAAATAATAACAGTATGTGTTTCAACATCTCCATAATATCTGCCTTAACATCGCACAATAACCGTCTCAACGTCTCCACAATATGTATTTATCCGAGTATTTATCTTAAAGTAGACACCACTATTTTTTCCTGTTGGAATCGTTCGCGAGTTTTCTTCTCCACTTCCACACCTTTGCATCTCCGCCCAAATCTCCTGGTGAAGTACGAGCCACCGCCGACCCTTCCAGAGTGTGCGTCGCTGCCGCCCTCGTCGGCGCCCCCCCCCCCCCCCTCGGATTCCGGGCGCCCGGAGTGCTCTGGCGCTTCCCTTCGGCGTCTTCTCTCCCTTCCCCGCGAGGGGCGGCCGCGCGCCTCGGAGGCAGAGGCTGCGGCGCCGCAGCAGCTGTCGCCTTCCGGATTTCATTAGACGGCGCAGGCACGCCCGCCCCGCCCCGCCCCGCCCCGCCCCGCCCCGCCCCGCCCCGCCCCGCCCCGCCCCTCCCAAGCTCGTTTCTCCCGCGCGCTGATTTCTTTCTCGCGCTGTTCGCGCTCTCCATTCAAACGCGATGCTCTCTTGCTCGCTGGCCTTCTCCCTGACGTCTCCCTCAACACAAATGCGTTCTTCCGAGCTACTCTTTCTTCCTTTCTAGCAGCCCTTGTTGATTTACGCGCTTATTTACACCTGTTTCTTGCGGCTGCTGCTTTCGGTCGCATCTCCTTATTTCTTCATATAACACTTCCTTTTGACTTGTTGTCCTCTCACCTACTGCGAAATCCATTCTCGTGCTACCATTCGTGCTGCCCTCTTTCGTTCTACTTTCTTTTTTCCTTTCCTCCTTGGACTCTTTCTCTCCATGCGATCTTTCCTCCTGTGCTCTTTTCTCTTCCTCTTGCACTTTTCTCCTCTTCCTCGTATCTTTCCTCTACTTTTCGATCTCGCCTCCTTCTACTCTCATCATCTTGTCGTCCTTATCTTCCTTCTTTATCATTTTTCGATGATGTGCTCCTGCCCGCTGATGATCACTGCATTCTTCTGTTACTTCTGTTACTGGCGTCACTTCATTTTCGCATCTTTCTCCCTGTCATTGGCTCCAGTTGTCCTTTGTCCTCCTCTCTTCTCTTTCTCTCTCTCTCTCTCTCGCTCCCGGATCTACGTCGCTTTTATTGCATCGCTCTATTTGCGCGTGACGTCAAGTCCGTAGGGGACCTATGAGGATGTTTTAGCTCTGGACGCGATATGAAGTTTGTGACCCGTTACATTTCCCGAGTTTTAACGGTCGAGTCATTCCTCTTGCTGTCCCGTTCTTTACGTGCCGCCATCCTGCTGGCTCTCATATCTTGCGCTGTTCTTCTCAGTCTGCTTCTCTTTCTGCGTATTAGAGTACGTAGTTTAGACATCCGTGCTTTCCGGTCGGGTAATTAAGAGTCAGCTAAGTAATGTGTAGAGTACGGTACTTTATTGATGCTTCCTCCTTCAAGTCAAGAATACTAATGAGACATAATTTTCTATACATAAAGTAGTTTTTTCAACGAAATGTAGACTTTAGTAGTTAATTATGTAAATAAGGAATTATTATTTAAATGTTTGCCTATATTAGCCCGTTCACACAATCTTCTTCCCAGTTAAAAGAATTAGTACGCGAAGTTCTAAGGTATATATTATTTTCTATTATATATGTATTATTTCTATTATTATTATTAAATCTAAGAACAAACTGAGGAACACTTGTAGCCATCATGAGAAATCATGAGAATGGAATCGTAGTACAAATGAGTTCATAGGAGAAGAAGACAATAACATATAGTGAGGAATATCAAATAGTAGTAACACACTGTGGCGTAGAATATCAAGAAATGTATTAAGAATTTATGAAAATGACAGAATATTCAAAGCTAATTCGAAACGACAAATCAAATCATTCATTTTTTAAAATTCGAAACGACGTGCCAGGAATGTTCTTACACCCGTCCCTAAAACAGTCAATTCTTGGTTTAATTTATTATTCCACGTTTCATATTTTCTAACCTAATCATTGCATTTTCTTCGTACCTACTTTACGGAATTCATCTATTCAATTGTACTCTTTGAGTTGAATTGTAGTGAGCTGAGTGTAGGTGAGGTGGTATTAAGGTGAAGATATTTCTAAGAAAGGCCGAACAAAATGTCTACTTCTTTTTACAAAAGACGAAAAGCTCAAATTTGGAAATCGACGACATTGGTTGCATTTGGTTGGTTGGCGACATTCTGTATTGCGTGCGGCCCTGCTGACTCCAAGTGCCGGCGAAGTGCGCCCTGAGGATTTTTTTTCTTTTTAATTTCACATCTGCACAATTTACAATCTGTTCTTGAACATTTAATAAATGGTTTAAATTTACACAAATAACATTATTACGTAGACATGCTGGTTACGTTTAAAGTTGTTTTGTTTAATTAGTGATTAAAGTATCTGTTTTGCAGTTCTAATACGTGTTGACGTTTCAGTCTATATTATATGTGCTGATTATTGTCCAGTAGATTAATTGATAGATGGTTTGTATGTTCACTTAGTTTCTTCAAATACTCCTGGCTTCTTTTCGTAATGACTTCTGCAAGGGTTGAAATGTTTGAGTCCTTATAAAATGTTTTGTTAGTGACGAACCACGGTGCTCCGGATAACTTTCGTGGTGTTTTTGTTTCGAATCTTCTGAGAATCTGAAGTTTTTTTAGTTACGCTTATTTTCATTTTGTAATGATGTGAGGTTTTCTAGTCAAGTGGTTGTCCACAAAAGTAATCCGAGATATTTGCCAGTTGTTGCCTCAGGGAGTTCTGTGTTACTTATACTAACTTTCGGATACTACTTTCTTCTTAATGAAAAGGTAATATGTTTTGATTTCGTTGCATTTACCCGTCATTTGTTGTTCAATTCTTCTATTTTGTTCAAGTATGTTTGTAAATGTTGCAAGGCGGTATCAGAATCTTCATCTGCTGCAAGGATAGCAGTGAGAATTGGAGTGATTTGCGTAAATGGCGCAAATGACCACCGGAGTCTTCAATAGCCCTCCCATCCGCGTTCTCGGAGTGCTGGAATGGCATGAGTGCGCACCGGTTCAGGCGGTGCAGGAACACTGTGCACATTGAGGACCAAAGAATACCTTCATCGTTTCTCGCGAAACTTACTTTCTAATTCTAGTATATGTAAGTAGTGGAACAAACCAATCTGATCGAATAGGAAATGGTTAAGGGGCCGCCGTCGCCGCATTGGTCACCAGCTTTTCCTTGTGCCTAATTGAAAATCTTCCAGACTCGTTCCTATATCAAAATGAAAAGGTAAGAAAGCACTAGAAGAGGGTCCAAATTTCATGTTCAGCGTTATAGAAGTTAGCTGAGAAAAAGGAAGAATATAAAAATGGCAAGGAAAACAGAATTCATACAATCAACGAATTATTCAATTTAATGAAAACCAACTTTAACCAAATCATATTTCGAAAGAAATATACCGGCCATTAGTCTGGAAAATTGAGAACGGAGGTGTATTTTAAAAATGTTCTTTAAAAATAGTGTCCTCTTCCACTTTTACCTGCAAGGGGATGAAGTAGTCAGTCCCCAATGTACCTATGCCCTTCTCTGGGTTAGTCCCCAATTTACGCATGGGTTAAACTCTTACTTCCCCTCTGGTCCCCAATTTTCATGCGCCGGGTGCAAGTTGAGGTCCTAGAGCGAGCGACGAAGAGCCTATGACGCGGGAAGGGCCCGGGGCGGGGACGGCGAGGGCGGCGAGGGCGGCGAGGGCGGCGCCGGCACAGCTGTCAGCCGCAGCCCCGCGCCCGCCAGGGCCACCTGCAGCCGCGAGCTCCTACTAGTTCTGATAGCAGGCGAGGAGAGAGAGGGGGGGGAAAGCGACAGCACGGGCGCACAAAGGCAGCCAGCCGAAGGAAGCCACAATGCTGTTTGCGCGATGACATAGATTAGACTCCTAGGATTGAATGCGGCTGGCGGGCACGCTGGGCGGGCACGCTGGGCGGGCTGGGCCCGCGACGCGGCGCTTCAATGGCACTGCAGGTTGCACGGATTCGCGCCTCAATGGCGTCTGGTGGAAACTAAACAGTAATTGACGCAACAGTTCCGCGAATGACCGCGGGCACGGGGTGCGCGTACTCTTCGTAATATTTCATGCACTCTTCGGAACGTGTCGCGCACTGCCGTATTAATTAGATTTAAAGAAATGGATATTTCGCACATGACAAACAAGCGCGAGAAACCGTGTTTTACGCACGGCGTGTTAAAAATTAAATAGTTTTATAAGTAATGAATACAAGAGACTTCTTGACATGTGCTTTTTTCGTAAATGGACATTTGCTGTAGCAGCCGTTGCAACCGTTGTCCCCGTTGGGGAAGGTGGCCCCGGCGTCGATACTGTTTCGTGAAAATATGAGTCTGAGAAAGGTGGCTCTGAAGGATAGAGGATTTACTAAAGCAATCCAAGGTCTTGACACGGAGAATGTATGAGCAAACGTCAGCATTAACGATCAAAATGAGGGATTTTTCTCCATTTGTTCATATGAATTGAACTTTTCTTCTACTGAAATTGCAAAGCAACGATAATCCTAAAGAAGAAAAAAATTACAGAAGGACAAAAATAAAAAGACCCTTTTAAAAAACTTACAAGAATCGAGCTCATTGTGTTGTGGCAGAAGCAAGCCATCATTTTAAAACATGGGAAGAAAATTAATGCTTAAAAATGTTGGTTGTAATATCTCGATTATTGCATTAAATAATAGATAGGTACACATTTTCTCTTAATATTTACTGTTAATAAACTTCCTATTTAATAACGTACCAACAGAACGGAATAAAAATTCCGCCAAGGAAATACGCCAAGGACATATGTCAGTTTTGTATAATTCCAAAGAATGAAATTCACATCCACCTCCACAGATTCACAGTAATGAGATCCACAAGGGGCAAAGTGCAATGTTTTTTTCTTCCACAGAAGTCCATGAGATTCACAGATATGGCATGAGTGAAAGAAATCATAACAAACAATTTGCTTATTTTTAATTTTTTCGTATAATGATATTATTATACAACGTGCTGAACGTCATACGGTCGATAACACAAATAATGGACTCGGTCACTTGTTCTAAATCTGTCTAAAACGTGAATAACTAAACCTTTCATTTTTGTGCCTGGTTTTTTCTTTCGTATTGTTAGGTCATGGGGAACCGATAATACGGAGGGACATATTCAGCAGTTTCGCAGTTTCCAGTTTAGTCCTCCGGAACACGTGTTTTCAGGATAGTTGAGCCTGCGGAGTTGTGAGCAGTTTCCCGGCGACCAACTTGGGAGGGTCGTAAAGTGGAGGCATTTATTCAAATCGAATTTCTCCGGTAATGCCCCGGCCATAAACAAGCGCCCTACCTTCCACGCTCGCTGGGACTACACAGCGGACAGCGGGTCGCTGTTTGCTGCGACCGTCGCCTGAGACCGTTGCATGCAACTCTCGTAGACCCCGAAAACGGCGAGAAGATGGAATGAACCGCTAAAGGGGAGGGGTACAAGCTGAAGATACTCATAGATAATGTTCTTATTTGTTGTATTCCTTTATTTATTTTTATGAAGGGGAGACCGGGACAACTTTTGAAGGTGTATAGACCATATCTTAAAGCTTATAATAAATGTGACAAATAGAAAGATTCTTTGTATAAAGTTTCATATATTTTTAACTATATGTTTTAATGATAAATAAACAATTTTATGCAGCAGTGCACTTTGTCACAACCTGCTCCTCCACAGGGCAAGTTGTGACTAGACTGGAACACGTTGTGTCACATGTACAGGAAACTAGAATATTGTTATATTGAAATATAATAAACGTACCTACAATGATGATTCATTTATAATACTCTTTTATTTAATCTTCATTGTTTTGAACATCCGAATTGCAGTGATATAAACAAAATATACTGCCTTTTTAGTAGTTTATTTGCGCCCATATCTTCAATGCATCCAGTTCTCTCCACCCTTTGATGTTTGAAGTGTTTCTAAACAAACGAGGCATAGACACTTCATCTTCTGAACTCTCAAATTTGTGGACATTGTTTTCGACATATTAGATCTTTCTTTTTCATCTATAGTTTTCTTTTATTATCTTCTACATTTTTTAATGGACCATAGAGACACATCTAAGGGCTGTAAACAGTGACTGATGTGTGATCGAAATGACACCAGAGCTACCCCACTTTCTTGTCAGAAATCCAAAACGTCTACATGAATATGAAGGCGTGATTACTAGCAGTACTAAAACTGGACGCCGTTTTAAGCATCTCATATTTTTTTCAAACCATGCTTCAAAAATAATAAAAAGCGTTGCCTGTTATGCATCAACTAGGATTTGAAGTGCCACAACAGCCTATTTGACCATCCGGAATTAAGTGTTCTTCAAAAAATTACGTGGAAATACAAACATCGGAGGGATTAAATATCTTATAGCGTTAACTCAGAAAAACCTGTTAGATTAGTTTAGTTAGATTAGCCCCTTTCTACTGAAGTTTTTACCCTTTTCTGCTATTATTTTCCTTGGATTTTGTACTGTTTGTACCCCAGTTTCATCTACGTTCGTATCATTTGTATTGACGTCGTATTTTTCGAAAACAGTTGCTACCCTGCGGTGCACTAAACATTTCTGCGCTACGCATTAAACTACATCTTTCATATTCGACTTCCAAGGCGGAGCTTTAGTTTTCTACCAAAGCTTTTGTTCTTTTTGATCAGTTTGCCTCTTGTAATTCCTCACTATATTTCTTGAAATTAAAATAATTACTGCCAAACAGTATTGGGGCCGTGCCGTGACACAGTCACAACATACCCCTTAGAACCTCTCACAACTCTCCCCGACACACACTAATATGAGTTTCCTTTTTTATTTCAGGTTATTGCGTCATTCATGTAAACGAAAAAACATCAAATTATAGCTTAAAAAGTAAATTTTTCACTGATTCTAAATAGTTGAACATGCCCCAGACTTATTGTTTCTGACGTTGACTGCAACAATCCGATAGGTTTTTATTTACGACATTTTTTCAATTAATGCAACGTTCAGATCGTAGAGTATAACCTGTTGCTTAGACAGATCCTGCACTAATAATGCGTTTATTATTATTAATACAATACAATAATGCATTATCGAGAAGACAACTAGGATAAATTATGATGATGGCAAAGGAGAATGCCAGCACGAGAACTCCAGCGAGACTTACTGAAACTCAGCCACAGCCGGGAGAAGCTTCAAGGCCCCACCGTCTCCCGGCTTGTGTGGTAGAGTAGTACGTGTAAGTGTAAGAAAGGGGTGACGGTAAGACAAAGAAGAGCGAGAAAAGATCCATTGCCAGTTTACTAGGATAGTGCTCCGGCATTCGCCTGGGGTTGATCGGAGAACCACGGTAGACTACCGATCAGAGCAGCCGGCCGTGAGAATTCTCCTACAGACAGCGAGAGAATTCGACCTAGATCTCTAGGCAGTGACGAGACTCGAACATTGGACCTCCCAGTCAAAGACACTGCACCTTGATGGCCTGAGCCACCTCTCCCGGTAGTTATGTTTGTAACATTTTTGATAAATGAAAATGATTGAGCGAACAGTGGTTCTGAGAGAATTGCTTCAGTTGAACAGTGGCAGTTCCCTCCAGCCTGCGGTCTTTAATCACTATGCTAATCACTATTTAAAAACAAGGAAGTTCGAAACTGGCTAGAACATTGAGAATGCAATGCAAAGACCTTCCAGAGCATAAAAAATGCAAGTGGGATGAATGTAATTCGAAAATACGGAATACACTCCAGTGCAAGAGACATAGAAAGATGTTAAGATATTTGGAGCGAGTTGACAATATAGGCGCAGAATAATATTTGAAGAATATTGAAATTGGAGCTTTAGGATATTGCATATTTTACGGTATCTCTGAAATAATAAATACAGTCACATTTGAAAAACAGTTTTATACGTTGGTAGTACTGAATGTAGTGCACCTCTTTGTAGTGAACCAAATATATTAGTGCCCGGAGGTTCACTATATCTGGAGTCGACTGTATCAGCAAGGGCACGCTTATAAATGCGATATTGATGAAGATAATCCATTTTCATGTCGTGCGAGGGAGCACTCATGGGTTAAATCGCTGGCGCACCCTGCCGCCGAAACCTAGGTCAACAGGGCTTCCGAGAGTGTCTCTCTGCACACACTGTCGCTGGAGCGAGGGCGTGGAGCGTGGAGGAGGGTGCGGAGGGCGCGGGGAGGAAATGGCGGGGGCGAGAGGAAAAGGGAATCGAAGTGGAAGGGGCACAAGCACAAGCGAGAGGAGAGAAGAGGATGCGATAGAAGTGAATCGACAGATGTGGGCTTGGAGGATAAAGGAGAGGATGCAAATGGCGTAGAGAGTAAGAGAAAGGTAGAAACGATGAATAGGGAAGAGGAAGGAAACATATGGTCGTGCCTAGGATTGGAACGTAGGAGGAATAAAAAGGAAGGCATCTAAGGTGATCGTAAAAAAAGAACAGAACAGAAGAAAAGATAGGGTGATGGAGAGGAGGCGTAGTAAAGCAGAGTAGAGATTGGAAGGAAGTGGAGAGGAGGAAGAGAGCGGGGAGGGAAGGAAGGGACAGGAGGTCGGGAAGAGGGGGACGCAACCGTCGGGGAGAGATGGAGGAGTGGTTGAACTGAGGAAGGGTGTGTAGGCAGAGGGGGAGGGCGGAGGATGGGAGAGGGAAAGGAGGAGGAGGAGGAGGGAGAGGCAGGGTGCCCTCCTCCGCCCGTGCAACACGCGCCGGCCGCTGCGCATCGGACTCGGCGAGGCGAGCGGCGAGGCGAGCGGCGAGACGAGCGGCGAGGCGAGCGGCGAGGCGAGCGGCGAGGCGAGCGGCGAGGCGAGCGGCGAGGCGAGCGGCGAGGCGAGCGGCGAGGCGAGCGGCGAGGCGAGCGGCGAGGCGAGCGGCGAGGCGAGCGGCGAGGCGAGCGGCGAGGCGAGCGGCGAGGCGAGCGGCGAGGCGAGCGGCGAGGCGAGCGGCGAGGCGAGCGGCGAGGCGAGCGGCGAGGCGAGCGGCGAGGCGAGCGGCGAGGCGAGCGGCGAGGCGAGCGGCGAGGCGAGCGGCGAGGCGAGCGGCGAGGCGAGCGGCGAGGCGAGCGGCGAGGCGAGCGGCGAGGCGAGCGGCGAGGCGAGCGGCGAGGCGAGCGGCGAGGCGAGCGGCGAGGCGAGCGGCGAGGCGAGCGGCGAGGCGAGCGGCGAGGCGCCCCGGTTCGATCGCCTGCCTCGCACGCTGCGGATGCACTCGACCGCTGGATATGGGCCACGCGCGCACGCGAGCTCCCGAACGGGTGAAGAGAAGCTCCTCACGGTGCAGGGGTGCAATATCATTTGTGTGGGGAGTGGAAAGAGTAGTTCACGTAACAAGGGCGCGAAACAGGTGCTTCACGCACGAGTCCACTTCGTCCTCCGAGCGTAGCGAGGACGACAAGGAGACGAGACGATGCAAGGATCACCTCGCGCCCGTGTTGCGTATACTCCTTTTTGACATGCCGTGAACGAAACGCAACGTATTTAGTAAAGGAATGTAAATTAAATATCAACTAACTGGATCTAATTTACTTGTTCAAAGGGAAATGAATTCCAGTCAGTGTCGTAACACTCTAGTTTGTAAATGATAAACAAAGACTCGTCAAGACGAAAGACAATTACGAATGTGCACAGATGTGTCGCACACGGAAAACGAGCACGAGAAACCGCGTTTCGCGCAGGACGCGTTGAAAAAGTATTTTTATCAATATATGTAGGTACCTCCACAGTTCCCTCAGCTGGTTTCATTTTGTGGTTGTATATATCGTTTGTTTGTCTTTGAGATTTATTAGCTCGCAGCTCTATCCCGGTGCATGTTCACAGCGGACCATCCATCATGTTGGGGATGCTACTCCCTTCTCATCATCACTCTACCACCATTCACTCTCTGAATCTCATGGACCACTACTGCCACCTGAAAAAAATATACGAACTTTTCGAAATTCTATGCCGCGTTTAAGGTTTTCATTTCAAAGCCTCTTCCTTATTCGATGGTGATATAAAAGTTTTAAGCGTTTGAAAGAGATCACCGAAACTGCCAACCCCCTTTGCCATTCCTAAGTTATGCCTATGACTAGGAGAGTCTGAAAATCAGCCACCATAGTAACAAGGTCTTTCTTGCCTACTTATTTCTATTGGCGAACTAATACATACATACGTTCACACATTCCGTAAGCTTAAACATATGAAGGATAGATACAAGATCAAGTTTTGAAGATTTAAGATGCGTAGCGGATGTCTGATTATCTACACACACGCTGCAACTGTGTATACGGCAGGAGCTTGATGGTTGGGGGAGAGGCATAAAAAGGGGAACGAAATGAAAGTAAATTCAAAAATTATATTGCACTTATCTTTGTTCATTACTCGAGTTATATTCATTTTCGCGGGCAATATTCCATAAATATGTATATATAATGAAAATAGGCTGCAAGATTCAAATTCGTCTAATTGTGATTTGTAGAGACATTTTTTTTTCCTTTTTACGTTATACTCTCGTGTCATACGAGTATAAATGCAAGATTTAATCGAACGACTTATAAAAATTACGGGTTTCCATTCGTTTCAGTTGTATGGGAGAGGCTAATGAATATAGATGAATCTCCGAGGTGGGAAAACTAGTTTTTAAAACCTTACATGTGAGCCGATTTTAAATTACATTTGATAATAATTGATTGTAGATATGCAGCATTAATCAATACGTAGATATTAGAATGATACTAACTACAAACTAGCTAAGAACTGTAAATTCTGACTCTGTGTTGATCGGATGTTAAAGGAACCCGTCCTCAACTAAGTTTCTGCTGCGCAATGTAAATGTTACAACCATTATTATTCTTCTAAGAAAAAATTAATTAATTTTGGGAGATCTAATAAAATATTTATCTCTCTAGAACAGGGGTGTCCAACTTGCAAGGCCTCAACCGTCACAACTAAAATCTTTAATATGGTTGCGAATCATATTTTAATTACTCGGGCGATCCACATGTGACTCCATATTGTTGATATCCCGGATAAACTGAAATGAGGGAGGGGGAAATTGAACTGCGCGTGATATCAGGTTCTACAATGCATACCGCAGTTAAACACATTGGGATGATATTTCTGAATTGACAATACAAGCATTCTCTAAATTTAAAATTAACCTATTTTTCTACCAAAGTGAGTGTTGATTCCCACAGGGCACGTGCGCTAGGCCGACATGGACGTAAGAGGTTTAAACATCTGTCTAATAATCTTTTCCGGAACACATTAAATGACACCGCAGGCCGCCAGTTGGTCAACCCCGCTTTAGAACATACTATTTTGCAAACAGAGTTTATATATGAGATTTAATAGAATGTAAGTTTAATACTTTTTGAATTTCTTTTTACTTCATTTGCAATTTATAAATTTTAAGATCTTTATCACTTTTAAAATTATTGAATTTTTTATTCATTGATCTACACCTCTCTAACTCGTATATCACTCAGTTTCCGAGCTATCCAAAGAGCGAATGCAGTGTTCACCAGTTGGGTTTCAGATTGTAATTAGTTTAGTTTCTCGACAATTTAACATACTTTTTTTCCTTATATCCAAACAATTCATTCAACTTGATACTGTTATTTTGAAAATAAATTAATACATTTTAAACATTGTAGATTATTATTATTATTATTATTATTATTATTATTATTATTATTATTATTATTATTATTATTATTTAGTCGCGAATTGGCCATTCTTGGACCACGCAAACGTGCAACCCTCTGTGGCTCAGTTATTGTTATCGAGGGCAGGTGTACGTTGCGTTTATGAGGGGGATCAGCATTTTCATGCTGAATCCGTTTTCACACCCGGGGTTGTTAGCCCTATGGGATGAGTTGAAATGACAGTGATGATGAAGGATGACACGGACAGTCACAACCGTGCCCGAGGCGGGACTCAAACACTCGATCCTTCGGGCCAAGACCGCTACGGCACTACTGCCTTAGCGTTCTCGGCTACCCGGCGTAGATTTCCTTTTCTTCTTCTTCTTCTTCTTCTTCTTCTTATTATTATTATTATTATTATTATTATTATTATTATTATTATTACATTATTATTATTTATTATTATTGTTTATTATTCCTCTACTTCTCAAGAAATGTCGGAGCATTCCTGCTCAAGGCACAACTTGCCTACAAAAATATGGAGTAGCTACCATGAAGTGTTTCCTCATACAGAGTTTAATCAACGTTAGTGTAGTCCTTCATTAATGATGGTGTTAGTGGTCTTTATTTCCTTGGATCTTCATCCACCTCATTGAAGGCACAAAAACTTTCTGATTTGTTGGCCGATGTTTGCCGTACGTAATAAAGTGGCCTTTTGCATAGTGCTGAGATGTTTTTGTCTTAGGCTCAGACATTTTTCAGCCTTCTGCCAATGCTTGGTATCTACGTCATTTGCCGATATAATCACAGGTACTGTCTCCACTCTCTGCAATGTGTACATAACTTTCAACAGTTAGTGGCTGGTATTTTCGTTTTTTTGTCAGGAATATTTGACATAATGTTTTCGTCTATAGGAACAGCAACATCAATAATCATAGCTGTTCTGGCTATTTTATCACGTAAAACTATGTCTGCTGTGATTGCTTCAACAGCCCTGTCACGTATATTGCGCTGTTCCACAGTATTCGTGCTAGATTTGAAAATTATTGCAACTATTTAACACATTAAATGGCATTTATTACCAGCTAGAAGGTTTTTGAGTGTTTATAATGCCTATGTTACAAATGTTTAATCATTTAATTTTTTTGTTATTTAAGGTCGCATCAACACTTAGGTCATTAGCGATCACTCTTGGATTGAACGTTATGGTAACTGAATATGACATGATATGGTGATGATAGGGGGTGGAAGGACGAGCACAAATACAAATATGTCCGAGGCGGGGCTTAAACCCGCGATCCTTCAGTTCGAGATCGCTAAGGCCTTAACGATCTCGGCCATCCGAACGACTTAAAAATATTTGTGTAAAATAGTGTAATTATTATACAACAATTAAATGTGTTATATAATGTAAATATTTAATTGCGTACTGTAGTTGTTAAATGTATTTTAAGTGCCTATCAGTCATTGTAAAATCAACGATGTAAATGTATTTAATTTATTTTTTGCATTTTGCAACTTTCATTTTTTAAGTAGTAATATTTGTTATATCAGAGGCGTTGCGTAAATCGCCTTCGCTCGATGGCACTAAGTGGTGGCGCTTGTGCTTGCAGACCAGCTGAGCCTGGCCAGCACCATCAGCCCCTACCAGAAGCTGGGCGCCTTCTACACCAGCTGCCTGCGCGTCAAGGAACGAGGCCCGTCCTACGCGCCCAGTGAGTACCACACCCCCACATGCCCTCTCGTGCGGGTTCACTTGTTCTCCGATTTAAATACAGCGACTTACGAAGGTCGGGAGCTGCAAGGAGAGGGCGACGCTCTCGTCCAATTGGGAGCTTCAATACCACCCCAGCTTATATTTCCCAAAAGTCACTACATTCAAACCGGGCAATACGGAATGTTTTCGGTTAATAAATAGGACATTACGATTGTTGTACTAAACTTGTTGAGGTGACTCCTCAGCAAATGAAAAGTAGGAATAATGCTATAAGCATACGTGTATGTCTAGATTAATGTTCGTTAATGAAACAAATACAATAACTGTTCTAAAGAAGAGTTCTATAGGACGCACGTAATGTATGTCGAAGTTCTGTTAGCGGACCGTTGCAGAAGCTGATGCAAGATTTTCTTCAATAATACACTTCAACACATTCTGGCGAAATCGGGTATCGCCGGTCATCGACACAATATTTTGGATGTCCTGCATACTGCATGACACATGAATACAGTAAAATTGGAACGCACAGTGCTAGATTCCTGTCTAACCGATACGCCGCGACATAGGCACTTTTGCAAACGTTTAGGCCATCAATATGTCTTGCTCATGGCGATTGTGTCCAGGGCGTTTCTCGGACAGCAAACAACCTATTGACTCCAGCTCCTACGCTTTCTCTTGTCGGAGACAGCTTGTAACTACTTACGAATCGTAGATGAGACATCATTCTGTATCATAGACGATAGGCGTTATTTCCAGAACTTCGTTAATTGAATCCCATACAAATCAGCCGTGGTTCATTCCAATACGTGCCAACTTCTGTGGTGGGGGCAGATCGTGAATATTGATTGATTCTCTTTTGACTCCGGGCGTCTGAACCTCTATGGTCATAGTTGTTCGTGCCATAATTGTAGTGCATGCTATAACTCGGGGTCGTTGTTGGGCTTCTCCCGCTGGAATGTGAGATCCGGCGCCAACCTACGCGTCTCCTTGCGGGGTATCTCCCTCCTAGTCTCATCTAGTGCTGGGCACCACTGGATGGGGTATTGTAGCGTGTATTAGTGGTGTGAGTGAGATGGAGTGTCTATGTGTGTATTTATGTGCAGGGAGAAAATGGACAAAGATGAGGAAACGCAGATCGTGCGCACTCCGTGGCCCGTTTGTTAGAATACTGCTCAGGCATTCACCTTATATTGATGGAAGAAGCTACAGAAGACTATCGATTACAGCAATCGCCTGCTAGACATCTTTTCTAGAGAGCGGCTAAACGCTTTAACGGCTCCAGCTATGTAGCTTGTAGCGAAAATCAGCCACCATCGGCCCGTGCAATTGCGGTTATCTGTTAGGAAACCCGTATCTAGGGTCCCTAGAACGTGATAACTCAGATCAGTAAATTTCGAGTGTGGAAAAGATACATAATTTATTTATCATCAAAAAACATTAAAAATTTTCGTGAGACATCAACAAGTAATTGTTTTCTTGAACGTTTTCTTGAACTGTAGAAACGTGTCGTCAGCTTTACACTAGATAGTTGAATTGTGTGATGACTCTAAGGTGTGCGGTTGACCATGTAATATAAAACATTTTTGCTTCGGCAAATGAACTACAGATTTGAATTTATAGTATCGATGACTAAGTAACAACTTTCTGTCCCTTCCTTTCTTCTCCCTCACTCACAAAATGAGCAGAACAAAACGTGTGCTATTAATGATGCTAGGTTCATGTTAATATCCTGTTATCCTGTTCCGAATCACTGTGAAGCGAGACTCCCGTGGCGCAGACGGAGAAGGCAAAGAGTGCAGCCTCTTCCTCGCCCTTCTTCGCTCCCACTGTCATCTCCGGTGCCGCGGGACCGCGCCGCATATCAAGTAGGCCCTCGCCGCACCGCTCTCGACGTCACTTCCGCCCTGTCAACTTCACCGTGTTTTTTTTTTTCAGGAGCGAAAATGTCGCTCTTGCGGAAGGGAATAAACATTTATTCGTTTGCTCTCTTGTCATAACAGAGTAAACAATTTTGGAAACGAGAAGTTGCGGTGTTTTTTAATGTTTTCGATTAAACATGACAACCATGTATGACAACCATGCTGAACCTTGAAAAGATAGATATTTAACATATGGAGGGAGAATTATATACTTCGAGTTAACAGGGTTCCATATATTGATTTTTTTTTTCAATTTGAAAATATTTCTTGCTTTAGTGTCTATGGTTTGATTAAAGTTGTATTATTCTCTGAGTGCGGAGTTTTAAACTTTTCATAAGGGCTTGAGCATTTTACGATATTAGCCCTTAGTCCGTTTGCGAAGATAAATTAGCGTTGTCCGTTTTACTTTTTATAACGTCAATTAAATGTTAATATCTTCTAGTCAACTACATTCAAAAATATCATTTATAAATGTAATGAATTTTAGCCAAAGAAATGCAAATAATATTTATGTAATTGCCAATAACACAATTAAAACCACCTCCATGCGCTGGAGGTAGCCTTGGCATTGCACATGGTGTTGACTCTCCAGCTGGTTTCGGGCGAAAGGAACCGACAAAACGAAACGAATCAGAACTTCTCTCGACACCGTGTGTTCCGGACGCCGTCGGAAGAGGTCGCTCGGGTTTAATGTGCCCATTTCCACTTAGTAGCATGCGCTTGAACGAGTCGGGCACATCGGACGCACACGTCCGACGTCGGCCGACCGACATTTTGGCTAAATTTCGACACTGCGATCACCACCTTGGTCTTTCTATCCAGAAATTTTCCTCCCAGACATTTAATTAGAAGAAGCCGGGGCTTACAGCGTTTGCACGACTGTAGCTGCGATTCAGAAAGGTGAGCGCGAATCTTGGACAGGCCTGCTTTAGTCAATAATTTATTTAACTAATTAATAGAAGTACATTAAAGGATACCAGAAATAACTGACACGAAAGGGTAAAATGCATTCGAAATTGCACATTAAGCGGAATTTCGAGAAAAAAATGAAGGCGTAAAATTTAATTAAAATTACAGTTCGTGAAATTAAAACATTTCTCTCATCAACATATTTCTCTGAATTAAATCAGGTTTCCAAAAATGGAAATGAGTATTACGTAAAACCACGCAGTTTCTATTAGTGCGTTGGTACTCAATGATTATTCTGAGAATCTAAATTCTGGGAAATGAATATAATGTATAATATGTTTTAATGTACAATGTATTACAATGTATACAATATGTGCTATATTGCATTGCCAGCACTAACTAATGCAATTAACTCCAAATATTTTCAATAAGAAATTTGTGAAAAATTATAACTTGTCGATTTTATTAAATACATGAATATATCGTAATTCTGGTCTCTTTGAAAATCCTGTGAGCAATCGAAAACTGTTGATCCTGTACAACGTTATGTTATATGTTAGTTATATAATTAACACATTACTCATTAATAGACTCAACGTTTAAAACAATGTCAAGTCATATGTAATTGAATAAAAAGGACATTTTATATTCCTTTTTTATTTCAACCATTTACTATGAAGTTTCTGAAAAAAATTACACACACTGAAATGTAGATTAACGACAAATTATTTTTAAATCATCAGATACCAGGTTGTACAGACGTATGGGAATCTCTAGAATGATTTTTTTAAATTATTTAGAGAACTCTTCACTATATCTGAAGAACCTTGTATTTCTGGGATATTGTATTTGAGCTATTACTTTCTCGCCCTTTTGTCCCTACGCCTACTTGACGGCTATTTGTCACGTCATTTATGCTTCTGCTGTTCACCTCATGTCGTTTGATGTGACATACAAATAACTAGCTTTCTTTAGTTCAATGATTTATGAATGATGTAAATACGATTTTCTATATCAATTAATACATCGCGGTAATTGTATGAAAAAAATTGAAAGTGAACCTTCGCTGTAGCGCCCGAATATTTCAAATATTAAATGACGTTTCCAATGGCAAATTCAAACGCGGCCGTGCAAGTATTTGCCCCTCCGCCGCCGCGAAGTGGGGCTGCGGCGTTCGCTGCGGCGCGACGCGGCGCACAGGGCGCGGAGAATCAGCTCTGGAGAGGCGGCTGCGAAGCGCCGCGGGGGAGGGGCAGGAAGGGAAGGACGCGGGAGGGGGGAGAGATGGGGACGGGGGCGAGGATGCGAGCAGAAAGGCCCGGGCGAGGTGGGGAATGGGGGAATGGATAAGGATTGCAAGGGGACGGGGACGTGAACGTGGGTGGAACGGGCATCGTACCGGGAAGCGGATGGGATGGTGACAGGGAGAGAGAAAAGGTCTGTAACATTGAGGCGAGGGTGAGAACGGGGAAGGTGGTAGGAATGAAAAGGGAGTCGACCCATGGTTTAGGACATCTGGAAACGGCGATGGGAACAGGGACTGGGAGTGGTAATGAGACGTATATCGCTCACGGGGGCAACAGGGAAGGAAGGGGATGGTCACAGTGGCGGCAGCAATGAAGGCAAAGGTTCTTTTAGCGCAGGAGGTGAGGACGGAGGCAGCGATGTGGTTACGATGATTACGACGGGAGTTGGATGCGGGGCCGAGGGTGGGACAGCGGGCGACATTTGAGCGTGGCGGGTGTCGCGCGCATGCTTTTAATTAAACCCCCGCGCGGCCGTCGCTCGGCGCGAGTTTTTTGCGGGGCCTCTCGAGCCATCGACGCCGCGCGAGTGTGAGGAGGGGGGGAGCTTTCCGAGCGCCCGTTGCCGTTCGGTTTCCGATTCCAGCCTCCGTCTTCACACACACCGTCCTTGCCCGCTTCATCTCTCCGGGAGAGGTGGCTGAGTGCATCGATGTCACTGCGCTGCCTCTGGCCGGGAGGTCATAGGGTAGCAGGGTTTTCGACTCTAGGTAGACAGCTGCGTCTACTTCAGCCCCTGTCTGAAGGAGAACCCTAGCCGCCGGCTGCTCTGATCGGTTGTTTTCCGTGGTTTCTCCGATTAACACCAAGTGAATGCAGGGGCAGTACCCTAATACACGGGCTACCGACCGCGCGAGATCTTTCCTTCCTCTTCCTTGTCCTCACTTACACACACACACACACACACACACACACTATCACACATGCCGGGAGGCCGGTCGGGAGCTTAGAGCGTGTCGCGGCTGGGGCGGTGCCCCTCTGGTTGGTTGAGGGAAACCGCGCTAGCCGACGGTAGGTCGGCGCCGGATCTCACCATTCAATGGAGGATCACCGTCACCTCCTGAGAGAGCAAAACATGCACCACACATAAGGGACTAATCACCTTAGCAGTTGACGCGACCGGAGTCATTAATTACGCAATCCGCTTGTCTTCTCCAATCACCATTGAATAGTATTTTATTGATTGATTAGTCAACTGCCAAGACCGTTAGTGCCATATGTGCAGTTCATGCCTTTGTGGCGATGGTCCTCCCCTATTACTCTTAGAGTTGTTTTTGTTGAATGACTGGATATGTTTGATTCATCCATATTAACTGGTGGGAACATGGAATAGCAAAAGTACTGTTTGAAAGACTGCGTACCGCGGAAGAAAAGCTCAATCTTGGCAAATGCTTTTCAAAGAGTAATATTTAGGCCTTTTTATAGTTTGAGTCAGGAACAAAGTATTAAAAGTAAACGCAGCTGAGACCAGGTGCAACTGAAAGTATTCTGGTTTCCCAGTTATCATAAAATTCTTTATGGCACGTCCAATGCTGTGCATTGATCACATATTTACATGTGAAGAACGTGGTTCTAGAAACGTATCTTATGCGTATAATGAAACATTTAGATTCATATATATTATGTTTAATGAAAAAAGTCAGAGAATTATTTTATTAATGGCTTTCGAACAATCGTGTTTAAATCTCCTTAACTTGTGGAGATGGCAACGCTTCCCCATTGCAGCGTATTACACATCACACTACTGGTCACGTGACTAGTAGCGTTAATCACGTTCTAAAAATTCTAATAGATGAACTACTTTCTCGCAAGAACGGATTTGTTATATGTCCTGTCCTATGTTCATGTCCTATGTTTCGACATGGTTGTCAAGTGCCCTATTGTTCTTCCTGTAGTATGAGTACCCATTCGCTGTGGCACTGTCCTGGAAAAATTTTGTTTACTTGTCCTAGAATAATAATTCCGACCGATATTTCTGAATCGCAGGAATAGAATATGTAGCGAAGCCGCACTTAATACTTGATTGTGCGGCTTGTGCATCGGGATGCATAGAGTTTTGAGTCGTCATAAATGAATAAATCATGAGCAGTGCCGTACATGAGTCCGATTAAATCAAACCCCTCCTTAAACACCCCCATTACGAATAAGAACTAAGTGTGACAATTTCACCGAAATTGGTGGAGTAGTTTTTGCGTCTACGTTACACACACATACACACATTCCCTTTTAATTATTTATTTCTTTACTTATGCATGTATGTATGTATTTATTTATATTTATTTTTATTTATTTGTGTATAGGTACGATGAAAATGTTGCCTAGTGCTTTTCATGATACATGCCAATTGTGGAACTGAACCGAAAAAGAATGCTCAAAACACATAAAATATATTTGTTCGCGTGTGCAAGTGTGTTAAATACTCCCAATAATGGTACACATACTATAATTTACTTCGCACTCGTGAGTTAAAGTGCGCAAAATGTCAGATGTCCGTTCTTCCGTGAATTATATTTTTCATTTTAAACTAACTGCGCCATTGGAAACTAACGCCATATCAACCCATCCTATCTTAAACAAAAGGAAATGTGTAGCTTTCAGTGTCCTCGTCTCACGTTATCGCACATTAAATTTTACGACACGTTTCTCATCACAAAAGATTTCTTTGTAATGGGTCATAACTGTGATGGAGGAAGGGGGAAAGAAATACCCATCATTATTGGATCAGGAAGTGAATCGAAATGTGTAATGACGTCATTATTTAATATCCTTTAGCCCGAGAACTGTGCGTGGGTAAAATTTCCACATTGTCATGCCATTATTAACAAGGTTAAACAGGTGCATTGAGAACGTTATTATTAAAATACACAGTATATTGAATTGTAAATTTTACAATCCGTATGTTCGAGAACATGACCGTTTGTGTCCAACTTGCTGGGACCTCCCACGTTCGCCCGTTTGCTTCGCCATGTTCATCTCCCGTTGCGGAGTGGTGCAGGGGACGCAAGCGAGCTAAATCATAAAAAAAAGTTGTGCTACGTTGAGAAAATCTCATTTTGTAGATTACGGTCTACGAATTATCACCCGAGTGCGCGTTTTAATGACGTGGGACGCGACGCTTCCAGCTCGAGGTCGCGTGACGTGTGTTGCGGTCTGAATGTGTGATTTATTCGTAGCGCCATTTACATAATTCTATTTTTTTCCATTGTAGATTCACGACCATGTGGTTCACTGTTGGAGGTCGTGGAGTTTTGTCATATAAATTAAATCATTAAATTTGCCGACGTTTGTAATTATTTTATTCCATCGTCAGGGCTGGTGTAAAAATATAAAAAAAATACAACACTATTAACGTACATCTAGCACTTACGCATATACAAACAGACTGTTCACAAATGAAAAAGAACCGATACCAACCTTACTTCCCAAAAGATATAAAATACTTCACAACATCTAGCACAACTCCCAGACACAAGGAGTGGTTACAGGACGAGCGCCCATCGCACAGGCCAAGGCAGAAAAATCCTCCTTCATTTGCTCCGATGCTTCGGCTTTCGTTTTAAATCTGTCAACAGCCTTTTTATAAATTGTACAAAATCATTAACTTTCCTTAAAATATTACATATACTCGTAATGTTTGTTTTGAAGTTAGGCCTATCAACACGATGGGCAGCTTACCATTGCCTTAATTATACGTCCAGATACATAATGAATAGGCTGTTATGATTACGACAGCGACAGCACAATAATGGCGTAATACATTTTCATATTTTAACACCGTTTAGAATAATCAAATATCAATATATTTTTTTTATGTTTTCTTAATTGTCCTGCATGGAAACTCCCCTGTACTTTATAGATGGCATAACGGACAATCACCGCATATTTAGTGTAAAAAATGTTGCTTATTTTACGTTTTAGAGAAGGGTCAGGACGAAGGCTGCTCTGTGAAATTACATCCGTTTTCGACCATTAGAGCGCTGGGCGCCCATGTGCGTCCGTCGTGTTCTGGCTGACGCTCGCATCTTCCAAGTCAGCAAGCGGTATGAAATGCACTTGAATTATTGGACTGAACTGAGGCTTTCAGCTTGGGTGTAGCACGTAAATTTCTTCTTTTATTTTACGAAGGAGAATCCATGTAAACGACCTCCGCTTCAATTCTTCAAAAATGTAACAGTTCGTTTCTAACGGGAAGAGTGAAATGCGTTGCTGATAGTTTCTACAAACATCTAACACTATTAATGCAATGGGAATGTATTTTTTTTTCAAACGTTCAAGAGACTCTCTTATGATATAAAAAATACCTCGTATTAATCTCAGCTCCCGGCGAGGAGACTTAATATTTTCGCTTCCATTGCGTGTTCCCTAATAGTTTTAAGAGGAACATCTGAGTCTGCCGAATGCAGTGTGGCAGAACCAGTCTGCCTTTCGCTCAGGGGACGATTCTTCTGCTGGACGCGGATCCACTCTGACCGCTCCCTACAAAAGCACACGACCGAACGTGCGTTGGCCTGTCACGCCAAACGCCCCCTCAAGGTCTTAACGCGCGTGCCACGTGCGTTGTGACGCGCGCTCCGCTGACGAATCTTATGCGCGCGCGTCACATGCCTGGGGAATCCCAGTAACGGCAGCAACAGCTGCAGCGAGGTGGCGGCGGCGGCGGCGGTGGTGGTGGCTGCGTTCACAGACGAAGGCTGCCGCAGTTGCGGTAGGAATGCCTGAGTGTAATAGTGAAAGTCATTATGGTCCAACCTGTGATAAAATTATCACACTGCTCAATGCCAACATCTGGGTAATGGGGGTAAACGTTTTTATATTTAATATCGAATCCTGGACATTGAATCCCTGATATTTAATATCGATCCGTGTGGAATTTCTAATAGGTAAACCGGGTTCGCAATAGGTTTTCTCGGCGTTCGCTCGTTTCTCCTGTCTCTTTCCACCGTGAGTCCATCGTTGAAATTATATAATCATTACATGAAATTATTCGCCCTCAATAAGGCCTCAAAACCTTACGCAATAATCATATTACGATCTTACGGTGGGGGTGGCCAAATTGAGGCAACGTAACAGTTTGGCGAGGAGCATTACGAAAGTTGTAATGGGTCGACAAACGCATTGTATAATTTTAAATGAAAGGCTTTCTCATTTCCAACATGTTTTCTTTATTAATACATTAGCAGCTATCGATACCTTAGCCATCATTATCAGGTCTGATACACAACAGATTTCAAAAATTAGTAATGAAATAATGTTCATGATAAATATTCTGCAGGATTTTAAAGAAATATTATGCAATGAAAATGATAATAAATAAATGTTTTTATATTTACTTTTCCGTATAAATATGTATATACGGAGTACCATGCGTAGTATAGGAAAAGTTATGTAATGCTGCGGAAAATCGATTTTGAGATTTCAACCGAAATATAGTTGCGCCTAAATCATACATAGGATTTTTTCTCAAACCTTTGTATGAAACCGGAAACCTTTGTACGTCGGCAAAAGTCAAATCTTTGGAATTTTGAAAAACGTACCTTAAAATTTGGGGGTACTTTACATAGCATTTGCAATGCCTACTATACATCGCCAATATGCAAACACGATACTGTTTGGAAGTCGTGTGGGCACAAACCTGTTGCAGGTACCGCGACCACAAATGCAGGCAACAAATGCAGGCAATGGATGCGTCGGGAAGGAGGGCCGAGGATCGCCGACTGGCTTTCTGTTGAAGATTCCGGGTCAAACTGCCATCTAACACGAACGAGTGCAGTGCATTCCAGGTAGAGGGAAAGGGAAGCACGAGTTGCTGGGAAGTAGAGCCGGTGACAAATGAAGCGAATATTATCTGGGGTATGCACACCATTTCAGGACGTTGACTGTGAGTCGAGAATATGCTTGAGAGTGAGAACCAAAAAGATAATGATGGCAGTGCGAGACGGGAGTTCCCCTCCAGGTTTAAATTTCTGTGGAGATTCCTGAAGAATTTCGAGCGAAGATGTGAGCGAGGAACGGAGATGTAAGTGCTTTATTTTGCGGATAGCGCTCACGACATTCCAAACTCCACCTGTACCACGAATAAAAGTCGATTCGAAAATGCATTTGGGTGTGATAACATGTTTGAGGTGGCAGTAATTATGGTGAAGGTAGTAAAATCTGTCGGAGTACTAGAAAAACTGAAGCGGACATAATAGTTTGAAGTACACGAAGGCTCGTTATATGTTTAGATTTACGTAACCTCAGCGTTGCATCCAAGATTTTTCATTTTCAAATATTGACAAAATATTCAAATTTAGAGGCACTCAAACCTCAAATATTAAAATAAAATATTCAAATAAAATATTATTTGAAAGTCACGTGAATGTCATGTTATTGTCTCAATTTATTTTTGTTTATCTTAAATCTTCGTACAGGGTGCCGTTGAAGCATCTATACAGGATGTTTCAACTTAAAGTGCCAATCTCTCAAACCTCTAAACCGCATTAGTTCATATGTAATATTCAACATATAGCACGCTGTTTTGAACATTAAATATTTTAAGAACAAAAAATAAATTTATCTTTCTGAAAAAGAAGGGTAATAACCCGCATTTCTTGTAATTGGGTATCTTTTTAATATTTTAATAAGCAATAGATGCTTCATATTCACTTTTGCCTGCGACTCATGCGAATGCAGCCACTGAGTTAACGTATGACACGCGGAAATGTCATCAAAGCTGCGAGTTCAATGTGTCTGTGCTGGCGCCTCCCTTTCATCTGGAGTCATTGCGGAGCGGCAGCTGCGCCGGCGGCGGCGGCGGCGGCGGCGGCGGCGCCAGTGGAAGCGGCGCGTGTTCGGCGGGCGAGGACAGCGGGCGACACCTCTCCGGAGGGCGATTCAGCTGCACCCGCTCACACGCCGCGAACGCCCTCCCCCGCCCCGCCCCCGCAGCCCTGGCGACGGCTGAACGCTCCTCGCGCCGCACTCGCATCTCCTCTCCGCCCCTCGCTCCGCCCCCCGCTCCGCCCCCCGCTCCGTTCCCCGCTCCGTTCCCCGCTCCGTACCCCGCTCCGCCCCCCGCTCAGTCCCCCGCTCCGTCCCCCGCTCCGCCCCCCACTCCGTACTCCGTTAGTCCTCTTCTGTCTTCCCGCCCCCTCTCCCCCTCGCAGTTCTGCCCTCCCCACTCCGCCTTCCCCAACCGCCTTTCTCTGCACTCCCCGCTCTGCCTTCTTCACTCCGACCTCCGCTCTCCGCTCCCCCTGTTGCCCCTGTTCGTACCACCCCTCGCTCCCAACCGCCTCGCTCGTTCGCTGCCTCTTCTCTCTCAGCTTCGCCCCCTCCCCTCCCTGCGCTTCTCTCCATCTGCGCGCAACCTCTGCCCGTTGCCGCCGCTTCTCGCAATCTCCGGAGAGATGTTTGGGCGAACGAGCCCCCCCTCCCCGTCTGGAAGTGGGTGCGACCTGCGCACAGCGACGGAGGCAAAGCTTTGTTTCCGTTCCTCGGATGGTCTGCGCTGCTAACGCGGCGGCAGGGCGGAGAAAAGGAATCGATGGAAATGTGAGCTGGCTGCAGGATAATGAAATGTTGCTTTTTTTGAATCGTTTAAATGTGTACAACCTACTAAGCACCTGGTTACACTTAGAACATCAGAATACGTTAAGAGAACAGAGGTAATTGATTTTAATGTATTAATATTAACTCCCCTTCTGTATTCTACACATAGACGAAAATTATGAGAACTAAAATAATAACATTGTATTATTCATTCCTTCGACGCAATAATGCAACCAAACGCGTTACCGTGTGCTCATGTGACTGATGGATATGTGATAATAACCGGGTAGGGGGTTGATAACAGCCGAGAACATTATACTGAAAACACGTGAGACATACCAAGAGGAGTGATTAGACGCATTTATTTGCTTTGGGAGGACCCATTTTTATCCATGAACCAACTGAAGTACTCCTGCAATGCTCGAGTATTCGTTTTCACAATCATCAATCAATCAACCATCAATCAAATACGGTTTTTGTTATTTTTTTGTCTTTGATAGCCTTTTTTAGTCCTATAGTTCGTTTACCTGACCAAATAGGGTTTTCAACCCAAATAGTTAGGACGAAGCTTGATGCAAGTAGTACTATCTTTTCGGATCAAATTTTCTACGTCACGGTGTTCGGTTACGGACCATGTTCATTTGTCTTCTTCCTGAACTCCACAATAAGTTTGCTCCCTACAGGTCGATTCGACATAGGGATGCAGAGTTATAAATGCCAATTGGGGAAAGAAAAAAGTTAAGAAGAAGCTGAAAAGAGTGAAGCCCATTAGTACGAATGGTTTACGGGATGAAATTAATCGGCATGCCTTGATAACGTTTTAATGATACTGTTTTATTATCATATATGCCATTCTGCTCCACAACAGTTTATTGTGTCTACACGGACTACATTACATTTACCTTTACATTTTGGAAACGAAAAAGACACCGTTTGCGGAACTATTGCTTGCCCTTTTGTTTCGTCATTTCTGTTGAATGATAATTAGTTGAATGCCAATTCAAGCAGTGTACAACTTCGCCGGTTGTCTGCTTAAGTTTTCCTGGTTGTTTTTCACTGTTTCATGTCCAGGCCTGTGAGGTTGGTAAAAATCGACATTATTGCTAAAGCGCGATTGAAATAACATTTAGAGGTCGATTGGACCTCGCTAAACGGTCACAGTGCTTACAAACAAAACACACATACATACAGGCACACACACCCTCACATTACACTAACTTTGTACATTATATTTACATTAACCTTTAAGTAATAGAAGATGAGCATGCTTAGGCAGATGAACCCATGATCATGTCTTCACACTAACAGTGTCGCGCTGCGCTGCAGTTGCAACGTTGTTGGACCGGTCAGCAGAGGCGAACCGGAAAGCGGCGCCGGCGTGCGTGCATGGGGCGTGAGGAGCCCTCGGCACTGCGGCCGGCCGGCAAGCGGGCGGGTGGGCGGGCGGGCGGGCGGGCGCGCGCGCGCGCTTCTGCAGGCGACACCTCTCACGCTGCGATTCACCGCTCTGCGAGCAACCTCCCCTCCCCCTTCGGCGTCGCGTCGCGTCGCATGCAACGCCTCAGGCACATCTGCCTCTGGAACACGCGCCTCCAGCCGCCTTGTCTAGCGCCACACGGAAGTGGCTTCTCCTCGCAGAACCGGCTTCCCTTCTCAGACAAAACTCAGAGGCGAATTTCTCTCAAATGTCGAATTTTTTAATTTTTATTCTTCTGATTTACGTCACTTTGATGCGGACGCATCAAAGCTCACGGCCGTGCAATAAAGAAACCGTTATAGTAAAAGCTAAACAATGATCTATTCGAATTGGTAGAGCAGGGCATCCCTTAAGTGATCCTGCGGCGCCCAGTGTCGAATGGTTCGCTTGCCAATGATAGATGCGTGATGCGGAGATGCCACGTGTGCAACTTCGTGTCCACCTCTACACACGATCTAGATGAAAGTAATTTTTGAGCCATTTTAGATAGATTACATAGATTTATTATTATCCTTTTCTTTGCTTAGGTATGCTCCAATCATTTTGCATTGCATAGTTTTCTTCTGAAGTGTAGCAAATATCTTCCTTCTGCCTCGTCAACAAGCGCCTTGGAATAGGAAGGCAACCACTGATAACTATTTCTCCATTCCCAATTCTCCATATATCCCAATTCATAGTCATCCAATCGTCATTCCTCTCAATCATCATTCTAGCGTGAGCACTATGATCCTCTCCTGAGGTGATGGTTTGTAAACCAAATTAAGTATGATAAATAATCGATGTTGTCTGGTATCAACATTTTATTAGGCTTATGATCGTTTCTATCGCGTAGCGATCATCCTCAGAGCTTGCAGCTTCCGGGACAAAACAAAGTTCTGCCTAATTAATGCGAAAACAAAGTTCTAATTAAACCAAAGTAAGCTCTTGAGACAAATCAATGAACCATTCAGCGTCTGTTAAAACGCGTAACTTTAATAAATATCGCGTTTTTTATCATGGAATATCTTGCCGTTAACTATATCCAAATAATCTAATGAATTGTATTACCTTGAAATAAGGAAATAACTTTTGTGCGTCTTCAATTTTATATTCTGAGATGCCACACGAACTTAATCCCGTTTCGTGGTGCTTTAGCGTACAATATACTCGTAGGAAAGTAACCAGAGAGCAAGAGATAAGCATGTGGTTCACAGTCATTCATGATTCATCTTCCTAGCAGACATTTTGCATAATAGTGTAATCAGTGCATTTTAGTGTCATAATTTGACCATGCAACATTTTCAACCTTTGAGCGGAGGACAATTCTTATAAAGCCAATTAAATGTTCTGGAGACATCAATTTATAGCGTCTCGCGGAGATACTTTTAAAGAGTACGTGAACTCTAAGTAGTCACAGCAGTGGAAATGAAATTACGCAGAATAGTAGAGAAAACAAGAAGAGATCGGATAAGAAAAAATACAATTAGAGAGGAACTAAAAGTTACATCACTACTCAAGGAAATGGAAAACAAGGCCTTGAAGTGATATGAACATGTTACTAGAATGGCAGAGAATAGAAAGGCAACAGAAACGATCGGAATCAGGCTAGAGGGAAAGAGACCGCCTGAAAGGCCAAGAAGAAAATGGGACCCATGTATACAGGACATATGCCAAAGCACAAGACAAAAAGGAGTACAACAAACGGCTAACAACAAAGGAAGAAGAAGAAGAAGAAGAAGAAGAAGAAGAAGAAGAAGAAGAAGAAGAAGAAGAAGAAAAGCTGTACTCACACTGTGCAGAGTATAGTTCTGAAATTCGTCAGCAAAAGCGTTCCTCCTGCCTGCTCCTCCACCTCTCCCTCTGCGATGCCCCACTCAACCTGCTCCTCTTCACGGCTTTTTGCGCCCTCGCCGCCCCCCGCCCCCGCCCGGAAAGCACTCCGCTCTGCCGTGAGGGAGGGGGAATGGTGGTGGCGGAAGTGACAGCCTCTCCAAGGAGCTTTGAAGACGAAGACGATCGAAGCAGATGCAATAATTAGATACCTCCGAGTTGATGCATGTCAAGTTCAGGCCGCTGCCGCTGTGGACAAGAGAGCTTGCAGTGTGAATTGGCATAACGACTTCCAACGTACTAGTAGGCTCCTTGATATCAAGTAATTACCGGTACTGATGTTTTGGGGTACAGAAAAATGTGTTTGAAAAACATTTCGGAATTCATTATAATTTTGTCTTCAAGGAAATGAAAAGAAATAAGTTTAACACAAACTGTAAATCACGCGTAAATAACTTTCGTACTGATGAATACTCTTTTACTATTGTAATATATAATACATTTTTTCATCTAGAAACACTGTTCTGCTAGTACATTTCATACAATTTACAATACATATTATTATAGTAATAGTATTCAATTAGGATAACACGAATTTGGGTTGTTACAACACTTAGCACTAAATTAATTATTATCTCTTCGTTAATAGGTTTCTTTCATAAAATTTCAAAAGGTTGTGTCATTCAGTTTAGTCAAACAGTTTTACAACTTGAACAAATATGACTATTTTAATTTTATCTTTTACGTCAGTTTCAATTGATCAAGAATGGAAGCAAAATTTTGATATAATAAATATGAAAAATTATGAATAATTTCTATAAGAAGGAACGTTCTAGAAGAAGTGTCGTGTTATAACAATATCATGTTGTGCTACTCTAAATCCCCAAACTGTATTTCCTGTGTTCCTGTGCGTTTGCAAGTTTAATTTAAAGCGTTGGCCGAGTGCATCTGTGTGCGCGCTGACGCAGAAGACAAGACAAGACAAGAGAAGAGAAGACAAGACGAGTCTGCCCACACTAGCAGAGGCGAGCGCATGAGGCTTCCCGCGCCGGTCGTGGGGTGCCAAAGCGAGTGTCAGGGAAGCCCCGTGGCCCGATCGGTTGCCAGGAGACACACGCGCCACTGGCCTGCGCCGACTGAAGCCCCGAGCGCTGCAGACAGCTCCTGGCACGGGTGTACAGCTCGGTCCTACGATGACAGGAGGTTTCAATGTCACTAAGAGATTTAAGAAATATTAATCTCTGAAAGGATGGCGTGTTTTAAGTTAGATTATTATTATTCATTCGGGAATGTTGGACACGAAATTGGAATATGCTGAAGATATTGTTTTTATATTTTTCGAACGTTCCGCGCCTCGTCAAATTTATGCAATTAGTTGCCCATCGTGAACTCTTGCCAATTGAAACGTCTTATATTTTTACGTGAGCAATGCTTATTCTTCACTATTTTTCTTTTCCGAATTCTGTCAATTTGTTGTAAATTGTTATGAAAGAATAAAAAGCTTCATTAGATGCGAAAATATAGAGAATGTAATTTTGATAAATACGCTTTGTTTGAACAAGGATATAAGTGACAAGCCTTGAAGCTTTTGAAAAGCAGGGATAATAGAAAAGAGTAGGAATAGGAAAGGAATACACATATTCTCGAATTTTTTAAACACTTAAACCAAGTATTGAGGAAAAATTAAAAATTACATATTCTATAAATTTATAAAAATTTAAACGTTTTAAGAGGTATTAATAAGAATAAAGTATAAGAATTTTGGAATACAATTTCCAATTTCACCCCGGGCTAAGTCTATTTCCACACACTTATTTCTTTTGTGTTTCACTCACGAAAAATATTGCAAAAATACAGTGGTATGTTTATTGGTAGATACAAAAGTACAGTGGTATATTTATAAAATACAGTGGTCTGTACATTAATGTACTTGTAAAACGGAGACGCAAATACATTTAAGTACTGGCATTTTTGTTTTGGCTGTCAATTTAATTTATTCACATTAACTTCTTCGCGGAAAATTGTAAAAAGATGTAAAATATAAAATATTATTAGTATATATTCATGAAATAAAAAATGCAAGTTACGTAAGAAGTGCTCAACTCACCTCGTACGGGGGTCGCTGCTACTGCCACCGTCGGAAGTCGAACCCTGGCCACTCCCCCTGGCCGCCTTGGATGCGGGAGCTTCCTCCCTCGCCCCTCTCCGCGCCGCACGGGCATCTCGCCCTTTACCCCCCCCCCCCACCAATCTCCTTCTCATCTCAGCGCCCCATGTTCGCATTTCCATCCTGTGGCTCGCCCCGTTCCCATTCCCGTCCATTGCCCGTTCTTAGCCCCGTCCCAACAACCTTCCCTCCCTATCCGTTCTCTTACAAACGGGCCACGGACCGCGCGCCATCGTTCCTTCCTATTTCTTGTCCTATCCTCACCTCTTACTTACACACACATACACTTACATGCGCTACACTACACCATGAAGGGAGGCCGGTCGAGAGAAGCTTGTCCTAGTGGGGGCGGTGCTGGTGGGAGATACCTGGTTGAGGGAAAACCCATTATCGACGGTAGGTCGGCGCAGGAATTCACCGTCCAGCGGGGGAAGACCACAGCCACCGCCCGAACAAAACCGCACCAACTAGACATAAGGGACTAATGACCTTGCCAGTGGACGCACCCGAAATCACTAACAATCAATGAATCAATCTTGTCACCGTCACCACGATGCTCCGGCCCCGCCCGAGCTGAGCTCCCCGCCCCGCCACGCGCCGCCGCCGCCTCCGCTGGCGATCCATCACCGCCGCCGATTAGCCGCGTGTTCCCTGTCTGTCCCTTCGTCTCGCAGGCCGACAACAGGGCACTCGTTGCGAGCGACTAAAAAGTGCTACAGCGAACTCGCTTATCTGTTAATGGCATTTGACTGTTGTGCACTCCATTGGATTTTCTTGTGGAAAATAATGAAATCTAAAAAATGTGCCAGCTTTCTTTGTAGTAATTGAGTTTGGCACTTCCCCAAATATACTTATTGAAAGTTCACAAAACATCAGCTGGAAAGTTTAAGATAAAACACTTAAATTTTAAAAAAAAATCTATACGTCGCGAGGTTAACAAGAATTTTTCTAACTTCAAATTTATTATTATTATTACTCATATTATTATTGATAATAATAATAATAATAATAATAATAATAATAATATTTATCCTGGATGCTAATCTCCGAACTTGATCGTGATTCTCGTAGATTTTTTAGTTATTGCATAGTTATATACGTATTTAAATGATGACTATACATTGGCTTTCTGTAAAATAAAAATATTGTGCGATATAAAATAATAACATTTTGTGACAATTCTCGGTTATATAATTTCATACTGTAATAAAATGTCTTGCAAGATTTATTAACTATCAAAATGTTAAGTGTTATTAAAATTGTGGAGGTCGTGCCTCTTTAAATCCACTGTTGGCGAGGACGAGCCTTCAAAGGCTGCGAAGACTTTGCTACGGGATACCTCGCATGCCTGTGACATTCTGTGGCGTTGGCGGCGCCAGCGCGGTCGCGGGTGGATTGAGAAACGTGACCGTAGGAATGCCTCAACGTGAATATGCAGAATAATTCTTGTAAAGCGTTGAAAGGAATTGTAACCCCAAACAGGAATTGATCCTGTGTGTCCTACTTTATGCGCGGACGCGCGTGTCCTCTATTTCTGAGCTAACTAGACGAGCAGCGCTTTGAAAGATTAAGTCTGATGCATGGCCCTTCGGATGACAATCGATTGTCGATCGCGTGATTTGGCTCTGTCGCAAGAGCGGTGACGCTGTCATGGGCGGAGAGACGTTCAGGCATAGTGTGTGCTCATTTCCTACCAAACGTACGTACTTGGCTTCTGTATCCTTCCTTTTGATATCATTTCCAATGAAAAGTTTTGGTATTTACTAGGCATATTATGTAGTGAGATGTCATGCCGCTACAATCGAATTGAAAGTTGTGAAAAATCAATTCAGTTAATCAGCCATTTGTTTCTTGTAAGACGTGGAATAAATGGGATGTTCCCACTTTCCTGGCCGCAGCATAGGCGAATCGCGTCACAGAACGCGAGTGAAGGATATTCGCGTTGTCTCTGAGCAAAGACACACAGCAATTTGTCACTGAAGCGTTGGCTGTCGATGATGTGGATTTTGCACCATCCTCCAGGTTCCTCTTTCCGTGAATGTTCATGCTATACGCAATAAGCATGTTAGAGAAATGACATCTGTATCTTGACAATCGACTATTCTTGAGTGAATGTTGAAATTCGTTAATATTTGTAAATTCATCACATCCTGAGACGACTTTTATAGTCGTAGACGACTTGTATGTTAACATTTTTGAATATATTAACATTAAAATTACTTTTTGTATTATTATTGTTATTTTATATTAGGTCAGCTTGAGTATGATAGGGTTAATACTTTGATTTTAAAATTGTATTGAGTAATATGTAAATATTATGTTTGTTGTGTGTATTTGTAGTACTTCTCTAGAAAACGCTACCACCAGAAAAATTCTATGTATTCCTAGGTAGCAAAATAAATATTCTATATTGTGAAATAATTGGCAGCGCGACCGCCGTGGTGTCGCCGAGGGGGCGAACCCTAACCCAGGAGCACTGGTACGGGTGCTTGCCAAGCAGCCTCCGGTTTCGTCTGTGCATCGATATTTGTGTTATTCGATAAGCGTGTTGGATCAATGAGCGAAAGAATTAATAAATGAAATCTGCTTCTGCCGTCGAAATTAATTTTGTGAAATTCAAAAATTATATTGGCATTAATTGAAGCTCGGGCCGACTTGTATGACGTGGGATACCTCGCGTGCCGCCCTTTGGGAGGCGGCAGCGCGGGCGAATGGCCCCGTGGGCGCGTGGGCCTTTGTGCGCCGCTAATTACTGCGAAGAGGCGGATGCCCGGCGCGCCATTGTGCCCTGCAGCCTCCTTTCACGGGACCTTTGCACGCGCGGCCCCTGGCGACACGTCCCGCGCACGCCGCCTCCTCCCCGCCTCGCTCCGCCCCTCGCCCCGCCCCTCGCCCCGCCCCTCGCCCCGCCCCTCGCCCCGCCCCTCACCCCAGCCCCTCGCCCCGCCCCTCGCCCCGCCCCTCGCCCCGCCCGTCGCCCGCCCCTCGCCCCGCCCCTCGCCCCGCCCCTCGCCCCGCCCCTCGCCCCGCCCCACGCCCCGCCACTCGCCCCGCCCCTCGCCCACCATCCTCACCCCCGCCTCCGCGGTCTGCAGCCCTGGCTCCTCTCCAGAAGGCGATCCCTCCAGGCTAGTTATCTCCGCTCCATTACCTGATCCTGTGTGGTCTATTTTGAAATAGTGAATGAAATCACTAGCGATGATAGCTTGGTCACGGAATGTTTTTGACGGACCGATTAATTTAAAAATTTATAAATAAAATCTTAGAATCATACAATATTAAGTTTTAATTCTTCTTTAACAAAGTTTTATTGTGACGTTTGGAGTAATAAGCTCTGTCAAAAAACTCGGTGGCCCAACTGTCTTCCGATATTAATACTTAGCGACAGATACTTTTATGTTCTCATGTATAATGTGAACGAAATTAATGCTTACTGATGGTATTAAAATTAATAAGACTGTGATACGAATGCCGGGGAAGGAACGGGGGAAAGAGAGGCATCGGGAAAACTGCGAAAGAAAAGCCTCCCGTTTTGGCCATTCGGCATCCCTCCTAGAGGGACCTGGATTTTCAGCAAGGTCGGCGGAACACGATGGGTCATTCATCCGGCTTTACTTCCCCGTCAAACTTTCACCTCTTTCAAGTTCCATTTTCCGCGTGAATGAATCACCCCTTTCTCTGGCGCTCCTGGTCTAAATTGTCACATATGTATTTCGCCCGTAGTTACCGACAAACCTAAAGCACGTTCCAATTCTCGCCACCCTCAAATAGTTCGCGTTTCCACGTTCGTGTTTATGTAAGTACAAGACGAGAAATTCAATGGTGCAAACCAAACTTCAATCCGACTATTAGTTTCGAAATTAAACGCTTGAAAACAAATCAAGCCCAAAACCCGAAATTGGGGCAAAAAATTGGAAAAAAACTTAATTTCGTAATTTCTTTCTGAAATCACGTATGTAAGTACAACTCTCGACGAGAAATTCAATGGTGCAAACCAGACGTCAATCCCAATATTAGTTTAAAAATTAAACGCTTGAAAACAAATGAAGCCCAAATCCCGAAATTGGGTCAAAAAATTGGAAAAAACTTAATTTCGTAATTTCTTTCTGAAATCACGTATGTAAGTTCAACTCTCGACGAGAAATTCAATGGTGCATAGCAGACATCAATACGAATATTAGTTTCAAAATTAAACGCTTGGAAACAAATGAAGCCTAAATCATGAAATTAGGACAAAAAATTGGAAAAAACTTAATTTCGTAGTATCTATCTCAAATCACGGGACGGATTGACGTCTGCTTTGCACGATTGAATATCTCGTCAAAAGTTGTACTTACATACGTGATTTCAGATAGATACTACGAAATTGGGTTTTTTCCCATTTTTTGCCCCAATTTCGGGATTTGGGCTTCATTTGTTTCCAAGCGTATAATTTCGAAAATAATAGTCGGATTGACGTCTGCTTTGAACCATTCACTTTCTCGTCGAGAGTTGTACTTACATACGTGATTTCAGATAAATACTACAAAATTAGGTTTTTCCTATTTTTTGCCCCAATTTCGGGATTTGAACTTCATTTGTTTCCAAGCGTATAATTTTAAAAGTAATAGTCGGACTGACGTCTACTTTGCACCATTAAATTTCTTGGACTTGTACTTCTATACGTGATTTCAGATAGATACTACGAAATTGGGTTTTTCCCCATTTTTTGCCCCAACTTCGGGATTTGGGCTTCATTTGTTTTCAAATGTTTAATTTTGAAACTAACGGATTGACGTCCGCTATGCACTATTGAACTTCTCGTCGAGAGTTGTACTTTTTCCCATTTTTTCTGAAAGTAATCTCGAAATTAAGTTTTTCCGATTTTTTTTTTCCAATTTTGCGATTTGGGCTTCATTTGTTTTCAAGCGTTTAATTTTGAAACTAATAGTCCGATTGATGTCCGCTTTGCACTACTGAATTTCTCGTCAAGAGTTGCACTTATATACGTGATTTCCAAAATAAATTACGAAATTAAGTTTTTCCTAATTTTTTGCCCCAATTTCGGGATTTTGGCTTCATTTGTTTGCAAACGTATAATTTCGAAAGTAATAGACGCATTGACGTCGGCTTTGCACCATTGAATTTCTCGTCGAGAGTTGTACATACATACGTGATTTCAGAAAGTAATTACGAAATTAAGTTTTTCCCCCATTTTTTCCCCAATTTCGAAATTTGGGCTTCATTTGTTTCCAAGCGAATAATTTCGAAAGTAATAGTCGGATTGACGTCTGCTTTGCACAATTAAATTTCTCGTCGAGAGTTGTACGTACACACCTGATTTAAGAAAGAAATTACGAAATTAATTATTTTCCCATTTTTTGCCCCAATTTCGGGATTTGGGCTACATTTGTTTCCAAGCGTATAATTTCAAAAGTAATAGTCGGATTGAAGTCTGCTGTGCACCACTGAATTTCTCATCTAGATTTGTACTTACATACGTGATTTAAGAAAGAAATTATGAAATTAAGTATTTTCCCATTTTTTGCCCCAATTTCGGGATTTAGGCTTCATATGTTTCCAAGCGTATAATATCGAAAATAATAGTCGGATTGACGTCTGCTTTGCACCATTGAATTTCTCGTCGAGAGTTGTACTTACATACGTGATTTCAGATAGATACTACGAAATTAGGTTTTTCACCATTTTTTGCCCCAATTTCGGGATGGATGGGGTGGGTCGAGCGAGTGGACTAGGCGTGAAAGTAATGAGGCTGCGACCCCTCCCAAACATTCCTAGCATAGCTCAAATTAAGTTAATTAAGTTCGAAGGACCGCCCAGACACCTGTAATGAGAGAACAACAGGTTATGACCATCATTGCAGGTCTGGGACTGCAAGGATGGAGTTGGATGGAGAGTGCTTGTAACCATAAGACTTCAGATTAGAGCATGTAAAACATATATTCTATATAAAAGTACAACTTAACCTGTAAAAAATAACAGAAAAAAAGAGGGGGTTTTGCAGGACATAATATTAGAATACAATAACAGTTTACGCCCGTGGCGTAGAAGCACACACATGGTGCGATGTGCAGGACATGTTCTGTTGTTGCGCAGACACGGGCGGGTTGCGAACCCACGCCCATGAAATAGGCAGACGTGTTTCAGCAGACACGCAGCAGGATGAATCACACACACGCATTCGTTAAGGCATTGTCAAACACAGCTTCTGGAACTATACCCGTAGTAGGCAGAACACGTGCGTAGCACGCAGTATATTACCACACTGGAGAGAATTGAAAGGGGTGTGACAAGATTAGTCGCACACACGTGGTTATTGAAGGCAGCAATTATGGACCATGTCCGCAGCAGACAGAACACGCACGTAGCGCGCGGCATTACAAGTGTAGAAATTCAACGGGCACGTAAATGGAGCGCGCGCACAGTACATTACATTACCAGCGTAGCAGTTCAAAGTATTGAACATAGTGTCTTGAATTATGCCCGCAGTAGGCGAACACGTGCACAGCACGGCACGTTACAAGTGTAGAAATTCAACGGGCACGTAAATGGAGCGCGTGCACAGTACATTACATTACCAGCGTAGCAGTTCAAAGTATTGAACATAGTGTCTTGAATTATGCCCGCAGTAGGCGAACACGTGCACAGCACGGCACGTTACAAGTGTAGAAATTCAACGGGCACGTAAATGGAGCGCGTGCACAGTACATTACATTACCAGCGTAGCAGTTCAAAGTATTGAACATAGTGTCTTGAATTATGCCCGCAGCAGGCGAACACGTGCACAGCACGGCACGTTACAAGTGTAGAATTTCAACGGGCGCGTAGAACAGGATCAGTTGAACATACGTAATTACTGAGGGCAGGACCTTGCGCAGCGTCTGTAATAACATGTATGCTGAGTGCGGCACAAAGAATAACGTTACGTGCAGAGCGGCACGACACATGCTTCACACGGAGTTCAGGCAACGACATGGAGAGCGGCACAGCACGTCTGCTCAGCTCAAATTCTCAGCCAGAACTGAAGTGTCCGTTGCGACTTGCCGTTTGGCGAGCGAGCGCAACGGCCTTTGTTGCGTCATAGAGTTCTGGAGAATTCTGCGGCGACGAGGTAGGAGTGGGGTATGGCCACGTCAGCCGAAGCTTCTCGAAGTTCTTGCACAAGCAGCGCCGGTGGCAGAGCAAGAGACGGTTACCGTTTGTTACGTCAGCCGATTTCCAGGAGTGTTCAGCGCGACGTTGCCACGTAGCGTATACTACGCAGTTGCAAGCGGCGTGGCCACGGCCGTCGTACCTGAAGGCTTGCTTAGGAATACAATACTTAGAAATTGCCCGCTATGGGCGTACAGAAGTCTCAATAAGATGTGCGTCTTTCTGAATAAATATAAAATTAAATTTAAGTTATAGCTTGCTCTGACACGGGATATGGGCTTCATTTGTTTCCAAGCGTTTAATTTTGAAACTAATAGTTCGATTGATGTCCGCTTTGCAGTATAGAATTTCTCGTCGAGATTTGCAATTATATACGTGATTTCAGAAAAAAATTCGAAATTAAGTTTTTCCCCATTTTTTGCCCCGTTTTCGGGATTTTGGCTTCATTTGTTTGCAAACGTATAATTTCGAAAGTAATAGTCTGATTGACGTCTGCTTTGCACCATTGAATTTCTCGTCGAGAGTTTCACTTATATACGTGATTTCAGAAATAAATTACGAAATTAAGTTTTTCCCCATTTTTTGCCCCAATTTTGGATTTGTGCTTCATTTGTTTGCAAGCGTATAATATCGAAACTAATAGTCGGATTGACGTCTGCTTTGCACCATTGAATTTCTCGTCGAGAGTTGTACTTACATACGTGATTTCAGATCGATACTACAAAATTAGGTTTTCCCCCATTTTTTGCCCCAATTTCGAGATATGGGCTTCATTTGCTTCCAAGGGCTTAATTTTATAATTAATAGTCGGATTGACGTCTGCTTTGCACCATTGAATTTCTTGTCGAGAGTTGTACATATATACGTGATTTCAGAAAGTAATTACGAAATTAAGTTTTTTCCAATTTTTTTCCCAATTTCCGGATTTGTGCTTCATTTGTTTGCAAGCGTATAATATCGAAACTAATAGTCGGATTGACGTCTGCTTTGTACAATTGAATTTCTCGTCGATAGTTGTACGTACACACCTGATTTAAGAAAAAAATTACGAAATTAATTATTTTCCCATTTTTTGCCCCAATTTCGGGATTTGAGCTTCATTTGTTTCCAAGCGTTTAATTTTGAAACTAATAGTCGGATTGACGTCGGCTTTGCACCATTGAATTTCTCGTTGAGAGTTATACTTACATAAGTGATTTAAAATAGATACCACGAAATTAGGTTTTTTCCCATTTTTGCCCCAATTTCGGGATTTGATATTCCTTTGTTTCCAAGCGTTTAATTTTGAAACTAATTGTCGGATTGACGTCTGCTTTGCACCATTGAATTTCTCGTTGAGAGTTGTACTTACGTACGTGATTTCATATAGATACTACGAAATTAGGTTTTTTCCCATTTTTGCCCCAATTTTGGGATTTGAGCTTCCTTTGTTTCCAAGCGTTTAATTTTGAAACTAATAGTCGGATTGACGTCTGCTTTGCACCATTGAATTTCTCGTTGAGAGTTGTACTTACATACGTGATTTCAGATAGATACTACGAAATTAAGTTTTTTCCCAAATGTTGGCCTAATTTCGGGATTTGGGCTTCATTTGTTTCCAAGCGTTTAATTTTGAATCTAATAGTCAGATTGACGTCTGCTTTGTACCATTGAATTTCTCGTCGAGAGTTGTACTTACTTACGTGATTTCCGATTGTTACTACGAAATTAAGTTTTTTTGCAATTTTTGCCCCATTTCGGGATTTGGGCTTAAATTTGTTTCCAAGCGTATACTTTCGAAAGTAATAGTCGGATTGACGTCTTCTTTGCACCAATGAATATTTCGCGAGAGTTTTACTTATATACGTGATTTTAAAAAGAAATTACGAAATTAAGTTTTTTTTCCCTTTTTTGCCCCAATTTCGGGATTTGGGCTTTATTTGTTTCCACCCTGGTCCAGAACCCCTTTCACTTTTCCCCTTCGGACTTCACGTCCACTCGTGCGAGTCGCGCTCTTCGTGAAGCTTCGTGGGTACGTGCCTGCTGAAGTCACGGTTCGAGGGGTAGTTTTCCGTTTGTTTTTTTTTTGTTTTATACCATGCGAATGCCGATGCAGTATACTAACACACGCTTTTGTTCTTTTCCCTCTCTTTCCCTACCCTCTCTTCGTACACACTACGCACTTGCGCTACACTACTACACTTGTTGGTAGACCCGTTAGGATCTTTCAACTTGTTCTAGCTTGGGCGGTGCCCTTCCGAAGATAGCTCATACGAATTACCTCCAAGCCGAAGTTCAGGTTGGCGTCGGTTCTCAGCTTCCAGTAGGGGAAGAACACTACGACCCCCCCCCCCCTCCTTCCAAAAAAACACATTCAGACTATTCCATCTTCCACTCACATTTCCCTCTTCACCCTCCTTCACCCTGTCTTCCTGCCGTCTGTTCCTTTCCTTTCTCTGCTTTCTCTTTTCGAGATGCTATCCACTCCTCTGATTGTGTGACATTTACTTCTGCACAAAATGTGTTTGCCACACTCACTTGACTAATCTGACAGAACGCTTGCATTTTTCAATTATGCTTTCTTTTTTAAATTACTGCGCTAACATTTGCTAACTATGAAATTTGTCAGTGCCTTTCATCTACATCTGTATTTGTCCCATCTCAACACACATTACTTACATCTTCATGTGCTAATAGAATCCCTTCACAGAACTTTTTCCCGCGCCAGCGACCCGCCTCGCTTCGACCTCTCTCACGTTTCCCTTCTGGCCAAAGGGCCGCTCGCCCACCGCCCAATCCTTCCCCTCCCTCATCCCCACTCCCCTCATGCCACTCAAGCCTCCCGCCCGCACGTCGAACGCTCATCTTCTTGCTTATGCGCGCAATGTGAGCGCCTCTTGAGACGAAAATTCGGAGAGGACGTCCCTCTCGCGTCCCTCGCCGACGCGCGCCATCCACGCCTTTCGCCCACCCCCAACCCTCCACTCCGCCGCTCCCCCAGCGCTATCTACTCGTGTGGCCGACGCCTTCGCCTAGCCCGTTCTCTTCTTAAATGTCCCACGCCCGCCTGTCGCTTCAGACCTATTTCGGAAGAGAACGAGCTCTATTCCTGGATGTTCCAAGGATCTTCTGGAGAGACGCCACCCCGCTGTGAGGTGCTGACTGGTTTCCCGACGTGTGTGGTGGTGTAACGCATGTAAGTACGTGTTCGGGGAGGGGCTTGGGCAAAAGAGAGGGAGGAAGGTTCGCGCGCGGTCCGTGGCTTTCAGTTGAATGGCAAACCCTGACCTCTCGTCGACAGTTGTCGCCCTTGCTGTTCCCTCTCACGGCGGTCAGAGAAAGAAGGCGAGGGGTCTGCCATCCACACGTTGTGTTCGTACGTCAAACTATTGTCCCCCACTGCCGTCACTTCCTTTTCTTTATATTTATTTATGATCTGGATGAAATTGCAATGTGCACTTAATGTCAACTCTACATTTGCATCTATTGGCTTACAATCTAACTTACTCTGATTTATTACTAACACAATTTACTACTACATCTGACGAGGGGACTCGCAGAATTTCTCAATTCATTTATTCTATATTTCTAAATATGTCCAATAATGCATGATATCTGTTTTTTACTCGAGTTTGACGGTCAGTATATTTACCCAGTTTGAGATTTCTGCTTTGGTTGATCAATTACAGGTTCGAATAAAAGTTACTAGAGAGATAGGCGATATAGTTTGATGTTTAATTCGGTGTGAAGTTGCTTGTTGGAGATAAACAAAGGAGCGTGGGTGATGGATCTTAAGGATTTATTTGGGATGACTTGCGATTTTTTAACGTTTTATTTGGCTTCTTGGTCAGGCTTACAGGAGGAGGGGTCTGATGGATTTAAATATGATAATGGCATTGGGTGCCCGTCACCCCTCTGCAAGAGTCTCCGCCCGAGTCTCCCACTCCACTCTGCGCAAGCTTCTTACTGCACTGGCTTCAGCGCGTATTCTGTTTCATTTCGGAAAATCACGCCCACGTTCCTCCGCTCCACTTATTCCATCCAAATCGACCATTTGCCTAACAAGGCAGTTCTCTCTCTCTAGCCTTCCGGCCACACTTCTCGATGTCTCTTGTCACTCAGGCCTTTTAAGACCTGCCTTTCGAGTTGTACATAGCTCCTTTAATGATCTGACTCCGCCGTTTTCCTTCCTTGACTGTTTTTGAAACATCCGTTTCGTACGTACTCTATACTTCTCGTTTTAATTTCATACTTTTACTATCGTCCGTCATCTGACCAGGCATCTTTTTACTTCCCTCATACAATTTAATTGATGTATATTTCCCCTCACTCTGCCAAGTGGCTCAGTTCGTAGCGGTCTCAGGTTCGTGTTCGATCCCCGGGCCGGCCATCCTGACCGGAGGTTTTGTTGTTTGTCTCGGTCATAAGGCGAACGCTGGGATGGTTCAAAAATGCCGTGATGACCTCCCAACACCCCACCAGCCACCTCCCACCACCGTCGTAGTCCTTTTACCCCTAATCATTACCCAATCACTTCATTTTGCATTTCCTGCAAAAGGCACGAGTCCCCTACCCTAAATGGGATCTACTTGGCTAATAATAATAACAATAATCATTCCACTCGTTCATGCTTCAAACCTTCATTCTCAGAGGAACTATTTCAAAGAATGAAGGAAGGTTTGAGACTATATAGTAGCATACTACGTGGACAATTTTTTAACACAATACAATCATTATCCAATTTAATAAAAAATTATATTTGTAATCGTAAAGAAGATTGATTGATTCACGTTTTCTGTAACATAATAATGAAACGAGTCATTTCAAAGGCATTTCTCTTTTTATTATGACGTTCATAATAAGATAAATTTATTTGAACTGCAAATGGGCACAACCCGGTGGCAGCTAATTACATAAATAAAATACATGCAAATACAGCTAACATGCAAATTATGTAATAATAATAATAATATAATAATTATAATAAAAATAACATTAATAATAAAAATAATAATGATATAAAACTGTCTAATTCATAAAACATTTAAAATTTCCTTAAAAAAAGAAAAAGAAACATAATCAAACTCCGCGCTGAATTTTTGTTCAACTGCACTTCACTATACTTCACTTCACTTCACTACACTTTTCACTATGACCCTTTAATCATTTCTTTCATTATTTCTCTATTCTACACTTCAAGACACCTCACTTCACAATATATTACGGACGCATCGCTCTATAACCTACTATTGTCAGCTAATTCCCTCATTTATATAGTAATACCTTAAATTAATTTCCTAAATTGTTGTACGCTACGAGGAAAGGGTTAAAAGGTTTTTGCAGGCAATGTATTCCATTCTTTTATTGTTCGATTTGTAAAAGAAAATTTCCCCACATCTGTTCTCTGCGGTCTTAGATTTATTTTGTGCCTGTGATCCCCTCTACTGATGTATGTAGGAATACTTAGCCGCCGATCAATTTCTTTCCAAGCTGGATGACCGCTATAAGCTTTATACAAAGCGCATAGCCTTGCTACTGATCGCCTATTGCCATCAGAGAATCCCATTTTGCCATTTTCATTTCCCTGAAAGTAAATTTAGCTGCCCTACGCTGAATTCTTCCAAAATTTTTACACTGCAAAATTTTGTGCGGATCCCAACAAATTGTTCCATATTCCATTACAAACTTCTGTCATTAACATCCATCTCAAACTTCAGTTATTAATATCTATTCAAAAATAATAACAGAAACATTTGAATAAAAATATATTTTGTATATCGATGTTAATTTTTGCAGTAAGAATATTTATCAAAAATACTTTGTGCATATGTAATTGCAATATAATTTTTGCAAAAAGAATATTTTACATTGTTCGTTGTGTTATAAAATATTTAGTTCTTTACGGACTACGTATTAGACTATAAAGCTCTAGGTATAAAGCCATTCATATGAATAAAAAAATATGTGAATATGACAGAGGCTTCAATTGTCTTAAAATTTCGTACTACCTGGCATATATTGTAGTGTTATTGCGTTACTAACAAAAACACTTTGGCTCCAACAACGCAGGAACTCTGTTAGTACCACTTAACGTCTGCTTTTTTTCTCACCAACACTCTCCGCTGCAATTGTCAACATCGCCTCCTCTTTTTCGTCCCAGCCTTTCCTCCTCCCGCTCCTCCTGTCAGGAAACATCTCGGCCGCGCTCTGTTGAGGCAGAATCGTGCCGCCTCCACTTTTCGCGCTTTCCTGCCACCTGTCGCCATCAGGCTCTTCTCGCTCCTGTCCCTTGCCCTTCCTTCAGCGCTGTTCCCTTCTCAAGAGACAAAACTTGTAAAACGCAATCAGTTTGACATATTTGTTATCATCTCAAAAGAGATTTTGCAGCTTTAATAAAGAATGTGGATATCTCTGTAAAATATGGTTTGCGAATGGCGGAGTTGCCGCGCTGGGTAGCCGAGGTGCCGAGTGCGAGTGCCGATTCAGCGCCTCGGCCGGAAGGGTCCCGGGTTCCAGTCCCGTCGTGGGGATGGTTTCTTCTTCCTCCTCTTTCATGCATGTGTGTTGTCACGGAAGTGTAAGTCTTGTAAGTCTGCTGACCACAGACCGACGAGCCCGTAGATGTGTGTGTGTGTGTGTCTAGTATAAAGGTAAATGTGTGTTCCCTTGAGGGACATACTGGGTTCCCGGGAAGAATAGCTGTAAAACCAGCATCCTCTGAAGCTGGAAAAGCCTCTGCAAGAAAATATGCAGAACTGCTTTGCCAATTATTATTACATCGTTACAAAATTGTTTGAATTAGTTTATATAACATTAGATTGAATAGTTTGAGTTTAAATGACGACATTAATCATACCAACAAAAAATCGTATAAATTTATTTACTACAGGTTTGGTAATGAAAAATAAACTGAATTAAAATAATGTTTATTGCAATGAAGAGGCATAAAATATTTTTCTATCCGTTCTGTTTTGTTTCGTTCATTTTGACGCAAAAATGAATGTTCATGGGTAACATTTGTATTAACTGAAGAGCCCTTGTAAAATTCAAATTTATGAATAAAAAAGACAAATAAAATTCAGTTGGACTCATACCCGATGACTTGAAAGATTGTCTACAGCAGTCGCAAGATGTAAAATATTATCTGTAAATGCCGTGAAATCTGCGGGGACCTAGTATAGTTACTCCTTATGCGTCGTGACTCCCGAGAGAGAATCCAATACGTTGGATCCACTGACGATAATTGCTTTCTGCGGCAAGGCTGCAAGATTTGTAGAGAGAATGTCTTCGGGAGAAAGAGATGAGATTTAGAAAGCAGTGAGATAAGGGTTACAGTCAGAATGAGAAATTGAAACTGGATGAAGGGTGGACGATTAGGTGAAGGCGGTGGCAACTTAACTGGAAGAGAAAAGAATTTGTCGTGAGTAAGACCGGGATTTACTCGAATTCTTACTTGGAAGATCAAAGTTAGTGATGCATGTATATGCCAAGGACTTCAAAATCCCTATATGTGTAGGGGTGTACAATAATGATACAAATAAACATTGTGTTCTTATCTTTATTTGGGGAAATTTCATGCAATGGGCTTCCTATCAAACATTCACATTTTCAAGAAAATTTATTAGCTCTGCTTAGCTGAAAGTCAGTATTGCCGCTGTGCCTCCACTGACTGACCTGGATCTGAGGTTCGACTACCGACGGTGGCAGACTTCCAACACTAGCTAGACAGCTAGGTCGGATTCAGCCACTGTCTGGAGGAGAATTCCAGCTCCCGGCTGCTCTGATCGGTAGATTTACGTGATTCCTCTAATCAACACCAGGGGAATGCCAGAGCAGACGCTAACAAATAGGCCACGGACCGCATCTTTCCTTCCGCTTCCTTGTCGTTTCCTCACTCCTAATTTGCAGACACACTCACATGCTGTACGCTCCCACACACGCCGGGAGACCTGGTCTGCGGCCTGTGGCACTGGAGTGACATCAACAGATTCCCTGGGCTTCCTCTCCCAGTGCCGACAATCGCGTTGTTGAGTGTTCGCCAGCGTTCGGTGCCCCAGACGCGGAGGAGGCGCCGACGCCCTTTGAAGGCGGAGGTAGTGGGAGAGGGTGGCGAGAGGGCGTAGAGGGGGAGGGCGGCGGCGGTGGCTGCGCAGCTGTCACGAGTGAGTAATGGCGCGGCGCCGCGCACGGATTCGCCAGGCGACCCTCCCTCCTCCCCCCCTCCCCCCGACGCCAGGCACGGGGGCTCAACGCGACCGCACTTCTGACTCGGGCTCTCCGCGCTCCCTCATGACGCTCACTATGCTCACGTATTTGTCGTTCTCGCCCTCACGGTGCGCTGTCGCCCTTCACAACCCCACTCACTTGCGCCTCGCCTTCCCCGTCACAGTTCTCATCGGGGTTCTCGCCATCGCTCACTAAGGCCGCTCATTATCTCATTCACTAGCGCAGATCTCTATCACAGATCATTATAGCTGTGCACTATTAGGGAGTTTTTGCACCCTCCAACGTTAAAGCACTAGATAGCATTATCGATCTTCTGCGCATGCAAAATTCAAGTTTTGCGTCGTTTGTGCATCTGCGCATGTGAAGAAGATACGGATTGGAGTCGACTGCTGCCTGCCAAGGCGTTCAAATCTCCCTATTAGAGAGTTTGTGCGAGCCTTAGCGTCAGCGATATCGACTTTCTGTGCATGCGCAGATGCACTGAAATGGTGCGTAACGTGAACTGTGCATGAGCAGAAGAGCGATGGTTCTTAATCTTTCGAGGTGGCACAAACTCCCTACTGTCTTTCTCGGCACCGTTTAACCGCCGTCCACTTCGAATCACACATTTATCCATGCCTCTCCATAGCGTACTTGCTCATTGAAGTGTCCCACTGCCAACCCCAGATCTCATTTCACTAGCTTCTTCGTACAAGATTAATTGCTACAATTAGTATCGTCACTTCCGCTATCAACGCGAACCATCGCTGTCACGGACTGTATTGCCGTTATAATCATGAATACTCGTAGTTATTGTCATTCATCATCGTCAAAGACACAGTCACTCTTATTCTTACCGGCACCGTCTTTATTCACTCTATATCTAGCCATCGTTACTCTCAAAAACAACATTACTCTCTATACCAATCGTTACTCTAACAACCATCCTCGCTCGTAGTGCTCGTCTCTGACAGCACTACGATGACAACTCTACGATGACAACGCTACGATCTCAACATCGTCATTGTGATCGGCAGTGCCGTAGTCATCGCTGTAGTAAACTCCCTCCCGCTGTGCAGGCCTGACTGCCTTCCTGCCTCGCAAGCAGGAGGCCGTCTCTACCGCAGTCCTCCGGCAACTTGGCGCCCGCCGCCCCCGGCTGTCCGTGGCCGGAGACGGCGCTGTCGCCGGCGGCGGCGCGGGCGGCGCGGGGCGGGCGGCTGTCTCCGGGGGGGGAGCGCGTGGGAAGAGGATTACGTCGACCGGAGAGGGATGCGCCGCGACGCGACGCCGCGAGTGGAAGGGTCGCCAGCAGGCAAGCTGACGTTTGCAGTGGCCAAGACAGGCCGTGAATCCTTAAATGTACCGTATATTAAATCACGTGGGACTCTCGGAATGCTTTAAACTCGACTTGTGTTAGACAGTAATAAATATAAAGCGAACGTAATATTACTATATTATGAATTATCATTAATAATAATTATTATTGTTATTATTATTGTTATTATTATTATTGTTGTTATTATTATTGTTGTTATTATTATTGTTGTTATTATTATTATTGTTATTATTATTACGGTTATTATTGGAATATAGGCCGTTACTGATGACGCTACATTACTAACGTTTGTAATTTTTCCAGGATCAGCTTTTCAGCTGTATCCCTCAGTACGACGAGGTTGTTACGCTTCGAAGTGTATGTTTTGAGGTGATAGGATGATGTTGGGTGAAGGGACAATCACAAATACGACCACATCTATGTAGGACTCGAACCTGTAGCCTCCTCGGCACAGACGACGGCTGGCGCCACCGTCTGCACGACGGGTCCGACTTCCTCTTCGTCTTCCTCTTCGTCTTCCTCTTCGTCTTCCTCTTCGTCTTCCTCTTCGTCTTCCTCTTCGTCTTCCTCTTCGTCTTCCTCTTCGCCTTCTTCTTCGTCTTCCTCTTCGCCTTCCTCTTCGTCTTCATCTTCTTCGTCTTCGTCTTCGTCTTCGTCTTCTTCTTTGTCTTCTTCTTTGTCTTCTTCTTCTTTGTCTTCTTCTTCTTTGTCTTCTTCTTCTTTGTCTTCTTCTTCTTTGTCTTCTTCTTCTTTGTCTTCTTCTTCTTTGTCTTCTTCTTCTTCTTCCCGGCTACATAATTATTGTTTTGGGTTTCCCCGATCACGATGACAGGCGTTTCAAATATTTTCCAGATGTGGCTGCGTCTGGGCGGTTTTCAATTAACCCTTTGGCCCGGCCGTTGGGTGGGGTGTCATAAAAATCCGAAATGGGCCGGGGGATCGTGGCTGTTACTAGAAGGGGGCTGCGCGCGTGACGCCGTATGTTTTTTCTTCAATAAAAATTTTTAAGTCTACGTTACTAAATTTAATTTATTTTAATAATTCTGTACCGCTACAATACAACGTTTCGATGTATGTCTGACCTCATCATCAGGCTGAATGTAAACATATATATTCACAATAATCATTAGCTCAATAATAATATAGACAAGAAATACATACTGATAAAAATCTTAATTTTACAACTCGCCCACATAATCAAATATGACATATCAGTATACAAATATATTCATGGTACAAAGGGACTGAGGTTTTATACGTAAACATTATTCCATATAAAAAGATAACTGCCGTTAATCATAGATATTACCATTATCGCTCGCTCACTGAAAAGAATATTAGTAACTAAACAATATTCTTTATATATTCAACTATTGGTAGGGTAACAATATTTGAATATATGAAGAATATTTCAATCAATAAAAAGAAGATTAATAACTAAACAATATTCTCAAAAAACGCCTCCATCGTTTATGACGAGTTTTTTGGTGGTGGTTGATAGTATAAAGAATGATTAAGAAAATGGTGCAGGTCTCATGTTTTGAAAAACGCGATTTTTCGAAAATTAACAAAATTGAAAAAATGTTCGGCGTCTTCCTGCAACTACAATTATGAAGATACATTTTTTAAACTGAAATGTGTACATAAAAAATAGATCTTCAAATAAGGTTACGTTAAATTTTTCGTAATTATGAATATTTTTTTAGTAATCGGGTGTCAAATTTAGTCACCCGCTCTGAAAATCCTGCGCTTCTTGATCGTAATTTTAGAGGTGTTTTGAAGTAGTTGGATGCCACGTGAGTTAGAAGGTGTATATTATTTTATATTTCTTTGATTGTTTCTTACATTGGAGCTTCTGTTATACGTTTACGAATTAATCCTTTAGAAATTATTATAACCTATTTGAAATGAAGATTGCTAGATTTCATATGTACGCTCTCAATTTACGAAGTTGGATGCCATGTAAGATAGAATTTATAGATTATTTCATAATTCATTTTATTATTATTTACTACATTTGTTATTTGTTTTAAATTGTCGCAAGCTAAGCTACTTTAAAATTAAAAAAGATGAGTGAGCACATTCCTATCGTAATATGTCTATATTCTTCCCGGAAGCGCAAGTAATAAGTTAACAAAGTTTTATCCCAATGGGATGAACGGTACCGCAGCGCATTAAGCACGAACCGTTAAGGAAACAAACAAACATTGTCTGTTATGTATTAGATACAAGGCTGGGCTTATATGTGCGTGACAAGAGTCGTGTACGTTAAGTGCATAATTGCAAATTGAAGTATTTTTAAGAGCTTGCTCCGAGAGTGTCTGTAGTTGTCCAAACACATTGTAGTCTTGTGTCCCCTTCGAATGCGTGTTCGATGTACTGCCCGAAGCGCTGGTTGGGGGGGGGGAGGTGGCGGGGGGGGGGCGTGCTTGATGCGAGCACGTCCCAGCCGCGCCGGCCCAGTGCGCTCGCCGGCGTCGCCCGTCTGCCTCGGCGCCGCTTCCGAAGCCGCGCACGCAGCGCCGGGCGCCGCCCCTCGCGAGGAATGCCAAACGCCATCACTCACCGGCAATGCCGCGCTGTCTCCGCAGTTCGTTTTGTCCCTTCCAGCTCAGTGTTCTAGATAAATTGTAGCCGGTGATGGTAGGTAAGCGAATCATGGAATTGGAAAGGGCAGGGATCAAGAAATCAACATTGTGACAAGATTATCGTTCAGTTAAGTAACATGAAATGACAGTTTAAAGCCGTAAACCAGTCAACGAAGTCACCAAAGAAATCCATTTTGGATTTTAAGTGATATTTACTACATGGGGACCGTGTGAGTTCACAATCATTTCAATATACTATTCAGACTTAAAATATGCCTAACAATTCAATGAGTGAAAACAATAGATTAATTTATAAAAAATAATATTAATTGGCAACTGACGTGTGCTACTCTGGGTTTTGTAAAACATCACTTTCATAATAGCATTGTAGTGCCAATACAGATGACATTCGAAGGTTATGTCGATTAAAAGAATTGGCGGTAGATCTTGATTGATCAGGTCTACTTGTTGGTGTTGGATACATTGATTTTTAAATAACTTTCTATCAATCTCAAATCTTCACTTCATCCTCACGTATTACAAATGTTAGGTTCTTAATCAAAATGAGTTCAAAATTACTCGGGTGGGAAAAAACTAACACATTTCCTGCTCCTGCATTCTCCGCCGCAGAACGTTTCGCTCACGCGTGGAGCAACACGCGACCACGCGAGGCCCTCTGAGCCCTTAAGCCGACACGCGCCCCACGCGCCCCACGCGCCCCACGCGCCCCACGCGCCCCACGCGCCCCACGCGCCCCACGCGCCCCACGCGCCCCACACGCCCCACGCGCCCTACGCGCCCCACACGCCCCACGCGCCCCACGCGCCCCACGCGCCCCACGCGCCCCACACGCCCCACGCGCCCCACACGCCCCACGCGCCCCACGCGCCCCACGCGCCCCACACGCCCCACGCGCCCCACGCGCCCCACACGCCCCACGCGCCCCACACGTCCCACACGCCCCACGCGCCCCACGCGCCCCACGCGCCCCACGCGCCCACGCGCCCCACGCGCCCCACGCGCCCCACGCGCCCCACGCGCCCCACGCGCCCCACGCGCCCCACGCGCCCCACGCGCCCCACGCGCCCCACGCGCCCCACGCGCCCCACACGTCCCACACGCCCCACGCGCCCCACGCGCCCCACGCGCCCCACGCGCCCACGCGCCCCACGCGCCCCACGCGCCCCACGCGCCCCACGCGCCCCACACGCCCCACGCGCCCCACGCGCCCCACGCGCCCCACGCGCCCCACGCGCCCCACGCGCCAGCCCTGCGCCTCGGCCCCGGACCCCCGGACACGGAAGGGATTATCTGCTCAGATGGCTGGTAGGCTGTTAGTGATTTCTGGCACGTCAACTGCTAAGGTCATTAGTCCCGCAAGTGTAGTGCCTGTCGGGAGGTGGCGGTGATCTTCCCCAATGAATGACGTGATATGGCGCCGACCTGCCGTCGGTTAGCGGGCTTTTCCCCCCAAGCAGGCAGGTATCTCCCACCAGCGGTGCACCGCCCCTGCCGGAACAAGCCCTAAGCTCCCGATCGACCTGGCAGGTCTGGTAGTGTAGTACATGTGTGTAAGGATAGGACAATAAAGAGGAAGGAAAGATTACACGAGATCCGTGGCTCATTTGTTAGGGTACTGCTCCGGCATTCGCCTGGAGTTGATGGAAAAACAAAACACGGAAAACTACCGATCAGAGCAGCCGGCCACTGGATTTGCCCTCCAAGCAGAGACTGAATTCGATCTACCTGACAAGCCTACTTTCTTACACACATTACGTGCGCTAGTGCGCCACACACGCCGGGAGACCGGTCGGGAGCTCAGAGCTTGCCCCGCTGGAGGTGGTGCCTGCAAACGCGAATTCTTCGCTAGATGTCGTGTGGGTCACAGCCGGATCTCACCACCCTGTGGGAAAGGACTCACCGCCTCCTTCCGGGATTCAACATCATCCACACTAACAGGACCAATAACCATATCAGTTGTCGTGGACGGAAAGGTCGATTAATATATAAAAACGTGTTGAGTATTCGAAGGTTTGAAGAGCATCTGTAATCACTCTTTTAAGTTCACAGCGAAAAACGTAACACGCTTCCAACTCGCAGTCCAATAAAACCATCATGGCCAAGCCACAAACAACGCAGCACACACATTTGGAGATCCTGAATTAGGGCATGCATATTTATGAACACAACCATTTTTTCAGTTTCATTGAAAAGAATCCGCAATATCGCTTTATGTTTGCTTTAATGTTTTTTTCCGAAGTTACTCAATAAGGATCAACGAGTAATTAATTTTCAATTATTTTTTAACTTCAATTACAACACAATGGAGCATCATTCTGGGTTTTATAAAGAATATTACATAGCAATTGCAGCTTATGTTATAAAACGTGAGTCGTTAAAGCAGAACGTCCACGCCTTTATGTAATTTTATCTCTATACGATAGAGTTTAGAACATTAAATGAGTCTAGTATGGTATTTATGCAGCGCTTGACTATGGAAGCTGTGATTTTAGTTCTACCGATGAATTTTATATTACTATATAGTGGGCGACAAAAGATAAAATATTGAAATAGGTTATAAGGAGATTTTTTTCAATTTCTTCCATGTTTTCTTAAGTTAATTTTCAACTTGGTAGTGACGACAAAATAATACAAACCGACTCAAATTTGAAGTGTCCGGGAACTAAATTTTGTACCTGCCATTCCATGCTCCGCGTGATACCAACGTGAATCCAATGTGATACCGATTTCACGAAACGAAGGGTTCAAGTCATAACAAGTCAATAATTATTACTGATATTTGTTGTCTGTTCTTGAAATATAGATGGTGCTACCTCCTCTTTTTCATTAAGGTCAATAATTGGTGCAAAATGTCAGATAACTTTGTTCTCAGTGAAACGACTCGACTGATCATTGTGTAATAAGTGTATCGTCGATATGTTCTGTAAAGTGTATTTGCTTGCCACGACACATTTTCCAAATGTGTTCTTGATTGCATAGTTTAGAATAAAAAATATTCTTCCTGCAATTATAAATTCTGTAATGACAACATTGAACAAATTGTAGCATTTATGTATAGATTCAAGATAATTAAGGAAGTCTCATTTTGAGTCTTTAGTAAGTGTTGTGATGATTGTTCGCAGTAACGAAGCTAAATTAGAAGGAACATCTGGATCGATTCTGCCATGTCATTACTGTTTATTATCCACCCGACGTAAGTTTTATTATCGTTAACTGATTTGGTATTAACCAGCGAAATAAATTAGTAAATATTATAAATAATAGCAAACATCAATGGTGAAACTATATGGCTTTATTTACTTTCTATTGAATATCTGAAAGTGTGTAAATATATGGCCAGCAAACTATTACTGTAACTCGTTAGCAAGAAGCATGTAAGCTTGCGATAAGAGGGTATTCAAAGGATAAGGGAAATTCTATTCATTATTCATCGCAGGGCCAATAATGCGGGCGATGTTGGGCCTCCCACTACTTTGGAAGTGGACGCTGTGCACTCAGGCTGAGCGCCGCATAAGCCACTCTGCGGGCTCTGGAAGCTGGCGACCTAGCGCATCGCCCCCCCCCCCCTCACCCTTGCAGCCACGATGCGCCCTAAACTTCTGCTTCTCTTCGCCACCCCCCGCCCTCTCTCTCTCCCACCCTCCCTCTCTCCCTCCTCTTCCCCTGTTGCCGACAAATGCCTTTAATTGTGGTCTCTGCGATTGATGTGGTTCCAGAGCACACAGAATGTATATTATATTCCAGACGCTAGAAAAATAATTGGCAAATATTTTAAATTATATTGTTTGGAAATTAAGATAATAAGATGAAACTTTCATATTTTGAAAATGTAATCTAGTCTCATGACGAAGTAAATAAAACCTGTACCCAAGATCGTATGCATAGTGATCCGAGAAGAACGTTTTGGTTTATTTGATATTTATAATGCAAATGTAAAGCATTAACTTCATCGCATTATACTTCTTTCGTCATTAAAAGAAACTCATATTCCCCAAATTAAGAGAAATATTGTACTACCATCAAAAACGGAAAAATAATAAACATGTTAATATAATAGTTTCTGAGTATCTAGTAAACGCATAGAGACCTCTCTCCTGGCCTCAAGGAGCAGTGGTTGTTTCCAATTTCTGCCAGCCTTGAAATTCAGTAATAAATATAACCGATTACAACAATCGTTATTTTTGCTGTTTTCTAACATTCTACTGAAAAGTGCATGAATATGATGACAGATATTGTTACTTGTTTTAAGTTATTTTGCATTGAAATTAATAAGATACGGCTCAAGAAACTTTTATACTTTCCTACAGGCATTAATTATCTGGTTCCAGCTAACCGAAACTACGTCAGTAATTCCTGTTGGAAAGTAATAAAAAAATCTTTGAGTCTCATATCTTATTAATTGAGTTAAGTTATATCTTACAAATAGTAAAACATTATTCTGTAATCATATTGATCAATAATAATCACGATAGAAATAGATAAAATAGCAAAAATGACTACTGCAACAAAAAATATATATATTGTGACCGACTTTTCGACTATAAAATCGAAACAAAACTATATTTGTTTCGATTTTATAGTCAGTTAGGCACCTTTTAAAAATAGTTTTAAACAGTTTGCATTGTTTTTTATCATTACACGTTGTGATAATGGAAACCGTTTTTTTTATCATGAGTCATACATGACACTTTTTTGACTGACTCTATATGAATCATTTATATGAAACTTGTTTAATTAAATGGCATGTGTCCGAGGAATTTCTTTGATCGTGTCGAGTTGCGAAATGAAAACGTGAAGTTTTTTCAAAAATGTATTATTCCTTCAATTATTAATCTCAAAATTAACTCAATCTGTTTTTCAATGTTGTATTTCATATAATTTTAAGTATCCCATAGAACCAGATTTTACTCTTCTGTAATACTTGTATTCTTAAAGTCACATTTCAATTTCACTATTTGGTGACCAAAAAAGTGAAAACAAATATTTTAGGCGCTGATAGAGCTGGGAAGAGGGTGGAGGAGAACTGGCAAGCTATCCAAGACTTAGAAAAAAACTATTACGAGAAATTATTTGCAATTCTGTAGTATAACTAGTGTCTAAATATATTATATGATGATATCAATGTACTTAAAATGAAATATAAAGCTTTTGCCACTGTGCAACAAGATTTCATAAATGGAAATAAAAACAAATATAATGATTAGAGAGTAACACCCGAAAGTTTGGCTTCTTCTTCTTCTGAATCCGCCGATCTTCCTTCATTTTCTTCTGGATTCACCCCCCCTTTCATTTTATTAATCTCTTGGGCACCCTTCCGCCTCGGCCGGCCTTCACCCGTCTCGTCCCGAAGGGCGCCGCGCGCGGGGCACAATGCAACTAGTGGCGCGGGCGCTATCTCTCACCTGGCCACCTCGCCCTTTGTTCCGAAATAGACGAGGGGGTGGGGGTGGGGGGGCGAAGAGGTGATAGATGCGGCGCCGTTGAATGGGTAACTGACGCTGCGTGCTCCCAAAGCCCAATGATGTAAAGGCCGCCCGAATTAATACGAATTAATAGAGGCCGCCCCGTGGCGTTGGAAGTTCCCGTTAAGGGTTCTCGCTGGCACACAAATGCTGTTATGGCATCGTGGGCGCTGTCATTAGTGCGGTATCCTGTGACAAGCACTTGATTAGGAATGCCGTGCGCGTCGAAAGGGCCGCTTTGTTCGGTGCCGATAACCCCGTTAAATTACATGCCCTCATAACTTCTCGTTTTATGAGCAACGTAATTCTCAATGGATGCCAATTCTGTTAGAGAAAATGTATGATGTTAGAGGGTAAGGATTATCGAGGTAATGGATGGAATAGTTCACTGACTTTTGAGGATAACTTTTTTTCTTTTCCACTATGCCTGCCTTTTTTATCACGTGCATACCTATGCGTGTAGGTCCGCGAGCATGTGTCAGAACTGAAAGCTACAAAATATTTCTCTAGTCGACAATTTTTTCTTAAAAGTGATGTAGATTATGAATTCATATTTTGATGCTATTTGCCATCAACACCACTAGTATTTGCCAGTTAGTAGTACGTTTAAAAATATATTACTATTTTACAATGCTTGCAAAAATTGAACGACTACTGTGCAGCCTGCGGCCATGTAAGAAGTGCCCATTGTTTCATTAGAAACCCAGGAACTTCGGAAAAATGTAAAAAGATAGAAACAGTATCGATTAGGCTGAAAATACAAATATTTTATTGCTGTTTTTGCGCTTTTACCATATTTCTCGTACCGACTGGATTGTCTTCCTTATTTCGTCAGGGCACAGCTAACGTCATGCGCAGAAAGGTTTCATGAGAATGATCGCCAGCTACCCGCACGATCCACTTGTTTTGTTGACGAACAGTAACTTCTTTGATACCCTTGGCTTAGAAAAAACTGTTCCACTCTAAGTTATTTATAAGCGCGTACCCACACTTAATGTACAGTACAAAGAAGATGACTACAATCCTACGCTTCAACGTCTGCTCATATGCCAAGTAATCACCTACAAAGTTCAGTTTATTCCAAAGTCCACTGTGTTTTCCAGTGCGAAAATTTATCATCATTGAAATATAAACTCATTTATCACAATGAATTCTAAAATCAAAATACACACGCATGTTCCTAAATTTGTAGATATATTATTTTCTTTTCTATGTTGCGATTTTATTCTCAGTGAGGCTTTAAGTAAACAAGAAATTACTTAACGACCTCAAAGTTCATGGAACTTACGACCTATTTAGTTAAAAATGAAAATATTCTCATAACTTCATGTATTGCTACTCTCGTAAACACAAGAAATACCCTCAAAATCACTAATATTTCTTTCACTAACATTTCATCTCTAACCTTTATCTTTCTGATAGCCAATACATTGATGTAGGGCACTATGATAGAACACACAAATGATAAACACAATCGACGCACAGAACAAGACAGAGAATGCACAATTAAATTATTTACAAATGTGGGCATAGCAGTGCTAGAGACATCGCACGTCTCAACGACCTCCCAATCTCCGCAAGATGCGAGCGCGAGAGCGTGTCGGCCGTCACGTGGGGCGGCAGACGGTAAAACACGAGCGCGTCGGACGCAGGGCCTGAGCCCATTCCACTAATTCGCGTCACCCGCCCACCCGCATCACCCGCGCAATGCACCCGGAAGGGGCCGGTCACGCGTGCTGTCACTCCTCTCGCGTCTATTGGATGACTCTATCGATTGCTGCTCCCCGCCCCCCCCCGCGCCACTCCCCGTGCCGCCCCCGCGCCGCCCCCGCGCCGCCCCCGCGCCGCCCCCACGCCGCCCCCGCGCCGCCCCGCGCCGCCCCCGCGCCGCCCCCGCGCCGCCCCCGCCCCCCCGCGCCCCACCGCGCCGCCCCCCGCGCCGCCCCCCGCGCCGCCCCCGCGCCGCCCCCGCGCCGCCCCGCCTTCCTGTCACGCGGCAGAGGAGGATACGACGAAAGAATAGACGCGATGCAGCGAGCTCTCCGCTCATTCCCAACACGCGCAGGTTCAGCTCATGCTTACTCCCTTTCCGTGGCCAGGTTACATTCCTCGTGGAGGCAGCGGGTGGTTCAGGAGCTTGGGATGAGGTAATGGTAAGCCAGCTCACGTAAATTTTAACGGGAAGGACAATTGAAAGTTCAAAGGATTCTGTAAATCAGGCGAGGAACACAAAACGTACATTTATTGCATTTGGTGATAGTGAATACATTACTATTTTTATTACACTACGTAGCCGGTCACCGAAGTCTATAAATTTTTTTTGAGTGGCTTACCATTGTCTACTTTCAAGCGATAAATTTCATGCTTGCTAAAATGTCGTAGCCGGTATTTATGGAGTATTAGGTGTTGAGTGATGCTAATGGCGATCTGGCTAAAATAGTTGTTACTCGTACGGGCTGGGGGTGTTTGGCAATTTGAGGCAGGATGTGTTAAGCAATTTCAAAGTACTAATTCACATCATGCAAATTGCCATGTTAGCCACATGATTGCTTTTCTCTGTCCATTGAGGCTTGAACATGAGTTTGGGCTGGCTACGTATAAAGTTCAGAGTTAGAAGAGCATATTTAACGTTGCTGGGTCACCGTGACCCATCACATACTGATGCCAAGTTTAGTTGCGATTGGCTGCCCTCAATTGTCGTTCCGCTCATGTGTTTCATTGCACATCAGAAGTTATTGTGCTCTAGCACTTGTACAGTACATGTAACGGCCGTGCTTTGAAGTGTGCTTCCTGTTTCGGCGGTGTTGGTCGAGCTTGGTGGATACCTCCTTCCGCACAATACATAACGCGATATCTTCGTTATTTTTTTTCGATAGTTGTCGAGATTTAGCATTTGTAGAGAACAACTCTACTCCGATTTCAAGAATGGGACTTCAAGATCACAAGTTGGAAGAAGAGGGGAAAATTGTCGGCCAATCGGGAGTTTCAACGCCAAAAATTGTAGTCGAAACGAAGCTGCGGATTGGGCAATCGTGTCCCCCTATCCGTCTAGCTCGTGACCTTGAAGTGTCACTCTACTTACTTGACCATGTTATATAATGCGACTTTGTCGTTTATCCTTCTTGAAAAGTTACCGAACTTTACCTTTTGTACAGTTCAACTCGTGTTTAAACCAGAGTAGAATGGTGCTGGGTTGCTGTGTACTTGCAGTACTGGTGCTGCTGAACTAGTTGGGCTATCTGCTTCTCTACGTTTCATAACAGGCGTTGGTCGTTAATTCTTTTTCGAAAGTTGTTTCGCCTTTGCCCTTGTTGAGTGCCTCTAACGGTGCTGCGTTGCTGTGTGCGTTCAGTGCTGACGCTGCTGGACGGCTACTTCTGGCCCTTATGTACAATGCGAGTTTGTCGTTCATTGTTTATCGGCATTTGCCCAGTTTGAGCACTTTGTGTGGTTGCAGTGCTGGCGCTGCTGGACGAGCTGGGCGGGTACCTGCCGCCGGGCGCGCCGCCGCCCGACCTGACGGCGCTGGTGGCGCGGCTGCTGCAGGTGAACGGCGCGCCGCTCTTCGACGTGGACCTGGACGCCGACCCGCGCAACCGCTCGCGCCTCGCCATCTTCCTCGACCTGCCGCGCCGCAGCGCCGCCGCCGGCCCGCTCTGGCAGCGCCCCACGGTGCGCACTCACTCACTGGCCCTCTAGCTCACCCATTCACTCACTCACTCCCTTGTTCTTTTGCTCACTCCCTCGCTCGCTCACTCCCTCGCTCGTTCATTTGCTCACTCGCTCATTTGCTCACTCGCTCATTTGCTCACTCGCTCATTTGCTCACTCGCTCATTTGCTCACTCGCTCATTTGCTCACTCGCTCATTTGCTCACTCGCTCATTTGCTCACTCGCTCATTTGTTTACTTGCTCATTTGTGCACTCGCTCGGTTATTTCGGAAAAAAGACGTTGGAAAATAGCGTCTACCATAATGATTTTACACCTTCGTACCGCTGAATTATACATTTCTTCCACAACTCTTTTGATTAAATTTTTTGCATTATTTATTAGTTAAAAATCCATACATTTCAATTGCAATAAGTGCTAAGTACCAAAAGTTGAATTCTGAGGTAATTAAGAACACCTGTTTCAAAAGCTGGTTGGACTTCAGTGATGCGCCGTCTAGTGCCGACAATATGAACTCCTAAGAATGAGAATTTCAGAGAGCCCGTTTTACACCGCATTGCGCTCGACACTTGGACGCGTTTCAGCACAAAACGCAAATTTTCACGTTTTGGCACTTAGCCTGGCTTTCATTTATACTCTACAATTAAAAACGAACTTTTCGATTAAAACTACATATACTCTACTTTTCGTGTGTTAATTATTCTGACGTTTGAACCCTGAACATAAAATCATTCGCTCTTTATACGTACTGAACTCCAAATTAACGAAAAACTGTGCAGGGTAATTTTTCATGTCTTATTTGCGTTGATTGGACTTGTCACCTGTCAGTTTCATGTTCACATAATTAGCAGATAATTATTATGAATAATTTTAATTGGAGAAGGAATAATGGGAATTTCGAATACTGCACGCGTTTTTCTGATTGACACTAAATGAGCCGCCAATTGGTAGCTGCTAGAGATTTTGCATTACTTGCATGGTTTCACTGGGAAATATTAGGTAGTTCATAATTTAGCTTTAATTTCGTGTAATAAATGTGAAATAAGGTTAAACTGCCTCAAAGCTACTGACGCAAAGATTTGAGTTTCCTTTTTTACTTTCATCAGTTTTTTCGGAACAGTAACTTCCGTTGTTCGCTCTTCAGTTCGTAAAACTCTAGTTTCCAAGTAAAGTTTTGCAGCGCATGCTTAATCTACTTTCGCAAGAAGGAGTTTCCTGCTTCCAAATTCTTCTCGCTCTCTGTGCAGCTATATTTTAGTCGTGGGTTATAGGTTATTGGCTTTCATATCAAGTGCAACTTTTCGCGAAGTATTTATGCTCCCAGTAGACTTCTCCCGTTTCCGACGCCTGCTGCTCTGAAGTATGCCTTGCTTATCGTCAAGCATTCATTCTAATAAATTTACAAAATTATAAATACTTGTACTTCCTTGATGAAATCAGAATAAATGGTGCATTTTTCATTTCACAAAACAAAAAATAAACGACAGAAATCGATTCATAAAAGACTCTCCCGTGGATTTTAATTGCCATTCATTTGTAGTATTTAGTTTACTTAGATAAATATATTCGGAAAATATTACTTTCAGTTCAATAAATTTATAAATTAAAAATATTTAAAATGTAGATGTCAACCAAAGTTTTAATTCTACTTTATATTGTTAATTGCTCTTGATTGTCACATGTAATTGAACTCTACTTTTCTTTTTCAAATTACACGTTTAAACACTAGCAGAAAATTATCTCAAGAGCTATAGACATATTGCAATGTTGCTCCTGAATTGGATTGTAGTAGAAATTCATAAAGAATTTCAGGTTCTCGTTGCGTTCACAAAGTTAGCTGTCCTTTTAAATGTCGTATTATTTAATGTGGATTTCGCTTAATTTCGTGTTTTTGAAATCGAAAGTTCAATTAAGGGTGTGCCGTGAATTATTTAATATATTTTGGTTTCACACTGTTTTTCAAGATTGATTCATTTAAATCATGATGAAACAGACTTCATGTACTTAAAATTCAAAGATAAAATCTGGTTTTAGGACATGTCTTCATTTGATATGATCCGTTTGCACAGAGATAATGTTACTGTCTCGTACTAAAGCAGACATGATAGTTTCTTTAGATTTATTAATAATTCTGCAATTAAGCAGACGGCAATTAAACTTGGCGGCAGAGTACACTAACTTAACATTACAGAACTTAACAACTCTACAAAATTTACAAACTTTACAAATTAACGTGAACATTTCACCGCGTAATCTTTCATAGCACTCCACTTCAACACACATCACTTCATCGCACTGCGAAACACCGAGCTGTAATGTTTTTCTTACACACTGGTTTCCATCAGTTTCACCACGCCACTGCATTGCACATAATTAATAATAATAACAATGATAATAATAATAGAGATGATGAGAATAATAACGATAATAATAATAATGATAATGATGATAATAATAATAATGATGATAATGATGATAATAATAATAATAATAATAATAATAATAATAATAATAATAATAATAATAATATAATAATAATGATAATGATAATAATAATAATAATAATAATAATAATAATAATAATAATACTTAACCGACCGAAGTGGCTCCGTGCGTAGCGCGCTGACTTCGTAATCGGGAGATCCGGGTTCGATTCCCGGGCCGGCCATTCTGACCGGGGTTTTCGTGGTTTCCCTCGGTCATAAGGCGAATGCTGGGATGGTTCAAAAAGTCCACGATCACCTTTCACCAATATCCTATCACCTCCTAATCTATTAATAATAATCACACTTCAAGGCGTAACAACCTTGTTGTAATCCAAGGATACAGCTGAAAAGCTGATCCTGGAAGAATTACACACGTTAATCGTGTAGCGTGGTCAGTAATGCCCTATACGCCAATAATAATCATAATAATAATATTTAATTACATAGACGACATAGTTACTTACACTGAATAATATTAAATATATTTATAACTCGCATATCAACATTCAGGAAACTATTCTTTTTAATTTGCTCAGGCTTTAAGGAAAGGGATCGAAGATTGTATCATGGATGCATTTGGGAGTAATGTGAAATTTTTATTCTTTAATAGAAAGACATGGGATGCATGATTGACGAATGTGATTTATCCATCCATAAAAGTAACTAAGATTTTGTTGAGAGTACGTGTACTGCAATAAAACTGTTTACGCTTTCGCGTTACTAGTACTCTTTCTCAGTCCCACGATTTTCAGAGTCAGCACCTCAATTTGTTATTAAGAGTTGTAATAAAAGTTAGGTTATTGATGCTTGAGTTATCGAGGTTTGCATTGTAGATGTTCGCGTTGTCGATGTTCGCGTTGTCGATGTTCGCGTTGTAGATGTTCACGTTGTAGTTGTTCGCGTTGTAGATGTTCGCGTTGCCGAGAATCTATCGAGGCTGGAGGTTCCATTTGCAAGAAGCAAGCGTGCGTTGCGTGCGGTGTTTGTTCGGACTGCAACCCGAGCCGGCCCGCTAGTTAGCGTCCTAACTGCCGAGCGGCGTCGCGCCCGCCCTCGGCGCGTCCGATCTGCGCGATGTAACGGCCGCGGACGCGCGTTGCATAATTCAGGTGGCGCGGGGGAGCGAATTAGAGTTTAGAGCTCCGGATTTACAGCCCCCGCGCGCCTTCTTTCATCGCGCGGCCGCTCGTCTTCTGTCTCCGCCCGCGTCCGTAAAGCGTTGCTGTAATTTAGGGGGAGGAGCCTTTGCGTCTGGGGCAGTTTCGCGCGCATCAAGAGTCAGCACCAAGTTTAATAAGAATGGTCTTACTTATGTTTTGGGAGTAATCTTAAATAAATAAATAGACTGAACTCCATATATCGAAATCAGACAGTTCCTTCGATAATATTCGATGTACAGAAACGACGATATATAGAAATAATTACAGTTTTTCAAATTGCTTGTTTAAATCAAATGCTTCTAAACAATTTTGGAAAAAAATTGGTGAAATAGAAAGGTCAACAAAAAATGATTAACAAATGTTTTAATCATTCTTACCACTTACTTATGAATAGTACCATGAAATTATTATTGCATACGTACCTGACTAGATCATTGTACTTAAATATCGAAAAAACAATTCCAATGCCTTGTACAATATGATGCTCTCCGTTCAAAACACTATTCACACTTGTTAACCCACTGAAGCATTTTGTCTGAAACATTTTCTATCAATCCAAAACCCTGCTTCATAATCATAAGGGATAGGATGGATTTTGACGAATGTATAACCGTATGAAGGGAAAGGGCATCAGAAGAATATTGTTGGATCCTTCGCAAAATCTAACTTAGCGTGACGTGGTGACAGCCGAGCCCAATCACGTGAGACGTCCGCTCGCGTCGCCGCACACGTCATCGCGCAACGCAGCTGTCAGATTCCAATTTCATAATATGTGTTCTTCCGCCGTACGTCCACAGCTGCTGACAGCCTGGCAGTTTTCGTCATAAAATATTCAACCACCGTTCTTCAAATTTTGTTTTCCTTGTTTAATTTTATTTCGAGACGCATTAACATCCTGAACATGAGGAATACAAATTAAATTTGTGTACATAATCTGTACAATTTTCAACTAACTAGGCTTCGTTGCAAGCAAATAAATTGTATTATTAGATTCTACGCTTCGGATTAAAGGATGTGGCCGTCATCAACATTCTTTGCTGGAGTCAACTTTTTAGAGAAAAGAAAGCGTCATGTGTGCACAACTCACTGCTCATCAGTAACCAATATTCATTTCATGTCGTCCAGCTTTATTGACCCTATTTCAACCACTCTCTTTACTCCTTTTTCCGCCTTTCCTTTTTTCTGTCTTTCCACTTATTCTGACCTTCCTCTTCTTCTGCTTTTCCCCTTCTTCTCTTCAGTTTGTTTTTCCCTCTTTAGTCTGTGCTTCTTTCTTTGTCATTAGATCTGCTTTCTTCCATATTTTTATCTTTTCTGTCTGTTTTATTGCTTGTAATAGACCTTTTAACCATATTACTCCTTTTTTCTTTTTGAATTATCGTCTTCTTTTATCCTTTCTTCTCTGTACTCTCCATCTCTTTCTAGTCTTCCCCTCTCCTCTTCCGTTTCTTTTCCTCTCTCTCTCTCCCGCTCTCCCTCTACCTCTCCCTCTCCATCTCCATTTTCCTTTGTCACATCGCTCCCTGACATCCTTTCTCTTCAACTCTTAATATCCCCATCAGATTGTTTGTCCATTTATCCTTTCATTTTTTTCCATATTTCTTTTTTTCTTCACCCTTCTTCCCTTGCAACTTTCTTTGTTCCTATCCTTCCTTCCTTTCTTCCTTTCTTCATTTCTTCCTTCCTTTGTTCCTTCCTTCCTTTCTTCCTTCCTTTCTTCGTTCCTTTCTTCCTTCCTTTCTTCGTTCCTTTCTTCCTTCCTTTCTTCGTTCCTTTCTTCCTTCCTTTCTTCCGTTCTTCCTTCCTTCCTTCCATTCTCCTCCCTTCTCCCATCCTTCATATCTCTCTCACTAACTCACACACGCACATACCCTCGTAGAGAGTCCACCTCATTCCCAATTCCTTCCCCTCCGGCTGCAGTGGAGTCGCTAGGGCGCGAACGGCGGGTGCAACTGCACGGGGGGAGGCTATCGACCGCCGGTCGCTGAGCGGCGCTGAGCGGGCGCTGGGGGCGCTGGTGGTGTTGCAGGGGCCTCTGGGGCTGCGGCGCTGGTTCGACGGGCCGCCCCCCGCGGAGCCCGACGCCCACGCCCACGCCCACGCCCACGCCCCCGACGCCGCCCGCGGCCGCCGCCGCCGCGCCCACCCCAAGGAGAGCCGCGCCTACGCCTACATGAAGGTGAGTGCGCCCGCGAAGGAGCAAGCGGCCCAAGGAACAATCAAGCTCGCTTGAATCACAGTTGACCTGCGAAGAGCTTCTTGTTAATTAATAAAATCTTGCTGACATATCGAATTTTCACTGACATCAATACGCCATTGGATATGGCGCAAGTGTTTAAACTGTAAAATGTCGAAACAACACCTCTACCTTATTAATTATATAATGATATCAATTTTTCAAATACTTCAATAGAATGATTTTGCATAATACTAAGAATTCATGGCCCTTTTCACGATATTATATTCTCAGGTGGACGTAATGGAGAAGTTGGAAAAATACAATTTTACATAATTCGAATATGGAAGTTGTAAATTACCATCGTTTCGGACATGTCTTGAGTCTTCTCCAAGGCTGTACAAACTGCATGATTAATGTAAATTTCTTCACTCTACTGAACCTCCACTGCTTAAAGGCGAATAGCACATTAACTTAATGTACTTCCAGACATTGGACATGGCGGAGAGCACGTGCTCTGGTGAAAGCCAAACGAGAAAAAAGATTTGAACAAAAAATCAATCACTTTGAACCTGTGGAAATCAATTGTTTTTAAATTTCTCCCATGTGTCCGACAAAAAAGTGGTCTTTGAAGCAAGAAAACTTTGTGCGAAGTAGCAAATCCATAAGACATTGAAGTGACAAGTTCATTTGTCTTTGGTCGGTGTGTTAGCTAAAGCTTCAAGCGTCTCTCCCTTTTCCCTCCTGTAGGTCAGTGACACATTCATAACGCACAACGCCCACGGGACAGTCGACGCGATCAAAACACGGGAAGGAGAAAGTGCTTGAAAGATAAATGGCATCGCCTTCAATCAATCTACATGAATAAATCCAAGTTTTATTTGTCAGTCAGTAAGTTTCCAAAGTATCAGTGAAGAATTGTTTCTTTGGGCCGGAAAAACGTTGGGGCTGTATCGATTCCTTAAAGAATTAATTATCAATCCACAGTTAGTCACTCAATGGGATGTTAAATGAAGTCACAGATTGTCGTTAAAGTGAATCAACGTTCTACGTCTTGCTCTATTTAATTGTAGGTGCCGCGGTCTACGACGCAAAAGAGACAAATAGCACAAGATAAATCACTATGTTCTTTGAATCTTCATAATCGCACCATCAAAATTCTCCTATGTCTATTATTTCTGTTTACGTGGTATGAAAGTGAAGCACTATTTCTTAAAAAGTAAGCAATTAAATTGTGAAATTAAATTTAATGATAATAGTCATATAGAGTTAGGTAGATAGGTAAGTAGGTAGGTAGGTGGGGTTTGGGAGGGTAGGTAGGTGTGTGAGGTAGGTAGATAGGTAGGTGGGTATGTACGTCAGGCAGGTAGGTAGGTGGGTAAGTAAGGTAGGTAGGTTTGTTTTATTTAGCCTTCTCGAATATTTTTTTACATTAAATATGTGTACACATGCATTGTTTACATCTATAGGAAGACTGTATTAACTATTGATCCAATTTTCTATTTTTATTTATTTTATAAGTTTTCTTTCATCTTCCTTAATTATATCACAGTTGTTAATTTCTAACGATAATTTATTAACAAATTCAAATTCTTTATTAAGTAAAGTAACATATTATTGCATGTACACTTTTACTTGAATTATTACTCAATTGTGGGCTTTAACATCTAGCAGAATATATGCGATTTCAAGAATTTGTCTTTTTAACATTTTTCCATAAAGATGCACAAAAATATTTTCTTGTTCCTGCCTGAGAATGAATCAGGTTTCTGTAATCATATGACAAAATAGCCCCAAACTCATACAACCCTAGGAAGATATAGCAATATGCGTAGGATTTGTTTTCATAAGTCGTTTATGTAAGTATATAAAATTTCATAAGCATAAAACATGTTTTTCTTGAACATCTTTGTTCCGGATGGTTCGAAACTTTTATGAATAAATATTCTCAAATCATTTTTTCTTTAAATGAGAAATTAAATCGACCGAGGTGAGCCGTAATTAAGAGACTTCGTGTGCACTACGACAAACAGCTACGTGGCCTAATAGTCATTTACGTAGTTTTCTTGGTATAGAAGCATCACCCGGTGATTATATTACTTTCTCTTTATTTTCTCACGGTTGTATTTTACCGAACCTCACAATCTCATCTATTATTTCATTTTTAATTATAATTAATGAACAAATTTGAAAAAAAGTACACGTTTCGATCACAAAATTCAAAAGAAGGTATTAATTTTATAATAAAATTTCAAAATACATATTTAAAAGTATATGTAAAATTTTAATGTAGTAATGATCTTGAACCAACACACATAAATTGCTGTAGAATAAAAGATAAAGAAAATTTACCACTTGTGCGTCTTTTCAATGAATTTCGACTTCGGAAACCACACATGTCAGGCCGTAAACTATAAATAAGCAAAATTCTCCTTTGATGCATTGAGAGAACATTTCAAGTCATTTGAAAGTAAGAAGTATCCAAAGTGACTTCATGATTTAGGCAGTATAAAGGCAATTCAAACCCAAGGTGGTGAGAAAAAAAAGGCAGGCGCGGTGCGTAGTCGGAAGTGCAATGTTCGAAGTCTTACGTAAATCTCCATCTTTCCGAACATTTGCATAGCCTCTGCCAGATTTTCTAACTTAGTAAGCAGATCTTGGCATGCATTTGTACATTTCGAAAAGCATCTGTCTGTTAACTGTTAATTATGAACTGAGTAACTCAGGGGGAATGCATTCCAAATATAACTGATACATAAAAGTTTTCTTTTGCAATGAGTGTGAAAACTAATAATACATTGCAAATTTAATAATAAGAATAAAACATAACATTCTAATATTTGTAATAAACCTAATTCTTGGATCTGAAAAGAATGGCTAATTTTCTAAGATAAAGTTACGGTCTCGCAAATTTTTCTCGAAGTTTTAATGCGCTCCAGAGTGCCTCGAAACAAGGCATAAATCTACTTTCCGATGCAACCAATTCGTGGTTATTTTCTTCTGGAAGTTTTCCAAAGAAATTATACTTCGGTCGGAAGTAGTAGTTGCCTGCGATGCGTTCACAAAAAGTACAAGCTCCGCGACTCTCGTCACTTCCTCTCGAAAAAGTTACGAAAAGTCTTTCGCGCGACTTCCGCAACAAAGAAAGGCCGTTAAGGGGACGAGGTCCACAGCCGCTCCATCGGCTTTAAGGCGGCCACGTGCTCCGCGGGAACTCGAAAACGTAATCGACCAAGTTGCGGTCGAGAGCCCCCGGAGCCTGGCTCTCGCGACGAACGAAACGAACTCCAGGGGGATCTCTCTGCGATGCGCTGTTAATTGCCAATTATCACTTTGTTGCAAAACGGAAGGTTAGTGCTGAGCACAACAACAACAACAACAACAATAATAATAATAATAATAATAATAATAATAATAATAATAATAAGCCAGGAATGTATACAATTTGCATAAGTCAGTCATCTTGAATACATGCCGTATTGTTAGAAGCCACCTAAGCTAAGCTAGATAGCGCCAAAGAAATGGTGTCCATAACATGTCTCATTTAGGAGCACCCAAACTAAGAGAATATGGGATATGATTAGAACAGAAATTGTTCGAAGATTTAATTTTAGTTGACATTGAACCAGAGTCCTTTTACATGCTTTAAGTATCATACTGGAATTGTGCGTCTTCCGCCGTTCGAAAACCGACGCTCCTCAGCTGAGACACACCGTTCCCTGGGTTCCATAGGTTCATCCACAGAAATGCGCAGTATACCGTTATTGTTATTGTTATTGTTATTATTATTATTGTTGTTGTTGTTGAAGATCACGTTTTCACGCATGCAAGACATGTGATCATTTACGATGTTTAGCAGTGTGTTTATGTAAAGAACAGAACAGAAGTGAACAGAATTGTATAATTTGAAGGTCAATCGTACAGTATGTAAATTTAGATAAACATTTTAGAAAATATGAAATTTACAAATTTACAAAATACGCACTGACGTAACACCAATTACGTGGAATGACTGAGAAGTCATCTCATAAAAATTTTTTTTTAGATCAAACTCATATTGAACAGTCGGAGAATGTATGAGATCAGCCAAGTTGCAGTGGGAGAAGGGGAGGAGATTACTTAACAAAATGTTATTTTTAAATTGAATCACGTTTTAATATTCTTCGTTTTTTATATGTACGAGTCAGTTGCATAAAATCATTAAATATTGCTAAATAAATCTCTGAAACATCTGGTTAAACTTTCTATCGTATTATTTCTACGCTGTAGATGATTTCTTCATGAGCTGTTCTTGCTTCAAGCTTCTTCATCATGAAATTGAACAAGATTTCCACCGAAACTAATGGAACATTTTTGATACGAAGGAAATGAACGGGACTAATTTCAAAAAGGGGTTGTGGTAAAAATCCAACCTCGCTTCAGTATGATAAAAACTACGCTTGCGCTGACCTTGGCCTCTGCTTAGTCGGACGTCACGCAAAGACCATTTCCATTTTCACGGACCTCAATATTTGTCTTACCTCATTTTTTTAATGAAGTTCGATGTCAACATCTTGGTCATATAGCGACCAATGTGATTTTTAAACCGCAGTGAGAGCACGCAAGCACAACACGTTTCACTTACGCCCCTCAAGTTATAGTAAATAAAGAATATTTGTTTCAATAATTTCCTCTGTTACCAACATGACAAATGAAAACAATACCTACGCGGTAGCGGTGGCGAGAAATTAAAAATACCTACTTAGGTTTATTCATTTAGAAGGGAAAAGTTTCAACCAGTGTTATTGCATATGATTTCCATAGTAACACAATAAAACATTCCGAATTTTTTAAATATTTTCGGAGCTGTATATTATTTTCTGAATTCCTGAATGATTAAAATAGTTTTGTTAGTATGTGCAAGAGATCCGTACACGAGATTCCCAAAAAGTTCAAATAAAATTTAAAAAGCAGGAATTTTCCACCCTTTGCAGCAGTAGAAATAGCGCAAAGCTGCTCTCTATGTTCGTTATAAAATGAATTCATTGCGTAAAATCGTTCACTTTAACGAAGATAGTACTCCACGCGTTAAACAGTTGTGATAAATCGGAGAGTTGGTCACTCTTAGATTTATGAAGCAATAAATTATCACATAATTGCCAAATTTGCGTCCTCACAAATGTGGGGAAACATATTGTGCGACTTTAGCTGAATAGTTCTCTACGTTCTGTACATTCACATTAGCTCCTGAATATTCTGTCTGCAGTGTTTGAAATATTCGTATGTATTCTACGTTGAAAGCCAATTTAAATATCTTGGACTAATGTTCCTCGTTTGCGGAAAAGCACATTTGAAGATACGATGGTGAATAGCAATAAAAATGAAGCGAAGGGAATGAAAGGGCAGTACTCGTCAGGATTGAAGGCAAATGTCAAACTGCAGGGGAGGAAACGCCCAGACATCCTGCCATTGCGCAGCTTTCTCCCAATAAATTTCAAAAAACTAATCAGGGATCCGGAAACTGAGGCAAGTCGTGGAGACGTACATTTTATAAATAGTAGGAATAAAATTAAAACAGGGAACACTATTTTAACTACATATTTCAGAATATTTTCCTATAGATCATTTGCATCAATATTCAAGCTACAATGCTGCTGTAACATTTATAGTACGTATATAGGTAATGGAGAGTGTATTTGATGGTATCAAATGGCAAGAAAAATGTTGCCTGAGGGAGTAATCTTCGCCAATGAGCTTTTCTCAGCCATCAGCCGGTTACCCTTTTACATCTCAATGGGACGCATATTCGACCCTCCACTAGCCACCAACGCACTTGCGACCTCCTCTGATCTGGATCAGCAGACCGCGAGGCCCTCCGCAGCAACACGTAGACGAGAGACAAGGGACAAACCACCATGCCCAAGACGGGACTCGAACCCGCGACCCTTCGGGTGGAAGCGCGGAGTCTGTACACGGTATCGTCCATGCATGTCGGCGCCGATCAGCTTCCCGCAATGAATTCCCCGCGGAGAGGACAGGGATTGGAGCCAAGGGGCAGATGAGGGCGCGCGTCTGGCGTCGGCCGAAGCGGCTCTCAATATTCCGAAGAGCGACGCCGCGCGAATGCATCATTGACGAGGCTCGTGCGCCGGCGGTCACCCCCACCCCCCCTCACCCCCTCGGCGGAAGAGGGCGTTAACCCCCCGGCGCAATGCGCCTAGGCCGATTTTCGCACTGGGGCAGGATCCGTCAACGCCATCCCCACCACACCGTCGCCAACGCCACCAACCCTGACACCGCTACCACCTCCACCACCGCCGTTACCTCCTCCTCCGCTTCCGCCATAGCTATGCCAACCATCAACATCATTCTCCTCACCACCAGTGCCCACTCCCCCTCCCCCACGCACGCGCCCCTTCCTCCTCCTCCTCCTCCTCCTCCTCCTCCTCCTCCTCCTCCACCTCTCCCCTCACGCCGCCACTTCCACCCTCACACGCCGTTTCCCCGGCCCTCCCCGCTCCAGCCACCGTCCTCGTTCCCGCCTCCTCCACTGCCTCCACCGCCTCGCTCCAGCCCCTCCCCGCCCTTGTCACGGTTCCCGCCACTGCCCCCGCCATGACCAACGCCCCCGCATCCGTTTGCGCCACTGTCCCCGCCACCTCCTTACCCCCGCCTAGCCACCGCCGTCGCCTCGCCCAATGGCGTCGCCGCCGTCGTCTCCGCCTCCACTGTCTGCGTCGCGGCGATTTAAATAATAGATCGGCCAGCCGTCGTCCGGCCCGCGCCGCTCATGCAGCTTGCACGGCCCCATAAAGCGAGCCCGTCGCGCTGTTTACGGGGCCGCGCGCCGCGTTTGCAGTTGCCGACGCCGCGGCGTCGCGGGGCAGTGGGTCGGACGCTGTTCCTTGGCGGGCAAAATCTCGATGCGCATGCCTTTGTTGTATTGACCACTTACGACGCCTCCGTCACCACCGTCAACATCTTCACTACCTCCTCCTCCTCTACCTCTTGCCCTTCTTCTCCTTCTTCTTACGTTGGAGAAGACCCCTTGCGAATTTGAAATGGACGAGTGGACAACGGAATAGTATAAATAAAAGGGCGAACAATAAAAGGGCGAACTCTTAGTTTAGTGCCAATCGATAGTATTCCAGTTCTGAAAACTGGGCTTCAAATGCAGGGCACAGCAAGTGGAATTGGTGATGAAAAGTGACAGTTACAGGCAGTATTTCTCCAGCTCTTATCTCACATGTCTTTGGTCCATTTTCAAATTCACCTTTTACTCACCTTATCAACTTTTATGTTTATTTACACCACCGTTCCAAACCGCTGCTCCGGGAAGGTCAATAAGATGTCCATTTATGATCAAGATGAGACTGATTTGTCTAGGAAGTCTTAAGTCCTCTCTCTACAATTTACACTTTGAACAAAATAATAAGTAGCGAGGACCCCCAGATATGTGGTCATATTTTTTCGATCGAACTTTTATCAAAAAATAAAGTAAATTAATGATGAAAAGAATTGCATGTGAAGCTTTAGAACGATTTTCTATACACATTATTTATCTAACAGTATGATCGCATCACCTCTTGTTGTACTGAAGTACAGGAAAAACGAGTGAAATGCAGAAATTTAAATCACAAATTCTCGATGATTAAATGCACATTCTTTGTACTATGTTCCGATGATCTGCGCGCGTTATTCCAATTCTTCCCGAGTTTCCTTTCGTAATAATTTTTCTTTGTTATAATTAAATGTAATGTTAATTTCTTTCCACATATAAAGCATAAAAATTGATAGTACTCGTTTGTCTGCCTTAAGATCATTAAGGATTACCCCAGATGCTTTGTGACCATATTTCCCAAGCGTCCATTTAATGTTTGATTGTTCATAATATGGACACATTAACTACATTGGTAATAATTCAAATCATCGTGTTCATAACCCTTCAATATTCATTTTCAGTCACCTGAAATTTTGAATGGCACAAAAATGTGAGAGTACAGCACCTCTTTGAGGAGTGCTAAAGGTCACATACACTCCTTAAAACGTTTGTATTTATAAAATAAATCGTCGAATTAAAATAGATAGGATCTCATGTAATCTAATGCACTCTTTACGAATTAAACTAATCCTGTACAAGTTGAAAATCATCGGTGATTTCTCATCATTTGTATGTTAACAATTTCTTGTCGAAAATTCGTAATGCACCAAAATATTAATAAACCGTGGTTTTAAGCGGTCTTTGCGTGTTTCCTAAAAATCTCTTTGAAAGATTCAGAACGTGACCCGTCCAGCAACTTATGTAAGGTCTTGCCTATCTATCAGGGACAAATGTCAGACCTGTAATTCTGTTGTTTGAAGTTTGCCACTGCATATTTTTTCGCAAAAAGTGATCATATTTTACCCCTCATCATTCTATAGATGTTTGTAACATGTATTAAATGGAACACGCACACACAATGACTTTATACAAAAACAATAAAGATAGACAATATTCGAATACGAGTAGAAATTGCAAATAATTTCTAGGATTTTCATTTCTAAGTATACAAATTCTCTTTCAAATTCCCTTGTAAGAGTTACAATATTAATTCTGAACAAAGTTGAACACTTCGTTATGAACTACCTCACACTAGATCTCAATGTTTGCTTTATGTTTTCTTATGCTCTCCTGTAACGCGACAAGGTTCATATTGGTTCATATGCGTTCTTATCTTGAAGTCACGCATACAAAGCTTTCGTCTGATACCAATTGCCAATTTTTGCAGAAGACCAATTGGAGTCGCAAGAAGCTTCAAAATATTTCGGAATTACGATTTTTCCAGTTCCAAGATGGTAGACATAATCAAGTAAATCACTTGCTCATTTTTCGTAAAACACTTGACAGTCAGAATTCAGTTTCTTTTCTAATTAATCATACCCATTAAACTAGTGCACTGTTATCATTAAATTTAATTAATTGTATTGGCTAACTTCCTACGCCACTAAATACAGAGTGCATTACACTATTTTTTTCTCTTTTTAACACTCCAGCCCAGAACCACAGAGTATGCCCACATTTCCGCAGCACGCTCTGCTCATTGGTTCATGCAGTGGTGCGATATCTTTCGTCAGAGAAGAGGTCACAGAAACGCCTGGTGGCGTTCCTCTGGCTCTGTTGACCTTGTTTGAGTGAACTATCAAAGCACTAAAATCGTTTAAAATATCCAGAGCAGTTTGCTCGCTGTTTACTTTACGAAGTTCAAAATTCATCTCGTGTTTAGTAGTAGGTTTTAGAAAAAAATATTTTTTAAAAATTTGACGTATCGTGTCCATGTAAAGTCACTTTTTAATTTACTTTAATTGGCAAAATTTATTCATAAATTTTATTTCATCTTTGCTATTAACTATTGCCACTACAAATAAAAACAAATTTGTATTATGTAGATATTTCCAGCCTGCACCTGCGACCATAAGTGTACAACTACCTCATTATTTGCATCAAATAACTACCTCTGATTTATGTGGCACTATATGTCTTCAAAATCGAGAGATTTAAAAAATAATAATAATAATAATCACATATTCCTTTTCGAAATCGAAGCTGTAGATCACGTGGCTCTTTGGGATACAAAAAACAGGAGATACAACAAACATGGATGCTTAGAGAGAACCTGATTCCGAACATGATCATTAGCTCACTTGAGCTCTCTGGCATTTACAGGCCGCCCTTTTTGTCCTCCCTTTTGACCCGGAAGTCTGGGCGGAGACCCTCTGTGCGCCAGAGCGCGTGTCTCCTCGCACAGTGGCAGCAGCCGGACGCCGCCTAATGGCATTAGCCTTGTTTTCCCCCGGAGCGGAGCGGAGCCGAGCCGGGCCGGCCGCCCCCGCCGCCGCCGCCGCCCTAGCCCCTCCCGCCGCCGGCGCCGCCGCGAGTGCGGGGGAGGGGCCGCGTAAGGGGGATAAACGGCCGCTGTTTGCTGCGGCGGCGGCTTAGTCGGCGCGTTTCTCAGGCGCGTCGTAAACGCTCGCTTGATTATGCGCTAAGAATATGCAGCGAGCCAGCGCTTGCCCCCAGTTTATGTAGAAACGCTTGGGCAGCTAATTTAACACGGGCGCGTCTGTGTGTCTGGCTATCTGTGCGTGCGCTTGCCTATGTTTCTGCTTCTGTACACGTATGACGGTCTCTGTGTACGTCTGCCTGACTGTCGGGAGGGGGATGTCTGTGAGCTTGCCTCCTATTCTGTGTCTTTGTTTATGTGACATGTAGTAAAATAATTCTTAATATTTAAAATAAACGGAGACCTGTTCTCGTTCGTCTAAGGTTAAGTTGGTCTGCATGAACATCATCACCCCCTGATTCTGGTGTCTCATAGCTCTCCGTTGTTCATACCCGCAAGTTAAAGAAATTGAAATATAACTCTCTATCTCATAAATGCTTGAAAATTTAATGCAATAAATTACATATGAAGTAATTTATTTGCAGCAAATGCCGATTGAAAATAATTCGTGGAATCAGAATATAACGGGGTAACAATCAATAAAAGCCACTCCGAATCTCCCAGAATTTACGGCACATTGAATATTCCTCCAGGGAATTCTGAAAGTAACAGGAGATTGCGAAGTAACAATCGAAGTGTCATTTCGTCTCTCTCCATCCAGAGGAAGCACGCAACAAAGCAAGAGAACGAAACTTTTTTAAAGAATAAATAGACACTAGGTGGATCCGTGCGATCATTCTGCACTTTGTAAACCATTGTTTTAAATGTCAAATTATCAGATTATATTAAAACATTGATTTACGAGCACCCATGCAAACTGAAGGAGGAATACCTAGAAGAGCTAAGCCTCCAAGAATGTGACAGAGGTTCAAAAAGTTAATTTTTGTCTAATATTGCTATTCGTTTTGTAGAAACGTAAGCCGGGCCTCTGCCACCTGCATGATTCCTAGCACCTTTACCCAAATATTCTTTGGAAGTTAACGGAATGTTCCCGGCAAGTCCCTTACATATTCCTCACATGATTACGTACGTTTCTAACATCCCTCTTCGCATGCTCCCCACAAGTTTCCAACATGTAATTTCTGATTTTCCTCCTCGTTTCCCCGACGCGTTCCCCTTATTCGTCTTCTCACACGTTTCCTCACACGCTTTCCGCGTTTTGCTGCCTATTTCCCAAGTGTTTGCTCACACGTTCCCCCACATTTTATGCAGCGTTCCCACACATAATCTGGAATTTCAAAAGTTCATTCAAGTAGTTTTTTTTTATTACGATTTTGTGTTAGGTTTTTATCCTGATTTATAAATGTCACGAGGCACTCCTGGCGGAGGAAGCAGAAAGCTATGAATAGGTAGAGTAACCAGAACAAGGGAAACGCCTATAAGTGAACTAAAAGGTTTCAAAAGAGGAAAAAAGGAAGAAAAGAGTGCCATCTAAAAAGAGCAGTACTTTTTAAATCGTTTTACAAGAGAATAGTTCCACACTGGAACCCAAATTCCAGCGTTTCTAGCGACCCGTGCTTTAGGGTGAGAGAACTTTCCAAAAATGTAGCAGAGAACTTATAAGCGTGCCTCATATTGTACTCGTAGATAGCGGGGTGAAAAAAACTTGAGCCGCTTCAGAAGTACAAGGCATCGTTTGCGAATTGCATACGTAGCGAAATGTGTTGTAGTGGAATGTGTGTTGCGGGTTGCATGAGCGCAGGATTTTCCTCTGCCACAGTCCGTGAAATTCAATGCTTTTCGCCTTAAATCTCGTCAGTGCGGAATTGGGGGTAATTCATCACCCATCAGTATTGAGTTTATAGTATTTTGTGCCGATAGCTTCTATATAAATTGTACAAAACCATTTTTCTTAAGCGTACTGTATATAGAGAGGATTACTCCGTTGGACGCATTAATTTAAAAAGTTTGATTTATCTCGGCTAGTTTTAAATAAAAGTGTCATTTTCAATTTACTTGGAACTTTAATAACTTTTTGTGCTTGTTACTTCGAGCGATACCCAGGACAGTCCATCACACAACGTCAGATCACTTTTCGTAATTCGTACTCTGTGCCTGTGAATGAAAGCAAACCGATGGTCTGCCGATCTGCCAACGGCCCATGCAGAGAGCTACCAGTACCAAAATCATCGGAAGTGGATTTTTATTTTGCCACGTGTGACACTTTTTCTGCTTATTGCACAAATTTCGGAGATCGACCATAACCTGGTCTGCCCCCTTTTCACATGTACATTGCAAGTCTGTTGGGAGAAGGAACCTCAAATCATCGTAGTGTTTAAGAGACATTTTACTTGCCCAACCTACTGAACTTTATTTTATTTGATAAACAGGTAAAAACGTCAGCAATGCAGATTCTCTGGCGACCTCGAAACAAACGAAATACGTAGACATATGAGACGGAACGAGAGGACTGAGAGACTAAACGTAGGTACTATTCCATCGGGATTCAGATTCGTAATATTTTTATTAATTAATAGTGCTTAATATTGTAACTTCGTTCGTTCGTTCGAACCGTAAGGCATTGCCACTGCCGATGATAACTGCAAATATTTACAAATAAAGTTTGCAATTTTCTGAATTTGCAAATCCGAACCCCGGGTGCGTAACTGCTAGAGTGACCCACGGATGTGCGTGTCGGACGCTGGGCCGGGGAGTATATTTGGAGGCCGGCGCGATGCGTGGGCGGCGAGGGCGGCGAGGGGGTTCGCATCCGGACGGCTGCCCCGGGGTCACGTGACCCACGGAGGGCCATTGATCCGCGCTAATCTTATCCCTCGCGGCTAAATATACCCTCGCTCCCCCACCCCTCCCCACCCCTCCCCACCCCACCCATCCCCCGCACAGGAAACCTTTCCTCGCAGCTGCGTCTTCTCCACGTCTGTTTTTCTCCGACGGGGGTCGATGGTGCGGCTGCGAGACCTGAGTTGATGGGCGACCTTAGATATAAGTGACCGATTCTAACATGTTAAGTATTCGCACTGAAATGAAAGGGAGAAGAAGTGTCCACTCTTCCTCAAAAGACAGGTGGTTTTACCTTTAGAATGTTTCGTAAGTAATCGATGACAACCGACGTGATATTTGCCAGTTCTGCGCGGCGATATTGGTCATGCGTTCGAACGTGTGTGTTCTAATAAACGATTACTATTTGCTATAATCATTGGTCTCATGAGTTGCTAAGTATGTCCTATTCGGCTTCCTATTTACTAGTTTACATTATTCTTTTGCGTCGCGTTAGCTATCGTTAAATAACGATTATGATCTATTCCCAATTCATTCCAATATTCGAAATCCTCTCCGACCGGAAATACGACAGCAGAAACGGTTTGCACAGTGGGATTTTCATCGCGTTATTCCTAACTCTAGTCACGAATGGTTGATTGATTGCTCAGTGATTCCGGTCAAAGTCTTTAGCCCCTTAGGGTTATAGACTATCTTTCATCGTGGGAGGCGGCGGTGATCTTTCCCTGCTGACAGGCTAGAACGGGCGCGGGACTACATGACCTCCTGACATGTATGGTAGTGCAGTGCGTGTAAAAGTGAGGATTGGACAAGGAAGAGGAAGGAAAGATCGCGCGCACTCCGTAGCCCGTTTCTTAGGGTACTGCTCCGGCATACGTTTGGTGTTGATCGGAGAAACCACGGAAAACTACCGATCAGAGTAGCCGGACGCAGGAATTTTCTTCGACAGCGACTGAACTCAACCCAATTGAGAAGCTAGTGTCGAAAATTCTGCCACCGTTGGGACTAGAACACTAGGACCTCCCAGCAAGAGGCCGTGCAGTGACATCGATTGATGTCACTGCGCTACCTTTCAACATACTCTGAGCCTGAGCTACCTTTCAACGTACTCGGGCCAGGAAGAAATTACTGTATTTCTCATATCACAGAGGACATAAAATTCAGATTCATGTGCATCCTGCTAGTTGAGAACGGACTTTTCAAAGAAAGGAATATAGCATAACATTAAATTATATAAATTATATGAAATCAACGTGTAATATGTTCATAGAAAAATGCTTATTCAATGGAAAGAATGCATTCTTTTTAATTATGTGAACGAATGAGAAATTTCTCACAAAAAGCAAAATTGAAATGAGGAACATAAAACGAGTATTAACTTTATTGTGAGGCAATAAGTCAAAAAGTAGTTCCATTATTATTTTCTGGATCTCAGGAAGTAAAGTTATGACTTGGAGGACTCGACAAATAAACTCTCTTGAAATACTGGAAGAAATAACATCTGAGATGTTCTTAAGTTGCACTTCAATAGAACAAAGTAATTTCTTGAAATGGTTCATCAAGATCGTTTGTCACGAATACGTACGTTATCAGAGGTAACATTATTCTACAGTATCTCTCAAGAAGCTAGATTTAAATTGAATTGTTTTGTAATATGAGTATAATTTCTATGTTGTAACGTATGTATTTATAATACGCTAAGAAATGATGACGGTTATGCACCATTAATAAGTAAGCATTGACGCGAAGCTCCGTAAATGTGCGATTGCTGGAGAGGAAATTACTAACTAATGCTGCATAAAACTTATAAATTTAATGCGAAAAATAAATGTTAACGGATTGTGGAATGAGGGGAAAGAGCACACGTAGATGCAACATAGAACACACATTACGCTGCAACTCTCTTTGACCTTCTGAACAAGTCGAAATGAAACGGCCTAGGAGCTTAAAACTAGGTTTGTGTGTACAGACACACGTGTTATGTTTCTTATGTCTTATTCTACACAATGACTCTTCTTTCGTATTATCAACTAAAGTTACTTTTTTCAGGATACTCTCACTCCTTGGTATGGGGTATCAGAAATGTTTGAAGTTGGGCGGATGTCGCACTTAGACGTTTAGTTTAAACATATTCGTAAAACTTGGGAAGAGGAATGATATCCTACATAACATGCAGTAATTATTTGAATTCGGGAATATAATTATATTAACTAACGTAATAATTTGAAATCTTAGAGCAGCCAATGATTTTTCTGTTATTAGCAGAAGTTGTGGGGTATATCATGCTTGTAGGTATATCATGTCATGTAGATATTTAGATGTATATGTAGAATGCAGATATTTTCGAATTTTTTCTTTACATTCAATTGTAGGATAGTTGAGTCGAAATTGGCAACTTTAAAATTTATATTTTCATTTCAGATGTTGAGTAAGGTTGGTGGTTACACCCAGCTAGATGTGTTATTGATCCTTCATAATTATTTTAAACGTGTAAACTAATTATTACCAAAATGGCACTAATTTAAAAATAAAATACAGATTCTACAGCAACATATTATCGTTTACAAGCAATTTCATAGTTGCCCATCTATTTCCTCAATGAAAAGAAAACTAAGGCAAAAGTGCAAATGAATTTTCTGCTAAAGTTGGTTGAATAACTTTTCCCCTTATTTAAATTGCCCAGAACATTACAAAGGGATAATCCAAAACGCAGCTCCGTGGAATGTAGCGGTTCCGGTAACTCCTCTCTGAAGAAAATAAAAAAGAAAGAAAAAAGCGCGTAAGCGAGAAAGGAGCGTAAAATGAAAAAATATTGTCCCCAGATAGCTGTAGTACATTATTATATTTGCGTTCTCGTACGAAGTTAAACCTCTCCGCGTTCGTTCCGACAAACGCGCGGGGGAACTTGGTCGCATTCAGCCGGCGCGCGCGGCGCAGCCTTTCCATGAAAATGCGCTGCCCCCCCCCCCCCCCCGCTTGGCGGCCGCCCCGCTGCCCGCTGATGCCCCGATGACCCGCGCTGCCTGAGCTGCTATCTGCGCCCTCCCGCGCCCCTCCCGCCCGCCCACCCGCCCCTACCCGCTTACGTAACCTTTCCTCGCTTCGTGACGTCTTTACGCCACTCAGAAGGGGATCCGCCTATTCATTCTTTTGTTTCACTCTCTCATCTTTCTTTATTCCTTCTTCGCTCTCTTCTAGATTCATCCGTCTTCTCTCCCCCTTTTCTCTTTCTTCTTTCGTCCTCTCACTTCTTTTGTTCTCTCTCCCTCTTGTTTCGATCTTTCCCTCTTGTTTCGTCCTCTCCGTTCTTCCCTATTTAACCCTCGCTCTCCCACTTTTTTAGTCTTCCCTCCCGTTTTCTCGTCCTCCCACTCTCCCTCTTTTCTCGTTCTCTCTTTCTCCCTATTTTCTCGTCCTCCCTCTCCCCCTCTTTTCTCGTCCTACTTTTGTCCCACTTTTGTTGCCTCCCATCACTCCCTATGATGTCTTCCTCCCTCTCTCTGCATTCTCGCCCTCACTATTCCTCTAATCTCGTTCACTCTCTCCCACGTCTTTCATCCTCTCTCCCTCTCTTGTATCATCGTCTCACCGTCCTACTTACTCCACTCTTCCTCTTCTTGCGTTCTCTTTTTTTTGGTTGTCATTCCCTCATCTCTTCTGTCGTCCTGTCCCTGGACTTTATTTTGATTCGGTTCTCTGCTCGGATAAACTCTCTTCCCCTTCTATAAGATTTGACCCACTCTTTGACCCTCTCTTTTTCCTCTATCTGCACCCCTACGCTTAGCATGTAAATGACACCTGCTGATCCTCTCCGTGATATAACGACTTGTAACATCAATAAAATATTATTGCATATTTACCAATAATGTTATCGATTCTTCTTACAGGTATTCATTTTCTTCTTTCATTTATAATGAACTTAATAGGTTCCTTATTATGCTGTATACATAGCTGTATACATTCTCTTTATGTTCCCTTCCCTCTTTTTCCTTCACCTCTTGAAACTTTTCTTCCATTGTCATTGTGTGTGATTTATATAATTTTTGTGATAGCCATACACCAAGAGAGTCATGAATAGCTTTTGGTTTTCTTAGATGAATGGATTTACACGATATATATGAGTCATTACTGCGCACTCATTTTTATTGATTTATGATTCAGTGGGTCTGGGTACGTCATTTACTAGGGTAAGTCCCGTAAGTACATACCGGTGTGTATCGTTCTTCTCCCCACAGAAATGTGAAAACTGTACATCAGTCGACGATATACGCTCCCAACTAGTATCTCGACATGTGTGGAAGTGCAGTGAATGTGTGCTTAAGGGGAGGGGTAGTGACAAAAATGAGGAAATATTGCGCTAGGTTTTTTACTCGTTTGTTGGGGCACTGCCCCAGCATTCGCCTAATGATCGGAAAAACACAGAAAACTACAGATCAGAGCGGATGCTTGCTACAATTCGTCTCTAGACAGCGTGCTGCTACCTTCGACTCGGGTATGTAGCTAGTAACGAAAAACCCCGATTCGAATACTAAGACCTCTCGGTCAGCAACGCTGCTGTAGACGCAAGGCCAAAACGGGACATCCCGGGCAGTGAGGAACTGCCCTGAGGAAGCCTCCGACATGTCAGGCGAAACGTCGACCTCTCAGCCAACGACGTGGCGTCTCCCGGATAGCCAAGAATTTATGGAATCGAGCCGCGGAAGCTTACGTGTGCAGCGACGCAAATTGTTCATCGACGACGTCACTTTGCATTTATTCCCGTTACCTTCATCAACTCTCGTCGTCATTTTGCCCCATTAAATCTGCCCCAAGCCAAATTGCGGCTTACATCCGCAGATTCGCTTTTATACGAGTACAAATCCAAACCTCATGAGCCACCCCAAATGCTCTCTGCAGCCATCCTGCTCGAACCCACACTGTCTTCCTCCGGGTTCTCCTCCGGACCATCCGCGCCATTGTTGGCTACAAGTATATTCGTCCCCATCGCCCCATCTTGTCTCCCTCTCTCCATCGTACCTCTCTCCACATCTTGCCTTCCTCGCCCCATCTTACCTCCCTTACCCTTCATTACCCCTATTCGTCCCTCCGCCACCACCGCCTCGTCCGAAACTCCCTTGGCTCCCTTCCCCAAACACTGCAGACTCAGCCCCGACCTCTTCTCTCTACCCTCTGCCCCCTTTGCTGTCCATTATCCAACTGCAGTCCCCTCCCCCTCCACTTCACCCCCTGCCTGGACGGGGAGGGGAGGGGAGGGGAGGTGGGTGGAGGGAAGGGCCGGTGGGCGCAGGAAGCGCGATAAGAAATGCATTAGCGAGGGCTGTCGCCGGCGACAATTCCGCCCGCGCTTCGCGCAGCGCCTCCCCGATTTCAATTCAGACCCCCGCCCCCACCCCGCCCCCACCCCGCCCCCACCGGCGCCTCTCTAATCCGCGACGCAATAGCAACTTATGGCGGCGAAGGGACGGCGGCCGCGCACCTCCAGGTTTCGCCCCGAGGAGACGCGGCGCGACGCCAGGGCGCCTCCGCGGACGAAAGTGAAGGCGGACGCTGCGAAAAGAACCCGCTTGGAAGGGTGAGATGAAAACTGTGAGAATGATTATTCATTTGTGATAATATAGGGTAATCTGGAATTATGTGTGATCATCTAAAAATAAGGATAAGAATTTTATGGAATAATTGGATACAATATGAATACCACCCTTGGATTTCGAACACCTTGAATGATAGAATGTGTATGTCGTAATTTCCTGAGAATATAGAGTTATATGTCCATAATTCCAAAATAAATCACTTATCAAAAACTGCTATCACCTCCCGTAAGCAAAGTTATTTGGAATTAAATTCTATATTCTTCTAGTCAAAATGTTTTATGCCAGCTAAAATTACGTTCTCTCTGGCTCTTGAGCAGCTGTCAACCCGTCTAGAAGACGAAAGGAAGAACGCAGCCATGTTAAAGGTTAACCTACGTTGACTGTCGGCAAATCGGTTTCAATAAGACAAGTGTGGTGAAAGTGGATTGGAGCTGTTTTAAACGTTTTTAGTGAGCTACAATTAACGTTTAATAAAGCTAATATTTTCAAACTACAGAAGGCTTTTTCGAACCAAGTCCAAAAGAAGATATTAAAAGGTTGTTTAATTATGAAAATACAACTATAAAATACAAACTCATTTGTTTTGCCAAATTTGAAACGCACCTTCACTGGGAATTTGATTTCAAGTATGTGGTAGGTTGGGTGAGGATGCGTTCATCAAAACATTACGAAGGGCACTCCCTTGTTTCGGTCAAAAAGGTCTGTGTACACATAACTCACTCGAACCATATTTTCCACCCCAAAACAACCCTCACACCCACGAACGGAAAAACTAACAGTCGCGCGGACGAACGGACGGACGAAAGAACGAACGAACGAACGGAATGACGGGCAGACTGACGGGCGAACTGACGAACGGACTGACGGATGGAATAAACAACTGAATGACAAACGGACTGACAAACGGACTGTCAAAGGGACTGACAAAGGGACTGACAAATGGACTGACGAAGAGACTGACAAGGGACTGTCGAACGGACTGACGAACGAACTGATGGACGGATTACGAACGGACGGGCCGACGGACAACTGACAGACGCACTGACGGACGGACTGACGAACGAACGAAATGACGAACGGACTGAAGAACGAACGGACTAACGAACGAATGGACTGACGAACGGACTGACGAACGAACGGACTGACGAACGAACGGACTTACGAACGAATCGACTGACGAACGAACGGACTGACGAACGAACGAAATGACGAACGGACTGACGAAAAACGGGCAGACGAACGAACGGACTGACGAACGAACGGACTGACGAACGAACGGACTGACAAACGAACGGACTGACGAACGAACGGACTGACGAACGAACGAACTGACGAACGAACGGACCGACGAACGAACGGACTGACGAACCAACGGACTGAAGAAAGAACAGACTAAAGAAAAAACGAACTGAAGAAAAACCGGACTGAAGAAAGAACAGACTAAAGAAAAAAAGAACTGAAGAAAAACCGGACTGAAGAAAGAACAGACTAAAGAAAAAACGAACTGAAGAAAAACCGGACTGAAGAAAGAACAGACTAAAGAAAAAACGAACTGAAGAAAAAACGGACTAACGAAAAAACCGACTGACGAAACAACGGACTGACGAGAAAACAGACTGCCAAAAAACGGACTGATGAGAAAACGGACTGACGAGAAAACGGACTGACGAGAAAACGGACTGACGAGAAAACGGACTGACGAGAAAACGGACTGACGAGAAAACGGACTGACGAGAAAACGGACTGACGAGAAACCGGACTGACGAGAAACCGGACTGACGAGAAACCGGACTGGCGTGAAACCGGACTGACGAGAAAACGGACTGACGAGAAAACGGACTGACGAGAAACCGGACTGACGAGAAACCGGACTGACGAGAAACCGGACTGACGAGAAACCGGACTGACGAGAAACCGGACTGACGAGAAACCGGACTGACGAGAAACCGGACTGACGAGAAACCGGACTGACGAGAAACCGGACTGACGAGAAACCGGACTGACGAGAAACCGGACTGACGAGAAACCGGACTGACGAGAAAACGGACTGACGAGAAAACGGACTGACGAGAAACCGGACTGACGAGAAAACGGACTGACGAGAAAACGGACTGACGAGAAAACGGACTGACGAGAAAACGGACTGACGAGAAAACGGACTGACGAGAAAACGGACTGACGAGAAAACGGACTGACGAGAAAACGGACTGACGAGAAAACGGACTGACGAGAAAACGGACTGACGAGAAAACGGACTGACGAGAAAACGGACTGACGAGAAAACGGACTGACGAGAAAACGGACTGACGAGAAAACGGACTGACGAGAAAACGGACTGACGAGAAAACGGACTGACGAAAAAACGGACTGACGAAAAAACGGACTGACGAAAAAACGGACTGACGAAAAAACGGACTGACGAAAAAACGGACTGACGAAAAAACGGACTGACGAAAAAACGGACTGACGAAAAAACGGACTGACGAAAAAACGGACTGACGAAAAAACGGACTGACGAAAAAACGGACTGACGAAAAAACGGACTGACGAAAAAACGGACTGACGAAAAAACGGACTGACGAAAAAACGGACTGACGAAAAAACGGACAGACGAGAAAACGGACTGACGAGAGAACTGACTGAAGAGAAAACGGGCTGAAGTGAAAACGGACTGACGAGAAAACGGACTGACGGAAAAAAATGACTGACGAAAAAACGGCGTTACTGTTCCGAGACAGCGACGACAATGCTGCCTAGCGATATCTGGCACCTACATTATTATTATTATTATTATTATTATTATTATTAATTGTTGTATGGATACTGCGAGACTCAGGTCATTAGGACCGCTCATCAGCCTGACCACATAAAAAATAGTGTAGTGTACGAGATAAAGAGTACAGAAAACAAATTAGCAGAAAGCGTATAGTATACATGTTGGTAGTTAGTGACACCAACATTATATGATTGCAATACGAACCTAAAATTGCATTTTAATATACAAAGATGCTAATTGAAGATACGATTTGAACCGCGTCACCTTCATTCACCCGATTGACTCCACAACCCACATCACTGATTCACCGCGCGCCCCTAGAGGAAAATATTTAGTCGGGTAATACCCACAAGGCAGGTTCGTCCTAAAAAAATTGCAAGCTACGCTAAACTGAAATATTTGGTCTTTCGAATATGTTTTCCGACCTTTGTTTATGTTGCCCAGTGGTTTTCTTACTTAAATCGACGTCTGCACCTGTGGATAAATCCACACTTATTTTACTACGTAAGTACGTCGTAAGGGAGAGAGTAAAAATAACTTAAATGTCCTTTTTATCTTTTACAAACCCATACATTAAGCTATTCTTCAGAATCTTTTCTCCCTCGCCCTCTGACATCGCCCCATTGAAATGGTATATCCAATTCATCTTTTGTTTCCCTGCAATGGGAACATGTTTTGCGTTTTTGTTTTGGAAATTCGTTTTTATTGTTTTCCACACAATACGCTTTCATACTGGGAACAATTTGTACTCTACTCATATTCACGTTCGCTTAGTTATGCTTAGGTGGAGTTAGAGTGGCTTATTTCACTGGTGCGTTCAGCGAAATGTTAAACGGATCGTTCTCGATAATCAGCCAACACCATATTCCAAGGAAGAGTGCAATAGTTTGCTGAATATTTTTTTCCGAACTCAACGAAGAATATATGCTGTCCAGTCACTGAAATGTGACCACCGCCTATGTTTTCATGTAAATGTGCACAACCCCCACTGACAACAGAAGGCAGAGGTTATATAAAGTGTCGTGGAAATAGAATGGAAGTTGAAAATTATGCAGTATTTGTCGCAATGCAGTAACGGAGCGATTTACCGGACATCCAAAAGGGCATCATCGTTGGCTTTCGTGTCAAGAGCAGCAATTCCGAAACAGCTAAGTTTGCAAAGAACTCGCGTGCCGAGGTAACGAATACCGTGCATGGCAAAATGGCGATGTCCAAAACCGACGGTGGCGCACCACGGCCGTAGATGACAGGAGAGAAGGACGGCCGCGGAGATGTGAACGAGCGGGCAGACATGCAACTGGAAGCAACTGACCGCCGCGGATGAACCAAGGATCTATCATCAAGATGTCCTCAACAAACGTTTAGCGAACGTGAATGGGCTGATGTTATTCACTGGCGTCGAAGAAAGGAATTTGCACGCCAATACAGCAACTGGCCGTTCCCTACCTGGTAACAGGTGGCCGTTCCAGGTGAATCACATTTTCTGCTCCGTCAGACGGTTGTGGCGCACACGCCTGAACGCAAACACTCTGCAACAATTGCCGGAGGGTGCAGGCCGGAGGAGGGAGCGTGACTATATGACGAATGTTTTCGAGGCATTCCCTGGATGAGTTCTTCATTCCGGAGGGCACTATGAATCAACAGGAGTATACTGCCGTATTTGGGCATTCTTATCCGGGCTCATGTGCAGATCCCTTTTCCTAAATTAGACGTCATCAAGCAGCAGGACATTTCAACGTGTCAAACACCTTGCAATGCACGTGCGTCGATTCAAAACAATCGTCTACGCAGTGCTTTCCAGTTCGCTCCGGCAGCGTCTACTTTGCCTAGTGACAGTCGAACTCACAGTTGAGTAAACTCTCGTTAACATGAATGCCGATGTACGGAAATAATCAGTAATCGTGTTACAAATATTTGTTTGTATACCAGAATTAAAAACGCCCTTTTCTATTGCAAGAAATCATTCGTAATCGGGCATTTTACGGCACAAATAGTGACTTAACTTGCGTAATTTGTGCCAGTAAAATACGTATGATTATCTTATACATTTATAATGCTGTTATACCAAAAAATAGTGTATGCAACTTGTTTATAATGTTGCTTTATTGCGTTCTAACGAATTTGAAAACTCTCTCCTAACGTCACTCGTTTTCAAAACGTGTACTCATGCAATAAAGCTTAACATTATATACTAATTGCATAAACTACTAGTGTTATCCGACGTATAATACAAAAAATCGGATGACACCGAAATCACTTCCGTGCGCCCCGGGGAAGTTTCGCATTCCGAATTAACTGGATTTTTTCTCGGCTGGAAATGCGTTAAGGCATAAAGGAAAGTGTGGACTGCTCTGTTCAATTGAATTAACGGTGCTCTGAACAATGCATCACCTAAAGAAAATGAGCATTCATTTTTCCTAACCCCATCTTCTCTCAAAAAGTTTAAACGAATAGTAGTATAATTTAGTAATCATATATTTTATGTAGATTATATTATGTTTTTGATTCCATTACTCTCATAACTCAATCTATTTTTGCAAATCCAGTGGTGAATTTTCAGTATTTTAGTCATTATATTGCAGGCTACAACTGTGAGAAAGGTGATGCAGTTTGTTTGAGCACTGCTGTACGATCTGGTGGATTTGGTTCATTGAGTAAAATGCGGCGCGGCCGCTGGGCGGAAGAGCCAGGACTTAGATTAGATTAGATTTATTAATAATTCTGCAATTAAGTGTGAGAACGTGGTGGCAGAATACACTAACTTAACATTACAGAACTTAACAACTATACAAAATCTACAAACTTTACAAAATCACGTGAACATTTCACCGTGCAATCTTTCATAGAACTCCACTTCACCAAACTTTACTTCACCGCACTGCGATACAGCGAGCTGTAATGTCTTTCTTACTCGTTTCTCTCAGTTTCACAACGTCACTGCACTGCACATTATAATAATAATAATAATAATAATAATAATAATAATAATGATGATAATAATTATAATACTTAATTACAAAGAAGACATAGTTAATTACACTGAATTGTATTAAATATATTTATAACATATCTACATTCAAGACGCCTTTAATTCTACATCCAGTCAGCAGTGCTTCTGCAGACGCGCGGGGAGTTGCACGAATCCTTCTCCGCTAGATAACGCGGAGCCAATGGCTTATCATGGAATATGCGCTGAGGTGCTCTCGTGGGGAACACAGCCATAATCATGATCGCACGTGCGTTCTTGCCTGGGGATCGAGCTAGTACTAGCGAGACTCTGACTGCAGAGTCCTGTGTCTGCAAGGTTACAGTACATATTTACACTTCACTGAAATGCTTTTGTGGCTAAAGCAGCCCGCGATGTCAAACCGTTATTTGTCCACCCGAACTCCAATTCAATCCCCAGTATTTGCTTCATTGATGAAAATAATAATCCAGTTGATTTTGATGGGGCAAATGTAACGGTTGTTTTGAATGTTCAGATTTGAACATTGAATTGAATTTTTGGTGAACAAAGCGAGCTGTCGGCAGGTTTTCTCTGGATTCTCCTCCGGTCGAGAGCTTAGAAATGTCCCAGTTGGTGCAGTGTCCCGCTTGTTGGGAGATACCTGATAGAGAAACCCCCCTAAGTCGACTTGTAGATGAGCGCTGTATTGTCCTAACCAGAGGGCAAAATCGCTGACATTTTCCGAGGTCAAAATATGCACTTCACTTGTTGGGAAAATGTGATAAGCTGTTGACGCACTCGAAACAGGAATCAATCAATTACTCAATCTCCGGATTCTCCCATTTCCTCTTTCTCTCATTCCACCCTCCCTCAGTTACATTTATCATTTCAATAAGGCAGCTCCATTTGGATGTCAGCGATATGCTCGGTTAAATCGCACATTAGCCAGGCTGTGTGGATAAAGATGTATAACGACGAAGATGCAATGCAGATTTCAGATTTCTGCAAATATCACGTGATTGTCTAAGTTAGAAGCGTTTTATAAGTTTATAAGAAAAATATTGGCATAAACATGTGTTGCAAATTCTGCGCGGCACATACTCAAGTTTATTTTACATACATCGCAAAGGCCAAACTCCGAAGGCTCGTTCGAACTCGGAAATGTGTTGCGAATCGTCAAAACAGTATGTAGTGAGGTTAGGTGGTGGTGTGTTTATAGAAATTTACGACAGGCAAAGTGGAACTCGAAACTCGAAATCTTATTTCTCACTAACCTTATAAACTTTCCACAAGCAGACTAATCCCTCTTTGTCACATGCATCTACTATTTCTGATCACCGTAATGTATTTTACCTACCATTATCACCACGTATTGGGTAACGTAAGCTTCGTTGGGCTATGCTTCATCCTAAGAATCTTGTGATTCTGTTCTACTTTACACTTTATCCACATTCGGACATTAACCAGGTAATATAAACGTTAATGATATAATTCAAATCGGGAGAGGTGGCTCAGAACATCCAATAATGTCACAGCAATGCCTCTGACCGGGAGGTCCTAGGTTCGAGTCCCGATGGTGGCAGGATTTTCGACACTAGCTATATAGCTTGGACGAGTTCAGTCACAGTCCCTGCCTGGAGGAGAATTCTCTGATCGGTAGTTTTCCATAGTTTCTCCAATCAAAATCAGGCGAATGCCGAAGCCACAAACGGGCCACGGACCGCGCGCGATCATTCCTTCCTCTTCCTTGTCCCATCCTCACACCTTACTTACACACACTTAGACTTGCACTCCATTACCAGGAGGCTTACGGGACTAATGACCTTAGCAGTTGGCGCGCCTGCAATCAGGCGCGTCAGGCAGGCGCCTGGAATGATTATCAAATTCAGGGAGAGAGGGGTGGGAGGGATAAAAAGACAGAGGAGAGCGTGTCACCATAAACCAGTAGCGAGTGGGTTCGTTTGCGCTTAGATTTCCCTGTAACGGGTTTAGTAGGATGAATCCCTTCTCTAGATTTAATATCACTAACCACTTAGCGCTTGTATATCAGAGCTCCCGGGAAGCACTCGAAACTTGTTCCGCCACTTCTCCCCCCCCCCCCCCCAAGTTGGCTCTTCCGGCGATGAAGCGTCACATCCGATTATTAATTGGGAGAAACCCGAGACATCGTTAGGCGAGTCTCTGCAGTAATTAACTGTTTCTTTCGCACGAACTACAAGAGTAACGCGAGAAGATGGTAGAATTGGGAGGGGAGATCGTATCTTGGGAACTTCTGAATTTAAAGAGGAACTCATCATCAGCTGCAGGGTTGTAGAAATTAATATGAACACACTCTTCTTTAATGATATAACATTATTCGTGATTGCATTTAATTTTGCGTCTTTGAATGTCGATATATTTATCTTCAGATTTCATTTACGGAAGGATTCTGTAATTGAAATTTTGCGAGTGTGTGATCTCTACATCTGTTGGTTATAACTGATTTAGTGTCGCATTATATTTTGATAATGATTATTAATTTAAAGAAACGATGATCTTGAGTGGCCAGGCGCAGTGGCCTTGAGCAATCCGCAAATTTTCGTATTGTTGATCATCCGAAAATGCCATGATTTACTATGTCATGGAGGCGGGAAAGATAATGTGAAAATAGTGTGTGTGAGACTGGTGAAATCCATGTCGACACGTGTCCAATAGCCAATAAAATTCAAAACCAAAATCGTCTAATAAATAGTTGACCTAGGTGCGTTGCTCGGTTTTCGCATAAAGATACTTCACAAGAACACCAATAACTGACTTTCTCGAGACGTTTAGGAGAAAAAAAGAAACGTGAAGTTTAATGAAATTTACAAGTTTTATTGAAGATATATTTTAATATCACAGACAAGGCTCTGCGTTGCCCCTTATTATTCATTTTTCACAATCTATTAGACAAAAAATTTATCTATTCCCTCCCTGTTTGTCCACTGCGCCCCTCTCCTCTCAACCTCACCCCTCTACCTGCTCTAACCCCGCCTTTCTCTACCCAACCGTAAACCACCGATCTATTTCACTCACTTTCTCACTAAAATAATCAATAAATTATACTAAAAAAATAAAATGTCTCAACTCACGTCTACGTTATCTGTGATTTTTCGTACCTCTTGTCAATACAATAAGGAGACTTCTACAAACAAATAATTAAGTTTGTCACTCATTTAGCATTAGAACAAGGATTTACTTGTTCATGATTCATGATTTTTTCCATTAAATTATCTCTTACCTAGATGGAATTATGATCAAATTCCAACTTGCAACTTTAAGTATCGTATATGTAACGAAAACTAGGAAAGTTTATGATTCTCAAATGGAAACTGTATACATTTCGCAATTAATCAATACGTAGATAGATACGCTCTCAGTTCACTAATAGTTACGCTCTCGTTTTACTTGTTAGATATTTTAACAATGAGTACGCTACCAAGATGAGGCTCCGTATTCTCCAAAGCAATTGTAAAAAAAACACATATTGGAGAAACTTCTTTTACTCGCAACGACGCGGTGCATGCATTTTTTTTATCATTCGAAAGTATTCATGCCAAATTTGTGAGCAGTAACTCCAGCGCTCCTATTTTTTTATGAAACATGCAGCTGTAAACAGTTTAATTGCTATTTTGTATATTTTATTCTCTATTCGTACATTGTTGCGTGTTATTGCCTTCAATACGGAGCTTGATATACACAGCGTAGCTTACCTGGATCGAGAGGACCGTGGTTACGAAAGAAATATGAAAACAGTTGAATGATGCCTAATGTTCACTTATGGAGGGAATAATCAAATGGAATTATGTGAGTAGACAAACAGAGTTAAGTTAACATCTAGTTCATTTGTAAATAAATGAATCGCAATCATTAAAATTAGGCACAAAATAGAACCTTGTGTGAACCCCGGCGTTCACCAGTGGTGTCGTAAGCAGTTCACTCGCGACGATCAGGAGGAGAATAAAAGGAATGAAACATTCAAATATTTGCCTTTGTCAGTTAAAATCAAAACTGTAGCTTTTTTTAAAATTTTCTCCGAGTTCCTGGGTATCTTACGAAATCATTCGCTACTCTCACATGACCGGAGACTACACAAATTTATTTCAATTTCTGCGCGCACTGGAAACTAGTAATAAAGATACAAGTATGTAAAAAGTCACTTAAATTATTTCATAATATTTACCAAAATTCTTCACCTTAATTATAGTAAATAGAGATTAATGATATGCAGAAATGTTAACTTCTTACGCATTTTTAGATAAATCATGTGTAATTCCTTGTACTGAAAACAACTGCAATGTGGTAAATAACAATTCAAAATTGCGCTTCTACGTTATTCTTGAATATGCTAAAAATATTCACGTTGAACAAATGTAGATTCACTATAAAAATTGTATTTTGTTGATTATGTTTTCTCTTTATCTATTTATTGTCGCTTGTTGCAGAATTGAATTTGTGGAAGTGAATCGTATAAATTAATTTTAGCTCCCTCTCTGGTATTTGAAATATTATTTCAAATACGAGAGAGGAATCTAAATCTTTGTTACTCAAGTGTTCATGAAACTGAAAGAAAGAAAAAATAAATGTTTTTCATTGCACAAACGGCAGTAGATAGAGCATTTTATGTGCTAGCCTAGCAATGTGCTACGACTCCGGGATCTTCTCTGCTTGAGTCGTTCGGTGCTTTCCGGGATGGAGCTCATGTTTCTTAAGAGACCCGGAGTATAAAAATTCTGCCCATGCGCACAAGTTGCTCCCATTCTTTCTTTATCCTCACTGTTGTTATTCTTCAGCTGCTTCAACTTGCTCAGTTCCCGCGGTTAAATTCCTTAGGACCGGCAGAAGGCTTCGTGGATTGTACATTGGATTTGTTTTATTCAGGTTATTACTGGGACGTCGATGTCAATTAAAGAAGAAACTACTTTAACACCACATCCCTTTAAGAGGTAATATTAACACATACATAGAGAAACGTGTCAAGACTTTAGGGCTCACAACTTTTTGTGTGTGTGTGTGTGCCTGTGTTATTTGTCCCATTACATCGTGCATTGCACTCCATATTAAATTAACACCAAACAATGTCCCAATATAATATGGTACGGATTATTAACGCAGTGGTAAAAGTTGGCAGTAGCTGTGTGACGTAGGAAGATCTCTCCCCCCCCCCCGACACCCCGCACTGCCTGACGCCAGAAAACTTGCGTAAACGTAAGCCGCAACGGGTGCCCAGGGCTTCCGCGGGCGTTCTGTAGAGATAGCGCTGCGGAGAAGAGCGGCTCCTCGCGAGACGAGGCGCGGCAGCGCGGTGCTCGCCTGTCGTCTGCGCCGAAAGTTCCCGCGAGAGATGTTGCTCTCCGAGTTGCGCGCGCGTGCCGCCTCGAGTTGCCCGACGCGGTCGCTCGACATTGTCGTTCAACGCGGGGAATGACGCCAGACCCATCGTAAATTGGCGCAACACGCTCTTCCGAATATTTCTCCTAGTTGTGACGTAGGAAAGTATGAAAAATTACACAGAATTGGTTGATTTATTGATTGTTAGATTTATTGATTCCAGGCCCGCCACTAGGGTCATGAGTCTCGTAAGTGTAGTGCATGTTTTATCGAGGGATATGGCGGTTTCCTTCCGTCACTGGATGGCGAGATCCAACGCCGAACAGCCCATGGGCTTAGAGGGTCTTCCTTAACCAGGTGTAGCTGTGTGGGTTTGCTCGGGAGGTGGCAGTAGTCTACTAGCGGTCCGTGGCCCGTTTGTTAGGGTACTGCTCCGGCATTCGCCTGCTGTTGATCGGAGAAACCAAAGAACACTACTGATCAGAGCAGCCGGCCGTTAGAATTTTCCTCCAGGCAGCGACTGAATGATAAAGGAAATAGAAAGTAATTAACGCGTGTCTTCTGATTTTGTCTTCTTTATGGATCGATCGATTACACGGAGGTAGCTACCGGCTAAGCCAGTTAGGGAACTGTTGCCTCTGCAGCGGCTCTGACCAGGATACCCTAGGGTTCAACTCCCAGCTGTGGCAAATTTTCGACGCTAGATAGATTGAATTCAGCCGCTGTCTGGAGGAGAATTCTATAGACTCCCTGCAATGATCGGTAGTTTTCTGTTATTTCTCCGCTTTAGGTCAGCCAATTGTGGCGATTCGTAAATTGTGTACAAAATGTTAATAGTTGTTTACGAAATAAATATCGTAATACATTTTCGTACGAATCAGAGATTTATGAAATATGGTCAATGGTTCGAATGTATTTTTCGTCTTCATTATGTAGTCTGCAAATTCTGCTTCCAATTAATTACGCCACGTTTCTTTTGTTACCGATACACGTGACCGCTAAACTACTGTTTCAGGAAAACTTTCGAAAGTGTCCATGATCAATTTCAAATTTGCTACATGGGATAATTTTAAAATGTTATAAGAATTCGAGTTATGATAAATGATGTATGCATGAAGGAATCACACCATAAAACTACAACAGCATAGATGCTAAACTTTTCTATTATGAGTCCATGGTTGCCAAGAAGAGATAAATTATTTTTCAGAAGACGATTGAGAATCGAACTAGGATACACGTACATATATCTTCTGACGAATTCCAAGATCATATCAACAATATTATGTTATTCAAGACCAAATTTAGCAACTGTTATTGTATAATGTTCTGCCATGTGTTGGGACATTTAGATATATTTGGTTATTTGAATTCCTACTAACGATGTGGTAGTTGATGTAAAGGAAGGCCCCGCAAACACATGTTTCGCGTGCGCTAGCGTCAGAAATCCGCCCGCGACTGGATAGGAACTCTGGGGCCGCCCGGTCAGAGCGAAGCGGAGGCATCATGCCAAAACAAAAGACGTTGCTAAGATTTCCGGCGCTGGTTGAGGCTATTGGGGCCGAGCTTGCGCCTGCGCCCTGTGCTTGGCACGGGGAGCGCGAGGCCAGCGCCCGGCGCCTGCGTAACGCGGCTCCCGGCGCGGAGGGATACTGTGTCGAGCCGCTGCGGCGTCGGGTTCCCCCGCGATGAGCCCGAGTCCCGTCTTCTCACATTTCGCTTGCCCTCGTTCTCCGCGCGCCGGCTTTGCCTGCGCCCTCTGCTGGCTGCTTCAGGCGCTTTTACCATTTCACTTCATCCTATACATTCATATTAATCGAGTCAACTGTTCGTAGTAACCGAGTAATGCTCCCGTCCGTCATTCACAGATCGACATCTTCCGGTCAACCATTGGGAGGCACAAGGTCCTCATTCGATGTGGCTCGGTCTAGTGAGAGGGAGTACTCTATCCCTTCCTGATCCAACGAGACAATTCTAAAGACAACCAAAAAAACGTGTTCTTTCCTTCTGGATGCCTTTGAGTGCAGTTTTCAGTAAGGCTTTGAAGGGTGACTTCCTATTTCCCGCATGTCAATATTCTCGCTAAGATCGCACTGGATATCCTACGACATTCACGAAATGTCCTTAACACTCTGGGAAAAAAAACTCTTTGATCAGAATTACGAGCGTAGGAAACCTCAGACTGCATTTTTCTTGAGCAGTGATGGCAGTAATGGTGCAGAAGGCGTACTCATAAAATGTATCATATTATTCTTTATTTGTAATGATCTGCAAAAGATGCCTCAGAAACAGACCAAATTGTCAAAAATGAAAGCAAGATATTTAATGCGCGTCGAATCAAACTACTGTAGTTATACATCTGCAACGGAAATCACACGGAATATGACAGTCGTTCATTTAAGCGTTTTTGCTTGATAGCGTGGCGCCGATGGCTGTCGTCGTCCAAGGCGTCGATGCTGCTTCTGCCTTTACGGTTTACATAAAAAATCTTGAATCTCAGAAACGCATTAGATTCTAATGAATTTTTATTCCAAAATACTTCTTTGAACATACAAGCCGCCTTATTTTGGTTCAATCACCTTAATTTACAAGCTCCTCGTGGTTGATGCCAACATTAGCCAGATGAAGGCAGAAATGATGCGCTGATAGTCATTCACACAGCTTTACCCATGCCTGCCCGTCTGGCTAATGTGAGTTCAACCCCTAATACATTAGTCATATTTCGGTCTCAACCGTGGCCTACATCCCATGTGCTCGTAGTGGCCATCTTTTGTGCGAACGAGATTGCTTCGATGTGTTTGGCCTTTGGCGTCCATGTTCTCCGTCGCCGTCCTTCCGTTCCCCGCATCGTCCTCCGCCCTCGCGGAAGTGCTCCCGGCCTGCCCCCCCCCCCCGCCCCCTCCCCGCTTCCGTTTGCTTGCGCGCGTCGCGTTTCGCTATGTATGAGCTCTCAGCATGCAGGCGACGCCGCCGCCAGCAAACGAGTGGCGTATCAGGACGCAGCGGCCTTACGCAGGGAGGGGGGGGGGGCATTTTAGATGGTGGAGCCGGCAGGGAGCTAGCAAATCATGGCCATACAATATTTTTTTTATATGCGAATACTTTTCTGTCTGCAGATGTGTTACCCTGCAGGACAAATGTTTGTCTACATTGTCCCCAAAACTATAAGAGTATTAGGGACACAACCTTGAGAAAGATGGGATTTTATTCCTTATTTGTTTGTCTGTTTTTTGAAATAACGTAACGGAAATTTTATTCCTTATTTGTTTGTTTTTTGTAATAACGTAACCTTCCTTTTTAGTCAGTCTCAGTAAAAGACGTTGCTTTTAGAGCATGCAAAGCGCGCTCAAAGCGTGCTTAAAGTTCCATTTTTAGCACTAGTGCTAAAAGTGAGATAATGCTCAAATGCAAAACTGTGAATGTAACAAAGAAAACAAAATACTTTCGTCTGATTCCATCAGCTACTACCGACCTTAACTTACACACACACGCGCGCACACACACACAACACACACACACTGTTGACCGCCCACACTCTCTCACATGCACTACACCGCAGCACAGCTCCCCCTGCGAGGGCAGACCGCGTGAGCCGGTGGGTTGTTCGGCTGGATCTCGCCGTCCAGCGCCGGGAGATAATCGCCACGACCGCGATGAAATGTGCACTACAATTACGGGACTCATGACCCTGTTAGTCTCGCGTCCGGAACCACTAATCAGTCAATGAATCGGCTCCTGTAATCGAAGTATTCTAAAGATTTAATTGATGATTCTGCATTTTCTTTGAATTAAAAGCTACTCTACGGAGGAGTCGAAGGAAAATGTCAGACTAAATACACCGTGGAAAAAAGTGAAAAAGTCTGAATAATAAGTTAACTGCAAAAATTGAAGGACGACTTGTGTTTTACGGTAGAAACAACATGATCACAAATGGAAGTAAAATATTCATTAATCAATTTTGGAGATAGAACTTTTGCGGACCCCACCAGAAATCTTCCCGGATCTCCAGGAGTTCACAAGCCTCGCCTTTTAGCACTGCTGGCCTGCGAAAAGTTTTCATTAAAAATACCATGATGATTCCACGGATATGTATTCATTTCTAAGAAAGGATTTTTTTTTTAAGAAAGGGTGAATATTATTTTGAACTTAACAGTAGGTATGATATAATTTATAGTAAAAAAGGCTTATACCTCTTTCCCTATTTATTAAAATTATCTTCTTTATAATTCTATGTAGCTATCTTTACATATTTATTTTCTTTATTCATCAGGATTAAAGCATATCATATTTAGTATGAAGTTCCTAACTTTTAAAAGGATCACGAGATAACGTCTTTGATGCCATGTGTTATAAAAAATTACTTCTCATTTTGATGGGAAACTTTTTCATTCGGTTGTGTAAAGATGAGTCGGGAATTAGTTCCAAAACTTTCTTTTTCTTTCGCTTACTACTTCCTAACTTAATACTTCTCCTAAAGTAATCCTGTCAAGTTATTTCAGTTCGTTAATGTTCATGCAACAAAATCCCAATTCATATTAATTTATTCAAAACATTTCTAAAGTTTGGATAAAAAAAGATTTTAGGCTAACAAATAAGATTCGTTGAATAATTTGGGGTACTAACAACTGTAACACCAAATGACAAAAGTAACACTTTTTCTAAAAAATACATTAAACGGCTATATTGTGAAGAAATCAGCTTCACGTTCAGCACTGACCGATCGCCACAATCGTTTACTTCGTATTACCAGCAAAGTCTTATCTGTCAAACTCTTCCGCAGATGAGGCGTTAAGGAACGCAGATCATTCTGAAATAATTGCATAAGCAATATTGTGAATATTTTTAATAATTTCTGATTGTCTATATTTTATTAGTCTAGTTGTCGAAAGCTGAAAGCTCTTCAGGGCCATTGCACTACTGGCAAAGTACATGATCTTGGCTGTCCGGGTGACGCCGCTTCGAAGGCTGTGTTGCAACTAGGCAACACAGCCTTCGACGCGGTGTCACCCGGACAGCCAAGATCATGCACATGACTCTGGCCGCGGAAACCTACGACTTCATTTACTGGCAAAGTAGTTGAAAATGTGTACGCGTTGATAGAGAGGAAGTCTCGCTATATTCCCAAACAGGGATAGCGGGCAGCGAGAAATTTCTAAAACCTAGATCCAATATGCGATAGAGATTATTTTATTTATGTAGACCTCGTTTATGTCATTTTTCATACTTAAAGTTTGGCTGTGCGTGCTGGTATGAAAAGGAACATATACATTGGTGAATACAGTATTTTGTGATAATAAGGACATTTAAGAGCTGGCATGAATGGTAAGGGTATCGGTCTAAGTGATTAAAAGCTGGCTTCAAGATTCGGAGTGTGGCGAAATCGAATAATGTCCTGGACAAGAACAAGATTTCCTTGTTTTTCAAATATGTCTCGAAAAAGGACCTCGCATTCTGCTTATCGCATTGGTGTATAGCGTCTAGAATTGTGGAGAGTAAATATCTCCTGCCGCAGAAGCCCTAACAAAAAAATTCAAATCGGTATTAAATGATTTGTAGAAGTTCATTAAATAAACCCACAACTTCTTTATCTCGTATTAAATTTTTATACCACATGTTAACATGCCCATAGTATATATTCAGCCTTATTAAGATTTTTTTCGTGCCTAAAAGTTGTGACCGCACTGGCGTCTTTTAAAAATCTTCGTTTCTTATCTTTCAGTGACTCTTCCATTCTACTGACTTGAGATCCAAGAAGCTCGTGTTTCTACTGTTTGAAGCTTGATACTTTCATTTGGTGGACTCTTGAGATCCAAATTTGTTACTAAAATGAACCCAGAACTTCTCTTGTGTTAAATTTTTATTTCATACATATACGGGCCAAAAATCTCGAGTCCATTTAGAAGCATTTGTTTCGGGTTCAAGGTTCAGTGACGTTTACTCTGGAAATGAAAAATTGTCCCTTTTGTTTTGAATTTTATTATTTTATTTACGTCAAAACAGTCAAAAACTGTGTGTTTTGTATTATGGGGAGAAGTTAATTTGAAGTTTCATTTATGTCCAGAAGCAAAACAAGGGGCTATCTCAGCATTTGTTCAAGGATCAGGGTAACTGGGCAAAAACCTGATCGAGATGGGGTCAATAGACCCAGAAGCAGAAGTAGAATACTTGTTACAGTTTCTTTAGAATTAAACATCCAAATGGTAAATAATATATGAAATTCTATTGTTAAAATTAATAATACTTTCCTTTTAGATGCTTGGAATACTCTCTAATTGTACAGAAACAGTTGTGCAACAGAAACGATTTTACTTGGGACTTCTACTTTTGCATCGAATTTAATCGTTAATGTCATCTGGCAAGGAAAAGTAAAATAATGTACATGCATTGTATGTGAATTTTTTGTAGTGACCTCTTGATACTGACACCTGATTTGATTACTACGTCGAGAGTTGTAGTTATAAATATCAGCGTTTGCTGAAAATATATTTCCGCCCTTAAGTAAGTCATTTTTGGCAAAACCACTTATTCATATATCAAGAGACAATGTAATGGTAAAATATCTAGATTAATAAAAAGAGGGTTACCAGAATCACGTGGGTGAGATTACATTATTATTTGTGCAATTCTTTTTTAGTAATCTAAAAGTCTGAGAGCTATAAGATGTATTTGTCCAGAATATTAGGCCATGTCGCAGAGAATGTGTAGTGTCGACGGAGTCCCGTCTTCTGCCAACGCGTGGTCGTATGGACTCGCCAGTGCAAAGTGAGACTTGTGACGAGCGCTTTTTGGAGGGGGAGGGGGAATGTAGAGGGTGCATCGGGCAGAAGAAGTCGTAACAATATTAATTAAAAACTCTATTAGAGTTTCATAGAACTTTACTGCATGAATAAACCAGAACTTTGTAGATAGTTGTTTATTCACACATGAAGTCAACTTCAGTCCAATTAATGGTGTAATCTCCACGTGTAAGCATTTGTGTTCCTGTTTTCCTGGAAATAAATATATCTCTTGCCGTTAAAGTGCGTTGTGTTGCCAGAGCGACTCGTATTGTGCTGACCTCAGATCCGACGAAAGTGCATGTGTAATGTGTGATTCACTATACATCGCGTTTAGTTACTGTCTAAGGTTATAAAACATACTAATAAAAATATATTTTGACATTTTTCTGAGTATTTCATGCAATTTTATTACACTCTCAAATAATTTCAGAACAATTTCCGTGGTTAATTTTTCAGTTACATGTGAGCGAGTAATCTCGTGTTCATTTTAAAGCGAGTGCATTTGGGAGCGAATTTTCAGCGCTTTCAGTTACATTGTTCGTTAGCACTCGTAATTATTTGACCCTTGTCTTTAAAGAGCGTTGTGTTGTCACAGGGTTTTGTGTTTAGCTGATCTCAGATTTAAGGAGCCCGCAAATTTAGTAGTGTTTACCGTACGGTTCAAGATGCACTTCAGTGATGTATAAAGGCTAGCGTTAGAAAAAGCCCCAGCAGAAACACACATCAAAAATAAATGTGCCGGTGGTCGAACTTCTTAACCAATCTCCGTGAATTCACGGAAGTTATACAGCTTGACACATCGCCCTAAACTATTGTTTTTGTTATTTAAGGTCGCATCAACTTCTAGGTCATTAGCGACCACTATTGCTTGTAACGGTATGGTAATAGTGAGGATGACACGATATGAAGATGATAGGGGGTTGAAGGACGAACACAATACAACCATGCCCGAGGCGTGATTCGAACTCGCGATCCTTCGGTCCGAGATCGCTACGGCACTACTGCCTTAGCGATTTCGGCCATCCGGACCGGCGCTGAACGATTTTATAATGCTGTAGAACTTTATTACGTAAATAAACACTCAATTTTGTTCTTTAGTTAATATTTTATCTTAACACCTGATCGGGTGAACACAAGACCGACATTCGAGAATATGTGACATTTATTACATAAAGAAAACCGAGCCTACTTTCTCTGGAATCTTTTTTTCACAAGTAAGGGTCATTTTTTTAGTTTATTCAGAACTCAATGTTCTACGCACAACTTTTGGTGAACTCCCTAATATTTGCCTATTGTCTTTCTTGCATATGTGTGCGTGTTAATTACTAAAGACCTCACTTTCTATTCACTACAATATTGGAGGAGCCCGCAAATGTGTTAATGGCTATGTTATATGGTCCACCCCTCTTGAATAAAGATACTAAAAGGCGTTGGCTGGTAAATGTCGCCACTGAAACGTACTTCAAACACGACTTTAAAATCTCCTAGAGCTTTGTTACAAAAATTAATCCAGAGCTTCTTTTTCTGTATATATTCCTTTTATTCTTACTCGAGCGAATCAATTTTCTAAGTCCGTTTACATGTGAATGTTACTTTCGAAACATGTGGTAACCGCCATTATGTTTATGTTGTCTTTCGTGCGCGTGTGTTGACACGGAAGACCTCGCGTCCTGTTCACCCCATTATTCAAGGACCCCGCAAGTGTGTCAGAGACCAAGAGTTCCATTCACCCCAGCGGGTGGAAAATAGAAATAGCTTCGTCTGAGAAAGTCAGAAATTAAACATAAATTGAAAAACTGTGTTAGAACTTTATTCCGTAAATAACTAGTATTTATTTTTCTGCAGCTATATTTTTATTAACATGCGACTGAGTCAATAGACTCGGTCCGCTTAAGAATATATCTTTCGCACTCACGATTTTGTAAACTGGTTCGTTCCACTGGGGGAAAAATAGAAACAGATCCGACTGGAAAGTCACAAGTAATACATAAACTTCAAAACCCTCAATAAAATACCTTGAACTTTATTACGTAAATAAAACCTGTCCATGTTTTTCTTAAGCTATCATATTATTAACATGCGACCGAGTGAATATACTCTGTCTATTTGGGAACGAATCTTCCGCGCAAGATTTAGTGACCTGGTTGGCTCTATTTGCGTTGATGCCATATTTCCTCGCAGCAACCGCACCGCTTGCGTGCGCAACTCGCTGAATAATTTCCGAAGGAAATTGCCACCTCGACGATCTTCCACGCAAGACTTCTGCGATCAATATTTCAGCGCGCGAGCGCTCCCAGCCGCTCAATCCTCGCTCATTAGCTGCTCGTTGGGAACGGAAAGATTGAATTATTAAATAAATAAAGGACACCGAAAATATTAATCAGTTCTAAGATGAAAGGTTTTGTTGAAAAAACACATTGCTTATCGGGTGTGCTTTATTAATGAGCCCTTTTAAACGTTGTAATGAATTCATGGGGTTTAAAAGATTTTAATAAACGCCTTGCAAGGGATAATAACAGACGTTTTGTGTGTACAAGTGAGTGTAATGACCTTGCAAGTTGATTGTTGTGTATAAAGAATGGGGTTTAGTAGTGTAAAAAGCATAAAAGCATTAAACAAATTAAATCAATGCAAATCCAAGCTCAGTACTTAAGGACAATAAAAATGCATCATGGTTAGTTACAATCTTCACAAAAAGTTTAACAAAGAGAGAATAGCCCAACACATCATCAAATGATGGGACGGCCGGGACCTAATGTATTATATCTTTCGTCCAACTTATATTTCCTTTCTTATACAAATACCAGTTCTAATCTAATTGTTCAAAAACATAATCCGAAATACACGAATAAAAATAAATTCCTACTTCATATATTTCTTAAAATGTTTTCCGGATTAGATTCAAAGTCAATGCCACATATTAGTCATTTAGATATAGTTTTAAGTCAACAATCAATGTGTAAAGTATTAATGAAACCGAATCATGTAATTCCAAGAAAATTTTAAATAAAAGGACACTTATTTTGCTATCCTGTGAAACAATAAGGTTCAAATATTTGTAATATGTCAACGAATAGGAGTAGCATTATTCACGTAGTATATGGGGAGGAAATGCGTATTCGTTTGAGAGAATTAACAGGTAGTGAGGTGTTCTCTATTATTATTTAATGAAATATATATACTACTCCATGAAATTTATGTACGCTACTAATACGGGTACAATGTTTTCCAATTTTATATTACACACATCATATTGTGTTTGTGTATTTTGTGCATATACACTAGTATTACCGTGCGCTTTCATATTTGTGATTACATACAAAATTTTTACTAGCGTGTATATGTGTGCGCTCAACATTAAAAGCACGTACAAATTTGTGTTGATATCGTTTATGCGAATATATTTTCGATCGCAATTTAGAAAACGTGCATATTTCCGTTTGGGTAGATTTTTCAGATTGAAAAAAATTGACTGTCAAGGAAATATCTCTAATAATATCAAATAAGTATATCTATCTCTTTTTTATTAACGATTGGTTTATAATTGCGATTTGTTCTTAGAAAATATATATAACCGTGCAAATGCCACCATTACTACTTTAATAAAATTCTCGAACTGTAACAACTTTTGACCTAAAAATGTCTATTCGCTCGTTTCAGTAGTAGCCAAACAAACTGTTTTGTGGCTGATCGAATGGTTTTGGCATGGTTTCATCACAGACCTTTTTACAAAAGTATAGAGCGGGGATCTAAACTGCGCCTACCCCCAACTGTTCAGGTTTACACTACAAACGGGATGAATTATAATGATGGATGAAATGGAATGTCACATTTAATTGGGTAATAATTGGCCTTGAAGGGATTTCTTTTTGGAAAGAAATGTTATGAAGGCGGTCTAAACGTTCTTATGCACACACGTAACTGAAAATGGCCGATAACTAAGACCAATATTTTATCCCATCGGCAGCCTATCCCGCGATCTTCTAATATCCAGGGAATGCTTTGACCGCAGTGATATTAGCTAATGAAGTGTGGGTCATCCTGTTACGTTTATCATCACCCATTTGTACTATATTACGCCCTGATCGCACGGAAGATCGTTAAATTGACACGTAGTATGTAATGTTTGATTCCATACTCCAATTTGTTAGAACATCTGCCTTGATAAAGAAGTTGGTTCTGATGCGATCAAATATTGTTAACCCTGATTTAGCATTCCTGCGTCGCACAGGGAAATGTCATGAAATCTCTTAGAACGTGACTTCCTCGTCGTCTGGGCCTAAGGAGTTGCCTAAGAGTCAAGGGTAAATGTATGGGGCAAATATAAAGGGCATTTGTGACTTTTTTGTTCAAAATGTTCCAACATATCGCACGGCCAATATAAAACTGTCATAACGCAAAAAAATCATATTTGAGGGGGAAAAGTTTCAAGATTTTCTTTTTCATAATGTTGCTGTATTAACAGAAACTTTTTATAAAGCATAGAAAGCTGAAGCAGGTGGTGTACGTATCTAACCATCTTCCTTTTTGCGTGATGACGTTTTTTGGAGGCTGTGCCATGTGTTCGCGTGCGCAAAGAGGTCCCTCCGGCCGCCCAGCAGCCGTGCGCGCGCGCGCGCGTGTGTGTGCAGAGCAGCGCGGAGGAGAAGCGGCTGCTGAGCCTGGAGCGGCTGCTGCGCGTCTTCCTGCCGCCGGCGCTCGCCAAACCCACGCGCGCCAAGGAGGTGCAGGCCATCCTGCTGTTCGCCTCCATGCTCGCCAAGGTAGGCCTATTCTGTTGCTTAACCCTTAGACTCTGCTTGGGGTCGTTTTGGAACTGCATGGATGAGTTCCTCCGGCACACCGATTTGTGCTCGTTCTGCACCAGTTTGCGTCACGAAACACGTGATCTCAGCACGGGCACTTTTGGAAAGTCAGACCAGGCGCTGGTCGCTGTGGAGAGCGAGAAGTGTTGAGAAACATTTTGGAAATGGTAGAAAATAACAATTTTCAACGGTAATCAACCAAAAATAACACTGTGAAGGTGTACAAGATGAAAGGTTCAAAAGAAATGCTTCATAAATCTGTTTCAATATCTTGTAATAACGTAATAATTTTGGTACCAGATTGCATGTAAATTCGCACTATTGTGACACAAACTGGTGGCTGACGCTCATTGGCTCAAGTCGGATACGATACGCAAGATCCGCCCCCCTCTTTTGACCACAGGGACAAATAATGTTTTGCAACTTTCTGAAAATTATTCACATTAATTTCTCCTTTTAGTTATGCTATTTACGTCCAGTTTTACATGTTTTGCAATCATTTCAGTTTTCTGAGTTTGCTTCTTTGTAGTAAATAATTTGATTTTTATGCGATTGTAGTCAAAATTAGATATCAAATGCCATATCTGATATCTAAATTACTAGAAAAATTCTGAAAACGTGTCCATTTCCGTTTTACAATATGTTGCGGTTTCTAAGTGATAATTAGGTGGGTCTTGTTGATTTGATAACCGTGTTTTAAACAGCCTCATGCTGGTAAGATACACACCTATGTATAGCGAGAATGTTTTTTTCTAGAAATAACATTATTCTTTGTTATTTAGTACAAAGTAGTAAATAAAGCAAATAAATAGCACAGTTTTCTCAATTAATAATTCCAAATAACATTTCTGCACCAAATACTTGTATTGTGTAAAACGTTTGGGGACAAAAAAGACCCCAAACAGAGTCCACGTAAGCATTTGAGAAACAGCGTCCAAGGGTTCATTAGTGATTTCGGGGTGCGAGACTGCGAAAGTCACTAGTCCCGTAAGCGTAGTGCGTGCTTCCCCCCTCGCGAAGACGCCGTGATCTTTCCTCGGCTGGATGGCGAGATCCGGCGACGATCTTCACGTCGCCTTGCGGGGTATTCCCCGCCCAAGAATCCCCCCCTGCGGAGCACCGCCCCGGCAGCGCAAGCTCAGAGCTCACGACCGGTCTCCCGGAATGGATGTTGGTGTAGTGCATGTTAGTGTAGTGCTTGTTAGTGTAAGGGCGAAAGTAAGGTGTGAGAAACGGACGGGGAAGAGGAAGGAAAGATTGCGCGCGGTCCGTCGGCCGCTTTTTGAGTACACTGCTCCTTCCACGAAAACCACGATAAACTACCGATCACAAAAGCTGGCCGTTAACATTTTCTTCGAGAAAATTTTCTTCGACCAAGCCATGGCGACAATCCTGCCACCGTCGAGCCTCGAACCCTGACCCCCAGGTCAAAGAAGCTGCAGGACATTAATTGATGCCCTGAGTTATCTAAGCCAGTAAACACACAGATAGGTAAATCAATCAAGTTAATCAGTAAAAATTGCTAATTGTGGTTTAGCCTCTCGGACTGTTGTACCGACGTTTGTTGATTGCAAACACAGTTGAAGCCGTGGATTTTTAAGGGCGAAACAAAATCCTTCCTACGGCTGTCTTTGGAGGGGAAGTAAAGCCGGCAGTCCCATGTTACATATTTACACCATGTAAAATCTCAAGCCTACAAGAAGCCTCTGAGCAAAATTCTAATTGCTTATTGCGTCGTCCGAGTGATAGCTTTGCTTCTCCGCTACATAGCGAAAGGAGCGTAGCGACATTTGCGAGGTCGGAACGTAAAATAAGGCATCACTGAATTGAAAGGAATCTGAGGGACCCGGGTTCAACCCAAAGTTGGGGATTTTTAACTGGCTACGCCCTATCCAGGACGATCCCTAGGTCTACTCAGTCTCTTTTCAAAATTAGTACCAAAATGCACTGGATTTATTAACAGAAAATATACACTACAGACGGCACATGATACACCATCTCTCCAAGTCCAAAAAAGTCAGTAACATATTTTATGACTCATTACTTATAGAGATGCCTTGCACATGGGGAAAGGACTGCCGACATAAAACAAATATAGATTCCTTTCCCACATATAGCCCCAAGTAAGATGTATTTGCACTACTTAAATGTACACAGGTTAACAAGTAGATGGATAAATTGAAAATAAGATCGTTCAAGAAATACGTTCACATTTCTGTAGGATAAGCGTTGCCCTTATTGCTAGGACGTTGAATGGTGGTGTGAGGACATTCATTGAAAAGTAAGCATACGCTACAAAAACGTGTAGCTGATCTGAATATTTTTGAGTAGAACTGACCCTAAGTGAGTCTTAGTGGAACACTTTTTGTCAGAATAATATTATAAAGGAAACGAATCGTAATCTAGGAAGTTTAGCTGTCACCCAAAGCCGCGTTTGGAACGTGTTATGCGAGTGATACAGTGAAATTATCCACTGAATATTCAAAGGAAAACTTATCATTTTTGACCTCTCAGCATTCCCTAGAAGTACGCAATATTTATTTCGATACTTCCTGAATACCCTTTCATATGCTGTATAATTGTGTAACATCCTGAGACACTAGTACTCGTATATTCTCAGTTTATTCATTCCGTAAATTTCGTAAATAACAATAGAAAGTTAACGAGTAACATGCATTTTACACGAGTTTAGTATTGTGATTGAAGTACGCAATACTCGTACATGCCACAAAAATCAGGCAATTACCTGGTAATTGTTTGGTGTCAGACCCCACGTCACTGCAATAGCCTTGAAACGTCGATATGCACACTTTTATTATGCACTCTTGAAGTTCGAAATCCGGTTTGTGGTTAATCTCGAAAACTGCTCTTAACTTTTATAATGAAGAACCTAAATTGTTGAGAATCTCAACCTTGGTTTTGATAAAATCTGAGATCAGACACATTCTGATATGTTAATACATGTGACTCAAAATATGCATAATTGTAATTTAAAACACCGATTTTTGATGGACATATTACTGCTTACTAAATCATGCAACAATGAAAGGGTTTTCACACTATTGTGATATAAACATAAGTCATATAGTTGATATATCTAAATTTGTGCGAAACATGAAATATAAAAAAATTAACCATAATAAACTAAAAAGCATAATGAAAATCATAAAGATTAAACTGATAAAGCATAAATAAAAATGTGTTCAAAGTACCCGCAATGCAATGTGATATCGAGTGCGATATTTAGATCTTCAAATACTTTATAGCTGGCATGCACCCCTTTCAATAAATACATTCATGCTTGTTGCTCAGTTTTTCTTCGTACACAGCCTGACTCAGCACGACAGGTGCAAATGACGTGTAGTTTAGCATGTAGATCCTGTAAGGGCGCACTTGAATCATGCCGAGTATGAAGCAAAAGTGAATGACCAGTGCATACGTCACTGCTAGATGTATTGCCTACACTGGAACTCATGCAGTCGTAATGCGTTTGGTCTTCTTTTTATCTCGCAGGGCCTGGATACTTCAGATACTTTTTTTTCTTGGCTTATTTCTTCTTCACTATTGTATCTCATATTCGTCTAAAAATGTCGTATGCTAATTCTTTAATAGAGATAATATTTTACGCGTTTTGTGTATTCATGCGTTATGAAACATGTAGTACGTTGCGGCACTATTTCTTTGTATAATTCACGATTTATTTTCAAAGTGCTAAATACTTCGAAAAGGAAGCGAGTAGCTGCGGACTAGATGAAAAAATCCAAAATGACACAAACTGTTCCTAACTGCCCAAACCGTGGTGGTGTTTGTTAATTCCCTTAGAATGTTGGTTTAAGAGCTTTAACGAGTTTACAACCGCAACGAGTGCAAATTCGCATCACGAGTGAAATCAAGTACTGGAAATCATGTTTTTATTGAACAAAAGTCAATACGCCCCGTGTTTGCTAAAAAGAGTTTACCAACTAGATTTAGATGTCAATTAAAGAAAATATGCCAAACATTGTTTACATTCAAATTACTGAAGATTTCTTTATTTCTGATCGTATGCAAAAATCAAAGAATACTGAACATTTAAAATCGTAAAGAAAATTTCGCAGCTTGTTTCCTCATTTGTTTTATACAAGTGTTTGAATGCAAACATTAAAAAAATGACTACTAACAGAAGAGAGAGAGAAAAATCACACAATTCTTAATTTATGTAAAATAGTAAATACAACGTTGACTGTAGTAATGTAATATTGTACTATGCTCAATGCTCACATATCTAGTTAGTTACACAACTACAGAAACTTTTAATATTTTTAAATCGGTATCGAGCCCAAATGAAATTATACCATGAATTTTTGTTGAATTACACAACAAATAAAAACCCAAACAAATATAAAATGTATAGAAAATATTTTTGTGTTGCTTCGTTCCTAACAAACGTCATGACTGTAATTCAAATAATTTAGCTAACTTGGTATAAACGTATCACTTGGCGTCGACGTAACTAACTGAGTACGAAAATTAATGTGTATGTGACTGCTTTAATAATAATTCGCTTTTGTACTTTACGCATCGACAACGCTTAACAAAAAATGAATTTTCCACAACATGCTTTGGATTGTGTTATTTACATTTATTGTGAAAATTTGTTTCATTTTGTGATTAACGTAACATAGCTCTACGCATTTGAATAATTAATGGTCATAAATTATACACCAACGAACTATGCAAGCAAATGCGTTAAGCCGTGAAGCCCATTGCTGACATGATGTGTGGGTTTATCTGATCACTTGTCAAACAGCTGACTTTCCGTTCGTGGAGAGCAGACTTCACTAATGGACGTTACAATGAGGGAATTTTGACTTCTATCGATGTTCATCCCAATTGAGTAATGCATTCATGTTGTTGACAGTCAAACTTAGTCTGGCGAAGATCTTCAGAATTTGGAAAACATTTTTTTTCAATATTTAGAGTACCAGAGATATCTCAAATACAGAGTTTTGTTTAAATAAATGTCAGAGATACATCTTTGTATTATTAATGTACATAAAAATAGATTGAGAGAAAAATATAGAGTTTTTGTAAATTCAAAAGACTGAACCTTGCTTGTTTAAGGAAAGGGCTGATTTATTCACGATTTTGCAAATAATTGAAAACCAACTCAAACAAATACAAAAAAATGTTTATTGTGAATAATATTTAAATAAGAAAAAAATCCCAGAACACTTCAGAAAAATAAATTACTTGAACCCATTTCGCTCTCGATTTTCTTTCTCGACCATGTGTGTGTCCATCGTACGCGCAAATATTCCTTCTCATTCACAGAGAGAACACTTAAATTTAAAAGAAAAGCTCTCATAAAGTCGTATATGCACAACACGCCGTATTTCACATAAACATGTTCTGCGAGTTATTCGCTTTTGATATTAATTTTTCAAATTCTGCGATAGAATCCGCAATATTTTTTTGTTTGGATATTCATTCTGCTGTGTTTTTCTCTGGTCTGGACAAACATGTTTCTAACTTTTTCAATAACGTACGTATGCTGTATGCAAATTAGCGTAGTTCTTCTGTTGAATATTCGCTGAGGAATTTATTAAAGCTGACGAGCGCAAAAACTCGAAATCCACGACCACAAATATTTCTTCTGCGATATGGCAACAGAACATGTTGGTAGAAAGTTTAAGAGTCCGAGGGTTGCGACATGTTATAGCAACCTTTTTTGTAGAAGAAATATTATGCAATCACATAATTTTATTTGTCATGTGGAGGTAATTTGTAGTCTGACAGTACTAGTGTGTTTTCACTACAATAGATAGTTGTAAACACACAACTCTGTCACTCTTAGTACAGAGAAAATGAAAAATCAGTTGTGTGACTATTGCTGTGCGAGAAGAATGTGACCTGTTTGGAGCAGGGCTCATTCACCAAGATATCCTTTCTTCATGGAAGAAATGCCCTAGAACGTCACAGGGAATTGGTGGAAGCAGTTGGGAATAATGCCCTAACCTACTGGACAGTCGCGAGATATCCAAGAGCGTTTCAGCGAGGACACTTAGCAACCTGTGATCAGCAACGCGCAGTCAGACACAGTGCCGTTCGAGTCACACTCTGTCCCCCTTCCTCTTCCCTCATTCGCAGTCATAACTCAAGCTGCTTATATAAACGTCTTTGGCTCAATGCTCTTGTCTAGACCAATCCTCTTTGTTTCTAAACACTGGCCTTCGCAGACTCTTCCGTTAGTTCTTTCCTATTTTCGATGGTTACGCGTTCTAGCTATTGATTACATCCTGATGTTTCGTTTTCCGGCTATCGTATGTTCATACTCATGATAAATCTAGGTTTTTATTTCTAATTACAGTCTGACTGTACTTTAATTAAAAAATAACCTAGAAAATTAGCTACCGTAGCATTGCTTAGTCACAGTGTTGAAATAAATACATTATAAATACTACACACATTTGCTTTTCCACAATTTTAGAAGTTTGAAATCAATAACGTACAGGGAATTTTTCGGGCTTTAATGGTAAATATAAAATGTATAATATTAGTGGGACATACTAGTACAAAACCGCAACGTTTCTTTGATTTTAGCCCTCCATAGAGCCAGACATTTTTCAACAAAAATTACATTCCCCGCCAGTTGACAATCGCGCCCGTTTCCTCTGGGAGTCGGGCGGCGGCGCGCGGCGGCGCGATGTGTAAGAACTAATTTAATTAGCAGTGACTGCGCCGTGCGGCGCGCCGCTCCGCGCTGCGCTTCTAATATCGGAAGAGAGCCCGATCAGCGGCGGGGGGAGGGGCGGGGGGGGCGGAGCTCATCTCGTGAGTGGCGCTCGCAGGGCAGGTGACTAACGCGCTGCGCTGCAGATGGAAAGAAGCGCCGGGCGCAGCGGATGGAACGGAGGAAGGGGTGGGCTGGGGCGGAGAGGAGGTGTGGGAGTCCGGGGGGTGCAGGGCGAAGCGTCTAGAAGCCATTGTCTGGTGGGTTGTAGTGAGTAGGAAAGAAGTAAGTAAAGAGGGTGGCGGGGAGAGGGCAGGAGGGGAGAGAAGGGACAAGGGGGTAGAGGTAGTGAGGTGGTGAGGGGGAAGCGGGGGTCGGGAGAGGAAGAGGCGGGTTGAGAGGAGCTGGGATGGGTTAAGGGGAGGTTTGGTGAACAGTTGCGAAATGAAAAAGGGTGGAGTGGAGTGACATGTGGTGGGGCGATCCAGGAAGAGCGGAGCGAGCTTGACGGGGCAGGGAAAAACGAAGGGACGCGAGGCGGGGCGAGGCGGGGCGAGGCGGGGAGAGGCGGGGCAAGGCGGGGCGAGGCGGGGCGGGGCGAGGCGGGGCAGCACAGAGAGGAACAACGCGATGCAGGAGCTGGATTCCGACGGGAAAGGTGCAACCAGAAGAAATGGCCTCACGGGGGGAGAGCCCGCTGTGGCTTTTCGGCCTGTAGCGGGGTGTTCTCTCCTTGGCCCCGCCACGGCTCGCCTCTGCTCTATCTCTCCCACAAGGCCCCCGATGCCTTGCCTCTTTCTATTTGCAGTCTCCCGATACGCGTTGTAACAGCGAAGGCTTCGGTTTTTACCTCTGGGTGCTGGGATTCAAATTTCTGTGAACCTAGTAAGCGGTATCATGTGATGATAATCATAACTTTTTATTCTTATACTCGAAATGTTGTCTTTTGCTTCACGCAGGCCCCGAATGCCCCTGAGCTACGCATAATATTATTCATGCTGCATCACATTCAGAGCTCTGTACTGACAATAGGTGTCTCTAGTAACACTTCTGCGATTCAAAACGGTACATCAATTTATTTTTATAGCATTATCTGGATCTCATATTTCTTATAACTTTGAACAAAGAACAATGTAAATAATTTTAGTTAAGCATGTCACTTCACCCCGATGCCAACACAAGAGCTGCCAATGCTTTCCGTGCAGTTGTCGTCTTTACGGTGACACGTTGTGTTGCGATCAGAGAAACGTACAGTAGGAAATTTCACCAAGAGAGTAACGCATGTGACATGTTCTTTGATTTTTAGGTATTTCATTATTCTCAGATCTTTGACAAGTCACGTTTTGATACAGTCAAAGGGGCTAAATATCATCATGAATCTGCAGAACATGGATCGTTTCCACAATCTCCACTAGGCTTTACATCAAAATACAGCATCCTGTGTCACTCAGGTCCACTCCGCTCTAGTCTACTCTTTGGCCTTGAATACCTGTCATGGCAGATGAACGTACTATCGACGATCCGACACACCGACTGCCAACGCCGAGTGAGAAGATGCCACTGCTCAAGATGTTGCTTCTATCGCTAAGCTCACTTCTTTGTCGCCAACTACTATGACTTTGACTTTCCTCTTTTCCCTCGCAGGTGCCCACGAGCATTCCGCTGCCTCGCTCGTGGGCGACACTGTTTAAGTTTTTTGTACAAAAACAGCCCTTCCCTATCGCTCTCCCACAATTATCAACATTGCCTATTCCCCTTCATTTAAGCCGTCGACAGCTTGACTCTTCCTCCGTTCGACACATCCGTTCCCACATCACATTCGCAGCTCCGTGTAGCTCTCGTCATTTATGATGGCCTAATCGATAATATTACCCCGTCGATCGCCAATGCTGACAGTTTTGGCAACGCCTCCATCTCCGTATTTATTAATTCTGTAGCCATCATTACTGTCCACGTCCTTCTGGTCTCCTCGCAGCTGTCACTGACCTTTTTCACTCATGTAGCCTCATCTCACCGACCTGCCTGTGGTCCCGAACGCCTAAGCCATTCTTGTTTTCCAAGAATCCTCATTTGATGTCCTTTATCTTACACCTTTACGATCCGCCCATTGATATTTCTGGCACAAAAGGCTTCTTTTGGCATTTCTCCTATACTCAGCATTCAGTTACCACACTTTTTTCCAAATTTCAACGTCGATTCTACCATAACCTTTGGAGGTATTACCACTCAGGAATCCTCCCCGCCGTGGGAGCCCAGAGCATCAAGAAAATCATTGTTCACGGCCCTCCTTGCACACCGAGCCGCCCCCCCCCCCCCCCGCGCCCAACGCCCGCCGCCGCGCCCAAATGTCAGAGTCTCTCGGGAGAGCCGTTGTGCGCCGCCCCGCACCGCCCCGCCCCGCCCCGCCGCGCCCTTTGTGCAGAGAGAAGACGGCGCTGCCCCTGGGCGGTCGCCCTTGGGTGGCGCGGCGGGGGCGGCGGGGAAGGGCAGCGATTCAGGCGCTTCAGGCGCGGAGGAGGTGAGGGGTGGGCGCAGTTGGTTCGGGAGAACACGGTGGAAACGGATTCGACGATTTGAAGATGGGTTGAGGTCGGTGAGGGGTGGGCGCAGTTGGTTCGGGAGAACACGGTGGAAACGGATTCGACGATTTGAAGATGGGTTGAGGTCGGTGAGGGGTGGGCGCAGTTGGTTCGGGAGAACACGGTGGAAACGGATTCGACGATTTGAAGATGGGTTGAGGTCGGTGAGGGGTGGGCGCAGTTGGTTCGGGAGAACACGGTGGAAACGGATTCGACGATTTGAAGATGGGTTGAGGTCGGTGAGGGGTGGGCGCAGTTGGTTCGGGAGAACACGGTGGAAACGGATTCGACGATTTGAAGATGGGTTGAGGTCGGTGAGGGGTGGGCGCAGTTGGTTCGGGAGAACACGGTGGAAACGGATTCGACGATTTGAAGATGGGTTGAGGTCGGTGAGGGGTGGGCGCAGTTGGTTCGGGAGAACACGGTGGAAACGGATTCGACGATTTGAAGATGGGTTGAGGTCGGTGAGGGGTGGGCGCAGTTGGTTCGGGAGAACACGGTGGAAACGGATTCGACGATTTGAAGATGGGTTGAGGTCGGTGAGGGGTGGGCGCAGTTGGTTCGGGAGAACACGGTGGAAACGGATTCGACGATTTGAAGATGGGTTGAGGTCGGTGAGGGGTGGGCGCAGTTGGTTCGGGAGAACACGGTGGAAACGGATTCGACGATTTGAAGATGGGTTGAGGTCGGTGAGGGGTGGGCGCAGTTGGTTCGGGAGAACACGGTGGAAACGGATTCGACGATTTGAAGATGGGTTGAGGTCGGTGAGGGGTGGGCGCAGTTGGTTCGGGAGAACACGGTGGAAACGGATTCGACGATTTGAAGATGGGTTGAGGTCGGTAGTGGAAGAGAGAGTTGTCGAAAGAGCTGGCGGGAGGTGGAGATTGAGGACGCGGGGTCGAGGACAGGTCGGCGAGGGCGAGGGGAGCGGGGTCGGTGGGGGGGGCAAGGTGAGTTGGTGACGGTGATAGCGGAGACGACAAGGAGCTGTGGGACGGTGGGGACGCCGAGGCGGGCACAGAAGTGGGTAGGGACGGCGGAGGGCGGGAGGGCTGTGGCGAGGACAACGATGGCGGGGCGGGCAGAGGCGATATCGGTGCAGTGTGGCTGCGGAGTTTAGTGGTGCAGATGCAAGGGCGGGGCTGTGGGATGAGATTTTCACGGAGTCTTTGTGTGACGGGTTGCCTACCGCGGAGGCGCTCGGCTGCATTCGATTGCAGCTAACAAGCCTTGCGCGTCCAGAAGCGGCGACTGTCCCAAAAAGTGAAGACGAGAGAATCCACGCTCAAAACACCTCATGGGAAACCACGAAAATATATACCAAGAATTAAAGTTTTAAAATAAATTTAAGTACATTTTCAGGTTATTTTACATCGGTAAAAATTAAATTAATACAAGTGAATTTTATTTTTTTCTATCTGATAATCGATTTTTGTAGAAAATCACTAACATGGCCTTTAAAACTTATTTGCGAAAAATACATAGTGATTTCCACAATTCTTTATGCATGTCTTCTGGTAGTGAAAATGTCTCGTCAAATATGTACGTACATCACTGGTAGAGGTTCATTCTTTTATCTAAACTCATGTAGTATTTATCACAAAAAACATTTTTTTGAAGAGAAAACAGTAAAAATTACTTCTTTACTAAATTACTAAAAATTAACTTTTTAAATACGAATTTATTATCATCAACTATCTTAAAACTATTTATAGTTTTTAAATTGACTTCGTTTCCTTCGTATTAATGGAATCGTATTCCTGCCACGCTGAGTAAAGTAAGAAATCTCGTTATTAAAAAAACTATTTGTTTATTAAAATATTTAAATCTCAAAAGGACATTAATGGTAGAATACACATTTTAAGTTCACGTATGTTACAGATAACGGTTTTTTTCAACTGAAAACACAGTGAAAACTTTCCTTCCTGAGAGGTGGTACGGTCTTCATGTTATTTGTTCTGCAACGTCGTGGCATTGTGTCCGCCGGATTCCACATGTCAGGAGGCCGATGGGGGGGGGAGGATGGTCCGTGGCGGCAGGCTGAAGGCCACCGAAGTCTTGGATCGCGCGCGTCAGCTAGCGCAGAGGGGGATGATGTGCAAGAACAGCCCCAGGACAGCTGGCGACTGGCGCCAAATTGCACAGGCCCAAAAGTAGGTAATGAGATTACGCCGCCAGCATGGGGGTCTGTCACGTGAGCCCTCGCGAGAGAGGCGAGAGAGAAGACGGCCGGGGCATTCGAGGTTGAACCGAATCGCGGTGCGGAAGGCACTTGTCACCCGCCAGGGGTCATCGCGATCTTCGGCCGCGAGGTGTTCTCCACAGGACGGGAGGCCGGGGGCAGCGCTAAGGTTCGCCGCTGGGGTCTGTGTCCGGCTGGGCCTCAAGGAAGTGCAGTGCTAGGAGTGCTGCGCTAGTTCCTCAGGAGTGTAATTATTGTATAGAAACATTGTAAGTAGAAACATAGTACATCTGTAGACAACATCTCCCTATCTGTGTTTCGCTCGCACCACCACGACGTCACAGTATATAAGTCATTAATCATATTTACGCCTTATTTTCAACGATATTATCTATTGTTTCAAGACTTATTGAATGTTCTGAAAGGCTGTCTGCGTTTATTTCCACCAGCGTTTATGGTTCCAGTACTATTTACTGACACAACGAAGGGCTTTGCTCACTGTTTTCAGCGACCTGCAGCTTTCTTCAAAGCGGAGAGCATAAAGAAATCAGAGGCAGAGTTGTCGGAACTTGGAAAAAATGTCCTGAAGATCTTATCTTCCAAATGGTCTAGATCTCAAAGGAAGCTACTACTGGCTATATACTCGTAGAAGCAATAAACTTTTCCTCTGCAGTTACAATATAGAAGTGTTCATAGTAAAGAAGAAGCTGTCATGTAAGAGTGCTAATAACATTTTTATAAGAGTTTTAACGAGCACCAGAACACAAAATAGTTTGTATAAGACTTTATACCGCAAACTTCGATGCTTCTCTCCGCATTGTTGAAAACTCATAAGCCCTTGAACAGACAATCCAAAGAAAAATAAGACGTTCTATGAGGTGAAGAAAATCCTGAGAGGAATTTCACTCATCTTTGTTATTGGCAGTGCCCATTTCGGCGGTCGCCGTCGATAAAGGCAGCACTCGCCATCTCAACGTGTGAGAGAAGCCAACAAAAGAACAACCCTGCCTTTCGAGAAAGAAAAACCTCTCCCGGGCAGTTTTCTCGAGGTTATAACCTCGTTGTTTACGGAAGTTCTAATGCACTCCTAAGAAACTAAATACATAACAGAACAATGTATTGTTGGCACCTAGGTCATCATTGGATTTATCAACAGAAAATCGTTATCCATAAACAGTGTTTCTTTTGTTTAGGTTCTATCGTATTATTAAAATGTGTAAATTACTTGAAATTTGTTCCGTTGTTTTCGTATACAGGGTCTTTATTTTATCTCGCAACTCATGGCTGCGAGCACATTCTTTTGTTATGGCTTTTTGCAACTACGTGAAATACCTTTGGCATACCATTCCTTTTAAGCGATACTCCTACAGCGATGTGGCCTCGGCTTTCGGGATGGGGGAATACGGTAATGTCAGAAGGAAGAAGGAAAAGGCACTTATTCCTTTCTTGGGAAATTATTATTTCCCGTTTAATTCATCATCGTAAAACCTAACGTTTAGCAAATAATTGACGGCATTGCCATTATAAGGAACCATAATATTTTTATTAATTAGTTTTAATAATTATTAATTTATTACTACATAAGTATTTGTTTTAATTTTATTAAGACGCTCTTATTTGTTTAGTTTCCAGTTTTCAAACCTTCCAGCAATAGGTGCATTAAAATTGATAGTACTTAATAACATTATTATATAATTATTAAAAATAATAAAGAGCTTGACGATATGTCGCGAGATATATTTATCATTTTTCTCAGACTTGGCTTTCATTAATTAATTATTGTTAAATTGCCGTTAATAAATCGATAAATCAGTCGTACCTTTTCCCGAGTACGTGAGAGAAACTGCATTAAGTTCTGCTCACTGAGGCTTGAACTGCTGATCATGATTACAATATGATTACAATGATTATCAATGTTTTGTTTATAATAATATTTTCGTATTAATGTCATCTTGGTACATTTGTTGAAAATTAGTTGATTGAAATAAAAGAAATCAAATCAATATTATAGATGGCACATTAAATAGCGTGACTCATCTAGTAAGGTAGATGGTTCTTGTAGCAAGTGCCTTAATTGCAGCCCTTAGTCGCGGGAGCGAAATGTCTTCCAACAGGGGCACCATCTTCCGGCCCGTCGAGTTTATCGCGCTCTTGGGAAAATATGTTCGGAGAGGTCCCCGAGAGGCGCCATTCCAGCGCCCAACTCCCGCGGCGGCGGCGGCGGCGGCGGCGGAGGCGGTGGAGACGGAGACGGAGACGGATATAGGGTGAAGACGGTAGGGGACAGCCGACGGCTATACAGGCGAGACCCTACGAGACTGCTTCGAATATAGAGGGTGACAACGGACGCCTGATGTCGGGGACAGCAACGATGAGGACAGCATTGACGGGACCACTGATGAGAGGGTTGGGGAGACGAATGGAGGACAGTGATGGTGGGGACTTCGATCACCGGGTCGACAATGATGGGAGCAGCGACAGTGAAGACGTCAGTGGCGGGGACGAAGAAGGCGATGAGGGAGACGGTGATGGCGAAGATGGTGATGGAGGGAATGGTGACGGCGCGGAAGGCAATATAGGGAAAGGTAATGGCGGGGAATGCAAGGGCGGAGGCGCTGAAGGCGGGAATGGTGATGGCGGACACGATGGTCGCGGAGACGGCAAAGGCGGGGAAAACAACGGTGGAAATAGTTATGGCGGGGATGGGGACGGCGATGGCGGGGGCAAGGATGACGAGGGCGGCGACGTGGGTAGCCCTGGCGGGGGCGGTGGGGGCGGGTGGGTGTTGCTGGTGCCTCCGCGCCGCCGGCTGCGTTAAAAGCTTCCACTTTAAAGCGGCCGCTCCCCCTCCCCCCCCGCGCACGCGCGAAACACTACGCGCGTAATGCAGTTAACGAAGACGCGTTCCGCCGCCTGGGAACCGCAGCGCCACAGCAGCACACTCCATTTCCACTGTGCACAGTGGGGCAAATGCGAGGAGACGCGCCACATCCAAATGATTGCGAGTGACGAGGAGAAATTTACAGATAAGTAACAAATGACTGTCCATGGAATGATTTACATTGTGTAATTTATTCGTTGGAAAATACATCGTTTTGTGTTACTCACATTACATTAACTTTTTTAATTATAAAGTAATATCTTTTAGATACTCATCTGTTCATTTCTTATCAAAGCGATTTTAAAAAAGATAATGAAATTTTAAATTATGACATAAAAATGATTGTCAACCATTATTAGCCCTAAAAATGTATTGTTCAGGGGAGAATCTGTGAATCACAAGATGGTAAAACAAGCCGAAAGGGCTAAATGTTCTGAATAAAATCTTTTTATTTTCAAACGCGGTAGATATTTATCCATTTTGATTACTGTGATGATGATGATGATGATGATGATGACGGCGATGCAATGGAGATCGTGTAAAAATTAAGTGAAACATCTGAAGATTGTACGTAGTTTAAACTAAACTGATTGTTTATTATTTTATTCATTGTGATAAACTAAAATTATGAATAAAAGTGAATAGTGTTCTAATAATTCAAACCCTACTATTAACAATAATAAATAGTTTCGTATTACTAATCCATGACTCGATTACTAATCCAAAATACTCGATTACTTATCAACTCGGCCATTTTTGAAAATTCTCCAATTTATTTATTGTAGTAATAACATTGACATTACTCATGTAGTAAGTAAAGGTCAATGGTGATAGTTGTCCAAAACACGCAAACAAACCGACCAATTTCGAAAATTTGTACTACCAGAGAAATAAACTTTACATCCTTGACTTAAAAGGGTTCTTTGTGTGAAACACTTTAGTATGCAAGAGTCACAGCTTTATGGTCATATCTGTAAGGAAGGAATAATCATGATGAACTGGTGAATATGAATGTACGATATGAACGACGAGAGGCAGGGAAAACGCGAGAACCTGTGCATTAAATTTACACTAATTTTAATTTAAGCATTAAATTTAATGTACGAGGTTACATTAAGTTTCATGTATAATATGTTCATCTACATAGAATTGAATGGCATTTCTGAGAGTGTAGTTATCATTTGTAACCTTAATGTTTGATCGATGTCAAAAACCCCGCATTGGGAAGACATTTTGTTGTAGAGCGCCCACCGCGCGTTGCCAGCCGCGCGCCTCCAACGGGGAATGGAATCAGCCGCCGCCTCCCACGTGCTCGAGCGCGGCTGAAGCCCAGACGCAGGGCAGGGCAGGGCAGGGCAGGTCTCGTCTCGTGGGCTCCCAGCCGCATGACGCCAGCCGGCTGCTCCGGGCCTCCGCGCGGCGCTGCTGGTTGCGTTTCCACGGCCTAAGTTGCGGATTGTTTTGGCCCGCCGGAGGTATAGTTTGCGGTACTTACGGGCGATAGGAGTTAACCTCCGTTTTAACGTTTTAAACTTTGTTTCCAGTAATTATTCCCATGCCCCGTCTGCCTGTTTACTCCACCCTATTTGCTCACCTGCCCCGCGCCGCCCTACCTTCCTGCTCTGCCCAGCGCCGCCCCGCCCCGCCCCGCGATGAATGTATGATGAACGCACGCGATGAATTTCTGTGTATGTACTTTGGCACAACAGTTCGTTACGAGCTAAGGGCTACCAGCGGCGTCCCGGACTTGCGGCCATGGGTTAAGGGGTACGTGTGGTTAACGCATACACATTCCTACGCCGTATTCTAGTCTTCTCAACCTGGGAAGTGAACTTCTTCAACGTCACACATTAGTAGATGCTGGGACATTGCAAGGAAAACGCACAGTTAGTATTTGCCCCGACCGGAAATATGTGCGATGAATAGCCGTGATAATTTCCACAGAATTGGCAACAAACTGCTGCGCGAAAGCGAAGACTTTCTCAGCAAAATAATATAAGCATTAGTTCATCTAAACGAGGGGAATACGGTGGCGTGTTCTTTTTATTTGAATTAACTCAGCCTCTATACAGGATGCCGGGGAGTAAACGTCTAAACTTCGCCAATAATCTCTTAAGACAATTTTTAACATATTTTATCTAATATACTACTGTGATATTCCGAATAGTTGGCCGGAATAAGCGCTCAAAAGTTGCTTTGAAAAATGCTTTCTAGGCAAAAATTTGCATTGCAGAAGCCTATAAACACTTCAGAAATTGTTTATTATTTACAAAAGAAATTAATATATTTGTACAGAAAGACTAATTCAGAAATAAAAAACAGTTGAATTGTGAAAATTGTGTGCATTTTTTATTTGTGTTAGTTATTTTCTGAACAAATATATTAATTATCATCATCAAAAAGCTTCAAAGAGCAAGAAATATGGAACACATGTTTCAGTCATACACTATCTGTGAATAAATGCACAAGTGAATTCATAATGTTGTGTTTATTATTTCTCACTTCCACTCTCTGTAAATGCTCCCACGGCATGTACAAAATCGTCTAATATTTTCTAGTTCCGCACGACTTTAAACTAATATTGTGTCTCATATTCGCCTACAGTGATAAATAAAACAACAATCTGAGTTCAATTTATGTCATTTACATCTTTCTTGATTCACCGAATATGAAATCTAATTAAAACGGAAATTGACAGAAGATTAAAATTTGCTGGTCACTCAGCCACGTTTCTTGTATACGCCAGGAGTGTAACATGGTTTGAACGAGTAAACCTCGATTTTGAATGTCAGTGCTAACCATCATACCACTGGAGCCGGTGAAATCAAAATGGTTCAAGGGCATTTCCGGGCAACTGGGAGAACATCGCAACTGATGTCCCTGCAGTGCCTCTGGCCGGGAGGTCCTGGATTCCAGTCACGTCGGTGGCACGATTTTCGGCTTCAGCAAGATAGCTTGATCAAATTCGGCTGCTGAATGGAGAAGAATTCTAGCGGCCGGCTGCTGTGATCGATAGTTTTCTGTGGTTTCTCCGATCTCGTCCGGCGAACACCAGGCGAATGTTGGAGAAGTTCCCTTACAGACGGGCCACAGACCGCACGATGTCTTTCCTTCTCCTTCCTTGGCGTATCATCACCCCTTATTTACACACAATTATTCGTGCTCTCCATTACACCCTCTTATTTACACCACACTTACACATACATGCTCTACGCAACCCCACTTGCCGGGAGACCGGTCGTGAGCTTAGAGCTTGTCCCTTTTGGGACGGTGCCCCGCTGGTGGGAGATACCTGAATGGAGAAAACCCCACTTCCCAATGCTAGGCTCGCCTTCCAGCCGGAGAAGATTACCGCCACCTCCCGAGGGAAATATATACACTACACTTACGGGACTAATGACGTTAGCAGTTGACGCGCTCGTAATCACCAATCAATCAGCTCAGCAACAAAATGGTGGTAAAAAGAGCATTTCTGGGGGAAAGTTACGTCACACGACTAAAGAAGACATGTGAAGCGACTGCCTCATCCACGTTAGTGATGCGACATCGATAACAAAACAGCGATGTTCAAAATTTGAGCATCGATGTTAAAAATACATCGACGAAAATCTATCAATGTTTTTCAACATAGATGTTTGAAGACTTGATTAGTATCCTTTAACATTAAATGCGTGTGCAATAAAATTCAATTCTATCAGCGTTCGTGTTTATGAATTCGCCGAATAAGGGTATGATAAGAAGGTGCCGACCCTACGCCCACAGCGTACTTGTTGTCCACTTCTCAATGTGCAAAATGAAGTGTGTAAAACACCGATGTTTGTACAAAGCATAGCATGGGCATCGCTGTGTGCCGCAGCAATTCCCGCGCGAGAAGGAGCTGCAGAACCGCGCGGCGCAGCGCGAGGCGTCGGAGCTGTTCAACCTGTCGCGGCTGCAGGACGAGTACGGCTTCGTAAGTACCGCCCCTCGCCCGCTGCTTCTGCGGAGCACGCAATCAAACATTTCATTTGGTTGGGCAGGCACACAAAAAAACAAGACTTGGCACAGTGTTTTTCTATTTACGTCGACGCGCAGAATTCGAAACTGAAGCCTGAGTTGCGTCACCGGTTTTGTTTTTTAAATCGCAAAAATTACCGCGAAAATTACAATCTACAATTTTACGGTGGGTTTCGCAATTTAAAAAAAATTCGAAGATAGCGGCGTAATTCTGGCTTCAGATTCGGATTCAGCGTGTCGAAATATAGAAAAACTTTGTTTCAAATCTTTGGGTGTGACATCTTTTTTTGTGTGCCGGTGTAATCTTGCCTTTCGTATTTCCAAGTATATTTTAATATATTTTTTACTACTCTGTAGCTCTTGTAATGTGCAAGAAATATAACATTTTGTTTGTATTATAAGTTTCTATATTGTTTTTTTTCTTTCGCAAATACCGACTACATATTTATTCTACAATTACGAGAAAATTATAGTTTTAAGGATTCTTCGTCACAATTCCTTTTTAATTTATCAACGTGATAAACTTGTAGATTCCTCCAGAAACAACTTGCAGAAACATTAACGTAAATTAATCAATGGAGGGATATCATTAAGGATTTGTACAGTTTATGGACGATCTACGGGATAGTGGTGAATAGTAAATGCCAGAATTGAAAATTATTGAACTTCTCAGCAATATTTTTCAGAATAAGGTTTGCAAATGTGCATTCACTGTGTATTTAATTCTTCAATGCATTCAAAGCTTTAGTACGATTTCTCAGACTATATTATATATTATTGCGTTCTTCCTTCCTGGTGCTCTGTTTTCTGTCAGAGTTTTCTCACAAAGGCCATGACCATCAGTCGCTCAGAATCCCTTACGCGGATTTCTACTCTATCTCGTTTCTCTCTTGAGCAGGTGCGTCGTACGCCAATATCCCAGCGCTGCGTGTGTATCATTAATCTTTTGTTTTCGCCCCTCGCCTCTAACCTTTCTTGCGCCTTCCATCCGTCGCTTTTGCCCGCGACGTCACGAAGTTCGCCTTAAGAAGTCGCCGCCACCCCCCCCCCCCCACTGCCTGCGCCCCAAGCCTTTATCCCTGCCGTACTTTCCTACTTTGTCTCTGAGCGTATCGCGAAGCACATAGCTCTTTCCTAATCCCTCGGTGTGTCTGTCACTCGCTCCGCGCCGTCTTGTGTCGACCTGCTGCCGTCTCAGCTGCCTCCTCCGTCTACCCCCTCGCCCTATCGCAAACTGTTCCTCTCGTTACGTTGCTATTCCCTTTTCTCCATGCTTCAAAAATAACATCGCAACCAAAATATTTTTGTCCGTATCTGGGGACCAGCCCATGTTTTCTACATTATTTCAAGGTTGCTGAATCCACATTCGATGTCTATTTTCGACTTCACCACATCAGGTTTTTGACATCAGCAAAAAATATGAAAAATGAAAGACATTTGTTACCGAGGGGCCATACCATGTAACCTGTATGTTTTTGGGATCGCTGAAACTGAATCTGAAGTCAATTTGACTTTATCACAATATTTTTTTAAATTCAAATCAATTATAATTGATAGTGAATGAGACGTTTGCCCCTGACGGAATATCGTTGGCGCTAGATCACTAGTTTTTTCTCCTAGCAGATACAGTTTTATTATTTTTTAGGTTGTTATGAAATATCTGATTGACTGATTCTAATTTAGTGACCCCCAAATCATATATATCTTTGACTCTCAGTACCACGCAGACCCCTCGCTTCGTATCTTCTCTGTATTTCTTTCTCACTTTTCCGCCCCACCAATTCTCTGCCCATCCATTTCTCCTCCTCGACCCGACTCTACTCCGCTCCGCAAATTCTTCTTCTCGGCATCTTTCTCCGCCAGTCTACCGCCGCACCCGGTCCCGCAACCGCTCCGCCCCGCCACTCCTCTGCCACATGAATTCACTTGCACACGTAGGCTTCCGAAGCTCGAGTTCATGACGTCTTGGGTCGTGACGTTCTGGGTGACGCCGCGTCGGTGTCTGAGAGGCCGACGTTTCGCTTGTCACTACCCTGAAGAAGCCTGCGATATGACAGGCGTCTCCCGGAGAGCCAAAAAAAGTCACATGAATTCACCTCCAATTCCGTTTCGAACCACCTCCCACCACTATCCCGCGCCATTATCTTAACTGCGCCTACTCCTCTTCCGTGTTCCTGAACACCCACTTCAGCGCCCTGCTGTTCCCCGCCGTCTCCGCACTCTCATCGGCTCTAATGCCCCCCGCCCCCGCCCCCGCCCCCCGCCTCCAGGCGCTGCGTCCTTCGAGTGCCACGCGGCGCCAGACTCGCCTCCAGCCCCGGCACCGCCCTCGCTGCGTTTGCCCCAGCACTGCGCGCCGCTGAGCCGCTCGCCGCCTCCACGAACTTTGCCTCTCCCCGCTCCTCCCCCCGCCATCCTCAAGCGCTGCGCCGTTGTTTTAGTTGTTGCCCTTTGGACGTCTCCCCCCCCCCCGCGGGAAGAAATGTCGTGGGATCTATGGAGAGCTTCTCCGAGCTCCCAGATTTTGGCCTGTGTGGTTTCCTCATTCTTCTAGCTTTCAAGCCTTGTGACAAGAATTGGACACTTACGTGTGTATCCTAACGAACTATTTCACCTTTTAGATGCAGATTGTGCAACTTCATGTTCATAGTTTTAATAATTATATACTAGGTACCTTGCGCCTAACGTACTTGTATAAGTTATTATATGGCTTACATAATTTATATTAATTATAAAAAGATTTATGATGTGCAATTACTGCTTATCTTAATCAGCTATTCCGTGTTATTAAAACTAATGCCAATATTCTAAGATGCATTTTATTATAATCGAATACAGTACATTTGCGTTCGTCACATTCAATGAAGATTCTCAGCTATGTTTTTTATTCAATTTCTAATTTGTCGACTTTCGTAATTGCTGAAACAATTCATTCAACCTAAAAAGTCTTAATTTTACCAATTATAAACAAACACGGAATTACATTCAAATTCATTGGCGATCTTCATTTCTCACTCTATATTTATTTAGAAAATACCCCAACAACTCTCCCCGGCATGAGGATAATGATTAAGCTCACCATGTGCAGCATTTTCGCTCCTTTCCTTTCAGGAATTTTTGCCTAGCAATTACGTATACTAATTCTCAACTTTATTATCAATTAGCAGACTGTTGAGACCCATTACTGTTCATGCCTTGCACATACTGTCTAATGGCCATCTGCCTTCCTCCCTGCGTCGTTTCTTTCCCTATCAACCCCCCCCCCCCCCCTGCCTCGCTCTGCCGGCTTCCCAGTGCAAAAACACCGCATGGCACAGGCTCATTCTTTTCGCTTTAGCGCCCGAAGCCCTGACGCTTCAAAGTTTTCTGACTCACCCCGCCAACCCGCTGCCTTTTCCACCCCCACCCCCTCCCCCCAGTGCCTTGCCACCCGTCCCGCACTTTCGTCCGCTGCGGCCATGCGCCTAAGTCCCTTCTCACCTCTTCCACACTTCCTATTCCCCTCCCCGCTCACCGCCCCGCCCCTCGCCACGCTCCCCGCCCGCTCCCCGCTTCGCCGGAGCAGTTCCCTAACAAACGGGACACGGACTGAGCACGATTTTCTGCCTCTTCCTTGGCATATCCTCCCTTCTTTTACACTTGTTAGCACTACATTAACACGCGTGTCGAGAGAGCAGTCGGGAGCATGCGTCTTGTCGCGGGGGGGGGCGGTGCCCCGCTGTGCCTACCTGGATCTCACCAACGACTCGTATAAAAATACTCATTATTCTTAGAGGAGTAACGACCATAGCACTCGACGTGCCTAGCAATCGACCTCAATCAACCAACACTGACAGCGAACATGTTTAAGCCTGTTGTTCCACCTTGGACTCGTCTCTCACCTCACACACACACACACACACACACCCTCCGTTGTTTTCTCTTCGCCTTCGGGCTTGGCTGCGCGGGGAAGAACGGTCACGTGGGCGAAACTGAGGCCGCCAACTCCGGAAACGGTTGAGAGGAAAAGAATGAGGCCCACCCCCTCCTCGCGGCCCGCCCTCTTTTTGTTCGGAGCGACGCTCAGGCGTCCCTGCGCGCTAAGAGGGGCGCAAAGCCCGCGCCCCGAGCCCTAAGCCCTTAACGAGGTTTTGCCCCTGATAAAGCGGCGGCGTATTTGTCTCGCGAGAGACGCTCCGAGCGGGACGGGGGCGTGGCAGGGCGGGTAGGGCCTTGCGAGGCGAAATCGGGCGGGGCCGATTGCATCGGTGGGGTTGGGCAGGGGCCTGGCTGGGCCCGAGAGCTGGGCGGGGGGTGGGGCAGGGGGCGGGGAAGAGGAGGGGCGGGACCGGGGACGGGGGCGTGGCAGGGCGGGGAGGGCCTTGCGAGGCGGAATCGGGCGGGGCCGATGGAATCGGCGGGGTTGGGCAGGGGCCGGGCTGGGCCCGGGGGCTGGGCGGGGGGTGGGGCAGGGGGCGGGGAAGAGGAGGGGCGGGACCGGGGACGGGGGCGTGGCAGGGCGGGGAGGGCCTTGCGAGGCGGAATCGGGCGGGGCCGATGGAATCGGCGGGGTTGGGCAGGGGCCGGGCTGGGCCCGGGGGCTGGGCGGGGGGTGGGGCAGGGGGCGGGGAAGAGGAGGGGCGGGACCGGGGACGGGGTCAGCGCCGGGACGGGCCGGCCCCATTCGTCGATCCCCCGCGCTTTGTTTCAACTGTGTTGATACTCTTCAGTGCTTAGAATCGCTGCTCCACTCCTTGTCTCAAGAATTACGAAAGTGTTCTGGAAACTTTGCTGGAAGAAGATCTTACACGTAAGCTACTGTCGTCTCGACTATTTATTCAAATATTTAGCAATTTTGATGTATTTAAGTGTATTGCATTTGTGAGATAAAAATTTGTAAATTACACCTTGACAGGAGAGGGCGGGCTGATATGTCTCAAGAATAATTTGTATTTTAAAACATTCGTATTACTGACGAACAGTCTATTCTGAGATTTTTCGCTTTCTATCTTCCTTATTGTTGGTCTGATTTCCAGACTTATAAAGAAGAAAATTCTGCTTTTTACTATATTCTTCCTGTTTTTTCGAAGAGAAACTTGCATTTACATTCTTAATATTACTAACCGTTCAAGCCATAGGATCTACACTTGAAATTCGATGTAATGCCGAAGGTCTCCCTATAGACTTTAAATTCGTCTATTGGAAAAGTGTTAATTTGTCAATCGGAAACACAAGTATCATAATTAATCTTCAAGTGCCAAATTTATAATTTCCACACTATGAAATATTCAAATCAAGGAATTAAAAGCCATTATGGGCCAATTACATTGGCTATCGGTACTAATTTCATGATAACCAGTGGTGCTATAAAATGGCACAGACTTTCTGATCCTAGTTAGTTTCCTAAACTTTTCAGTGTTGGTAGGCTTTTAGGTTTGCTCCCCTCTTTCCAGCTGCTACCGATGGGAGCCTAAAATAAATTATTTCACATTTTCTCAATGATTCGGTGTCCTAATAGTAGAACTGAAATGAACTATGTACATTTTCATTGAGAAATGTGGAGAAGCTATTTTTGAGAAAATGGCGTTTAAACGTTCCTGAAAAAGTGAAAATTTGAGCTCATTCTAAACGCAAAAGTTTGAACTTTTAGAAGCTTCATTACGCACCATTCAGAACACTTATACTCACAAATGCCATAATGTATAAACATTCACATCATGTAAATATTAACGACGGGAGGGATATTTCACAAAAGTTACATGTGAGTATTTTTTTAATTTAAAAATATATCAAAAGGCTGTTTACGTCAGTAAATTTATCAGTATCCTTATACAACGTTTGAAGAAAAAATAGGTGCCGTTATTTGAGAAAATCTTATATTCTAATAGTATCCATAGTTAACAAAAAACTCGCGAGAACTACTAATATTTTCAAAAATGAGATCTCTTTATTGCACCTGCGCCTTACCTACTCACACTCTGGAATTACCTCTAAATTAATAATTTTCATTTTATTTTCCTTTGATTTATACGTAACACATCATCCCACTCCGCGTCAATAATTAACATTAAATAACAATTAACATTAATCAATGAATCTTTTGCTCGGCAGATCGCCGGAATACTTTCTTTGTTTTCTTTCTTATATCCCGCGTACTTGTAAAAAAAGAAGCCAACAGTTCAATCTATCGTTTAGAATTTATTTAAGATAATTTTCTTGGGTGTATAACTTTAATGCTAGTAAATCTGTATATAATTGAAGAAAATATTATATTGGTTTCGAATTTATGTTATGTTTACTATACGCTTTTCTTACTCGCCTTTTGAGAATCCCCTCTTCTTCGTTGTAGTGCTCAGGTTCTGAATTACGCCTTAGGTTATTGATAGGCACGAAATTTGCTCAACATCTCAAAATTATGTTCTTAAAATTTGCCCTAATGCAATATGCGCTCAAGGAAAGTGTCTTTGTAAATATCTGTGAGTCTTTCAGACCATATATATAGAGGATCATGTAACATTTATCCAAAACATGAGAAATTTTATCGTAATTTTGCGTGAAATGTTGACAATTTTAAAACAAGTATTTTATCAAAACGGGCCCCAACTTTTTCTTTAAATCTTTTCCTGTGATAGAGCAAAGGACGGTAAAATATTGATGCTGGTCCCATTTTCCACGAACCCTATATATTTTCAAAAATTGCAAAAAATTAACATCCTACAGCTTTAATATTGAAGTTGGAGATTTTTGTGATGTATGAAGCCTATTCTAAAACAATCCAGTCTTTAAAAAAGTCACGTATAAATTGTTTATAAAAATTGTAGTTGTCGCGCACCACTAGTTTATTCTTGAGCGTTCTCCTAGAAAAAATCCAATTCACACTGTGAATAGAAGAAAGACCGAAAGTCTTTGCTAGTAGATACTGATAATAAGATGTAGGGTAGGATAAAGTTAAAATACGATAGGATAAAGTTATTGAGAGTAATAAATATATCTTCTTCGTAGGTATTCATTAATAAAGAATATTTACTACTCTAATTATTCATTAACAGAAAAGATTTGAATGGATTAATCTTTCTTGTAGATGGTCTAGCTTTAAAATAGAATGAACAAAAATTCATCAACAATTTACCAATTCATAAAACTCTAATTTATATAATATGGGCGGAAAGTTCATAACAAAACGAAACGTCCAATTATATTCCTCTGCACTAAAAGTAGAATGATAAAAGCTACGCATAAAATTTGAAGTGATACTTCTATCTAAAAGGAACTGAATAATCATCCGAGTTTTTCTCTGCGACCAAGAACAGAAAGCGTACTCGTAAACACACGATTAGTATAGGAATGCAATTGGAAAGGTTTAAGTGGTTTGTGTGGCTCATTAGGTGTCTCGCGTTATGCTCATTGTGTCACAATTCCATTAGCCACTCTAGCGCGTGCCTTGCGTGTATGCATAAGTAAACAGGTTGCAGGGAATTATGCGAACGGACTCATAAACAGCGAGATAACTGGTTTATTCCCCCGAAGTCGGAAGTTAATTCAGGTGCTAATTCACTTTCGCGTTTCGTTAAATTATTAAAACGTTAAATCGTTCTGAGATATTCACGAGCACACTACCCAAAGGAACGAGCCGTAACCGTTAGATGTAGGTTCATTACTTTCGTTCTTGATCATTAACACGGCTCGTACTTTTAGGTTCTAAAAAACTGAAATATTTATTTTTTATTTGCTTAAACAGTGAACAAACTGTTCCAATGACGAGAATATGTATTCATATCTTATATGAAAACCAGTAACCAAGATCGACAGAAGTCTAGAAGTAAAAGGTGACGTCATTCTCTTTATCACTCCACATATTTCGTGTGTGCAATATGAGTAAATTTAAGAGCTACTCGCGTTACGAGTGTGTTATATTGCTTGAATCGAGAAATGGCCCTCAGACGCTTTGACAGCACGAGAACCAGACTCACCCTACTCAATTGGAGAAGTCTCCATAGAAACATACTGTGTGTGACCAACCAGTGCACTCCATTTAATAAAGAATTAATATAGAAAATATTTAAATATAAACAAAATATATTTTCTACTTATCGCCAGATAACGTTTTTATACTGGGGACTGTTGACAAGAGTAGTTATGTCTTCTTTCCACAATTATAATCGTACGCATCTTGTGCTTGCCACTATCATGAGTTATTCATTATTTTCTTGGACTTTTCTCAGGTAAATAAATTATTCATTATTTGCTTATTTTCAATGCTTCTGAAACTGCCCCTTCTGGTACCTTAATACTCAGCTAATTTGATTACCGCGAAAAACTCTCAAATACCAAATTTAATGTGCTTTGTAAAAGAAAGATACTTAAGCCATAGTTCAGATTCAAACAGTCTAACAATGCATGTTCCTTGTTTTTCCCCCTCGTCATTTATTAAAAGCGATCTTTAATCGATCTATTATAACATTTCCGTTGCGCGTATACCAAGTACAAAAATGAAGCCCCAATTTGGACAGTTATTAAAATATTTTAACGTGAAGTATTTCAACTATAGTCCAAAGAGAACTCTTTAATATTACAAGCACACAAACAATGTAGTGTAAAGTTATAAAAAGGAGAACATGTAAAACGTTATCTAAATATCGAGTGTTGAGCAGTATTGATTACTCATTCTTTCGTTTCAAATACGATGAGAGTAAGAAATCGAAAGCATTCCGTGTTTACAAAAAAGAACGTGAATGTGGCTGACGCTGTGCTCTGCGCGCAGGTCCAGTGGCAGCCGCTGCTTGAGGAGGTCTTCTCGCGCAACTTCACCGACGACGACGTCTTCTACGTGCGAGCGCCCGACTACATGCGCCGCCTGCAGTCCATGCTGCTGCACTTCCAGCGGAGGTGAGTTGAGCGCTGGAGCAGCCACCGCTCCGCTCCAACCAGCATCTCCGACATGGAGCATGTCGGAAGGGAAGTTTATTGGGGATGGGGGGGGGGGGGAATTCGAAAAGGTGTGGTGGGGGTGCGTATCTCAGAGAAAATCGTAAGGAACATAAAAAGTGCGCAAAACAAAAGACTCACCCATGACTCGAGTTTGTAGCCCGAGCGCGGCAAAAGAATTTTCGAAATCTGGAAAACCAGCGTGATAAACTGTTTCGCTCACTGCGTGTTTATAATTAATTGAACACACTTAAGCTTAAAAAACCGAAAGACGAGATAAAAATATTGCAAAACGGGATTTTTCTACCATCTTTACTCGACACATTTTTTCTCGATTGACTCAGTATTTCAACGTAAGTAGATGTTTTACTGATTTAGCAAACGTTTAAATGGTTATTAAATTAATAGCATTCAGAAAAAGCAAATTGAAATAAGTTCCTCCTCGATAGATATATTGCGTCGTTCACGCCGTTGTTAACGCCAGCACATTCTGTAATTAGTCATGTCATATCTAAATATAGTGGGTACAGTATATCAGTGGGGCGGCAATGGGTAAATGCGTGATGTGTTACGTGTGATCTGTTGAGAGGGCTAATAATTCTGAATGAATATCATTATTGCGTAAATTGTAACGGAAATACCGCCCTTGCAAAATATAATGGCCAATCTTCTCCAAAGCAAACTGGTCTTGAATTCAGTTTGCTCTCTAAAAACAGCCGGGAAACGGGGTTAGATCAAATGACAAGGGTTCGAGTTTACTACTTTGCTTCTAATTTCACCCTCTTTATGATATTTTCTGACACAACATGATTCTCCTTAATAAACTACAGAATTTCAAGAATTAACATTGCAGAAAATCAACATATAAATGTTAAAAATGGTTGATTTTTTCTCCTTCTCGACACGGGGAGAGAGATAGTTAACGCTGCGAAAAAAACGAATTTTCGGCAGAAAAAATCTAATTGCCGGGCCCTGGTAACGAAAAAGTGGATAAATTCAGTTGCTAAATTTAGAAAAAAGTTATTTAAGTCGTGGTGTAGCCTGAATCTCTGGTTTGTGGGTTCTTGATAACGAAAAATTTATTGACGGCAAAACGACTGTCTGATCGTCCCTCCGTCCGTCCGTCCGTCCGTCCATCTGTCTGTCCGTCTGTGAACAACACTAGCGGCTAAACTGTTCAGTCAATTTTATGCAAAATTTATATTCCTCAATCAAACTGGCTTATGTCGCGGCCTGTTCAATTTCAAATCGATATTTCAATTTTGAGGGAAAATTTACACGAAACCCCTGGTACATTACCAAAATTTTCAAAAAATGGCTCCATCGATTTTAATTAAATTTTGTTGTTGGATAGCGTGAAGGACGTTTAAAAGAGTAGTCTAGGTTTCATGTTTATTGAAACTTCCTCACTGCCCTGAGGAAGCCTGCGTCATGTCAGGCGAAACGTCGGCACCCCAGCCAACGACGCGGCGTCTCCCGAATAGCCGAGAATTCATGGATTCGAGCCGCGGAAGCTTACGTATACATGTTTATTGAAAATCCTAATTTTTTGAAAATTGCAAAATTTCAATTTTTTTTGGCATCTTCCTACAACTACAGATATGAATATAGAGATCTTTTCGTTAATGAAATCTGTTCTTTAAAAATACTCTGGAAATAAGGTCACGTACAATTTTTCGAAAACGTGAGTACTTTTCGCGTGATTTTGCGTGAGAATGCGGGCGAGAAAGTACGGGCTCTTTTAGCCCCACTGGTTCTAGATTTCAATCGATTTTCTTTTCTATTTTTGTTTTATGAAAGGAATAGAAGCAAATCAGATAGCTTTGTTTTCATGTTTTCTATTTAGGATCATTGTTTCGTACTGAATTTCATCTTACGGTATTTTTTCATTCAGCAGAAAATGAAAATCACAGTGAATATGTAAAATTTATCGCAGGCTTTAAACAATACAAAAAACATTATTTTATATTCACCCTACTCTCATTAGCTTAATTCTACTCAAGGAAATTCACAACTCACTCGATATACTTTGACGTAATTTATAGTTCTTACACACGCGAGTGGATGAATAAAATATATTTGACTTGTTGGAATTCTGCAATGCATATAAAAAATAATTTGTAGTAGAAATTTATAATTTAAAATAAAACTAAAAATAAGGAAGATGAAATTAATAAACACTTTCTTGTGAATTAAACGACCTTCTTTTGCACTGACTTGATACTTGAAGTACTTGATACTCTGTATTATTTAATTCATCTATCAGGAGTTACATTATTTTTAAACCAGCAGAAATAGAGAGTAGTAATGCATTTTGGTATTTCTGGCCTTTGTTACTACAAAAATTTCTTTGACGTAAGCTCTGAATGAAAACTTTCGGAGTGAAGCTCAAAATTCTCATTAGCTTCTCAAACATTTCTGCCCCGCGTTCCCCATCCGTCACGCTCGTATTTAACCCCAGTAATCAAATGGTGGAAATCCTCAATTCTTCCGCTTTTGTGCCACTTCCGTCTCCGTTTCTTCAAACTTTGCTTTGAAACTACGTTCCCCGCAGACGCGCTCAACTTTTGATCTCCTCGGAGGAACGGGTGTGAAGACGGGTGTGGGCGCCTCGCCGCCCTAGCCCTTCGCCCGCCAACTTTCCAATGAGCCCTTTGTCGATGGAGGGCGCTTATTAGCGACGCCGTGGAAGTCGTTTGTCAAAGGAAGTTGCTCAACGAAAGTAAAAGTGTCTCGTTTTTCGTGGCGCCGCATTCCATTGCGTACTCTAATTACCGAGCAGCAAAGCGCGCGAATGGGAGGGCTGAGGGGAGGAAAGTGGACGAGCAGAAACCGAATATTTTGTACTAGGTTAACTAACATTCAAAAAACACAAAAATATATAATAATGGTTATTATTCATGCGCCTCTATACATTAAATGACGATATATGTATGTAAAAACTTCCTCCGAGGTTGATGAAAGAAATGGAAAGTAGGAGAAGTGTAAGGCAGATATCGGATATTCTTCACAGCATTATCTTTGAAAAATCCATTATTGAAGGGTATGTAAATATTTAATGGTATCCGATTTCCTCCTTATGATTCCTCAAGGTAAAACTCACATTTGAAGAGCTTGTAAATATCCAAATAGTTCCTTCATCTAAACATTTTAACCCCGCAGTCCTCAGAGGAATAAGACAATACACCAATAGCAGATTTCGGTGATAGTATATCAAATAGAAACACGTTAATTTTGAATCATTTTCTGCTGTGATTATCGAAAAATATAGTGAAGGACAGTATATGCTACATTCTAATTAAATTATTGCGTACGATACTGAATATTTGAAAATTGACGATTTATCTGCAATGATCGATTTTGAAAAACAATAGAAAAAGGTGTAAGTAAATTAAAATAAGTAAAAGAAAAACTTCTTGACAGGCATTTTCGACAGGTCAAAACATGACTACTCGAGTATTAAAAGTGAAACCTTTGTTAGAAATGTTTCAAGTGAGAGAACATTAAATGGATTGTAGGGGCAGTTGTACACACGCAGTCCCCTTTTTAAGATCCATTGTGTCAAAAGGCATATTATGTAATCAGGCATCCTATGTAGTGTCTGCCTATTCAGCCTCATTTCTCTTCTGAAAGAAATGTGGTACGACAGTCTCCCTAAAATGGAGTATTCAAAAATCAAGGGTGAAATGCTTAAAAAAAATGCGATACTCATTTATTATATGATGATTAGATATTTTGTTTTCACATCAATATTTAACACACTGCATTCTTATCAATTTCATAAATCAAAGCAAAGGCACTAGTAGTTATTATAACTATAAACAATGGAAGAACTCCTGCATCCGGAAAATCTGTTAACTATGAATTTTTAATTGTTGGGTTAGGTTCGTTGAGAAACGCACCCAAAAGCTTTAAGACCTATGTTTTATAACACATCCGTTTCTTCTTCCTTCTATATTTCAGATATCTTCTTTCAAATATCCTCGGTGTACTAATTTACAAATTAAATTCACTTATACACTCGTTGCTAATTCTAACGTACTACTACGTCAAATTGCATTACCACAGTTTCCTTCATTTAAATCTTAACCAGTTTCTTTTTAATTATTTACGTTTTTTCCTTATTCTCCATGGATTATGCATCAATGCATTTTGTGATGATAGTTTTATATTAATGCAAACAATGCTGTTAATTGACAATTTTGAGACTAAATTACACTGCGCGAGGAAAAATGGGATACGTGTCATCACTTCACGTTGTATTATAATTTTCTACATCGCATGAGGAAGACAAATTTCAATAACACATTTTTATGGGATTATTGAAGCGGCATCACATTGACGAGTGTGATTGCGAGAATTATAGTCCACACACACACACACACACACACACAAATAGTGATTACGCGCGAGTGTGGTTGAAGTAATGGAAATTGGAATTGTGATGACAGACAACTCGAAGTTCGGAACTCCAAACCAGTAACTAACTTACATTCCTTGCTACGAAATCGAATTGCAGTGCTATGTATTCTCCCGACCTCTTGTACTAGCAATGTGCGAGTTAAGCTTGTCAATGTTAGAACTTTCAAACAAGTTAGTCTGCCAATGTTCGGACAAACTCAGTAACAGAAGCGAGCTCAGACACAACTCTTGGTTGAAGTGTTTGTACACAGGAACGTATTTCAGAAAGCTGTGTTGTAGTAAAGAAACCAACAGTGTAGTTGTAACGATTGTGTCGGATATACGGGGTTGCATATTTTTGCTTCTATCGGGTAATATTTAACCATGAAGGACGGATAGATCTTTATGAGGAAATTAAGCAACCACAAGTAATAAAACAAAATATACTGCGGCAAGATCGTAAGATAACGGCACGTTCTGCAGTTCGAATCGCCCTCTGAGAAGTAGATTGGTAAAGATAAAGACTAATGGAACACGGGCTATCTTCTGATGAAAGTTGGCTGGCCTGCCAGCAATTGAGAAAGGTTTTCGAAAGTTTCCTGGGGAGAGGGAACCCCATTACGAAAGAAGTTCGTGCAATGAGAGCGCCGTAGCTCGGCGACTGAGAAAGAGAAAAATGGCCCGGCAGCGCGAGAGAGATGAAACGACCTATAAAAAGGGGAACTCCGTTTAACTGTTCGATTTCTTTCTTTAATGACCATGTAGATTCACGAGTTTCGGTGACCATCATGAATGTAGACGGGTAAATTTTTCATTAGACTAGCAATTATTGATATTTATGGCGATTAATGTAAATTTATGCCTGATCATACCGATTTATGACCGAGAAAGAGAACTCTGTGGTTGTAACGTTCTTACAACCTAACCTTTTACAGGGAATGAAATGAAATTAGTTTCAAAAATTTGAATTATTAAGTAGGAATTAAACTAGTTTAGAGCTATCTGAAAAAATATACTAAATATATTGTGTTACAGAAAATCTGACCTGTTTCAGATTGCTTTTTTTTCTACGTTGATGAGAGAAAATTTAGATTAGATTAATTTAATAAGTACTCTAGGGATGAATTTAATCTCTTTTCATATTCTGTACTTCTATAGAATAGTAGAACAATACAATATTGTAGATTGGACTGTAGAACATGATTACTTACAGGTACTTGAGGTAGTAGAGACTGTAGGTAGAGACTGTAGATAGAGACTGTAGGTAGAGACTGTAGGTAGAGACTGTAGGTAGAGACTGTAGGTAGAGACTAGGTAGAGACTGTAGGTAGAGATTGTAGGTAGAGATTGTAGGTAGAGATTGTAGGTAGAGATTGTAGGTAGAGACTGTAGGTAGAGACTGTAGGTAGAGACTGTTGGTAGAGACTGTTGATAGAGACTGTTGGTAGAGACTGTTGGTAGGGACTGTTGGTAGAGACTGTTGGTAGAGACTGTAGGTACATGATTACTTACAGGTAATTTTTGGCACCTGCTGAACTGACTCCTCCTCCACTGACTCCTACTTCACTGATACCTAATTTACTGCCACTACTTCACTGTCATATACTTCACTGTCACCCAATTTACTGTCATCTACTTTACAGTCACCTAGTTTACTGCCACCTACTTTACTGCCACCTACTTTACTGTCGCATTCTTTAGTGTCACTTATTTTACTGCAACCTACTATACTGTCATTTACTTTACTGACACCTACTATACTGAAGCCTTCTTTACTCAACCGTACTTTATCGACATCTTGTTTACTGACATTAAGTGAAGACATACTTTTCTTTCTGCGCACTTCCGCTTCCTTCACGCTTATGTTGGTGTCGCGTGCTCGGCAGGGTGGTGCACAACGCGCTGCTGCTGCTGTTCGCGCGCGACTCGCTGTGGGAGCTGGTGGACGCGACGGCGCTGGCGGGCGACGCGGGCGCCGGGCTGGGCGACGGCGGCGCGGGCGGCGGCGGCGGCGGGGGCGACGGCGGCGGCGTGGGCGTGGGCGTGGGCGCGGGCGCGGGCGGCGCGGGCGGGCGCTACTGGCCCGGCTTCTGCGCGCGCGTCACCGTCTCGCTGTTCGCGCGCGCCGCCTCCGCGCTCTACCTGCGCCAGTTCGCGCCGCACGAGATCGACGCCCTCCGCGAGCAGGTGGGCCGCTCGCCTGCGTTGCTGCGCCTCACGAGGACACAAACAGCGCTGCACGGCCGGCAGCGTACAAGCGACTCTGACAGTTCCCTCGCCACGTGCTGTGGTGCGTCAGGTGACCTGCTCTGGAGCAATCAGCTTGCGGGGATTTGTTTAGTTTCTCACAGCCAGCGTTCAGCGTCGCCGCTCAGCTGACTCGCACCACGTCGCGGAGGCGATAAGTTATGAACATGATATCAAGAGCTTGTCAGTAAGTGTTAATGTTTTCAAATTGAATTTGTCTGTGATGTAGGTGAGCCATGTGCATAGTAATGGGTGGCAACAGCGCATTCAACTGTCAGTCGCTTATACGCTGTGGGGTCTGTATGTAGTATGTTAGTATAGAAGTCAGGGATTGACGTATCTACAAACTTATTTATCTTATTAGATTGAAAGAAAGTAAAAGGTATCTCATCTGTCTCTCTCCAAACATTTCGTGTATGTATATACGTCACTCTAACCATAACGTAACGAGGAACTGGTGATACATCGACAACAAAACATTAAATGAAATTAAACCAGCTATGTTAGAAATATATCGTCTAAAAATACCATCGGTGTCTGTTACGTCGATGTTTTAAAACTTGTTTATTGTCATTTAAAATTAAACCTGCGCGCAACAAAATTTAATTTGGCACTGTACATTTCGATTAATTGAAATTAATATGTATTCTGTAAGCCCTGAGCAGGTTAAACCTCCAGTATTCTAGTACAAGGGTAAAAAATATTTAACTCAAACGAAGTTAAAAATAATAAAAACCAAAGACAGTTCTGCCTGGACGCCTAAGCGCCCAGACTCATCTGAAAGGATGAGTGGTCAGTTTGCTGAATGAGGCGACTAACTCTAGGGGCAGGCCCTACGCCCATGCGTTGACCTCCCCCCCCCCCCCCATGTGTGGAACACGAAGAAAGCCGTAGGAAATACCACGGCACCGGTGTCATCTCGGGCGCGAGATAGCTCGATGAAGTTAGTATGAACAGCGTTGCTTTGGTTCGAACACTTTAACTAACTAGAATACCTCCCACTACTATTTCACTTTTTAACTAATACTATATTGTGATTACGGGAACTTTTCATTCACTTTCGAGCACAAAACATTAATATAAAAAAACATGGAATTATTGGGAATGGCCTCTCAATGAGCGGGAGTAACAGTAGCATTCCAAAACAACTGAACGGTAGAATAAAACTAGTAAACTAAACGAAAACTCATCAGCTACTTCACTCTAGGCAGGTGCTCAAAGCGTTGCTGAATGTGTGTCGTGTAACCGGTTAGTAGTGAGATAAAAAGTTGTTTTCAACCCAGCCTGAATATATTGAAGCCGACTAAATCACCCACAATACTAAATAGTCAATTTTATACTGCATTAAAGATTGTGCATATTGATATGATCTGTTTATATGACAAGCTGTCCCATGGATGAGAAATTCGGTAAAACCCTCAAAAATGTAAGACAAGGTTCATATGGGTCACATTTTGTTACGTTTAGCTATGGAAATATAACTAGAAAACTGAGTTTGAAGGGCGTAGTGTGTTCCGTTTTTGAGTTACGTTCAATGAAACATGTAAAAGAACGGAAGAATCAAATACACGGGTAAATTTGTATTTGTAATTTTTAACAAAATAATGCTTTTTAACGAAATATATGTATACTGTACCAGAAACGTGATCATTGTTTTCTTATTTAGTTGTGTATTTTGTGTGCGTTTTGTAGCTATATAGGAAAAGGATGTCAATAGAAATAATACGTACAAAAAAATAACACCAGCAAAGCATACAAATAACATCAGCAAAAATACTTTCTCGCTGATACTGGTAATCATTTACTTGCGAGCGAAAGCCATGGCCTTACGGGGGCTCCTTTCTGCGGCCGGAAGGCAGGGTCGGTTGGGGACGCTCCACTCCGCGCACGGCCGGAGCTGCGTTTGCATGTTAATTGGAAGAGTCAACGTTTGGTCTGCGGTTACATCGAGCCGCGGACGGACAGAAACTCAGTTTGCGGCGGCGTCTCGAGCTCCTTTGTTGTTTCTGTAACCGCTCGAAACTTCAACTGGATGAGACATCCAACTCAATTACTAAATATGAGATGAGAGGAGGAATATGTGACTCCATGCAAGTAAAATCGTCTTTTATTTGAGAGGGTGTTTGGAAAAATGTATCAGGTAAAACATTCTACTGACATGTTAATATACATTATTGCTTAGAATAATGGCAATAATAATAATAATAATAATAATAATAATGCCTTTATTTCTGACAAGGCTGAGACCATAAGGTCTGCTCTGCTGCCTACACACGTGAAATACACTAGGGAACACGATTTTAACCTCCAGACAGGTAGAGTGTGCAACGTACTCAATTTTATGCGTAGATTACGAATATCACAATAAAAACTTCATCATATCATGTCACAGTTTTTAAATGTAGAGTATCTTTATACCATATCATTCCATATTTTGCTATTAATGCAAATACATTTAAATTGCACCTGTATGATTTATGTAATACGCATAAAATCTATTTACAAATTAAAAATTGTTCCGTTCATCTACTCCACTTTCTTGAGATATCAAAAAAATTAGGCTTCTGGTTCTTTTAGGAAGGGAGGTATTTTAGTCCCTTACCTTATCGCAAGTATTCAAGTACCCAACTGTTGCGTTGGCAGATTCTGAGTCAGTCGGTGTCACACAGAATTGAATCCGCAGACTGCGTGAAGTTCGTGTCTGGTTTGCTATTGCTTCAAATACATTAATTACACTTCTGTCGGTATTATAAGGTGAAATTGGTCACATGAACTGTCGAATAAAATGCAAATCATCTTTTTACAATGAAAGTGAGCGAATCAACCAGATAACTTCAGTTACGTCTGTGAATGATTTACACCCAAACTCCAAAGGAAGACAAAATATATGAAATTGCAAAACTTCATATATTCCTGTTTTCTTGTCAGAAAGGGTAAAGAGGAATAAAGAGTGACAAGACGCAATAGCATTTGTAAGCAATGAAATAGGAATTTCTCCTCCCATGATCTTTCAATATTATTACACGAATATGCGTATTCCATTTTAAACTTGTTCTTACCTCAAAGGAAGCATGCTCATTAACTTTTATAATAATATAACAAAGTGACAATGCGGAAATAAGCAAAGGATTTTCTTTATTGCAAATACTAAAAATGTTCATATCTTTTGAATCCTGAGGGATCAGCGGGATCGTGTTCTTTAAAATCACATTCCTTAATCATTGAGGTTTAAAAAAAATAGTTTTTTGTTCCCTAGTGATATTTTAACTTTTACATAATTACGATTCACTCGTCCTAGAGCAAATAATTTTAACTGACATTTCATGTTACTCACCAAAGTACAATGATCGTGTTAACTAACGGAAATGTTCTACACATAAAGTATGATATCGATATCGTACTTTGATATCGATGATTGTAGGTAATGGAGTGTCTTTGGAACACAAAGGCGATAAATGTCTTCAAAGGTACAGTGAGTTGTCAATGCACCCCCTCCCACGTTGTCAATGCACGGAATTATTATATCATGGAATTGCTATTGTTAAGCTAGTGACGATGAAAGGTGTAGCGTTGCATGATGTGGGGTGTAAAAGATTCGGATGAGGAAAAGTGGACGTCTTCAGACGCCTTCGCGCTTTTGATAAACTCTGGATGAGGAAACCCTTGTAAAATACTGTCACGTTTCCCACACGTTTAATTGCGCCTTTAAAGAGTCTGCATTAGAGAGTAAATATGAAACGCGTTATTGGTGTCTACCCTCTTTAACTCATAACCCAGTCTCTTCCTGAACAGAATTTCTCAACCAGGCTTCCCTGAGCAGCCTTGTACTTGAGGTGCTCAACCTTCTTGACGCAGTGGCCGCGCCTTGCGACTGCACGTCAACGCTTTGTTTCCCGGAGTCCTTTGTCCCCTCTTTCACACCTCCCCCTCCGCTCCCCTCCCCCTCGTATCTTTCCGTGCTTTCCGCCTTGTCCTGGCCACGCCGCACAGGCGCGATATTTGTCCTTCCTCCCCCTCCCGCTATTTATTTCCTTCACCTTGGCCCCGGAATAGCCAGCCAGGAAAGCACGCTCCGCACGCAAAGCAACTCCTATCACCTCCCCGCCCCTAAACCTCATGACGCGTTCCGCTCTACTTCTCCACCCCCCTCCATTCCTCTCACCCCCCCTTTCTCCTCCCCGTCTTCACATCCTATCTCTCCCTCCCTATCTATGCGTTTCCGTAACCCACCCTACTCTCATCCCCATGTCTTAACTCACTCTTCCTTCCCACCCTCTTCTCCCTTTTCCCGTCCTCCCTCTTCCCCGCAGCTCCACATCTCACATTTCCATCTCTCTCCATACTACCTCTCCCTCTCATCCTCTCCCCCTCCACCGTGCTCCCCACCCGCCCCATCCCCTTTGCCGTGCGAAGCCGCCTCCGCTGCTCGTACAAAAGCGGCTCCGTGCAAAACTGTTCTACCTGACGCTTTTATTAGATCGTACAATTCGCGGGTTTTTTGCAAGCAGGCTTTTTTAAGGTTGTAACGTACCGTGTCCCCCTGAATGATTTAAAGGTGAACTTAGCCCGTGTGTTTTCAACGCGAATACATTTTCAACGGAGTTTTCGGGCGTTTACAATCACGAACTCGCATCAGTTATGAAGTCTGTTTTATTCATGAGAGTTGGGAATATTCATAACGCAGGCAATGCGGGGTAATAGGAATGGACACGAACGCGTTTGAAGGGTGTTGGGTCCATTTAGAGGCGAAATGAGTGAGTTAATGACGATCAGTGACAAGTCAACCCGGAACGAATTTATTTTGCTCACTGAAGCGTTTCTGTGTCAACAATAATGAACCGATAGTCTAAGGTTTGGCAGAAATTCGAGCTGTCTTTTTCATAAAATATTGAATAATTTCCTGTTCAAAATCGCGTGAACCTTTGCTTTAAATGTGCCTAAGAGAGAGATATTCTCACCAGTCGTGCACAGGACAAGTTATGAACTTCCAGAAGGAAAAATGTGATTCTGCATAAAATAGACAATGCCAAGTATTTCTAATTTGTATATGTATAGCGGGATAATTGAATGGTTAAATATTTATATTTAACGTTCCATACCGTGTTGTCAGATGAGGTATTGTTCCCCTTAAAACGTGCATTTTGTTGCTTGCGGGGAGAAAATGGAAACGGAAAAAAGAAACATTTTCAGACTAGAGACAAGGATACAAGAAATTCTTCCCGAAAATGGGTGAAGTAATTAGCTATCAACGCTGAGAAACGTTACCCGTAATATATCTGGCCACAATATCTTCATTAGTTGAGTTTCGGGTTCAATTCCCGTTAGAGAATTTATTCGGGGATGATAAAGTTCTCTGAATGTACTAATAGGGAATAACTGTCAAATGAAACGAAAGAAACTGTTGGGGATACATTCGCCGAAGTGTCACTGTGAAAAAAGTATCGTGTGGTCAGACTAATCTAGTATCGACCGATACCATAAACGTTGGCTGAAGCTTTGATATTCTATTTAATCATTTGTATTCTACCCCTCGCCGAACCGTTAAGAGCACATGGAATGTCTCAACTGTATTTGGTGACAGCGCACTATTCTGTGAAACGTTGTGAAGACTTTCTTATTTTTTACAATGTTGAAAATGTGTTACTACAGGAAACAGAGTAATTATGATGTACATTTTCCCTGTGATGCTGTTATTCACACATAAAATTGCAATTCTCAAAGATAAGATAACTTCATGTTATCGTTCAAGGAGACTAATAAGTAGCGCTGAATCGGGCCTTAATAAAAATATTCTACCTCAATGCAATTGTTAAAGATCCGATAGCGCAAAGAAGACTGAAGTGTTCTTGCCATTGAATGATTATATTCTTGCATAAATAACTAGCTTTTAAATTTTAAATTTCAACATTGGTTTATGACTGCGGTGCTTGTCATTACAGCCCTGAAGCTTACTATACATTCTTGATCCAATCCAAAAGACATTGCATTATTTTCTCAATATTAACATTTGATATATCTGGAAGAAGACGTGAAGTGAATAGAAAATCTTTAATTCTGTATAAGTCGTTTTGACGGGTATTGAATGATTTTGCTTTATATTAATGATAGAAAATATTACCTTAGATTTAAATATCGAAATAATGAATAAGTGGTGATGTTGATGCTGATTCTGAAATTTTCTTGATATATTTATTTATTTATTTATTTAATACGTAATTATTACAAACAAATTAGCTTACTTTATCCTATGTGGCTAGGCCGAAGGCCTTTAATCCATTACAATACCTACATCCTTTCGCGTTCTAATCTTTCGAATTCTGGTATTCACCCCAAATGGTCTCTCCATCCCATCAAAGCCGCGGAAAAAAGACCATAAGGTACGGATCAGGAAAAAAACCCTGAGGGGGGAAAAACCTGCCGTCACGAGCCGAGTACATACTAATCTATCCGACGTTTATTTTAACTATTTTCTGGCGCGGGCGTCCCGCCGTCTCCTTCCAGTGCTTGGCCTCCTCAGCACCTGAAATCAAACAGCGCCACAGAAGGTCGTCCGCACCAGCGCCTCTGCCCTTACATTTCCGATCCCCCCTTCCCTTCACCTCTTAATGTGCTTATTACTATGGCAGTTTTATTTTATTTATTATATTGACCTGTTACTTACCAATTGACTACGACTTATGACTTAGTTCTTGACTGTTTACTAACATAAAATTACTGATTAACTTACTTATTGTTAGCTTATTGACTTATTTATTTCTCTCCAGTCTAGGCTCCGCTCAAGCTAACCAGTGCTGTTTTCCCACTCCCTAATTTCAGTTTCCCTAATGGTCCGAACGTTTCCTAAAAATGTTCCTAATTCTTTCATAAATTTAGACCTTTTTTCACCTAAAATGTTTTGGACGAGCGTTACGTTCCTGTTTAGGAAGTAGTAATTTCCCGTTCCCATCCATTTTCTTCTCCATGTTTCGGTTGCACAGCAAATTAAGGGGATGTGGATCCAGTCTTCCCTATCACCGCAAAGCACACAGATGCCATTACCACTTGCGTCCTTTAGTCTACGCTGCATCCACCCTCCAACCCTGAACCAAGCGTATCCCCCTCTTGCGTCCTTTCCGAGAGTATGTACGTAACTTTCGCAACCCCATAACGGACTCGCATGGATTTGAGCTACTAGCGAACGTTTTTCAGCCGTTGCTGCCTAGATCTCTTACCTTTTAATATACGCAAGTCTATCGGAAATCAGCCGTTCTATCTCACGGGTTTCCCTATCTCCCACCATTTCCAAAGAGACGTCTCCCAACCCTGCGCGGTCAAGTAGCCGTTTAATTTTGTACGCCCAGTAGCGATGGTCGCTTCCCTGCAATTGCACTCTAAAGCACCTATGTATAACTGTGTCAGCCTGTTCATCTGATAATTTAATCCAAAGTTTTATAGGTTTCATTTTGAAATCTCTCCAAATTCCTATACTACCGACCTCTCTTATGACTCCGGCATTTGCTGCGCATCTAGAAACTCATAAAATTAATTTTTCTTGATATAAAGATGTACACACACGCACTATTAATGGGATAAGTTTGTAGTCATCAAGCTGAAGTATGACATTTAAATTACTTCCAGATCGACAGTAAAGTTTAAATGCTATTAAATATGAAATATTAATATTCAGTTGAGAATTTAAAATGATATTGCAAGAAGTAGTTCCTTACCAACGTGTTTGTTGTTACTATTTATTAAATGAGATCATTGGCCATCATCTAATATGAGATTGCTATGTGTTGGTCGAATTCCGGCCCTCAGATGTGACATCTTACGACGATGTCGATGATGATGATGATGATGATAATGGTGGTGGTGGTGATGATGGTGGTGGCTACACATGGGTGGCCTGAAGTGAAGTTACAAGACTTTTTCCTTCCATCGGGGGATCGAGGTTCAATTGCTGATCGATTTATGTACTGTAATGTGTGGACGAAGAAGTTATGCAGCAGATTTTCTGCAGATGTTGTGGTTCTGCTTCGTTTCCCTCAAATCAGTTCTGGTGCCAGTTCCACTCAGAATTAAGACACGCTGAACATGGATATGGAGACTTTGTAATTGAGAAAGCTCTAATTAGCCCTATGCGATGCGCTGAAAGCTCGTTAGTTTGTTAGTTAATGCCTTATTTTACATGGCGGAACTCAGCCATCTAGCGGAGAAAGAAGGCATTACTCGGGGGCGACGAAAGAGACTATTTGAATTTAGCTCAAAGGGTTCATTTTGGCTTAAAGATCGTACAGTAAATCTACATCAGTGTGTATGTAATCTGCATGTAGTAAATCTACAACTTGGGACGGCCTGCTTTTCTTCTCCTCCGAAGAAGGCGTACGAAGGAATTTTTTGCCCTTAAAAATACCTTATTACGATCATTACGTGTTTCGTACATTATTACGATCCTTTTGCAATCCTAAACACTGAAGTTTTGCGTATTGAAAAGCAGTGTTTAATTTTCATGAAAAGAGAGGCTGAGTCGCGGCGCGCGGGCGCGTGGCGTGCGCAGGTGACGGTGCTGTTCGAGCGGCTGAAGCAGACGCTGGAGGCGCGCGTGCAGCGCTCCGCGTGGCTGGACGAGGCGACTCGCGCCGCCGCGCTGCACAAGCTGCGGCGCCTGCGCGGCCACTTCCTCACGTGGCCGCACCTCTGGAACGCCTCCTACGTGGAGGCGCTGCTGCACGACGTGAGTGCCCGCCCTCAGCCTCTGCCCCGCCCCTGCCCCGTCTCCAGACTGATTTTTTTGTTATATAAGGTCGCATCAACTAGTAGGTCATTTGCGAGCACTATTGCCTGTAACGGTATGGTAACTACGAGTATGACACGGTATGATGATGATATTGGTGTGAAAGGACCAGCACAATACAACCACGTCCGAGGCTGGTCTCGAACCCGCCACCCTTCGGTCCGAGATCGCTACGGCACTACTGCCTTGGCGATCTCGGCCATCCGGACTGGCTCCAGACTAATTATCCTGAACGGTTCGATTGATTGATTGATTGATTGACTACTAGTGCTTCCGTGCGCGTCAACTGATACGGTCATTAGTCCCGTAAGTGATTTCCCCACTGGATGACGAGACCTACTGTCGGCAGCTGGGTTTACCCCAACCACGTATCTCCCACCAGTGAAGCACCACCCCAGCAAGGGCAAGTTATAAGTTTCTGATCTGTCTTCCGGCATATATAGTAGTGTAATGCGTCTAAGTGTAATTCTAGGTAAGTAAGGGATAAGATAGGACAAGGAATGGGAAGGAAAGGTCGTGTCCTATTATCACCCTTCATTTACATTTACATGCACTACAAACCCTGGTTGAGGAAATTCCCCGTGAGCCGAAGTGGTTGACGTCCGATCTCGCCTCCAAGAGGGGGAAATCATCTCCCTCGATAAAACATACACTACACTTACGGGAAGAACGACCTTCTCCGTCAACGCGCCAGGCAACACTATTCAATCAATCAGTGATCCGGAAATGGTTAGGTATTCACCTCTAGAAAGCCTCCTGTGTTGAGGATCTCACGAGGCACGAAAGTGCCGAACTTGGCTCCATCTCATATAAGAGTTTCTGGTAAACCCTATCCAAACACACAACGTCTTAATACTTATATGTTTCTTACTGCTTCCGAAGAAACAGAATACATCCTGCATCAAGGCTCACTTGCACCCTGCACTCCATTCAAATTGCGTTAGTGATTGAAAGCAAACCCTCTCGTTGGAAGAATATCCACCTGCCCAAAATCCAAATTACGTCTTCTTCTGCCTGTTCACCGTTACTACGGTTCTCCAGAATACTTCTTATGCAGAGATTTTCACACCCAACATGAGTTCCCTAACCTGTTCGGCCTCTTATCTCACGTTTGTGATTCCGGCGAATCCTTCTCGAACTTCAAACTCCACAAGACTTGCATTCCAGTGGGGGTAATGACGAACCCCAGAGTAATCGTATTCATCTTTCTCAAATAAGGAGATTTTGTTTCATCATATGTGATTCTAGTTTTTTAGTAGTTAGGTATATTTAATCCATTTGGAGTTGAAAATCGAGTGTCTGTTTTTTCATTTTTTTCCACCCTGGAATTCGAACGCAGGTTTTCCTCGTTCTACACCTCCTACACCGTCCTACACTTCCAGCCTCAATTCTTCGTTATTATTCTAATCATTGCCAACCCTTTTGACAGGTTCGTTCTATACATATCAGATGTTGACAAACAACTCGAATCCGTCGCCGTGCGTAATCGCTTATTGCAAAAGCCAGCGATCCTGTCACTCCTGCCCAAATTTTAATATGTCTCAATGTTGAGATCACCAGGGAAATAGAAGTAACAGAGTTAATGTTTAACTAGTTAAATAATGTGTGATATGTTATTTTAATATGTTTCGATGTAGATGTTACTAGTTCAATCAAATTAACAGAGTTAATATTGAACCAGTTCTTCCGAAATCGGACATGGCCATCTGAGTCCCTTCGGAAAAGACCGAAGAGCAGACATTTACATATACATGAGTGCCTACATGGTCTTGCCCTGCATGTTTGTGTTTTCACCGTCACTGCAAACATCTGGAACACCTGCGTTGATGTTCACATGCGTGGGTAACAGTACCCCTCCTTGATCTCATATTCGACTTTCCGGTAAATCCATCCTGACCAACGAACTCCGTGCCCTTAATGAACACTTCCTTCATTTGTATTTTGTTCTTTAAAATACTGAACACTCCCTACGGTGAGAACCTTTTGCACTAAGTGAGTAAATGAGACTCTGCCCTGTTATATTTTCTTATTTATTTACCCAGTAATCACTATAAGTGGTCGGATACCCATGTGTTCCCACTTTTAGAACCCTCCACAAAACCGTCCATGTCTGCGGCTTCTTACGCATCGCGGGTACTTGCTATCTCGACTCCCACTAAATCGAATAGCTTCCAGCTACTTCACAATCTCCATCACATGTCCTGAGTGATCACGTGTCTGCCACGGCAAATCCCTGCAACACCTTTTAAGTAGAGGCGCTCCGGCAAAAGTGCTCTGCTTAGTTCTGCCTCCGTGTCGCATTAAGTGGATTCCAGCTGCCCCACCACTTAAGATGATGCCAAAACATTTGCCACGTCCAAATTTCTTGCACTGCATGAATATGTGCTGCTATCCTTCAGAAATCTTTGGAATTCGTCGAGATACTGTCCTACGACGTACCCAAACCACCATCAGTGCTTCCTTGAGATTTTCCAGTTGGACGGTTAGGAGGTAATTTACCAATTTTCAACAATTTTTAACTTTTCCCCAATACTTATGTCTTCTGCCACCTTGCTTTCAATACCCGGGATCTCCTGCAAGGCATAAATACCCAGTTCTCTTTCCTGGCTTTGCTAATTGCTCCAAGTTCCCGTGGGTGGGTCTTCTTTAATTCTTCCTCTATTAATGCGTATTTCCATTTCACATCAACATCTCTACTGTGTTTATGAAAATTCAGTTAAAAAATTTGTAACTCGGTAATACTATAAACATTGAATAAGACCTTTGTCCTGTCTTTTTAAAAATTCCAAATGTTTATTTCTGTATTAATTCAACAAACGTTTTTATATTTAATAAATTAAAAAATTATCTCTTCATAAATATATTCCGAGGCATTAATGCAATTGACCCAGTTGCGTGTTCATCGCTCCCGCATGAGCCCATTCAAATCGCGGTTTTAACTCAGCTGATTCTTCTCCCTGATATTTCCCCTCATGTTATTATTTTTTGTCTCCTCGACAGATATTTTTAGTCGTCCATTTCGAAACACTTTCATTTACTTTAATTAAAAATTCCTAGCGGTGATGTGATTACTCCAATCTGCCTAACGATTATAAATGATGGTTCCTCTTTTACTAACAATGGATACGATATTGTGGCGTAATTGAAACCGTTTGCATAACATTACGTCATTACCATGAGTATAATCACATCCAAAAGAAAAAAGTGCAACTTCTTAAAAAGAGTTCTTGTTTACTTCCCAGAATTGTCTGTGTGACTTCATCAACGCACGCAGTAAACAGGTCAATGTGCTAATTGCTACAGCCACACTGCTCAACCTATTCATTTAATCGATGCTATTGGCTTCACTTGTCCAGCTTAAAACACGTTTCAATTATCCCCATTATCCCAAAACCGATTTCCGATTTCGGATATATAAAATTTCAATATTGTCAATTATACTTTAACTTATTCTGATAAATCCTCCCGCAATAATTACTCGTAAAAAACTAGATTGAATTTGAAAGTGCATTATCTAACGTCATTTATTCATAAAGTCATTCACAAAACGATTCTAACTCCTTTCAGGTGAATTGATGTAAAATATCACGACATATACGAAACATTTGAAAAGTAAAACATAATATTTGCAGTAGTAATGAATTGATGAGTGAACCATATCGACAAAGTTTACGAAGGCGGAATGAACGAAATTTGAATCAATATCTCCGATAAGAAATAAAGTAATTTCAATTGGTGCTATCCATACTGATCAAAAATAATAACAAAACTTTTTATTTCCTATTTTTATACATTGATTCAAGTTATTTCTCGAGTTCTATTTTGTTTCTGGTACTCGTTATCGTAGGGCAACACTTGAAATTTGGACTGGCATATGTGGCTCAGGGCATCAATAGATGTTTCTACAATGCCTGATTGAGAGGTTCTGCCATCCAACGGTGGCAGAATTTTAGAAACTAGCGAATTAATCCGCAATGTTCAGGACAATCCTAGCGGTCGGCTGTTCTGATAGGAAGTTTTCTCCGATCAAGGAGGCGAATGCCGGAGTAGTACCCTAACAACCGGGACATGGACCGCAGGGGATCTTTCCTCCCTTTGCTTTTCCTATCCTTATCACGTACACACTCACAATTACTTGCAACACTCGCACACATGTCGGGAGCTTACATCTTGCCCTTGTTGGGGCGGGGCGCCGCTGGTTGGAAAAATCCCCGCTACCCGACGGGCAGGTCGGCGCCGGGTCTGGACGCCCAGTGGTGGAAGGTCCCCGCCACCTCCCGCGACACACAACATGCTCCAAACTTACGGGACTAATGACCTTGACGGTTGGCGCACCTGCAAACACCAATCAATCAATCAATCGAATTTTGAATTCATGACGATACCTATGTGTCGCACACAACAGATAAGCCCAAAAAGTGATAGATACGAAGTTGTTGCGCGAAAATGAACGCGTACGGTGACACCCAACTGGAAATAAAAGTCGACAGAGTCACTAACAGATCCAATTCATGAGCTGTCGATTCCACCATTTGAGTGGTCGAGTCACTAGGGAATGCGGATGTGTCCAGTGCGGCCATTTTTAACTGTACGAAAGCTGAGATGATGTACTGAAAAACTTCGGCAACATTTTAACTGCTCGTATTAAAAAGGGCGCCCAAAAATCGAACTTGATTGGCCATAAATCTTATTCACATCTGCGTCCCAAGAAAATCCGACGTGCTAAAATTATATTTTCAAGATGTACTTCCTTATTTATGTCACGGTTTCCAAAATATCGTCTCGGTTAGGCATCCTTCACTGAGAAAGATTTCACATGACGAGCGTGCACTTCTGTAGCCAGTACCCTCGCGTGACCTATTACAGTACTTTGATTAAAAAAATGTTTATGCAAAAGGCTTTGAATGTCACGCACCATGTCTTTCCACACGCACTTTCGACAGATTTCGTCTGTATTTAGATTGTGAGAATTTAAGTTCGCGAAAAAGTTACTCCAGGTGTGATAAAGCTAATAACCGGATAATGTTGACATGTTCTTATACTCCCAATTGGTGAGTTACAAAATCTTACTGATGGTTCTGATAGTTTTATCCTGATGGAAATATTTTTTTCTGTGAACATTTCTCTTCCGAGATTATATATGTGCGTGTTTTCGTGGTTTAAAGTTGAAGATAAAAAAAACGTTTACTGACAATCTCATTGATAAATTTTCTAAATAAAATTAATATCGTCCTGATCGAGCAAACGTATTTCATTTCACATTACATTATTATATTTTAGGAGAAAAATTTACGTTACACTTTCTATTTAAAATTTACGAATCTTTTAAAATATATTGCATTTATGGCACGACTTACAACTAACAGAAACATCACAAGAACATAAAACATAGTTTTCTCAGTGCATAGAATGCTAAAAATATTAATGTTAACCCTTTTAATTTCATTGAATAATGTAAGACTCTAAGAATTACTTTTATATTAATATTGTTAATATTGTAACACTAACGATTACCTGTGGAATCGATTAGCGACCCTGCCACTAGCTCAGATCGGTGATGGAAGGAACAGTTACACAGTACAAGAAAACACAACAAATTAAATAAACACTTGTTCACTGGTAAAATGATTCAATTTATTTCTGGGCATGAATGATAATAAAAAAAATGCACCAGAGAAATTGAAATTATAAACGAACAATGGAAAAGAAAAATTATAGAGAAAAGAAAATTAGGCATGTTAGTAATTATAGAAAAAGACTTATAACTAGGAAGAAGGTCAACTTATTACAAATAATATTTACAAGCGTTACAGAATGATAATTTGACGTGCCAAGCACATTACTGCGTTACATAAGTTTTGAAGATGAATACCCGTCAGGTCATCAACCTCGTAGGGTCCTTTATGTGCCCAGGCAGGCACTCGGCCGGCAACTGGGAAGGAGGGCGGCGGCCTTGGGCGAGGGGGGCGGCGGCGGCCGTCCCTCACCCCTCTTGGCGCGTGGCGTCAGCTGAGCGGTCCTCCGCTCATTCAACCAGGGGAGGCGGTGTCCCGGGCGGTCTGGCAGCGAAGTACTTGAAGATTCTTGCAGCGACGTCTAGGAGATTCTGGCAGATACTGGTTGATACTGGTCGATACTGGTTGATACTGGGCGATCTCAATGTCCGAAACGTAGTAATCAGCCTAATGTCTCTTTAATTTTTATAACAGAACTTCGGAAAGTCTAGCGACAAATAATTCCCGCCCCAGAGAAACAATTTTTCTCTACCCCCTTTTTAAACGCCTCAGAGGTCTACTTGCCTCTCCCCGACGAATAAATCCCACCCCAGAGAATTAATTTTCTCAATTGTTGTCCGCTAGTAGCTTTAGCTCCTTCCGAAATCTTTCTAAACTTTTCAGAGACAAACTGGCCTCTCCTCGACGAATAATTTTCTCCCGGTGAAGTAATTCTCTCCCGACTCCCGTTAGCCCAAAACTCAAACCAAATCTGGTAATTTCTAAGTTCGGCAGAGGTGAACTTGCCTCTGACCGAAAAATATTCCCCCCAAAGATGTTTCTCCCCCGACTGCCCTGCGTCTTCTCCCGACTGATGCCCCAGCTATTCTGAAATTCTCTCCGTCGAAATCGCTCCAGGTTACCTCTTCTCCCCACCCCAATTTCTTACGTATTCTATTTCCCTTTGATAGCAGTGTCGCTATTGGTTAAAGGTTGCTGCGCAGTGAAATATTCTAACCCAATCGCAGCGTGAGAAGCAAAGGGAACTTCCACTCTTTGTGCAGGCTGCGATCATACGGGCTGTTCTCGAACCTTCTAGAAATTTGGCCCTCGGAGGCGTAGGGGGCGCGTTCGATGACGGAATCATTGCTCTGGGATCCCCCGAAACTGGGTGGTCTCGAAGTCTGCAGCTGGCTCTGAACACTCGTACAGTGTCTGTCAACGGTGGTCCTCTAAACGACCGGCTTAATGGGGGAGAGGCGGTAATGGCCCCCGCGATAAGTGAGACTACGCGTGCATTGCAATCTGTTTAAGCTCCCGGTAGAATTCTGGGTGGTCCGAGTTTGTTATATTTAATTTTTCCAGCATGAATTTCGTTTCAAAAGTATGACGAAATCGGTTTCGCTACATTGGCCTTCCCCTCCGAATAAAAAAAAATTTGAGTTAGAGGAATTAAATTTCGAAAAGCGAGAATTTTTTTGTTTAAGTCAAAATTCAAAAAAAATAGCGAAACCAGAAATGAATGCTTTTACCCGTAACTTTAATAAAATTCAGTTGACCATTGTAAGTTAAAAATTAAAAATGTGATCTCTAATTAAATCTAGTGAAGTACAAAAAAATTGAAAAACTTAGTAAAATTAAAAAATTTAGGAAAAGAGAGAAACGTTTGGTGAAGCCAGGGTGGTTTTGGATTTTCTGCCTGCTTGCCCCAGAAACACAAGTTCTGCGGAGGAATCCACGAGAATCTCACATCTAATACGCCTATCAAATTTACCGTAGAATTACTTTCCGTTCCCTTCTTTATTCCTTCTTTCAATAACCGTTGTAAATCTTGACCAATTCCCCTCTTTAGATTTTCTTCCCCTTTCCTGATATTTTCCCCGTCGATGGTACCTGATTTCTCGAATTTTTCATGAAATTGGCTGACTTCTGCGCAAAATTTGGGTTCAATTCTATTCAATTCTCCGCTCATTTCTGCCCTAACTTCGGTAATACTTCCGATAACTGGCTCGCGGTACGCTTCAATTTTGCTGTCACCTGCCTGGAGCTTTTGACTACTTTCTGCCTGACTATCCCCAAAATGCGAATTTACATCAGTTCTCGAATCTTCTAATTCTTTGCTCAAATTTTCTACACTATTCTGAATTTTCACGAATCTATCATCGAGACTGTTCCGCACTGTTCCAAACCCACGATCAATTACTGATTCTAATTTCTCTAATTTTGTACCGTTGTTAGCTAAGCTACTGTCCAGCCGGTCAAATCTCTGCGAATGTTTCTCGTTAATCTCCGAAATTTGTTCCGAAATGGTTTCCTTTAGTTCTGAAAGTTGTTCCGTGAGAGTTTCCTTAAATTCTGAAATCTGTTTCGTGTATTCTGACGTTTCTTTCATGAGTTTTTCCATGCTTTCAGATCGTTTTTTGTAACTTTCTGAAATTTGTTTCATGAGAGTTTTCAAGGCGTCCCTGATGGTAATCTCGGGTGGTGATTGTTTCTTTGGGCTACCATTTTCAGCCACGTTAACACCTTGTTCGTCCAGCATTTTGGAAGTTTTGAGTGAAACGCGCACACGAGATTCACAACACACGAGACACAATACAATAGCACTCACAAACACAAATACAACAATAAAACAAATCATTACCAGTCAACAAGTTGTTTCTCTCGTAACAATTTCCTTCCATCCAATTAAAATTTAGTCAAATTTAAAATTTGGGCGTGATAAACCTCAATTATTCGGTCGTCGAGGCCCCACGTTGGGCGCCAATTGTAACACTAACGATTACCTGTGGAATCGATTAGCGACCCTGCCACTAGCTCAGATCGGTGATGGAAGGAACAGTTACACAGTACAAGAAAACACAACAAATTAAATAAACACTTGTTCACTGGTAAAATGATTCAATTTATTTCTGGGCATGAATGATAATAAAAAAAATGCACCAGAGAAATTGAAATTATAAACGAACAATGGAAAAGAAAAATTATAGAGAAAAGAAAATTAGGCATGTTAGTAATTATAGAAAAAGACTTATAACTAGGAAGAAGGTCAACTTATTACAAATAATATTTACAAGCGTTACAGAATGATAATTTGACGTGCCAAGCACATTACTGCGTTACATAAGTTTTGAAGATGAATACCCGTCAGGTCATCAACCTCGTAGGGTCCTTTATGTGCCCAGGCAGGCACTCGGCCGGCAACTGGGAAGGAGGGCGGCGGCCTTGGGCGAGGGGGGCGGCGGCGGCCGTCCCTCACCCCTCTTGGCGCGTGGCGTCAGCTGAGCGGTCCTCCGCTCATTCAACCAGGGGAGGCGGTGTCCCGGGCGGTCTGGCAGCGAAGTACTTGAAGATTCTTGCAGCGACGTCTAGGAGATTCTGGCAGATACTGGTTGATACTGGTCGATACTGGTTGATACTGGGCGATCTCAATGTCCGAAACGTAGTAATCAGCCTAATGTCTCTTTAATTTTTATAACAGAACTTCGGAAAGTCTAGCGACAAATAATTCCCGCCCCAGAGAAACAATTTTTCTCTACCCCCTTTTTAAACGCCTCAGAGGTCTACTTGCCTCTCCCCGACGAATAAATCCCACCCCAGAGAATTAATTTTCTCAATTGTTGTCCGCTAGTAGCTTTAGCTCCTTCCGAAATCTTTCTAAACTTTTCAGAGACAAACTGGCCTCTCCTCGACGAATAATTTTCTTCCGGTGAAGTAATTCTCTCCCGACTCCCGTTAGCCCAAAACTCAAACCAAATCTGGTAATTTCTAAGTTCGGCAGAGGTGAACTTGCCTCTGACCGAAAAATATTCCCCCCAAAGATGTTTCTCCCCCGACTGCCCTGCGTCTTCTCCCGACTGATGCCCCAGCTATTCTGAAATTCTCTCCGTCGAAATCGCTCCAGGTTACCTCTTCTCCCCACCCCAATTTCTTACGTATTCTATTTCCCTTTGATAGCAGTGTCGCTATTGGTTAAAGGTTGCTGCGCAGTGAAATATTCTAACCCAATCGCAGCGTGAGAAGCAAAGGGAACTTCCACTCTTTGTGCAGGCTGCGATCATACGGGCTGTTCTCGAACCTTCTAGAAATTTGGCCCTCGGAGGCGTAGGGGGCGCGTTCGATGACGGAATCATTGCTCTGGGATCCCCCGAAACTGGGTGGTCTCGAAGTCTGCAGCTGGCTCTGAACACTCGTACAGTGTCTGTCAACGGTGGTCCTCTAAACGACCGGCTTAATGGGGGAGAGGCGGTAATGGCCCCCGCGATAAGTGAGACTACGCGTGCATTCCAATCTGTTTAAGCTTCCGGTAGAATTCTGGGTGGTCCGAGTTTGTTATATTTAATTTTTCCAGCATGAATTTCGTTTCAAAAGTATGACGAAATCGGTTTCGCTACAATATAAATTATCTATTAGAGGATTAAAAGTAAAAACATAATTCCAAGCTTTCCAATTAATACACTTTGTGGCCGAGGTATACAAGATTCCCTCCTTTAAAAATATATATATTAAGTATTTTGTCAACATTTACATCGTCCTTATCTATTCTATTCAGAAAAGCAACGGAAAATTTGAACTTCAAATACTAAACAAAACGGGACTCTACATGAAAAGTATAAATACCTCTTACATATTTTACACACTTTTACAGTCTTCCTCACACAATGCTATGCAATTTTCTATATTTCCGTTCTTACATTTTGGAATTTCCTTTCAGGTGCATGTTGATCCAGAAAACTTTTTTAACAACGTGATTCGTCGATATCGGCAAATGAGGAAGATCCCGCCCGATATCTTAGAGAATCCTGTGTCAGAAAAGAAGTAAGAATTTCTGCTTGTTGTGAAATACGGGAGTAGTGTGTGTTGTGCGTTGCGTAAAGGTAGATTACCTTCTTGTGCAGGTGGGCCTATCCGTTCGTCGTCAACGCCTTCTACGTTCGCTCCATCAACAGCATGGGTGAGTAGAAAAACCTTACCCTCGCTCCCATTTAAGACCCCTTTTTAATAGAATTTTATAAAATGCGTATTATCTAGAAATGAAGTTTCTTATATGCGCGTTTCTAAAAGGGAGTTTAATAGTTAATTGGTATATATGTGATTATCATTAAATATCCCTAAAAAAAGCACTTTAATTGAAGTTGTTTGAGTTGCTAGGATTTATTTATCTCTAGAAATGCACAAATTATATTTTAATGAGATCGCTCGATCGGAATATGTCGGGCGCCAGGTTCAGTTCCTGTAACGAATGGATGGAAGTGAAGGGAGATCATAAATCAGTCCATTGAATCGTTTGTAACAAAATTTAATTTATTCCTGGCAACATGAGTTTGATTTCATTTGATGTTCATTTCATTGTACTTACATACGTGATTTCAAAAAGAAATTACGAAATTAAGTTTTTTTCCCATTCTATGCCCCAATTTCGGGATTTGGGCTTCATTTGATTTCAAGCGTATAATTTCGAAACTAATAGTCGGTACGTCTGATTTTTACCATTGAATTTCTCGTTGAGAGTTGTACTTACATACGTGATTTCAGAAAGAAATTACGAAATTAATTTTTTCCCATTTTTTGCCCCAATTTTGGGAATTTGCCTTCATTTGTTTTCAAGCGTTTAATTTTGAAACTTATAGTCGGATTGACGTTGGGTTTGCACCATTGAATTTCCCGTCGAGATTTGTACTTACATACGTGATTTCTAAAAGAAATTATGAAATTATGTTCTTTCCCATTTTTTTGCCCGAATTTTGGGTTTTGGGCTTTATTTGTTTTCAAGCGTATAACTTTGAAACTATTAGTAGGATTGACGTTTGGTTTGCACCATTGCATTTCTCGTCGAGAGTTGTACTTACATACGTGATTTTAGAAAGAAAATAATAAATTAAGTTTTTTCCAATTTTTTGCCTTAATTTTGAGATTTGGGCTTCAATTGATTTCCAGCGTTTAATTTTGAAACTAATAGTTGGATTGACGTTTGGTGTGCACCATTGAATTTCTCGTCGAGAGTTGTACTTACATACGTGATTTCAGAAAGAAATTACGAAATTAAGTTTTTTCCCATTTTTTGCCCCAATTTCGGGATATGGGCTTCATTTGTTTTCAAGCGTTTAATTTTGAAACTAATAGTCGGATTGACGTTTGGTTAGCACCATTGAATTTCTCGTCGAGAGTAGTACTTACATACGTGATTTCAGAAAGAAATTACGAAATTAATTTTTTTTTTTCAGTTTTTGCTCCAATTTCGGGATTGGGGCTTCATTTGTTTTCAAGCATATCATTTCGAAACTAATAGTCGGATTGACGTCTGGTTTGCGGCATTAAATGTCTCGTCGAGAGTTGTACTTACATACGTGATTTCAGAAAGGAATTACGAAACTAAGTTAAATCCCATTTTTGCCCCAATTTCGGGATATGAGCTTCATTTGTTTTCCAGCGTTTAATTTTGAAACTATTAGTCGGATTGACGTCTGCATTGCACAATTAAATTTCTCGTGAGAGTTGTACTTACATACGTGATTGCAGAAAGAAATTACGAAATTAATTTTTTTCCCATTTTTTGCCCCAATTTCGGGATTTGGGCTTCATTTGTTTTCAAGCGTTTAATTTTGAAACTAATAGTCGGATTGACGTTTGGTTTGCACTATTGAATTTCTCGTCGAGATTTGTACTTAAATACGTGATTTCAGTGTAGGTATTACATAATTTTTAGTAATGTATTAACAAGTAAATTCAAGGACATGGGAATAAAGAATGGATGCCATATATTGCATATAAATTACTTTATGTTTCATTTCATAAATTGATTCAACTTTTTCGAAAGTAGTTGAGCTCTACGAAGAACAAAAAAAGGTATTTAGTATGGATGGAAGAAAAATTCTGGTGTAAAGGAGAGCGGGGAGAGAAGAAAAAGTGTCGAAAGGACGGAAAAGATTGGGAAGGACAAAAATGATCGGGTACGACAAAAACGAACGAGAAGGCGTAAAACGTTTGGAAGGTTGGGTATGGTACGGAAAGACAATGGTTCAAGAACTTCAAGAACGTTTGGGAAGGAGGAATGAGTCGAGAAGAGTCGGGAGATAACTGAAAGGATCGCATAAGACCCGAAAGAGTCGTGCAAAGACGGGAAGAACGTGGACGTAAAAATACGCGAAGGTCCCATGTTAGATCTTATAGGACTCCCCGAATGGTTTGACCGACTTGATTGGCTAAGGGCTCCTACTGATGTTACTGCAGAAGTTCTTCAACTGGTGTCACTGTAGAGGTTCTAGGGTTGGAGTCTCGACGGCGGCAAGATTTTCGACACTACCTAAAGAGCGAGGTCGAATTCAGCTGCTGTTTGGAGGAGAATGCTCGCGGCCGGCAGCTACACTAACCGCGCTAACACTAACGCGGCCGGCAGCCACACTAACAAACAGGCCACGGAGGTCGAAGAACGTGTCCATTCCTTCCTTCTCATTCCTTGCCCAATCCTCACCTTTACTTACGCATACTTTCACTCACAAATCACTACACCGCCACACATGCCGAGAGACCAGACTGGAGCTTAGAATTTGCCCCGGCTGGGGTGGCGTACCGCTGCAGGGAGATGCCCAGTTACAGTAAACCCCGCTAGCCTTGTGCAAGTCGCCTCCGGATCTCCCCATCCATCAGGGAAAAATCACCACCATCTCCCAAGGCAACACATTCACTACGAGACTAATGAACTTAGCACTTAGACTTAGTTGATCAACGAATAAGTCATAAATTCTCGGCTATCCGGGAGACGCCGCGTCGTTGGCTGAGAGGCCGACGAATCGCCTAACATGTCGCAGGCTTCCTCAGGGCAGTTACTGATTTGTGGAATCAAGTCGCGGAAAATTTCGTGTGCAACGAATAAGCCAGTTTGAATAGTCGTACCTGCCTCGGCTCGAAGGGCCGCGGGTTCAAATCTAGCCGCGGTGACGGATGTTTTGATTGACCACACGTGGTCTTTTATAGTTCCCTCCACTGTTAAAACAATGGGAGTGGTCGCTACGTGAGCAAGATTTTGAAAAAGCGCCCTTAAACAATGAAGGAGTGTTCAGCGGCGGGTGCGGGTGCGCGTGCGCGTGCGCAGTGATCCCGCTGGCGGTGCTGACGCAGCCCACGTTCCGCGCGGACGTGCCGCGCTACGTGCCGCACGCGACGGTGGGGCTGCTGCTGGCGCACGAGATGGTGCACGCCTTCGACCTGGCCGGCATCGCGCACGGCGCCGACGGCGCGCCCGCCGACTGGTTCTCGGCGGCCGCGCGCCTGCGCCTCGAGGCGCGGCTGGACTGCGTGGCGCGGCAGTACGCGGCCGCCTTCACGCGCCAGGTGGCCTTCCTCGGCTCCTCCGTCGACGTGCAGGTGAGCAGCGCAGCGCCCGCCCCTCCAGGGGGCTAGCAATCACACTGCTAGGGCATGGACAGGGTGAAGAAATGCCTCCCTCGGCTCCTCCGTCGACGTCCAAGTGAGCAGCGGATCCCCACCCCTCTCCCTTCCCACCCCTTCTTCCTTCCCTTTCCCGTCCCCCCATCCCGACCCCTTCTCAACCCCGTCCCCTCCACTCTCCCTCCCATCCCATCCTCTCCCCCACCACGCCCCTCCAGGGGTCTAGCAATCACACTGCTAGGGCATGTACAGGGTGAAGAAATGCCTCCCTCGGCTCCTCCGTCGACGTCCAGGTGAGCAGCGGCTCCCCACCCCTCTCCCTTCCCACCCCTCCTTCCTTCCCTCTCCCGTCCCCCCATCCCGACCCCCTCTCAACCCCGTCCCCTCCACTCTCCCTCCCATCCCATCCTCTCCCCCACCACGCCCCTCCAGGGGGCTAGCAATCACACTGCTAGGGCATGTACAGGGTGAAGAAATGCCTCCCTCGGCTCCTCCGTCGACGTCCAGGTGAGCAGCGGATCCCCACCCCTCTCCCTTCCCACCCCTCCTTCCTTCCCTCTCCCGTCCCCTCCCAGCCCAAGACTCATCCGGGCGAACTGCACGACTTTTTCTGAGCCCGCCTTTGAGCGCCCCGGCGCTCTCAAACGCCGTAAAATCCCACAAACACCTACAATGACGTAGATAGAGATGATACACCTGTGGCTGGCGGTTAGCGGGCTATCTTTTCGTGCCGCGACCCCGGTTTAGATTATTCTCAGATGGGCAAATTTAACTACCGCTTTCCATCGCCGTATCCCAATTCATTCAACTTGTTGATGTAGTGAAAGTATCTCGCAGAAAGAGAACGCAAGTAAATAGCATAATGTACTGCTGCCTGCTTATTACAGGTCCACAGTTCATGGCTGCCAGGCTGTGATGCCATTACCTGATGAGGGTGGAGTGACAATATGCGTAAATAACACTGGTCAACAGTAATTTTGTTTAATGGCTAACTCTAGCTGTTTCTTATGTACTTGCTACGCTAAAGCCTAATACAACCACAAAAATTGAGCAGAGGATTTAGTTTTCGTGTTATCTCATATATCTTTCGTAACAATCTTGTCTTAACAATGGATACAGCTGAAAAGCTGATCTCCATAATTATAGAGGTTCATTCAAGGCTTCGGAAAATAACGTGTAGCTTGGTCATAAATGGTCTATACGTAAATAATAATAATAATAATAATAATAATAATAATAATAATAATAATAATAATAATAATAATAATAATAATAATAACATTGTTAAAAACTAATCTAATATTTAATCATTCATATTATTACACAAACGTATCTAATAACCATATTCACTCATACTCACTAAGGATAAGCATGACTTATCCTCAACATTTTATGAATGGTCGACTTTTAAAGCTGTAATAGATTACTTTGTCCGTCATAAAACCTTTTATTCCCTACATTCTACTAATTGCAGTCAATTACGTACTTCTTTTTTCATCTCGTGACCACTGCATCTTTGCGACGATTTCATTTCACCTTCCAAAATTACTCTTTCAACAAATGAATTATTACTCCTAATGGTTATGAACTCATTTGTTTACTGTATTCTTAAAAATTCTATGAACACGATATCATCACTAAACATCTACCAGCTTATCCTCACGAACCAAATGCCATCAAGTCCAATCTCCTGCTTTTCCTTTTTCCATTTCCAAAATAATTGGTTGTGCCAGCACGTTTTCTGATTGGTTCAATGTTGTCAGCGGCTGGTTACAACTTCAGAAAACAGTCGACGAATGTGAACAGAATGAACCTACGATTACTAGCATTTCTCCATTGCCACTTCGCGTCAATTAATTTGTTTATTTATCTAAATATCTTGTAATGTACAATGCGATTAGCTAATCTCTAGTTCATTAGGAACATTATTTTTTTTCTTTAGTCTAAATTTTATACCTTAAATAAATATTTTTACCTATTAATAAGAAATATTTTATATTCTACTAACTTGGCAATTTCATGTCACGGAGGGATTCGGTTATTCGTGCGTGTTTACAAAATACTGTAACCTTGAAAAATATGAGATATAGCAAGGGCACATTGACAGAACATAAACAGAAATGAAAGGGCCTATCACCAACAACTCATTTCTCAGAACTTCTTTGAGGCTTGGGTTTGATGCGTCTCGATTACGTGTCAGCCCAATCTGTGAGACAGTTGCCGCTGCCATTTTGAATCTCTCTGATCTGGAACAAAGAAGGAGTGACGGGGCGAGTAGTTGGGGAAGGATGATCCCTGCGAGAAAGTCTACGCGAGCGTGCACTTTTAGGTTTTTATACGTTCATTAGTATTTCTGTACGAAACGTTCGAGGTTTTATACAACTCCATCGCCAGAGTATTGAGTATAAAGCATTACGAGGCTCGTTGCTTCCGTACAAATTGTTGTAAAATGTATATCTCCTCTTCAGTAGACTTTAAAATAATGAGAGAATACTATCAATTTAAAATATTAGTTATTGAAAATGATCAAGGTTATGAAGTGCTGGCATGGGTCGTTCCATAAAAAATAAATTTACAATATGTTTCGAATTTGAACACTCTTTGGATATTATTGCGATTTAAAAAAGAGATTATAAAGGTCTCCGTTTAGCACATTTCAAGACAAATGTTGAAAACAGGTTCAGAATTATTCTTTTAATTACAAATAACTCCTTATATTTAAATTAAAAATACACTGCATGTACAACGAGAAATGCTATATCACAAGTACGGCGTCTGCCATACAATTTCAGCATCAGCCTCTGAGTGCAGATTGATTGAATCTCTTGCCGGGAAGTCCTGGTGTTCGAGTCCAAACGTTGGCGGATTTACGACACTAGCTAGATCGCAGGATCGATTTTAATCGCTGTCTTCAGGAGTCGTGTAATTGTCACCTGCTCACAACGGTGGTTTTCCGTGACAAATTAAATCAATACCGAAACATTAGCGGATCAATTCAGGAGTAGTACCCAACAAAGGAATCGCACGGGATCATTCCTCCTTCTTCCTTGCGCTACCCTTCCCCACATACCCTTCCCCACACCCCTACTACGTGCACTACATTACCACACATTTCGGGGGACCACTCGCGAGCTCACATATTCACGGCACATACCAGGAGAGGTAAATTTCATGCAAGACGACGTGTGGGACGGCACGGACTGGACCAAAAACCGTAGCAGTTGAAGGGCCTGCAAACGTCAATCAATTTAAACAGTATTGGCTGAAATGTGTGATGTGGTGTGTGTGCGCAGTTCGACTGGAACGCGACGAGCAACGAGAACATGGCGGACATCGCGGCGCTGCAGGTGGCGCACTCTGCGTGGCGGGCGGCGCTGGCGGCGACGCCAGACGGCCCCGACGCGCGCCTCCCGCACATCAACCTCAGCACGCGCCAGCTCTTCTTCGTCGCGGCCGCTCAGGTAGCCACGCCCCTCTCCTGCGAGCACACACAAGCACACTTCAGCACACATCAACCTCAGAACGCGACAGCTCTTCTTCGTCGCCGCCGCTCAGGTAGCCACGCCCCTCCCCTACGAGCACACACAAGCACACATCAGCACACATCAACCTCAGCACGCGCCAGCTCTTCTTCGTCGCGGCCGCTCAGGTAGCCACGCCACGCCCCGCCCTTACGAGCACACACAAGCACACATCAGCACACATCAACCTCAGCACGCGCCAGCTCTTCTTCGTCGCCGCCGCACAGGTAGCCACGTCCCTCCCCTACGAGCACAAACAAGCACACTTCAACCTCAGCACGCGCCAGCTCTTCTTCGTCGCGGCCGCTCAGGTAGCCACGCCCCTCTCCTACGAGCACACACAAGCACACTTCAGCATACATCAACCTCAGCACGCGCCAGCTCTTCTTCGTCGCGGCCGCTCAGGTAGCCACGCCCCTCCCCTGCGAGAACACACGCACACACAACACACTCGCATGCACATAATCACATGCAGTCATGCACATGCATACACACAAATACCGAATCTTCATTTCCTTCCCGTAGGTAACTAATACATCGGCTCTGCATGCATACCAGCACTTCCTTGCTTATGTGTCTAAACACATACCCTCAGGCACACCAAAAATCTCGCACTCGCCGGTCGCTTGTGGTCACCCTGCATTACTACACTTTGTTATTCTGTATGTTGTTCTGTCACTATGCTTTATTAAAATGAATACTGATGTGTAACGCTAAAATCATTATTCATTTTCCAGCACCTTTGTGCCCTCTTCCTAAAATGTTTAGCTCTTCAGCAATTCCTACTGCAACTTTCTGTCAGGAAGTACTACCTTCCTTTTTATCAGCTTACTACGATGCTCTTTTGTACGTTCCCAGTACGGAGTTAGAAACCGGCATTGTGAGGGGAACATTCTCCCTTTCGACACAAACTTTCCCCGTGGTGCTTTCTCTTTGACCCAGGGCAACCAAACACAAATCGCTTCCCAGGGAATGGCACTATCCTCTCTACAGGCTTTGCGAATGCGCACCTTTTCGGGAGACAATTTCCTTCGTGTCCGCACACACACACACACATGATTCGCGTACTGGCACATGCAAACACAAATGCACATAAAAAAATTAAAATTCGAAAGTTATTGAAAACTATCATATTGTCCAAATATTGAGACAAAAATTTCACTTAATCACCTTCTACTCTTGATTGAATTTAACTTTCTAATTTTTAATGAATAATGCTATTAGTACTCAATGAGTGCTCGAATATCTAAATTGACGGTACATAGCATGCCCACTGTGCACGTAGACTACATTCAGCTACAAAACTGAAGCTCCCTTTTCCTTACGCTATATTTTGCAGCTTTTACGTTGCATGTATTGTTTTGTATTTCGAGTATTTAGGTAATTTTATATTGTAGTAATAACAAATATAAAGTACAAGACATTTGGATGACTTCGTACAGTACATAACGTGTACTCTACTGCTAGCTAAAAGACTAAAATTCAAGATCTATCGTAGAAAACAGCGATACTAAATTTGATATATTCTTTCCATATGTCATGACGTTTCTTAAAGTAAAAAAATAAAAATTGCTTAACATTTTGCACCCTGTTAGTCGAATTTAATGAAGTGTGTATTGTTTGCCGTTTTTGTGCATTTCAACCTCTTCGCCTTCGTGTTTCAGTCTTACTGTTCGTCTCTGACGCCAGAGGAGTACATTGTGCTGGTGGAAGTTGATCACCACACTCCGTATCCAGAAAGGTAATGCACCAACATGTTCTCTGAAATACACGTTTCATGCCTAATTAAAAATAGTTTTCTTAGTTTCAGTCATTTAAATATCAGCCAATTTTTATTCCCGCCCCTTCAGCTCAATTTCCTCCTGGTCTAATATAGACTCCAAGACTCATATGTTACACCAGCGATCCTTAAAATCTGTTTCGTCTACATACTTTATTTTTAAATGAAAGGGAGATGTACTTGGAAGATACATTTCTTGTTAGTTAATTGTCAGCCTTGGTAGTTGCGTAGTTAGACACCACACATCCTTTCAAGGAGAGGTTCTAAAATATCTGGTATAACCGAATCCACTGTCGAAGACTTGACGTGAATACTTGTGTCTGGCTTAGGGTGTGAATGAATTAAATGAGGTGGGATTATACAGTAGCCAGAACACGATAATTCTTTAGGGTAAACTGCATGGAATGTGCATCGCGAAATCCTTCTTACAATATGACTGAGAGAGATGGATTAGATCATCAACTGATGTCACTGCAAATCCCTTGACCGGGAGTTCCTAGTAGTATCCCGACAGTGGCTGGATTTTGGACATTAGCTTGACAGCTATGTTGAATTCAGTCGCTGTCTGGAGGAGAATTCTAGCGGCCGGCTGCTCTGATCGGTCCGATCAACACCAAGCGAATGCCGGAGCAGTGCCCTAACAAACGGGCCACGGACCGCGCGAGACGTTTCCTCCCTCTTCCTTGTCCTATCCTCTCCCCTTACACTCACACTTACACTATCACGCACTACAAATGTCGGGAGCTTAGCGTTTGTCCCTTCTGGGGCAGAGCACCGCTGGTGGGAGGTGCCTGGTGGAGGAAAACCCGCTAACCGACGGTAGGTCAGCGCTCGATCACGCCATACTGCGACGGAAAGATCACCTCCTCCTCTGGAGCAAAAACTTGCTCTGCATTTACGGGACTAGTAATTTTTATTTTGTTGACGTGCCCGAATCACTAAAACAATTAATCAATTCTTACAATATTCACTCACATGCATATAATTAGAAAAAATAACCTTCATTTTCTTTTCATGCGACATCATCTGTGAAAGGAAGACTTTATGTACAAGTTACATAAATATAACTCAAAGCGTCGTAACCTTGGATGCCAGCAGACGTAGCGAATGATCGTCCAAAAGAGGTGAAGATTACACAGCACATACAGAAGTTCTGCTTAAGGCTAAATGCACCGAGAAATACTTGTAGGAAAATTGAATAGATCCCAGCACTATCACAGGGGAATTTACTTAACTGATAACGTCTGAACCAATGGTCCGATATTCGATTTGTAAACGACATTTGACGCCTTTTTACAATGGAATTTACGCTACGAAGCCCTTTTTCCAAAAATCTAGCAAAAACTCGAATTTGAAATTAGTTCTTAAACTTCCGAGAACAAATTAAAAAATGTGGCCTTATAGCGTGATGGCGACATGCTTCCTGAATCCAACGCCGTGACAATCATGCAAATCGGACGAATAGAAGCGTCGTAAAGTGAAATTTAGGACCCCCCCCCCCACACACACACACACACACTTCCCCATCTGCGCCGTTGCGTCACCCATCCACCCGTTGTGAGCCCTCTGTCAGCGCGGTGGCACGGCCAGGCCCGGCGTCGTGCGGCCAGCCCCGACGGAGGAGGCGGTACTTGCGGGACACGCAAGCCACACATTCGGTTTATGCGTTCGTCACTTTGCATCTCAATCTATTTTCCCACGGATATCAAACTAGAGATTCTATACTACTATTACAGACCGAGGTAAACTGTCTGTAATAGTAGTACATAACTATCTTTTTCACATATTTCCGTCTTCCTTCGAATACCATTTTAAAATTTGTTGATGCATTACTCAAAATATTGATTCCGATTTTTAACTGTTTTTTTAAAGGAACTAATTGTGTAAATATCAGCATTATTCTATCTCCTCACAACTTATTTTAGATATATTTTACTTCTAAGGTCTTCTGTTATCACTCCACATTGGTCTAAGATCTTCCATTGTCAAATACCGTAAAAAATGAGCGGAGTATACACACTAGCTCTTTTATCCTCCAACTCGATTTTTGATCTCAAAACGACGTTTATCTGCTTTAAAGAGTTCATCTGGTGAATCTCTTTTCCCAAGTAAAATAGCCGAAGCTAATTTTAAAAATGTTTTCGTACTTTCGGACAAATTTTTAAAAAAAATGCATTATCTTGGCTGTCCGGGTGACGTCGCGTCGAAGGTTGTTTTGCCGACGTTTCGATCATTTTGTCGCAGTCTTCCTCAGGGCTGGTATGCCCATACATAAGATGGTATGGACATGGTAAGACCACGAAAAGATGGTCGAAACGTCGGCAACAATCTTCGACGCGGCGTCACACGGACAGCCAAGATCATGCACATGACTCTGGCCGAGGAAGCCTACGACTTCAAATTTTAAAATAAGTGGTAAAATAGCGGTCTGGCGAGGTGTATCCTGACTCCAACTCCGCACCAAACATCGAAATAAGATAGTATGAATCATGACTTATCCTAGCTTACTTGTTAAGTTATTTTGATATAAAATAAATTTGTTATGTTTGTATAATTTTGAAGGGAATAAATAATTCCTGGTGCGTCATTTCATACAGACTACGTAAATGAATAAAGGGTAATGATGCAATTGGATAACTCCTAGATGTTTGCTTGCATTTGGAGCGTGTTTTCCCTTCCATTTTCTTTGTTTTATAAAAAGTTTTTTTAAAAAAAAGACTCGATTGCGAGGCTGAGGAATGCGCTCAATGTTCTTGAAAGCTGCCCTCCCCCCCGCCTAATCTGCAACTACTAGCTGTCCCAAATATATTACGCCAAGTATCCATAGGCAAGAATTAAAACATCATACGAGAATAAGGAAAACAAATAAGCAATAAGTGGATGTCATCAATGTAAAATTTTGTATCTTCACAATATGGCCTTTTCTTTCTGAGAGTACTCAAGGCTGCCCCGCCGGCATCAAATCCTTCTTTTTTAATTGATGTCACAGTTCGAACAGATACTTCAGTATAGTTTACTACCCGAAATTGCTGTTATGCAGCGTGTGTTGAAGAACGCCCGAATTCTTTTCTTTGTCACATTTCTTAATAACGAGACGTATATTTTCCTTAGCTTAACTGTGTATTGTTTGGCCTTTACTACGAACAGAAGCCACCAAAATTCACAAACCAAAATAAAATGAACACGCTATACACTTGTGTTACGAACAAGCAGCAAACAACATGTCACTCAATCATTGAGTTCATGTCTTCTCAGAACAAGAAACATTCTATATTAGATGAAGTGATATTGAACCTCATACAATGTTGTCAAAGCAGATATACTATTTCCTCGACTGCTCGCGTAGGCGGCAAATTGCAAAACACGTCAATATGCTGAATACTTACACTGTATACTTCGGCGAATTCTTTAGTTCTACCTCGTATGTACGACAGATGACAGTAATATTTAAATATGTGGTTTATTAAAGTTTTGGAAATATATTTATTTGTGCAATGTAATTGAATTTTCCTCACTATTCAAGAAAGATTATTGTCAAATTGCCGCCTTGCGAAAGATGAGGCGCCAAAAATCGTTACACTAGTGTGAACACTTTTCAGGTTTTCAACGTCAAAAGTAATTTATTGAGACCGCAAAGTGTGAAAGTGGCATTTAGATTGTACTATCTCAGGTACTAAAAACTTCGATTTATAGAGGAGTATACTGCACTGTAATTCAAGTACGAAATGGTCAATGAATTGAGTGTTTGTAAACATTTCTTTCAATAAAAGTGCACCACTCTTCAGTGCAAGAAGTCGCAGAGACAACCACTCATTTTTCATAATTTACATTTTTCATGTCACAAACATCATGTACTAACTTTTAGAATTACGTTGGTCAGTCACAAAAGCTTTGTGTTATCTCTTTTAATCTGCCTATTACTCTGTACAACAGAGATTGTGAAAGTATTTCACCTTGATTTCGGTGCTTTTGAATAAATGTGAATAGAAATAATAATAATAATAATAATAATAATAATAATAATAATAATAACAAAAATTACACTAGATAACTGCGGCTACATGCATAAAAAGAACCAAGAAATTCAAAATTGAGGGATCCAACCAGCAAGTCGATCAAGTGAGGGATCGACCCAGCAAGTCGATCAAGTGGGAGATCGACCCAGCAAGTCGATCAAGTGGGAGATCGACCCAGCAAGTCGATCAAGTGGGAATCGTCCGAGCAAGTCGATCAAGTGGGGGATCGACCCAGCAAGACGATCAAGTGGGAATCGTCCGAGCAAGTCGATCAAGTGGGGGATCGACCCAGCAAGTCGATCAAGTGAAGGATCGATCCAGCAAGTCGATCAAGTAGGTGATCGACCCAGCAAGTCGATCAAGTGGGAGATCGACCCAGCAAGTCGATCAAGTGGGGGATCGTCCAAGCAAGTCGATCAAGTGACTGATCCGTCCAACAAGTCGATCTGACTATCCTGAGTATTATGAGTATTATAACTATTTTTACTATTTTTACTATTTTTACTATTTTTACTATTTTTACTATTTTTACTATTTTGTCTATTTTGACTATTTTGACTATTTTGACTACTTTGACTATTTTGTCAGTCCTTCCGTTAGTCCGTCAGTCCATCCGTCAGTCCGTCCGTCAGTTAGTCCGTTTGTCAGTCCTTCCGTTAAGCCGTTCGTCCGTCAGGCTGTTCGTCCGTCAGGCCAACCGTCCGTCCGTCAGGCAACCGTCCGTCCGTCAGGCCAACCGTCCGTCCGTCAGGCCAACCGTCCGTCCGTCATGCCAGCCGTCCGTCCGTCAGGCCAACCGTCCGTCCGTCAGGCCAACCGTCCGTCCGTCAGGGCAACTTTCCGTCCGTCAGGCCGACTGTCCGTCCGTCAGGCCGACTGTCCGTCCGTCAGGCTTACTGTCCGTCCGTCAGGCCGACCATCCGTCCGTCAGGCCGACCGTCATGTACCCATCCTTGGAGTAGAGTAGAAGAAGACAATCATAAGGGTGTCAACTCTGTTATTTGTTAATACGAGCATAACTGCGTTATCGCAGGCCAGTACCCATAAAGCTGAAAAATGATACTGTTATTTTTTAATTGCTGAATTATTTGCAGGGCTACAAATTAATCTTAGACGTAGCACCGCTTTAACCGCCGGGCCTGGCCGTGCCACCGCGCTGACAGAGGGCCCACAACGGGCGGGTGGGTGACGCAACGGCGCAGAAGAGGAAGTGGGGGGGGCGATGTGTTTTCGTAAATTTCACTTTACGACGCTCCTATTCGTCCGATTTGCATGATTGTCACGGCGTTGGATTCAGGAAGCATGTCGCCATCGCGCTATAAGCCCACATTTTTTAATTTTTTCTCGGAAGTTTAAGAACTAATTTCAAATTCGAGTTTTTGCTAGATTTTTGGAAAAAGGGCTTCGTAGCGTAAATTCTATTTTAAAAAGGCGTCAACTGCCGTTTACAGATCGAAAATCGGACCATTGATTCAGACGTTATCGGTAAAGTAAATTTTACTTATTTTGGTGCTGCCACGTGGTGGCTACAAATTGTACTAGTGTCGGGACATTTAGCCTTAAGCACAAGACATAATTTCACTTGTGATCACTGTAGATCACTGATGAAAGCACAGATACAAATATAATTAAGAATGGTGCATGGAACACTTTGTTCTTACCTGAGGAACGACCAAAGGGCGAAATTCCACGTAGTTGGTAGAATCGGAGTATTTATTTATTAATTGTTATTTATTCATTTATTAGTTACATTAAAAGGAACGTAAATGAATAGCAACAATTTTTTCATGTGATCCCCGGACCCAGCCACCCTGAACCATTGATACTGATGTGTTCCTGGATAACTACTGAGATGTATTTTCTGACATGATGCGTCTTCTCTGTTTGGTAAAGTTTTGACTATCTACTCGGGTTCTCGTGCTGTGCTTTCCGGAAATTTCCTCGTACAGCAAAAATGACCCCTAAGTCTTGAGATCTCCCTCTTGTTCTAAGCATTAGGAGGTAAATTGTTTTGAGAGAACACAATTACAGTTAGAATGAATGATTCTTAAATCATATCAGTCATATTACCAGTTAGTCACTAGCTTTAAAGCAAACGTTGCATCAAGATTATTTTGTAGAGTGTCAACCAGTGCTGGAGTAAAATTTCAGATTATTCCGAAAAAATCGATATCTCTGAAATACTACAATTTTCCTCCAACTATAATAATTACAATAAACTTAACAATTTCAAGATTTTTGAGAGCCCTCTCTATGCGCCATTGCATCATTCATCGATTCTGAACACTCGTAGCAATCGGCCACCATTCATATCTGCTTCTTGTAAGGGGAATACGCAGTAGTGGCCACGGAGTAAAGTCTGCAGAGTGAAAACAGGACCAACTTAAATAAATTGTGTCTCTAAAGACTTCTATTCACTCTCTCCTCCCTTTCAGCGTGTGTGCTTAGGATGTCTGTTTTGTTGCAGAATCAACGGCATGATGATGAACTCCCCGGCGTTTGCTGAGGCTTTCAAATGCCCCGTGGGATCTCCAATGAATCCTGAAAAGAAATGTGCCATTTGGTGAACGATGTTCATTGTGGACTTCAACCTTGGTATAGTACAGTTTACATTCCTTGGTGACGGTGGTATTTGGTGGAGGGATTGTGATAACATATTTTGAAAAAGTTTTGTTGATCCAATGAAGAAAGTTGTTAATAATTAAAATGTTTGACCACCTACCAATCGAACAGTCAATAGAAAGTCAATTTAGATATTTTTATCGGGTTCAATCGAAATGCACATTGGTGTACGTAAATAACTTTCTTCACAAAAGGTGAAACTCATATAGGAATTGATAAACTAACATTGTGATACAGTAGTAGACGTTCACCTTCCAGAATAATTTTAATGTAATGACGTTATTACTACAACATTCTATCGATTCCGAAACAACGAGTTAAAGACTCATTTTCAATAACTTTTCTCAAGGGAACAGTTAAATTTGTTACAAACGTTAAATTTGTTTAAACGAGCGAACGACAATACCTTTTATCACTAATACCAACATCATAAAATGAAAGCTCGTGATGCAATTCACTAACTTTGGGGTGATCTCCGTTTTAGGAGATTCCTGTAAAATACGCGATTCGATCTCCGAGATATATTGTATGCAATTTATGTTGACATATGTTAACATTTTAGAAATAATATTGGCTCGTTAATATAATGATTGTTGTATGTTATATGATAGGAAAATAATTTTTGATTGCATTTAGAGGGCGAACTGCGTAGACCGAGATTTAAAAGTCCTGAAACAAAATGAAGTGGCGTCCTCTGAGCGATGCTTGAAATGAGATGCGCTAGGGAGGCTAGTGGTAGCAATGGTATTTTTCGACGTGTGCTTGTAGCTTCAAGACAGCTCAAGGGACTGCGTGTGGATGATATAAGTGAGCTTATTTGTAGCTGTAATAGGGTGCTGCTGTCAAGTGAACTGGACCCTCTAAAACCCCCTATTTCCGTCCTCTCCACTCTCGCTCTAAAAATACGTACCTCGTACCTAAATGCACCGAACAGATCACAAGTGGAAATATTTCATACTATTTATTTAGCAGTTTCAAATGCACCAATGCGTGTTACGTACTTATCACCCAGTTACCTATTTAAATAGCTTGTCCAAAGAAGACCTACTATTTATCTTTCCTGCAAACGTGTCTTGCCATTACATCAATGCCAATTTTTATATGAATATTATTAACATAATGATCCATATTCGAATATGTTATATAATGACTGATTTTCACTTTTTGCACGGTCCCCATAATTAAAAAATAATATTCCGTTGTAGTTTTACAACGGAATATAATGATATTAAACGTTCGTAGAATGTTTAATATAATTTTATTGACGCATTTTGTTTACTGGAAGTTAATTTATTTTTTAGTAAACGTGTCTAATTATTCTTTTAAATTATTGGCAATAGACGCTTGCGAACTACACTACATTCGAGCAATAAGGGCCCCTTCACACGAGGGTTGCGTTGACGCGCGACAAGTTACGCGGGTCGTAGAATAACACTGTATCTTATGCGAAACGGCACACGAGCGCTTCGGTCGCTAGGCATAACATACAATGTTAATCTACGACGCACGTAAGTTAATACGCGTTAACGCAACGCTCCTGTGACATTGGCCTAAATCAACTTGTCGAAAAGTGCCAAAATTATTTGAGAATATCTTTGCTCCAATAAAGAAATAGTGATACGTGGTATATTGTACGCTAAAGGTGTAAAGCGCGAATGAAAACGATAAAGGAATTCATTTTTTATTTGAACTGTTAAATTTATTTTATTTGCATTAGATATACTTAAACCATGTATAGTTACATTTAAATGTTAATTGAAAACATACATATAAGAACTATCGTATTGATTCTTTGAAATCCTTAAAGCTTGAATTCTCTTACCTTTAAGAATACTATCAAATTGTTTCCATTTACTTGACCACATTATTTAGTTGTTGTTAGATAGCTTTGTTATGTGCAAAAGTTTGCTTTGTTACCTTGTGAACATTTATTTGCGTTGTAATATAGAAGATTTGTGCCATATTGTGAGCTTGAGCTCGGTAGTAACAATGTTGCTGAAATTTGAAATGTGTAATGTAAAGAGATTGTTTGATATATTGTATTAAAAGTACTAAATTTGTAAAAATAAAGAATAATTAAAATATCTATGTACAATATTTTGCTCTTGACATGAACAACAAACAGAAACAAATGCATAAAATTGTTCTTGTTTATTTCTGTATCTATGTGGATTGGATCAGCATCTTATCAATGAAGGCCTTTTCTTTATGTTATGACGTTTGCATATTGCAAACATGTTATTTTCTTCACCATTTTATAGTGTTATCAAGTTTAAAGGAGTCGTCGCCCATCCTGCAATCTGCAGAGACATGTGGAGTGGTCACAAAGAGCTGAAATGCGATATTTATCTCTTGTTGAACACCTGCTACTTATAGCCATTTTCATTAACCTATCAAATAGTGAGGAGGCAACACAGTTCAATTTCAGAAGCGAGAATTGTGAAAGTGAAAAAGCCGGTTGTTGTTCCAAGATAGAAATAAAGGCGTATTTGACTAGTTGCGATCCAGCTAAGGCTTGTACTTTGGAGGGTGGAAACAGAAAATTTTCATCAAATATACCATTTCCTGAATTTGAGAGAGATGGGGAAGTTACACTGAATAATGTTGTGAAATGCCGTTGGAAGCTAGTGATCACTATGAAGTTTACTAATGCGGGAAAGGTATGTTTAAGTAATACATTCTTTACAAGTAGTTTCTTAAATCTAAGTGCTGTAGAATATCGTGTTTCATATTGTACCAGTGAAGCAATATAGAGGATTTTAGGCTATAGAATAGGGAATTTAGTGAAATAAAACGGGAATTAATGTGACATATCTGATTAAAAATTTCCAAAAGAATCCTTGTTTTAGTGATTGTTGGATTGTTGTGTTATTGTAAATGGGTAACTTCTTGATTTGCTTACATTTATATTTATTACAAAAGGCAAGTAAACAACGAGCTGCACCAAAATGTATTCAAAGCACTATTAACGCTAAGTAATGCAAGGTACAATTGATATGTTTATTTAACAGATATAAAGTGTATTTATAACAACAAACACATTTCATTTCTTGCCTGAATAACAAAAAAGCCTTCATTAGTATCCATAAAACTGATACATTGGGTCAAATATTTCTTTAGTATTTTCATATAGATGCAGTCTATGAAAACCAATTTAATATTAGAATTATATTTGAAAAGTTATTAAATCATAGAAAGTTATGATTAACAATGTATTATATTGTCAAACTTCCTTCTTATTAATAATATCTTACTTTTTGTGACGAAAATTACTTTCATCACTGTCAAACAGACAAGATTAGGAGAAGATCTCATCACTCTGGATAGTGCTTACAATTGTTTTACTCAAGAAAAAACCCGTCTTCTGCATCCGTTGGTTTTCAAAATAAAACAAGAACAAGTTTTGCAAATGTACGATATGAAATTCTTGCATGTAAGTTTTTAAATTGATCATGTATATTCAATTATATGTAGTTTTGTAAATGGATAATATACTACAGTCAAAACGAAAAACTATAGCTCTCCCAATGATCCCTCTCCAAGGTGGTGAACGCTGAAGCGACAGAAGAAGTCATAAACAAATGCAACGCTAATTTCACGGGGTGTGATGATTTTTCAGACACGCCGACATGTGGTTTTGCGTACTATAAAGGACAGAAAATTCCTTACAGTCAGGTAGGTTGTACATTTTTGAAGTAATTGAGGGGACCACGCTTGGTCTACACTCATTGAACCAGTTAGTGCGCACTTCTGTGTTACTCCCTTCGTGGAGTTTTTTATTTCACGCATTGTGATTTTATCAACATCGAAGTTTTGTATATGTGAACGAATTTGTCAGCACAAGTTGGTTATGTCGACTTCAATTAATGATGAAGTCGGAGTAAAACATTCCGCTTTGCTTATTTCCATGTGAAATCTCTGATACTCTTATCGGGAATGGAACTTCAGATCAGACCAATAACGAAGTCTGATACATTATACTACATTTGTTATTTAAGAATTGTGTTCACAAATGTAAAAAAAGTCATTAAAGTTTCATCATTAAGGTACTAGTCTATCTCAAAATATTTTTCTGTGAAAAATTCGATTTTTTTTTTTTTTTTGTTTGTTGTACGTTGAAATGTGAACTTTTCAATGCTTAAAATCGTGTCTTTCTAAGTTTATATTTTTAAATTTATTTGTACATTTCCGAATGCACGTGTATATGACACGTCCTATATATTTTTACGGTTCCAATGGTAATGATCACAAAAAATGAAAGAAAAATTAAGATTATTTCTCTGAGAAGTTTTAAATATGCAATTTAAACGAACCCAAAGTTCTTATGTCATCACATCAAAAGCAGAATATCCTTTTGAACAATTTTTTTTATTTAGAGAACTAGCGTTCAGACGACTACTTTATAGCTAATTAATATTAATCTGTCTTTAGGAAAAAGCTTTTTTCTACTTGTTTGGTCCGACTCAAAACATCTTCTAACTTTAAAGTTAAGAAAAAATTAAAAGATCTTTACTATTCATTTTTCTTATTTAGTAGCAGAAAGTCAGTTTTTGATCTTGAACCTGAAATTGTTGTAAAAAATTCAAATCAGTAATAATCAATTTCTCTGTTAATCGTTTACTTACCAGTGATTTTTAAAAGTTCTGATTCAAATCCTTGCAAAGTACGAGTACATTCGAGTCCTTTATGAATCTTCAAATTTAGGTTCAGGCAATAAAGTATAATCCAAGTAACAATTTACAAAGGAATCATCAAAAATGTTACTAAGAAAAGGAATAAACCCATTCGCTCACTTTTACTCACAATTTGCTGTACAATACGTTGTACTCCGTTGTACTTCTTATTCGAATATGTATTTTTATTTGCATCCCTGTCAAAATTTTAAAATACTGACACAATTATTTGTTTCTGCCTGTGACTAATCCCAAAAGCTTTGAATTATCAATATTTAATTTTTCCTATGCGTAGTTTAAATTACTGTATAACAATAAATATAATCAGATAATGTATCAATATTGTAAAGACGGATACAACTTGGTCAAAACTACTTTATTGTGATAAATGAGATGGACTGTGGCACACAGCTAGTCGCAAAAAAGAACAATAATAAGCAATTAAGTAAAACTTTAATTACACTCTGTTTTATAATTACTTGGTGGACATCTCCCCGCATCAGTGTAAAATGCTTCCAAAACTCCTCCAACCAAACGTATCATCCTGAGGCCTACATCATTACTGAACTCTGAACTCACAGGTCATTTTTCGATCGCAGTCATTTACAGTTCACCCTCTGTAGGCAGAGCAGAACACATACGTGTCGTTGGCCCCCAGATCTGAGAGCAGTAGAACACTAAGTCCTCCGCGTCGAGACATACAACACGTTTGAACCAAACATCCGTGTCAGGGCGGGATTCGAACCTCAAAACCTTCCCACCGAGAAGTTGAGTACACCCGCTCTCTTGGCAAGTCTGTGATGAAGGTCGGCACTTTATACGAAATCAATACTCTATTTACTGTGAGATAATAGGTTGTATAGGTCATATCGTTTACTAATTATAAAAGATGTGTTTATGAGCAAAGAATAATTTGTTGCCAGGCTTGTTTTAACTGATCATATTTCAGTTTAAAGTTAATATTTATGTTCAGATTCGAGAGTTTGCACTTTTGTTTTCCCTCAGGGATTCTGTTGTTCCTGTAATGCGGCGAAAAACGCCGAACGCCAACCGCCTTGCTTGAACGAAGCTTCTGGGGCTTACTCGGAGGGTCAACTCAATGCAGACGATGAGGAGAGGCAAGTGCTTTCGACTTCCGGCACTGAACGAAGTTCGTCGGATTCGACGTCAGACAGTACGTCTGCCGTTGCGACGCCGTGCACCTCTTCCACGTGTTCGTCCACTGCGACGTGCACCACAACAACTTGCGACGATAAAGCGTCGACGACAGAAAACGTCAGTCCATTAAGTCAAGTCACTGGAAGAGAGGAAACGGAAACTCAGAAGAGTACACAAAATGCTTACAAAGAAAGCATGTTACAAGGCAGTGAACCCTCCTTTCAACGACCAGAATATGCTAGGATGTTTCACAAAACACAAATACCAGATGCAAATTCAAAGTACAAAACTCATACCGACTCAGACTCACGTCTAAATAGAACAAAAAGTTCGAAACATAAAGGCGGATCAGTGACAGTTTATGATGAAGAAGATGTAGGTCAGGAAGAAGACAGTGAAAGTGTTTCTTCTGAGCGTGACAGTACTCCGTTGTCGAATACACATTTCCGGATGAAGAGTACAATGCATCCCAATGGAATAAGATTGGAAAACAAGATACTGAATTTGAGAGGAAAGTTGAAAACATTATTCTCTTCGTCGGAAGATGAACTTGCTCCCGATTTTCAAAGAACAACAAAGAAAGGAAGAATGTATAAAGGCCAAAATGTCGAATCATTCGAGAGAACACGGAGATACGGTTTCGAAGGAACCGAAGAATTGGAAGAAAGAATGGCTCCCGAAGCTTCTTTCATTGAGGAAGGAATCGCAGATGCGACTGATATTCACTCTCAGCTGAAGCATCGCGGGAAGAGGTTGACTGGCCACAGGAAGAGCAGACCCAAGACTCGAGATGATCTAGAAGCAGCAACGTCTCAACAGGACGCTGAACCCGAGTTGGTTTCGGCGAGAGCTGTCGAACTCGGTATTTCTCCTTCTCTGTACGAGCAAATGGTGGCTGCGGTGGAAGCGGAGTTGCTGCACAGGAGGCCGCATTTCCGTCAGAAAAGAGATATTAGTCAAATAGAAGAATATAAAGACCCACTGGAACACATTAGAGAGTTCAGACGCAAAAAGAGAACGCTTCGATTGAGACTGCTGGACGCTATCGACGATGTGTTCCGACGTCACAAAGTCGGCGAGAGCCAGCCAATTGACGGCGGACCTAGTGAACGTGAACGACGTGCCGCAACGTTGGCCCTCGCGCGAGAAGTGGTGGATGGTTTGGTGCAGGAAGACAGCGAGACTGGTCTTGGGGAAATGCAGGAAATTGTGAACCAGTGCCACGAACCAATTGCTCGAGAGCTCGGCTTCTCGTTTGAAGAAGCTCTCCCCACCTCAAGAAACATCCGAGTGGCAGAGGAAGCCAGCTGTTCGACGCAGGCAGAGAATGGTGTTGTTGAAAAACCCGAAGAGACAACATTGCTTGATGTCGTTGATCAGAGTTTGGAGGGTAGCGAAATCCAAAGTATCAGACCGTTCCGAGTAGATGCTGCAGGAAATCCACAAAATGTTCCGTATGGAAGTGAGTTCACAGGGTGGTTCCACGTGCCTTCCTTTGTGTCGAAAAACTCTTCAAAAGGTTTTAAAAAAGGACCCATGCGCGTTCATAAATGTCCTTGTCCATGTCCGTATTGTAAACGCTGTTCATATGAATGCGACTCAAGTTCCATTAAAACGAATTTAAGCGCTTTTGATGAACCTGGCGCATCCAGTAGTAAAAGCTCAATGTTTAGTGATTTGGAAAATGACCGAATATCGAACAGTGACAATAAAACTAAAATGGACGACAACCTTATAGTCATCAGCTTCAGTTGCAGTCCGTCGTCGACTGATTTTTCTTCTGAAGAAAATGCAACCTCCTGTTCAACTGGAAATCTCACTTATAACTCCTCCAAAATATCTGATCGCGATAATGATTATTTAGCACCAGATGAATCAGATAAAGTTGGTAGGAAAGAGACAAAAATTAAAGGTGCACTCGCAAAGAAAACTTCGTGTTCAACTACAAAGGGAACAACTACATGTTCAACGACAAAGGGACCAACTACATGTTCAACGACAAAGGGACCAACTACATGTTCAACAACAAAAGGAACAACTACATGTTCAACTACAAAGGGAACAACTACATGTTCAACTACAAAAGGAACAACTACGTGTTCAACTACAAAGGGAACAACTACGTGTTCTACTACAAAGGGAACAACTACGTGTTCTACTACAAAGGGAACAACTACATGTTCAACTACAAAGGGAACAACTACATGTTCAACTACAAAGAAAACAAAAGGTACTACAAGCAAAAAATGTACAACTACTAAAGTTGTAGCCACCAAAAATCGCAAACTTAAATTTAAATCGAAAGAACAGAACATAAAAACAGAATTTGATCCTGACACTGATAACAGAGCAAGTAATGTAGATGAATGTATGAAAGATACAAAATCTGGTAAATGCAATTACATCGAATTACGTACTAAATTACAAGCCACTAATACTGGTTTACCACCAAGTGCTTCTGTTTCAGGGGTTTTACTCCTGTGGACTAACAATCCCGATAACATGAGTAAAACAGACAAGTCCACTTCCCGATATGAATCAGATAACACTTTGTCACCAGAGTTTGAAGAAGCTGACACGAACGTGCCGGGAAAAGCACATAAACAAGAGAAGGCAACTTCCCGCGACGAAGCGAATGTACGTACGCCTTCGCCGGGGGGCAATGTGCCACCAGGGGGCGAAGAAGTTGACGAAAACTCGCCAGGAAAACTGCGCAAAGCGGAGAAGGCTTCCCCTTCCCAGGACGTAACCAGCGAACGCAACCCTACGCCAGGGTCCACATTGTCATCCGAGTGTGAAGAATCTGACAGAGATTCACCAAGAAAGTCTCCCCAAAGGGGCACTTTTCTAAAAACATCGTTAGATCAGTCGCTTGCACTCGACTATTCATCGGGGCATGGACAACAAGATAAAACGGAAAACAAATTTTTCCCGAGGAACAAAGTAAGTTATCAAGAAATGTTCTCCAGGATTGAAGGATCTCGATCTAGTACAAAAAATCCTACGGAAAATTCCTATCGAAAACAAGAGTGGAGCGGGACTCTTCAAGAAATGCCCGATGTTGGAGCAACGCAAACAACATCATCTGAAAATAATTTGCTAGAATCTCAAGATAGTTATGAACAAAGAATAACTTCAGAAGATGAAACTGATATTTCTCCGAGAGAGGACATGGTATCCCAAGGCATTACGGCTGAATCAGTTTTAACAACAAAACCTGAATCGGGTTTAAAGGCGACAACAGAAGACAAATTATACGTCTTGCTGATGCAAGTAAGCTCTGCCAAGCCTACCGCCTATAAGTCGGTAGAACTCGGATATGAAAGGGAACAATCACCGAGTGAAGTGTCTAACAATATTAAAATCGTATCATCAATAGTCGAGACCACTGAATCTAATGAATCCGCTAGGGATTCTGAAACTAATTCTCACACAGATAAAACCTTTTCTGACCATGAAGAACACGGAGACATAATTTTGTCGGAACGAGACGGGTTACGAAAAGAGTCGGCGAAAGATTCTTACCCAGACAAATCATGGCGTCCAATTCATAACCAAGATGACCAAGAGATACAGAATATCCAAGTTTGGAATAACGTAAGGAGTACTCCTGCTATTGATAAATCGGACAGAGATCCCGTAACTGTAGTACCCGTCGAACAAAGGGAACGATTCACTCAAGCTTTGATAGACGAAAGTGCTTCTGACAATGAAGAGACCGACAAATCATTGTCATCAAAACATAACCAAAATGACCGAGAAAGGAATAATATAAAGACTTGGAATAAATTAGGACATGCATATTCCATTGGCAAAATAGATAGGGATTCAGATTATGGAGATGTGATTACTGAAAGCAACACTGTGATAAAGTTAATACCCGTTAAACAAAAGGAAGAATTTTCTGCAGATCCTAAAGAAGAAAATATTTCTGGCAACGAAGAGAGAGAAAACGGGAATACTTTACTCGAGCGCAATATGAGAGTATCGAAGGACATATTGTTTTCAAGTCCTAATAACCCATCGACGAACAAACTACAGATTGTGCAGAATATATTTGTTGCTACTACTCCAGACGGAAAAATTGAACCTATTAATTTCAAAGAGATTAATTCTGATCAAAATAAAGATAATACACACTCCAAAATATATAATTCATTTTCTGAAAGGAATCCTATCAAAAGAATACATCTGACAGACAACAAATATGACAGAAAAATAGACGATTCCCCAAGTAAGGGAGCATTCACTGTAGGGCATTTCCAAGATGACATGAACGAAGGATATATAATTCTGAGACCACGCGGCAGTTCAGAGTCACATCTCGTTTCCAATGAGCGCCTTGACAAATCACATACGACCGAAAACGCAGAAAGGAACGCACTGCCCCCTTTAACAATTGCGGAGCTTGTAGAGGCAATTTCTTTGTCTTCACAAGCTGGCAGTCTGGATGAACTAAATGATGCTTCCGACACATCTGATGTAAATATTTTGGAGTCTGACGATCCAACAGAGTCACCCCTTCAAATTCATGAAAGGAAAAAAAGCGGAAGAATGAATCCGCACATTTCCCTCCGAGTCGGAAAAAATAATTTTCAGGAATCATCGCCAGTGTTTGAAGGGGCGAAACAAACGTTTTTTGTTCGCGACGGAGCGGGCACGGGAGACGAGAACGGAGCAGTGGTAAATGAATATCCCCACTTTGCAATGTCTAATCTTGAACATCACAATAATGAGTTCCACGCAATCGCCCGTGGACCTCCTGCAGATGAGGTGACTTTCATCGATCCCGGGACCGCGCTTAATGACGACGTCCCCGCGAACATTCGCGAAGCACCCGATGGAAATCACGTGAGACGTCAGCGGACGCTTCTGTCGGTGGAGGAGAGGGTGCGCGCATCTGCCGCCGGCGATCGTCGCCCTGAAGATAACGCTTTGGAAAGACGCGAGATCTCAGGGATTGCAGCCCCTGGTGTACATCAAGAGGTGCGCGAAGGGGAAAGCGGGATGTTAGGTTCACATATCAAAAGTTCAGAAATTTTTTTCAGTTCCACTAACGTGACCAACGCCATGAACAGTCATCGATTTGTGGGGACTCATTCAACAGAAGATTCGTTTAAGGATGCAGATCGTAAATATGATGAATTACCCGCTGATGATTTGAAGGGCTCTGCAGCTCACTCAGATGGCAGTGCTCCCGACGTTTACGACGACGGCGGCGAGGGCGTAGAACCGTCGGCAGCGTCGCGTGCTGAAACAATGGTCCTAGCGGGTGGCCGCGCCCAAGACGGGACGGAAAAGCCGCTCGTGCGACGCAAGCGCTCCCACGGTGCCGCCCGCAGTCACAAGAACGTTCGCCGCGCCACGACGAAGCCCCCCACGGCCCACCTGCACTACCGACGGGAGCGCCCCCGCCATCTCGGGGCGGTGGGGGCGGCCATTTTGGATAGCAAGGTCCGTCCACATCTGTTCTTACTGTCGCTCAGAGGTTTGGTTTGTAAGGTATGGAGGTTCTATGAGCATCCCAAACATTCTCTTATTTAAAACTTCATTAAAACTTCCTAACGGTGCCCCGCTGGTGAGAGATCAGAGGTCGGAGAATCCCGCACGTCGACATTTAAGTCGGCGCTGGCTGTCACCGCCACCACCACGAGAGGTATATTACCGCCACCTACCGTTATAAAAAACGTTCAATACTCTTACTGGACTAACTACCATATCAGTTGACTCGTCCAAAAGCACTGAATGATCTATTGACCAATCGTATTATTACATCTTCCCCTTGATCATAGAAATACCCCAGCATTGGCTCGAACACTAACGGTACTCAAATAAAAAAACACAATATACCTAACATTTATTGACAGAGTATGTCCAGATTTGTCTTCCGAATGGAAATTGTAAAGAAGTATTTTTCTACCGTTTCTGGTAATGAATGCATAATATATTCTAAAAGGCAGCATGTGAGCGTTTTGTAACATACATGTTCAAAATAAATGACAAGCACTCAATGCAACAACACTGGCAATTAAAAGCATATCCCTTCTTAACAAGTCCGTATTTGTAAATGTATTCTGTTAACTCTAAGAAACAATGAGTTCAGTATGCTTAATGACTCGAATTAAAAGCAACATTTTGATCTCCTATCATCTTTAAATTACAATTTAAAAAATAAAGCTGTAATGTTCAAATTTTCTCTCAAATACATTAACACTCACCTGTACCCACTTCATAAATTATAATCTTATACATTTAAGAGAATGTGCTGTGGCAATAGTTCAGAATATTTAATAACATTTTTTGTGACAAAAACGCGCTCTGCCTTTAGCGATCGGCGATTGGAGTTTCTCCTCTCTACACGCGAAACCTGTCCTTTAGCGTGTAATTTACTGACTCGTGGTCGAAGAATATGAACATAATTTTGCTTCAATTATATAATTTTAAGTTATAGTTTATTGGAGACGTGGTAAACCCTACTTAAACATATTTTGTTCGTTTTAACTCACAATACTGCACTCGGTTTTCCTGTGTTTATTTATGGAGTGTAAGTGTGTGTGTCTTTTTTGGGAGGTCATAGATTTTAGTTAATTAATAAATATAGTTGTTATATTATATATTTTTAGTGTAAATATGATACTATAGAATATTTTTAATCAATATATAAAACAAAGTAGGATTAATTACAGCACATATAACTCAAGAATGACACAACCAATTTTCATTATCTCTGATTATTTGGATTCATCTCCGGCCCGAATAGCTAAATAACTATTAGAACATCGGGAAAATCTACTAGATGACGCTGTAGAACAAAATTAAATATCCATATCAAATGCAACCCGCAACGCTCTTGGCAGGTTTTTAAAAGTCTATATCGTTAAATAACTCCTAATCGAAGCTGTCTAGGGAATTAAAGCCTCAAAGAAACGATTATCACACCGTAATCTGCAGGATGAAATCTTTTTCAACATTCTATTACATTTTGCTGGGGAGAGTCGAAAATAGAGAAAGGGAGAGGAAGAGCAGAATAACGTCTGCTGAGTTCCGCTAGCAATTACATAATTCTCACTTAAATATTTTTAAACCAAATTTGCCAAATAAAAAAAGTAACAAACAAAAAAGCTTAAGGTTTTTGGGGACGTACCATCGCCGTCAAGGCCCCCCGGATCCGCCACCGCCAGGGGCTTAGTTCCAAACAGCGCCCGATCGCATTGCGCCTTGCGCAGCTCCGCGGCGCCCGCCGCCGCGACCGCCACCGCCGCGCGCGCCGCCAGTGTCGCCGCGACCGCCGCCGCCGCCACCGCCACCGCCGCGAGGGCGAGGGCGGCGAAGAGACGGGCAGCGCGCGGCCCCGCCCCCGCCCCCGCCGCCACCGCCGCCGCCGCCGCCGCCCGCGCGGCTGCGGCATCCGCCGCTCCCGCCTCTCTCGCCAGGTGGGGAGAAGAGGTAACAGAGCGGGGGCCTAGGCCGTTCGATCGGTACGTTTGCGCTCGCCGGAGCGCGGCGCCCAATTAACATCTCGAGGGGCTCTGGGGCGTCAGGCGAGATTTATAGTTATTAACGTCATTAGGGCGATATGCTGGAGCAAATAACTGGCGTGGTTGAATTTGCAAACCGAGGCGATAACCGAGCTTAATAACCAACCAAGACTGTTATTTGTGTTAACGGCTGTGTGTTGTTCAATATGTTTTGAAATACAGTCTTCTTTCTAAAAAAATAATTTAAGAAATGCCTTTTCTTGCAGTAGCAGTAAACATCAGGCATCTTGTGTTCCAGCACATTTCTCTAGAATTCTCTTAACCGACAGCGTTAAATTCGGTAACGCTTGTTAAATCCTTTTCGTAATATTCTCTGTTAATACAATATATCTGCATAACGCAACCCAAAAGAGGAAGGTAATATTAATGGTCGCTGGCCGTTAAGAAATCAACGGCCGCCGGCCGTTGGAGCCAAGTGATCTTCAAACTATTTATTAGACTTTCAAAACAGATGATAAACATCATAAGTAACACCTACGAAAATAACAACTGTTTAAGTAAATTATTATTATTTTTAACTTATAATTTCTTTTTGTAGTAAATCTGAATATTGAATGAGAAATTATTATTATTATTATTATTATTATTATTATTATTATTATTATTATTATTATTATACCTAATTTGTAGTCTTCGAAACAGATCAAAGGTTCTGACGTCGATGTGCTTGAATCGCTTGGCGTTGATGCAACCTCGACGGGTGCTGAATAACTGATTAGAAATTTTAATAATTTTCGATAACGATGATTCAATATATTTTTCTACTACTGACGAGGACTCCCAATCTCCAAGTTCTTTCAATGAGAGCAGATTGCTACCGTTTACGACTAGCATTGTGGCCGATGATCGTTGAAGTGCCTTCATCGCCCTGAGTCATCGCCCCCATCGCAGAGAGTCTAATTTTGAAAATTCCGCTTTTTTAGTGTCTCCTTTTGTGTGTATGCCCACAACCTTTTGGTGCATTTCCAATTGCTATAACCTACGAAAAAGCGTCTAGTTTCTTGGTTAGATGGTCATAGGTTAGCATCTTTTTTATACAAGTTATATGCATTGAATGGAAGATAGTCATTGGATTTTAAATCAATGTATTTTTCGTTTTGTACAATTCAGTGTAACTAGCACACCTTTCTTGTGGTTTCTTTATCATCAATAGTGAATGACACAGGTTCGTCTCGTCCAGATGCCCTAAACATACCAAAAATTACAATACTTTTTTTACTAGCCATTTACTTCCAGTACAAAATTTCTCATATATTCTTAAGATTAAAATTTGGCCGTCTCGTAAATGCCGCATCTGAAACAACAATCATATCGATTTGAAATGGAAATGGTGTTGTACGCCTACGTATTAAAAGCAAAGGTGATTGTTATTTATATTATTTTTTTCTAATAGGAAGATGGTATTAGAACAGTATTGAATGAGACACGACCGATAACACAAACAACAAGCTTGGTTATTTATAAACCTCGGCTGTCGCCTCACTCTACAACCTTCAACAGCTTCTGTGCTTTTGGTGTGTATCGGCGTAATGACGTTAATTTATAACGAATAATATATAACAAATCTGTAGCGTAAACTATAACGAAGTCCGAACGTAAAGACTGACTTCTTGTTTCTCTAGTTTCGTTATATTGATATAACGGTACAATATTACGAAAAATATTGATAATGTGTAATCAATAGGAATATGAAAACGAATTAAATATGTGCAATTTAAAATTTATTTATTAAAATCTTTTTATATATTTTGAGCTACTATAAAGCTTTATATTAGTTAAAATATTATTGAGACCCTGTACACGGTAGAGGTTGCAAGCATGCGTTTAGTCTGCTTATGCATTAATCTACTCTTACTGGGACACCGTCCTCTGTGCTCAAATTTACACGAATTATTAGAGTTTGTGTGTCCCAGGCAAGTGATAATTGATTATACAAAATATTTCGCATCTCTTTTGAAATTAGTTTTCCTTATTGAAAACTGTGATTAGTGTTTCTCCATATCTGGGTCATGTAAAGCAGTGTGTTGTGTGTGTAGTAAATAGTGTAAATATTTACATTAGAAACATGTAAACATGTAATGTAAGAGATTTACAGAAAATGTGTATCTTCGAGGTGATCTTTAAATCCAAAGTGGTAGATAAATACAAGCGGATTTTTCTTATATCTACATCACATGTAACTTTTGGTAAAGTAGCTAATACTTTTTCCTGTCGGTCGGCATAAAGGATTTGTTAGTTACATTTTCAATGATTTCGGTGGAAATTTTGTGTAATTCCATTCCATGACTTTGGAATTCCATTTCCAACTCCCAGATATGGAGTAAGAAATATTATTCCATAATGTAATAAATAATTAGTTAATATTGCCCGGCAAAATTTTAATATATTGTGAAAGATAATTTTATTTATTTAATGTAAAAACAGTTAAGAACTGTGTGTGACGTACTGTGGGGAAAAGTGTCATCTGAGCACATTTTCTTGAGGTCTGAGATCTCCGCTACATCACTGTTCCTCTGTGTTTCTCAATTCTTTCAAAATCAGATCCTCTCCTTACATGACATAATTAACTTTTTAGCGGTGATGAAGCTTAAAAAACAAAAACGTGTATTTATAATACGTAGGAAATAATAGTAAACTTGTGAACTAAAAGTTACGATTGTGCATCTGGGGCAGTAGCGGCTCGTTTATGTTTCTTAAGTGGAGAGCAGTCAATTGCATAAACTGATTAACAAAATAAATACAAACAATTAGATTACTGCATGCGATAAGATAAGGGATGATAAGATAACATAAGGGATCTATCGGGTTTCCATCAGTCCCCGACGTTTGCACGTGATCACTAGCCTCTGCTCATGGGCCGGCCGTTACCGGAGTGACACATGAGGCGGCAAGTGAAGCATTGCAGTGGAAGGAGACAATCTCTTGATGATAATTCAAGGTAGGAGCTCCTCGTGCGGCACCATGGGACTGCATTAAAAACATTCTCTTTTGAGTGCGTCGTCGCCTTGAGATAGGGGCGACCGCCGCACAAGAGAAGGAAAGGTTGATAACTGTTCTTCAAAGGGATTTCAACAGATTTTTCGGCGCATAAAATACGCTCGATCGAAATCAATTTCCTTATAGGTATCGCCTCAAGAATTACACCTTTTTCCTGAAACAACTGAACAAATATTGTATTTGGTCATTGCGTTCCAAAGAGCCCGTAAGTGGCTCATGGGCAGCGTACTACCTTCCCATGGTGCGATTCTGACTTCGATTCCCAAAATAGAGTTGTAGCTTTCCTTTAAAATCATCTCAAGTTTTGTAATTGTGTGACGAAGAGAAGCTCAAGCAGGCGAGCTTTGTCAGTTGAGTGAAGGAAGTACACGTCATGTTCGCCGCAAGTCTGCCTTACCCCCTGAGTGTGGGAACTAAGGTAGAGCGACGCGTGGGGGACACCGTCAGCACAATTGACCCAATGTGCCTAATACACACTCGTAGATGCGTCCAAAGGAGGACGAAGGACTTGGCTCCCTTAAGAAGCCGCCGCCGGCGCGCTGTGTGCGCGCGTGTGCGCGTGGGTGAGAGCCGGGGGCGCGGCGGTGCGCAGGTGGGGCCGGACGGGCGGCAGGTGCGCGGCGGGCAGGACTGCCAGGACGACAGCGCGCCGCCCAACGTGGACGCGCGCCGCTACCACGAGAGCGCGCACTGCCTGCGCTTCAGCGACCACTGGTCAGCCTCTCCCTCTCCCTCTTGCACAGCACTTGCTCTTCTTTCACCCACATGCGTAGCGCAGTAACATTAACACTCGATTACTAGCCTCAAAGCACTTGCCTTGTTGCTGTCTTTGTTTCTGCAGATCACGCTTGTTCTACAGACATGCGTGGTGCAATAATATTAACACTAGGTTAGTAGCCTCGAAAAACTTGAGTTATTGCTATATTCGTATCTGCCCGCTGACCACGATGACTTCTCTTCAAAAGGGCTGGCGTCCGCGATTTAGAAGGACAGGTAGGGAGAGCGCTTTCACTCCTATGAACGCCCTTACAGTTACAGAAAGACACAACGACACCATTCGAGTGCTAATAATAGAGAAAAGTATTCAAAACCGCGCCCTCTTTTTTGCAATTTAAAAAAATCTAATTTATTTAAAATATTTGTAATACATACCATAGTTGGTTATACATATGTTACATTCTACTTAAAATAGTACGCCAAGTAGTTGAAAAATAAAATATTTTTTTGTAAAAATTACATATAATACAAGTTTAAAATTTTATATTTAAAAATAGTCTTATATGTTTTGCACATATTCTACCTACTTATTTATATATAGTGAATACGTATCCGCCACTTATTCGCTATTGCAATGTATTCCACTTCACACGCAACTGGTCTCGTGATTGTAAATCGCGTTTTACGCTAAACGCTGCAACAATTTCAATAAATGAAAGCCTTTCTCGCAAGTATGGGTTCTGTTTCCTGGTTTGAACTTGGTTGTCAAGTATCTTATTGCTAAAACCTTCTCCCTCAGGTTTAGGCATACACCTTTTTGCAGAAATTTCATTTATTTGCCCGAGATAACGTTCAAGTAATACGTAAGTCCGGTCGATATTTCCTCATTTCAGGGGCAGAATATGCAACGAAGACGCGCTTAATACTTAAGGGTCCAGCGGGTTGCGTAGAGCTTCTGTTCAGGGGCGCTTGAGTCAGCATAAACGCATTTAATCATTACGTGCGTCTATGTGAGACACATACGCACATTCCCATTGTACTATGCCTATATTCTTCGCGCACGTGCAACCCTTAAGTTGATAAAGTTTTATCGCAATCGGATGAACGGCATAAAAAACAACAAACATTGATTTTTGTATATTAGATGGATCTTTCATCCTTAAGAAATGTGTATTTATTACCGGTGGCTCGAAAACTGAACTGAAGGCCCAGACGTGGCCGCCCCCCGCTGCCAGCGCGCTGCCGTGCAACTGCGTCGACTGGGAGCAGCGCGCGAGCGGCGCCCTGAGATCCGGGGCCGCGGTCGTTGCGCGCTGACGGCCCAGGTGCCTGCCGCGTCATAACCCTCCTGGCGCCCCGCAGCCTCATTCTGCTCAGCCGCACACGCAGTAAATCAGCGCCGCGGGATGGCTTCCGACCGCGCGCCGCACCCTCTCCCCTCCCCCTCCCCCACCCGCCAACCCGCTCTGGCCTTCTGTCCTCCGCCCCTCGCCAACGCTCATACGCGCCCTGGCTGGACTCGCCCCGCCCTCACCCACTGCCGGTCACTCGCCACCTCTTCCCTCACCACGCCCCTTCCCGCCACGCGCAGCCGCGTCTCTCTCCGTCCCTATCAGCTTCGCTCCGGGCCCCGCACCCTCTTTCCCCGCACCCCCTTTCCCCGCACCCCCTTTCCCCGCACCCCCTTTCCCCGCACCCCCTTTCCCCGCACCCCCTTTCCCCGCACCCCCTTACCCCGCACCCCCTTTCCTCGCACCCCCTTTCCCCGAACCCCCTTTCCCCGCACCCCCTTTCCCCGAACACCCTTTCCCCGCACCCCCTTTCCCCGCACCCCCTTTCCCCGAACCCTCTTTCCCCGAACCCCCTTTCTCCGCACCCCTTTCCCCGCACCCCCTTTCCCCGTACCCCCTTTTCCCGTACCCCCTTTCCCCGCACCCCTTTCCCCGCACCCCCTTTCCCCTCACCCCCTTTCCCCGCACCCCCTTTCCCCGCACCCCCTTTCCCCGCACCCCCTTTCCCCGCACCCCCTTTCCCCGCACCCCTTTTCCCCGCACCCCCTTCCCCGCACCCCCTTTCCCCGCACCCCCTTTCCCCGCACCCCCTTTCTCCGCACCCCCTTTCCCCGCACCCCCTTTCCCGCACCCCCTTTCCCCGCACCCCCTTCCCCTCGCCCCCTTTCCCCGCACCCTCTTTCCCCGCACCCCCTTTCCCCGCACCCTCTTTCCCCGCACCCCCTTTCCCCGCACCCCCTTTCCCCGCACCCCCTTTCCCCGCACCCCCTTTCCCCGCACCCCCTTTCCCCGCACCCCCTTTCCCCGCACCCCCTTTCCCCGCACCCCCTTTCCCCGCACCCCCTTTCCCCGCTCCCCCATTCCCCGCTCCCCCATTCCCCGCACCCCCTGTCCCCGCACCTCCTTTCCCCACCCCCTTCCCCCGCTCCCCTTTCTCCGCCCCCCTTCCCCCGCCCCTTTTCACGTATCCCATTTAACAACATCTCATTTCTCTGTATTCCTCTAGCACGCTCCCCCCCGTTGCCCTGCATCGATCACAAGGCGACCCATTCACCGTCTCCTTCCCCCTCCCCACCGAACTCCTCAACATCCTCCCTTTATCTCGTGCACCCTCCCTGCCTCCACGCACCCCGTCCCGACTCACCCTACTCGCACATTGCGATGCCCAGCCCTACGTGGTCCGTCCCCGACACACTCACGGTCTCACCGAGGACTGTCTTGCCCAACACTGCCACGTCCTGCGCCAATCCAACCAGACCCGACGCGACCCGACCCGACCCGACCCGACCCGACCCGACCCGACCCGACCCGACCCGACCTGCGCCGCTCGGCACTAAGAAACCCAGTCTCCCATTCCCCTTCTCCCATATTGCCCCGCCTCACCCATCCCTCCGCCACGGTTTCGTCCCCCTTTTGGATTCCACTCTCTTTCCGCCTCATATCACCCCGCCTGGAGTCACCCCATCCTCTGCCCGTCCGGCGGGCGGCCGCCCCACAAAGTTTGATGGGCGCTTAAAGTTGTACGGGGCTCATCTTGCTGCCCTGTGCCCCTCCGCTGCCGACGCCGACCTTTCTGGCACCTTTACTACAGGACGCGCCCCTTGACCCTTCCGCGTACCTTCCCGGTCACTCCTTCACAACGAAGTATCTCAGCCAATCTCCTACGCTGACGACGGCCCCGCCGCTTGCTAGTGCGGCTCGCCATATACGCATTGTGATAATGCTCGTGGATCACTCTAACTCCCAAGTTCACGAACTCAAATTCATCAGCTGCGTTCGTGGAGCAAGGCCCCCTTCAAGCCCGGAGCTCATCGCTACTGCTATTGCGGAAGCCTTTGAACCGCCCCCTACCCCCCTAGTCCTTCACGGATGCTGCGCCCTCATTGCGCCTTCGTTTTAACTGCGGATGTCAGCAGATTCTTGTCTACAGATGTTCTGTCACCTTTATAAACTATGTGTTAGGTCGTAACTACCCGAATACTTTTTGGGGGCAAATTTTCCTTTCGTTTTAGATTTGTTGGCAAAGTCAATGTTTCCTGTAATATTCAAACACTTTCTCTCTCATTTGTGTTTCCATAACATTTCCATATACTAGATATTTCACCTGGAATGAATGTTTACGCAGTGACATTATACTGTTTATGTCATTAACTCAATATAAATTATATATTTAATAATTCTCAAATATTTTTGATTCTTATGTTTTCGAAAATATGTCCATACACTATATATTGTACAGGGCGTGAATGTTGATGCAGTGACATTAATGTGCAATTTTCGCTTATGACTCACTAAGCTTTTGGATTTCTTTCGAAATCTGTCATCGAACTTCACATTCCATATCAAGAAAAAAATCGCAGTTTTGTATGATATGCACTTTCCAACGAACATTGTTTCTAAAAAATATTGTTATCCCTACTATCGCAAAGTTATCTTACAGCAACGCAGCGCCGCTATAACCCACTGCTCTTTCCCAGCTTCTGCCTTGTCGTCCGTTGCTAGGGTCCGATTTCGGAATGAAGCGAGAGTGGGGAAATCCAGGATGGAGACAGAAGTGTTTGCGTCAGTAGCTTGTAATCTCCTCCTGCAGCACACAACAAGCACACCTGGATTACAAGAGTAATCCACACCTACCCCATCGGACTGCGCATTTCCATCTCTCCCGTCTGCCTTCGCAGAATCGACTCTCCCTGCCACGATTCGGCTGACGTTCTCTTAATGTCACTGTGGTAATCTGTGAAGGAGGAGCCTTTCCAGGTGACTGGACAAATATTTTATCATAACTAACAACGAATATGATTCGAAATTAAATACAAAGGTTTGATGAACCCGAATTTGTAATCACTAAGATGTTAGATTAAACATTAGTTATTCTGAAGGCATTATTTATAGTTTGGTTTCAAATTGAAGTATGATACTTCTATTATTTATTGGAAAAAACCCTGGGCGAATGCCAGAGGAGTACCCTAATGAATGGGCCATCTTTCCTTTCTCTTTCTCTTTATTGTAATATCCTCTCCACTCACACTACTCACATTAAGAGCCCAGTCCGGAGCTTGGAGCTTTTCCCACCTAAAGTGACGTTCCGGAGGGGGCACCTGGGGGGGGGCAGCTCCCACAAATCGATATGCAGGACAGCGCCGAATCTCACCATGCATTTCCCTGTATTTACCCTGTATTTACGGGACACCATTCCCTGTATTTACGGGACTAATATCCATAGCAGTTGACGATTCCCAAAAGATAACAAAAACAAATCGATCATTTTCCCCCTAACAAATATGTTTTCACGTAAATCAACAGAAATTATAGAGATATTAATTTCTAATTCTCTCTTCGTTAGTACGTATAACTCACGTAATTCCTTCATCATTCTTGTAATGCAGATAACGTGTTTTAATCCCTACTGACTATTTTTTTATTTCTATTTGACATGTGCTCCTTTACATTCAAACTTCGGCACAAGAACTCAAGAATTCCTTCGCCCCCAATACCTTTCGTCTACACCAAGTTATCCTTCGCGGGTAAAAAGTATTCTTCTGTTCTCTTACGTCATCATTTACTATCAAACTGCACCTACATCTAAAGCATTAACATAAGAAGGATACCGCCAAGAGCCTAGGCAACCGTTTTTGTCCGAACGACTGCTATATCTTCTTTTGTCCTTCCTCTGAACAGATACACAATTCAAAATTTTTTCAAAATTTCAATATTAATCTATACCATATGTATACCATATACATATATATACCATATATATACCATATACATATATATACCATATATATACCATATATATATATATATATATAATATATATATATATATAATGTTATAAATCATAATGCACAAATTATATATTTTGTATTTTGTGCGTAATTTCAAGTAAAATATGTTCCTACCCACCTACCAAATTGTCTAATAAACTATTCTAAATATTTCAAAATTCACCAATTTTCATCAATATGAAAAGATTCTAAAGTTGTTATAACCTTACGTAGACTATATTTTTATCCATTTAATCGTACGTCACATTTTACAAAACAGATGTCAATTTCGAATTATTAGAACACAATTGTTCTTAAAATCTATATCCCTTTAACAAGTAGAGGATAATAATTGTAAACTCAACAATTCGTAATTTAGAATCAGTAATGTATAGTTTTGTCTATTTGTAATGTGTATCTTTAGGAATATTATTAGAAACGTTTTAAATATCATTGGCTGCCTAACAACTTTTGACAGCATCAGTGGGTTTCCTCTCGCAGAATGCATAGTGAAATTTAAAGGAAATTTATAGAATATTCAATTAATATTAGATTATATTACTAGAATATGCAGTAAACGGACGATATTTTTGTCATAACATCTTATTACAATACTCGGTTACTTTTAAACACGGACGTACGCCCACGTTCGGTAATTTTTAATTACTTATTCTAATATGGTGTCTGATGATATTTATTTCGTAAATTCCTATTTGGACTTGGGCAAGTTTGCTTAAAACGGAAAAAAATATTTTATATCAATCGAATGTTCGATTTTTCTGTTGCAAATTGTAAATTCTATTTTCTAGTGAAAATTACCGTCATTTAACACCTAGTCCAGTTTCATGTAACAATGCTAATTCTGTCCTTCAACAATGAAAATGTCTACTTAATCCAACGCTTAGCAACAAACTTTGGTTCTCTGTACCGTGAAGCCCTCGTGTTTACGAAAATCTGAACAGCGACACGCGGCACTCGCCGAAGGCGGCGTTTTAACGAGGTAGGTACAGTGGAGTGAATGAAAGTTGCGAAGAATCGTTTCAATGGTGTGTGAACATTTAAGTTGCCCGCAGCTCACACACGTCTTTATTCTACTCATTCTCAGAATGTGAAATAAAGTAGTATATTTTATAATGATTTTTCTGCTTTCAAGCAATTTACACAAATATTATTAAGTAAAATTAACCTAAGACGTTTTATTTTCGTGTGGTTTATTTTATGTATTATAACATCTTAATTGTTGAGCCAGCTTAAATATGTATAATGTAAAGTATTCACTATTTTCCCTCTTTATATGTATAATTGACGTCAATTTCGTCAATTAAACTGAAATAATTTATCTGCTTGTATTTGGTGAAGACGGAAGATGTCTTGGAAACGTTTGTATCTGGCCTTCCTGACTTCTTGTGTCTTCGTGATAGCTATTTAGTTGTCTTACATTCCTGCGAAATGCAGTCTGAAAGTTGAGGTGGCCTGAGGAGAGGTTTGAAGAAAGTGAAGAAAATTTAAATTCTCAATTTTTACAACTAGAAAGCAGCAAAATCGAAATGTAGAATGTACACAATAGAATACTTTAACTAAGGTGCAAATAGACAAATGAAGAGAAACGGGTTAGCATGCGTGCGCTATGGCTGTCGAACATTACAAAATACATTCTGGTAACGTACAGTCGGAGATTGTTTGTAAAATCAGTAGGGAGCTTAGAGCTTGTGTAGTGCCCAGGTGGCGGAGATGTCTGAAGGGGGTAACCCACGCAAGCAGCCGTGTGGGTCGGTGTCGGTTCTCACTTTCAATGTAAGAGGAGCACCGTCACCTCTCGGTTACAACATGCCCTACTGTAGTTGAACTAATGACTCCGGCAGGTGACTCACCCGGGAACACAAAATAAACACTCTTCCTCAAGCTTACGCAAATCCCTAACCCTACTTTCCGACGTGCGGGCTAATGCACGCCCGCGCTCTCCAGGGCTAGCTCTTTTGATTGATGAGTGATTTCGAGCGCGTGAACAGCTAAGGTCGTTATTCCCGTAAGTGTGATGAGTGTTTTTTTATCGTCGCTGTGATCTTCCCCGCTGGATGGAGAGATCGGGTGCCAATCTATGTCGCCTGGCGGGGTTTTCCCCAACCAGCAATCCCCTATCAGTGGAGCACCGCCCCAGCCGGAGAGGCTCCAAGCTTCCGATAGGCCTCCCAGCATGTGTGGTGCGTGGAAGTGCGCGTGAGAAGGGCGTGGTGTCGAGGGCTGGCGCGTGCGAGCAGGTACTCGGCGTACGGCGTGGCGGAGCCGGCGGTGGCGCACGCGGTGAGCGTGGAGGTGTTCGAGCGGCGGGCGGACGCCGCCGGCTGCCGCTGGGTGGACGTCACGCGCGGGGAGGCCGTCCGGTGAGCGCACACACAAATCCCTGCCGTGAAGAAACTTCTCAACAATACATTAATAATAAAGCCACTAATGCTCTACGCATGCCCAACATGTGTTAAATGTGGAAACCACTTGATTTGATGCCGCGCACAGCGTGAACTGCCGCGTTAAGTGCGAAACGGCCCCTGAATCGATCCGCAGTCGTATGTGAGGGACGCGCTGCCTTTCCGCCACCGGCGTGGGTACCCGCGTTAAAAGCGCGGTCGATGCACATGCAGTTTGTGGGGGAAATCTCATTTTACTGTTGTTCAAACATCATTCATATCACACCATAAAATAGAACCTCAGTACCAATTTCATTACGTTTCCCAGGGCCAACCACAAGTACTGGTGCTGGGATCAGTGCAGAACGTTCGCGAGCCAGTTTATCTACAATTGAGTACGTGGTTGATGAGCGCACACAAATATCAACTCACTGCATAAACAAATAAGACAACTCAAGGTTACCCATTAAGCCCCAGTCGGTGTCTCGGGCGCAGTTGAGTATCTTGGTCGAGACGTCACGAAGCGAAGGCCGTTTGAGGACAACGGAGTCGGTTATCGCGGTGCAGATGATTGTGTAGTTAATTGCCTTTGATAGACAAGGAGAGTAAATAGTGGAGTTAACTCAAAGATGAACTTGAGCCGCAGATTTAACCCAACGTACTTTAAGTACTGTCGTAAGTCTAAAGTCTCATGTTGTATCAGGCAAACGATGACTATTGATGCATAAGGAGGGTGAATAGTGGGGTTACCTGGAAGATGACCTTGAGCCTCAGATGTAACACACATCTTATCTGCCATCGTAGGCCTAAAAGAGTCATGTTTTATTTGAAACTTTTTCTAACTTGGTAATTAACATGATGTAGGAGGCAGCCGAGGAAGGTGTGAGCGCGCGTGTGCGCAGGCTGGACGTGTTCAACCGGCGCGTGCGCGATGAGGCGGGGGCGTTCGCCTTCACGTACAGCGCGCCGCGCGTGGCGCCGCGCGGGCTGGCGCTGCAGGCGGACGACGTGCGCCTCCTGGTGCCGCAGCCGCCCGACGCCCCCGGCGCCGCCTTCCCGCAGGCCGACGGTGAGGCAGCGACGGAGACAGGCGAGGGGGGGAAGGACTTAGAGGGAAAGAGTTAGAGAGAAAGCGTTAGAGGGAAAAAGTTAGAGGGAAGGAGTTTGAGAGGAAGGAGTTTGAGAGGAAGGAGTTTGAGGGGTAGAAGTTTGAGGGGAAGAAGTTTGAGGGGAAGAAGTTTGAGGGGAAGGAGTTTGAGAGGAAGGAGTTTGAGGGGAAGGAGTTTGAGGGGAAGGAGTTTGAGGGGAAGGAGTTTGAGGGGAAGGAGTTTGAGGGGAAGGAGTTTGAGGGGAAGGAGTTTGAGGGGAAGGAGTTTGAGGGGAAGGAGTTTGAGGGGAAGGAGTTTGAGGGGAAGGAGTTTGAGGGGAAGGAGTTTGAGGAAAAGGAGTTTGAGGAAAAGGAGTTTGAGGAAAAGGAGTTTGAGGAAAAGGAGTTTGAGGAAAAGGAGTTTGAGGAAAAGGAGTTTGAGGAAAAGGAGTTTGAGGAAAAGGAGTTTGAGGAAAAGGAGTTTGAGGAAAAGGAGTTTGAGGAAAAGGAGTTTGAGGAAAAGGAGTTTGAGGAAAAGGAGTTTGAGGAAAAGGAGTTTGAGGAAAAGGAGTTTGAGGAAAAGGAGTTTGAGGAAAAGGAGTTTGAGGAAAAGGAGTTTGAGGAAAAGGAGTTTGAGGAAAAGGAGTTTGAGGAAAAGGAGTTTGAGGAAAAGGAGTTTGAGGAAAAGGAGTTTGAGGAAAAGGAGTTTGAGGAAAAGGAGTTTGAGGGAAGGCGTTAGAGGGAAGGAGCGAGGGAGGGAATTAGAGGTGTTAGAGGGAAGGAGCGACGGAGGGAATTAGAGGTGTTAGAGGGAAGACATTAGAGGGAAGGCGTTAGAGGGAAAGCGTTAGAGGGAAGGCGTTAGAGGGAAGGCGTTAGAGGGAATGCGTTAGAGGAAAGGCGTTAAGAGGGAAAGCGTTAGATGGAAGGCGTTGGAGGGAGGCGTTGGAGGGAAGGCGTTGGAGGGAAGGCGTTGGAGGGAGGCGTTGGAGGGAAGGATGAGAGGGAAGGATTAAAGGGAAGGCGTTAGAGAAGGTGAGAGGCAAGCAGAAAGAGAGACCATTAAGGAGAGAAGAGGGAGAGGAAACGAAGAAGGTGCGACATCCTTTCGTTGCGGGTGGCAGGCGGCGCGGCCGAGTTCCTGGTGGTGCCGGCGAGCGGCGTGTCGGCGGACGGGCGCGAGTGCGACCGCGCGGGCGTGGGCTTCGCCGCGTTCGCCACGCAGCCCGATCGCTGCGCGCGGCCCCGCGGCTCCTGCCTGCGCGCGCAGCCGCTCGACCTGTGGCGCCGCGACGCGGTGGGTTCGTTTGGAAATGGCTTTATCATTATTTCTTGCAACGGCATCGCCCTGCAGCACGTTCATCCGTCTCTCGCCGTGCCAAAGCGGTCTCTTCTTCCTCATACACCGTTTACGAAAACGTAGCTCTGAAAAGAAATGTTCACTCGATGAAGAAGTTGTTGGCCTATAAAGAAATGGTTTGTCATTTAAGCGAACTTGGGCCGACAAAGAAACTACACTTCTTAAGCAATTGCAAATCTACAAAAAAAGATCTGTTACTAATCGAATGCCTGCTCAAAAAAACCTTTGCTGCTTCATCACTTGTGGGCGTAAAAAAATAGCGTGTTGGGTATGCAAATATGGGTTTACTAAGAAGGGATTCACTCTTTAAGAATATATAGGCCTCCAAAATAACGTTTTCTTGGGCTAACCAAGACCTGCACAGAATTGCACAGTTGTTTATACAAAGATAGGTCTACAAAGAAATGAAATGGACACGGTTCAATGCTTGATAATACGTAAGCCTGTAAAGAAAAGAGCTGGTTTCTTATCCAAACACAGAAATGAAAAGTCTCCTGCTTTATAATCGTAGTCTCGCGAAGAAATGTCTGCCTCGCCAATCGTACATCTACAAAGGAAATTTCTGCTTTTTGACAAATCATTTCTTCTTCTTGTCACACTCGAGTAAGAACGAACAATCGAAATAAATCAGTTGTAGCTAATGATTTAACCTTATTCCAAGAAAAGGTATTTCTTATTTATATTTTTTCTCATAAGAAGGCGGTGTTATGGAGAGTATTGAACAGCTCACGACCGATGTCACAAATTGATTGCAAAACTCGGCTTCCGCCTCGGCTTGCAAACGTCACCGGCGCCTCCCACGCGATCTCCAAGACGCAAGTGGCTAGACGCGCAGTGTCGGTGTGCACAGGAGCTGAAGAAGCAGGGCCGCCCGGGCAAGTACTTCCTGCAGAGCTTCGCGCGCCTGCCGCCGCAGCCGCTGCGCCCGCGGCCGGGCTCCGACGACACCTTCCTGGCGCTAGCCTTCGACGGCGCGCTGCAGGACGTGGTGGACCTGGAGCTGAGCGCCGACTTCAACGCGCCCGTCTCCTCCGGGTGAGCCTCGCCAGCGGCGAACGCAAATGGAGCATTAAGCAATGGAAAGATGCATTCACAACATTTTTTTTAAACGCTGCAAGCAAATAGATTTGTTCCATATGAACGTTTCTCAAGATGGTTATTTTCTTCGCAATTGCTTCGCAATACGTTACGCCATCCTGAGGCATCCAGTTCATGATAGTTGATATCATTTATCTTTTCTCTAGATAATGGCTACCATATCCTCGATATTTCAGCCTGGCGTAATTGACTTCTTGCATTCAGTACGCCAGTTCATTTGAACCCAGCCCTCGTTACTAACAAGACAACGTTCTTCCAAGTAGTATCAACATGACTGATTTTATGTAACCACAAAGAGGTTAGTTTGTTCAAATCGTAATTGTGCCACGTAGACATAGGAAATTTCAGAATATGAATAGTTTTTTGATTGATTGTGGTATTCAAAGAAGGGGCGTGAGTAGTCCCATGGAGAAGACGAAAAGACAGTAAGAATGGGAGATGACCGTGCAATCAGCAGGGGCTGTAGGGACGACAAAAGAGAGGCGAGAGCTGTGTGGGAAAGAAAGAGAAAACAATCACGCTCCTTTGTGAAGATAAAGACGCAACTGATCCCAGAGAGAACCTTATCTTTCTCACGTTCGCCAACTTCTCTAGATAGAACTAAATTGTGACGCCCGTTACTATGTTACAAAATGACCCGCAGAGCACCACATTGGTGTATATAAAGGAGGTCCTACACCATCGTTTTCAATGAAAAACTCCAAAAAGGAACTTTTGGTAGATCGAACCCTCTGGTTCTCATCCCACGAAATATTGAATGTAGTTGTTGCTCTTATTGACGGCCAAGAGATGCCGCATGAGGGAGCCCATTTACAGTGTAGGTGATTGAATGTTGTTGTTTGCTTTTTGTTCGTGTGCGCTACAAAGCGCCTGTCTGAAGTCTTGGTGAGTCGGGAACAATTTGGTGGTGGTAGTTGGTGTTGTGGTTGTTGTTGACAACGCGAACTCGTCTCCTTAAAGTGATGATAGAGCGCGCTGCGCACAGTGTAAAAATGTAGTATAATGAAAATTGTGATGGCTGTTGTTGTTATCCACAACACGCGCCTCTCCTCTGAGATATATAACAGCACTTGGTTCCTGAGCGCGCTTGACATTTCAAAATAACATAATAATGTTGAAAGTTATTATCCTTGTTGTTTTGTAGCTGAGCCGCACGACTAACCTTTTCATCTGAGCTCGTCGCGCACAAGAAAGAAACATATAATGTTGAACATGATTATTGTTCCTGTTGTTGTTATTGTATTGCAGTTGTGATTGATTACAACGAGAAAATTATCTTCACGCGAAACACAACGGGCCTACTACACACAAGTGGACATACGAATGCTGATGCTGCTCTTTAAAGTGCTCTGGAAATTTGCCCAATCGCGCACCCTTCACATAGGTTGATTTGTGGAATTTATTGTATGTAGCATCACATATTGCCACGTTGCGCGTAAAGAGTTTTTGGTCTATTTCGGACTCCACAATTGCTCCCTGAGGCCACCACAACAACGGTGATTCGCTTTGTTTGCTGCTAGGGTCGATTTCTGGCTGAGCGATTATCGAATCTGTTCATGACGAGAGTTGTCGGAGGATTTAACTTTGCTGTATATCTGGCCATGGTTCTTTAACTTGCCATAACCATACTGGCAGAGGTAGCTCATGGCAGCAATTGATGTCACTGCACTACCTCTGATTTAGAGCTCTTAGGGTTCGAATTCATTCGCTTTCTGGAAGAGCATTCTAGCAGTCGCAGTTTCCGCAGTTTCCATCTGTGAATGCCGTATGAATGCCGTAAAAAACGGGCCACGGCCCCTCGCACGATTTCTCCTTCCTCTTCCTCGTTCTATCCTCACCCCTTACTTACACACACACACACACATATATATACTACACTACCACACATGCCGGGAGAGCGGTGCCGCGCTGGTGGAGGTACCTCGTTAGGGAAACCCCTCTAGCTGACGTGTCTCGCTACCCGGCAGGGGAAGAAAACCGCCTGTTCCAGGAACAAAACACGCACTACGCTTACTTATACGTATTTTCCTTTTTATTTACCAGGGCCGGCAAAAGGTTTTCTGTCGAAAAATCACCGTTTTCCGGGGCACGATTGATATGCTTTCTCGAATTCAATTCGCTTTCACAGCAGCATTAATTAATATTAACATTATTTCCCTCCTCAACATTGTTATTACTCCATTTCGTTGAATTATTACAACAGTATTATTACTCCGTGTATATTCAAGGGCAAGGGAGATGAGTGAAAATATTAGAAGGCCCTTAAACGAGTGTTTGTGCTTGAGAGTGAGTGTGTGTGTGTGTGTGTGTGTGAGAGAGAGAGAGAGAGTGAGAGTGTGTTCCAAAACTTCCGGAATAAACACATTTGTGAGTAAACTTAGATCTTGCACATGAAGAGCGAATGCCACTCATAGTTGTGGAATAAAATGCCCTTCATCACTCTATTTATTAGAACACTGAGAGCTTACTCGTACTTTATAATGCCACCCTCAAGATTGTTGATTCTTCTAAGATATTAAGAAACGACGTTTTTCAGTTGAGATTCATTCCGAAGATAATCATTCCAAAATATGTGATCGATCACGGCAGTAGCTAGTTCTGAAGAATATGAACATAATTAAAACACGTGCAGAAACAGTCACTTTGCATCACCTAATACATCTACCTTGCATGCTTTGTAATAGTATTTTAGACTCTAAACTACTAACTCAAATCCTCTAAGTAAAGTGAGGAAAAATTACGTGTGTGAGACTGATCGTTTTCGGATACATAATGCTATTGAAAGATGTATGAAGTTACGAAAGTTTTATAATCAGATACTGGTGTTTAGTAATGCAAACTGTTGATTTTTGGAATTTTAGCACTAAATAAGATTGTTGTTTTACAGTATAATCACAGTTTCACAATAGTATCTAAATAAAATTATAACTCATTAATAGTCTTCTAAATTAATGATATATGAAAGAAAAGTATATTTAATTAAAGTAATAGGATATTGTTTCACTACGTTAGTCAAAATTCATTCAAACTGGAACATCTCTTTTTAATTTGCACGGTTTTTCATTTTCTTCTGCTATACACATTTTCCAAATCCAAAACTCACAAAGAATTAACTGCATCTCTTTTTCAATTTTGGCATGTACCGTAATAATGGAAATAATGTTCATTATCACATCATATCATGTCATGTTTGTAACTAATTCTTTTGTGTTGGCTATTTTCTTCTCATTCCATTCCATTCCTTTTCCTGGCCCTCGTGCATCTAAATGCACTACAGGTTAAAATGCCACCGCTAATTATTATTTCAATGAGAGACGCCAGCGCGTAAGTCTCCCGCCGTGAATCAGCGTGGCCTATCTCTGCGGCGTAAATACACCGCCTGCGCCTTTGCAGCAAGAGGCCGCCAGCGCCGGCGCAGTTAATCAGTGCACGCAGGCATTTGTTTCGCCCGCGACAGATGGCGCCACGGAGCGTGGCTTTTCGCTTCGCGCGCCACTGGCGTAGTGGCGCGACGCGGAGACCTACGTGTGACATGTGTGACCTAATGAGAGGTAGTCGGGGAAGTGGGTGGTTGAGTGAGAGTGCGAAAGCAAATCGATGCGGAAATTGGGAGATAACTAATGGTTGGGACTGTGAATGTGTGGATGAAACATTTAGCTTTTTGTTTATGGATGGGAGAAAGCATATGTTTAATTGTCCTTCCTTTTGCCTTCTTTATCGATCAAGTCTTATGATGGTGAGTGTGTAAATGTATCGATAGTATAACTGAAACAATGGGATAATGTGGGAAGGAATGGCTGAGAAACTGAGTGTGTGAGTGCGTACAAGGAACTTTTAGTAGGTGGAATGCTACATGGCTACAGAACGAAGCGGAATGAGAAGAATGTTTAGTGAAATGTGGATATTCTTTATTCTGCCATCCTGACAACAGCAACGAGTGTAAGGAAGTGGATGAATATCAAAGTGTAGACAGTATAGATAAGTGAATAACTGGGTGTAACTGGAAAAACATGTAAGTCGATAGCTGTGGAAAGCATGCCAATAGATGCGGGCGTGCTCTGCTCGATAAATTTTCCTGGTACCGCAGGTATCCGCCAGTTCTTCATTTCCAACTTCGCAATAAATCAAAGCAAACGTTACTTTATCTCCCTCGCGTTTTTTTATCCTTCGAGGCAATCCAGCGAGGACGTCTGGTATCGAATTTGTCAATCACATGCAGTACTTGACCGCTGGCGGCGACGGCAGCCAGGGCGGCGGAAATAAAACTGAACGTCGTGCCGCCGCCGCCCCCGTCGCAGTTTGCCTCGCCCTAAAGGGCCCTCGCCTCCAAATGATGCGCCCGCCGTCCGACGGCGACTCGGGGACGGGGGGAAAGCACCTCTTTGCGCGAAAGAGCGGGGGGGGGGGAATAAAGCAGATGGAAAAGGTGATAAGGTCGGGAGATGGCCGTTCTGGTGGGGATGACAGGTGGGTGGTGGCTATGAGGGAAGGAGGAGGAGGCAGAGGTGGAGAGAGGAGTGAGGACGAGGAGGGCGGAGAGATGGCCGCGCTGCGTGGGGAGGAGCTGGCGAGCGCGAGGGGAAGGGAGCGAGGGAAGGTGCAAGGAATGACGTGGGGCGGGAGAAGTTGCGATATGAAGGCAGTGGCGGCCGAAGCAGGTGGAGCAGGTGGAACGGCCGGTAAAAGGGAGGAAAATAGCCGTTCTGTCAGCAAGAACGGTGGGGTGGAGGTTGCCGACGGGGACAGTTGGAGCGTTGCGTGGGTGGGGGCTGGAGAGGTAGGGGCGACGGGCAAGAAAGGGTACGTGGCGTAGGGGACGGCACGATCGGTAGGGTGCGGTGGAGGTAGCAACAGGAAGGGTGAAAACCCCAGTTTGAAGGACTACGAGCGCAGTGTTTTAGAGTTATAAAAGATAAATGCGTACATTTCACATATCGTGAGTTGCGGTTTGTGTTTCAACCTGCTGATTTCGTCCCGGATTAATCCACACATTTTTCACGTTTTTCGTCTTAAAGAAGTTTGATGTTCCTTTCGGGGAAATATGTACCCAGCACTACCCATTTGCGGCGTTTTGTGTCGACGACTTTGTATAAATCGTCCAAAACCGCTATTTTTCTTGGGCGTTATATATTTTAGAAAGGTTAATAAGAATAAAACTAAACGATAACGGTGAGAATACGTAATGGCGGTGGTAGGAATGGCGAGAATGGTTGGCGTTGCATGGGGGCGGCAGATATCGCCAAGGGCGACGAGAATAGCGAGGACGGTGGGTGGACGAGGTCAGCGGGCGGGGGGGGGAGGGGGAGGACGGCCTGGCCTCGCGCCACGACCTCGCGCCCCTATCTGATTTGCTCTCTTCTGCCTGCCCCCCCCCCTCGCCATACAGTGCGGGAAGGGTGGGGGGCGAGGGTCGCCGATCGTCTATGAGCCCCGGAATCCAATCGCAGCCTCTTCAACGCGGAATTGGCACCAGCGCCGGACGGCGAGGATACGAATGAGGGCGAGGGCGGCCTCCATTGCATTTTTCCTCTCTAGGCTCCTGCATCTTCGATTTCTGTTCCCTCGTAGGAATTCATGTTGTTAAGAAGCAATGTTGAAAAACTCGTGTTCTAGCAGCCGTGTGTAAATACACGATGAAAAGGATGGTTTTTAGGTAATTATTTTTAATTAGTGCGAACCCGGACAAAATTTCACGTTGTTGACAAAAAATATGCAATACCGAGAGTAGCAAAATGTATACAGTAATAACCAGAAACGAATACTGAAAAATAAATTTCCGTTTAATTATTTCAAGAGAATTTAATTACTTCGACAGAGTCTAACATGATTTTCGACTCATGAACTGTTTGTTCTTGTCTGCCCAATCTCGAAAAAGTACCCTCCTTTGATTGCTCCTTGTTTGGATCCTATTTATCATTACAGTAAGAATTGGTTTTCCATTAGGAACTGCATAAAAGATTGGGTATTATGTCAGTGATCAGAAGTGTAAGACCTTAGTTCGCTGGCCATTGTCTTTATTTACCCGTTTGCGTTATCTCCGTCGTCGTCCTGTTAGACCTCTTGCGTCGCACGGGGATTCAAAGCTCAGAAGCGCTTTAAAGTTGCAACTTCCTTAAAAACTAGGTTAGTGTTCGTTCTCGCTTCACACGTGCGAAGGTGCTACTGGCTCTCTAAATATCGATTGACGTCGACTAGTGATCACCTTGGACATGAACAAAGTACTAAAAATAAGCGTTTTTAATTAATTTCTTTTACATTTAATTCTCAATGGTAATACTTGCAAATTAATGCAAATATTACGAAACCATACAGGTGACTAAACCTATCATCAAAACTCGAAAAGTTAAAAAGTTTATAGTTAAAAATGTAATCGTTAAAATTAAAGATCAAGTTAAAAAGTTAACGTTTCAAGTTAATAGTTGCATAGTTAAAAGGGACTCAATAAATGGTTGCTAGACATAAGCGTAGGCTTCCGCAGCCAAAGTCACTATGTATATAGTATGTAATGCTTGTTAGATATTTCCGAACGTAGACGGTGAGATAGTTTATATACTCAGTATCAACTAATCTCTGAATGGTGATAATTGTCTAAATATTTTTTTTTATTTCAGTGGATTATTACTATCAGTTGAGTACCAAACACCTTCTTTCAAAAACATTTCGTTTATTCCACAGAAAAATATTTCAAAGGAAATGAATCATTGCTGCGCGGCGGAGTTTAAAAAGATAGCGTACAATTGCTTGTGCGCCTTTATTAGTTTTCTAGACTCTCCTGTCAAATGGTCTCATCGTCACTGAAAGTTGTCTTTTTCAGGTTCTGTGTCAGTTTGTACTCGAAGCGCTTTTCATACTTCGTCTGGTATATGGAAATTTTTGGGGCTACTGTACCCATGGGACAGCGTAGTTGCAGAACACGGGAAAGGAATGCATCACCGAGAGAAAGGTGCGAGGCGAAGTTCGCTCTCAGAGTAATGAGCAGGCGTTACACGACGCGTACTTTCTGTAGTCATAACGAGAGAGCCAGGGCGCGTCGGTGCTCTAAAGTACATGTGTACTTGGCTCGCAGCAATACGTCATGGAAAACAAATTCCTTGTACTAGAGGTTGTAATGGTCGTACGCTCTTCCACATAGTAGGCTGTGATTACGGGTGCTTCTGCTTGTTGGGGAATTGGCTACGTAAATCTGGGGTGCACGAGTAAGATAAGGTAATACGATTTTTATTAAGGCTTCTAAATTTTGTAGTAGTAATTTATTCTATAATTAATTTTCACTTATCTTCTTTAGAAACTTTTATGTCGTTGAACACAAGGCACAAATAATGTGCATGTTTCAGTTGGAGAAAAAAATCATTTTGGTTTATCTTTACTGATAACGTGAACTCTCACGAAATATTCTGTAAGTACAGAATTGAAGTTTGAATATTATGTTTTTTGTTGTTTTGTGCTTCTTTTTCTTTGTTTTTATTTGGTAATAATTTATAAGTTTGCATTTGCATGGATCAATAATTTTCAGACAGTCCCATCGTTGATTTTTTTAATCATCTTCAGAATAAGGGTCATTACTTTCGTTTAATTTTTAGATAATTTTTTGGTTTTGTAACAATGGTAGAGCAACAATGGTAGTTTCCAACAAAATTTACGTCAAATGAAGTAAATCTTTGCCTCTCTTCCGTTGTTACATTTTCCTAAATTGTTCGACCTCATTCCGTGACCCCTTCTATTGTGTCTTCTCAACGCTTGGCATCGAAAGAGAGGGCGATTTAGGGAGAGTTTGCTGTAGATCGCATCTAATGTGGTGTTGAACATTAATCTTGTGAATACTAACGAGGAGATTACATTCTGCATATCATTGAATTAAGTAGGTATTGTTTAATGAACGAAAATATGTTTGATTGTGGTTTACGAAGAAAATAACTGCCATTGACTGCCAAGTAAAATATTTTCTGCTGCTTAACTGTTTCTGTACGATTACAGACTAAACAAAATGGAGAATAATATTGTTTTTAACTATGGTATTTAATGAAATAGTTACCATTTGTATCTAAATGACTAAATATTTCTTTAAGACGTATTGCACATCAGTTTCTAGGTCAATGACCCCATCTCTGACATATTTTCCCGGTTTCTCTGATTCTTTGAGCAAATGAATTGAAAATGCTTGTTTTGCTCCTGACCATAAACGTAGCTTCACTATCTGCACATGTTTTCTTGAGTTCGTGTGAGAATAATAGATATTCAAATAATCGTTCTCGCAGCAATAAGTCGATTCTTTCAAGCAGAGATAAAAGCAGACGCCTGCAGCCGATTTGCCTTTGCAAATAGTTATTTATGCACCTAGGGCATTAGAAGGGTTTTAATAAACGAGTGGCGACAAAATGCCCAAGGGCATTTTACCGTCCGAGATCATTAGCCCTGTTAAAGCCCGTGGGACATATATATTTTATTTTTTGCCTGATTTTATTGATGCAGATTTCTTTTTTATTTACTAATTAACTAGATGCTAACTTGACTCGACTTGTCTTTTTATATTTCCCTCCCACAATTCCCTTTCATACTTCTCTCTTATAATTCCCTCTGTAAGGGAATATTCAATTGTTTTCATATTTCCTTCGTAACCAGGTTCTTTTCGATCGAGGTAGGTTATGCAAGGTATATGGAGCTCCGTATCGAAGGCAATAATAAGCTATAACGTATCAATGTTTTTACCTCGGGAGTAAATATTTTCTTATCAATTTTTGCCAAAAACGCTAGTTGATGTCTGCATTCATGATTCAATTTGAAATGAGGTAGGGTAGCAATCCAGAGCGCAAAATAAGTTGCATAGATTGCACTTTTCTCCCGTAGTAATCTCACAGATATTTTAACTGTTTTTTGACGATGAATAAAAGTAAATCGGTTTTTAATTGAACTAAAAACTTGTACGGTTAACAATAATGTGACTTTGTGCGTGTAGTGAAACGTGTAACGGTAGAATGCATTTCTGTTGTTCCATGCTGTTTCTCATTAACTTCCAGAAAAGTAACCTCGTAACTCCATTTTCCACACGACCTGACTTCAACTCCCGAGGCAGACGTCGGAGTAGTTGCTTCCTTTTCCGACTTGAACTGGGTTGCTGTTAATTACAATATGATGCATTGGCATCTTTTATGCAGTATCGTGGAAGTAAAATCTAATTTAGAGACTTCATTAAATGCAACAAAATTCATGCTGATACCACACACTTGAAAATTGAGCTGTTTTTAATCTCATTTTGAAATCTTATCTACTAAAGAATACTATCTAATAAAGAAGAGAATAACCCTTAGTTATATTACAATTTATAAACTTTTAATCATGATTGCAATGCTCACTTCAGCCTTGTTAATTAGAGAAATCTGATAGCACGCTTATTTTTGCAACAAAAACAAGCTAATTTAACTTACATGATTAACTAAACAATTTGAGTCATAAATTAGGTGCATAGTACACACTAACAAAGAAATAATTAATTTCTTTACTATTTTAAACTTGAAGGCATTCATTTCCGTAGAGAATGTTTTTTTATTTCTCTATTCCATCCCCGTTTCTCCCCGGAACGCTGTGCGTCGCTGAAACACTCCGCAGCAGAGGTCATTAGCGTAAACCCGGAAAAGCGCTTTGCAACTCCCGAGCATCTGGCGCCGCAGACGTTGACAAAACTGAATCGCTCTCCGAATTATGAAAAAAAACGAGAAGCGGGTCAAATATTTGCTGGTAATGACTCTGTGGGTTACGAGATTCTTGTTTCATACTTTGTATTATATAATTTCCTTTGCTATGAATATGTACTCTCGAAATGGAAAATCTTATGTTTCGCTCTGCTTTTAATGGAAATATTACATATATGAAAGATGTTTGACTTATTTAGTAATGTCAGATATGATTAAATACGATTTCAATATGTTCAAATGTTGAAATTAATTTAAAGTTATTAAATTTTACCGCTGTTTGGTATTGAAGTAATAATCAGTTCTTAAAAATCTACTCCTTTTAGTAAATAATCTTCCCGACAGCTTTTATTATAAACGTAGTTTTAGATAAAACGGCTGCTTTCATGTGGTGCTGAATTGGTGCCTTTTCAATTGTGGAACCAAGCTCTTCACTAGCACTTCGTATTCTGGCGCGAAACAGCCAGCGGAATCTCGTGCGGTTTCTGTGGAGGCTTCAGCGCTGTCGCCCTGCCGGGGTGGCGCGGCGTCAGACGGCGAGCGCCCTGCTTCCCTCGCGGCTGGCGTGGTCGTGCGCACTGCAACTCCCCAAAATGCAGTTTTTCTCGTTTGTATACGAGAAACAAATTTTTTCACAAGTTTTCTTCGCTAATACTTAGAGGCTTCTTGTTTTGTCTCTCCAGAAGAATGACTTTCTGGACGTTATAAAACACTAGAAATCGTGGGATGACTGCTGGGGAGAAACGAAGCGGGTCTGAGCAAAATGGCATAAAAACATTTGTTTATGTAATGAGGCAGATGATAATGTGTTTTTTAATCCTATGATGACTCTCCCTGCACTTTTATTGATAAAGAAATGGAAATATGAATTAAAGATTTGAAACAATGGTCATTAATCAACTTTTTCGGAACTCTATAGAGGCAAATGAAGCAAATACGTACATATTCAAAAATCACATGATAATGTAGTCAATATTGTTATTTAAATTCAAATTTATAGTGTTTCAACATCTCATCAAAAAAATTGAATTTCAACTACTTTGCTTGACGTAGGAACTCCTCTACCTCTTCTTTTGTGATGGTTCATTAAGTTGTTTTTATTTCAATCCCGGCCCTCGACTGCGTTCGCCTTGACCTCATTGGCATATCTCTGCCTTCCCCCTCCACGACCCACCGTCCCGGGTTTGAACACCGAAGTCGCCCGCTCGCATCCTCCGCCGCTTTGGCTGCCGACGGAGACGGCGGCGTCGCATGTTAATCACCGGAATATTCAGCCCGGGCATTAGCATGCCTTCAAGGCGCCCCCGCCCCGAAAGAGAGCGTGGGACACGCCCACTTTCTAGGAGCCGCGACGGCGGCGCGCACTCCCTGGCGCGGCACAGTGGTCCGACATGGTCAAAAAAGAACCCAGGTAATATAAATTCAGAGCGCACGAAACTCTCAACTAAATTTCGCGATTTCTTCTTTAAATGAAGCGTAATGGTACCTAGGTATGTTATCGCTTGCTTTTTATTAATCAAGGACACACGGAACAGGCGTGTTTCTATTCCATGATAAAAGGGAATATTGGAGGAATGTTTTTTTCATAAACTATTGAATCTATCTCCTTCAAACTCCTTTCCCCCTCAAATTTTTAAATTCTTGCCGCACGCTTAACGGAAGACTTTTCATTGGTAAATTAATTGATTAGTAATTCTGGGCGAGTCAACTGCTAAGAACCAAAGTCTTGTACGTGTAGAGCATGCTTTTACCGCACGCCCAGCTAAACGTCGGCGAACGGGACTTCCCCAAACAGGTACCTCCAACCAGCGGCAGGGCTAGCCAGCACCGGCTCGAAGCCCCCGCTCGTTTCCGACGTGTGTAGTAGCGCAGTGCGTGCAAGTGTGGAGTGTAAGTAAGAGTGGACAGAACAAGGGAAGGGAATCATCGCGCGCGGTCCGTGATCTGCTTGTCAGGGCACTGCTCTAGTCTTCGCCTGGTGTTGATAGGTGTTCTCCTTCGAACAGCCGCTGAATTCGACCTAACTGCACAGCTAGTGCCGAGAATCCTGCCACCGTCGGAACTGGACCACTGGCTCCTTCCAGCCCGACGCACTGCACGGACATAAATCGAGGCCCTGAGCAGGCTCTAAACCGGTACGAAAAAGTGGTTGAATGTAATTTTATGCATGTAGTAAATGATTTCCTCTAACACGGTTTGTCAGAATCCACGCCTGATGGGTACTTGACGCTGAGAAATCTGTTGATGGCTAAACGTTCGTCCGTCCGTCCGTCTGTAACCGTCCGTTGCGTAATTTGGTGTGAAATAAAGACAATTTTAAAAACAAGATTTGCTCAAAATCCACTTTGAATTTTTTCTTTAAATATTTTTCCCTAAGTGCGAAGTACGATTACAAAATGGGTCAGATTTGCATTAAACTCTCTGAACTTTCGATAACTTCAACAGTTAGAAAGAATGCGAAGATGTATGTGTTGTAATAGCACATCTAGTTTCGTAAGTGTATCAAAGAATAGTCTTGTTCACCTTTTCAAAAGTTTTAATGACAGGTTAGGGGTGCGATATTGACAGCAAAACATCGATATTCGGAAACATTGATGTTCTAATTTTTTAAATCGATGTTGGAAATTCATCAGCCCAAAACCATCGATGTTTTAAACATATGTAATAAAAACAATGTTAGTAACTTCTTCGCCCGAGTGATGCCTCCTTTCTTCGCTAGATGGTGAAAAGAGCGAAACGAATTTTGCGTGGTCAAACGGAAGAGTAGACCTCATGGCCTGACTCTCTCCACGTAAAATAAGGAATCATCGAATGCAATTAAACATCAATGTTCATATGCGGGGGAGGCTCATATTACAATGGTCGTGTTTATTAGTTTGTAATTGATGTTTAGCTGACAAATTAAATTCAAGAAAATTGCGGTACATTAACAAACTTTATTACCTAATTGGAAAATACAAAAATAATAACTGCATTTTGTAACAAAACCGTTACTAACATTTTTATTTCTTGATGGTTTTCGTCTGAAAAATGTTCAGTTTATGTACGTGTGACCATTATTGTAGTTTTTTGTTGTTGTCATTTACAAAAGTAAAATATCAACCGTGTAAAAAAACATCGAGATTAAAACATGAATGTTAAAACCGCCGGCTTGAATCACCCGATGCTAAACTAATCGATGTGTGCACCTAAAGAATGTGGGCGTGGCCCACTGGGCGCGGCGCGGCGCGGGTGATTAATGGCCGGGGGCGGCGGCGTGAACGACGTCTCCGTGATCGCGGGCTGCCAGGGGGGAAGGGGGAGGGGGGAGGGGGCGCCTTTGGGGCTTGCGCTCATTTGACTTGAAGCAGTGAGAAATTGTGTCTTTTTCCATTTGAGGTTTAGAGCGAGATCGAGGACGAATCTGGGAACGGTCTCCGGGGTGATTGCCACAGAAGAACGCTTCTTTACTTTAATCATTTCTCATTCGGTTAGTTCGCTTCAGTAATTGAAAAGAAACTTGGATACTGGAAACCAAAAATACACTTCATTTCAAACAGCTCTAATATAAGCCAGTTGCTACAAGAGATATTTGGTGAGTACGAATTTTCACTGCTTAATTTGGCTGTAATCTGGTATATTTTTATATTTTCGTTTTGTTAAATGTTCTGTGACAAATCGATTTGAGTATGTGTAGCCTCTAAAAATATATTTTACCTAGTTGACAACACGCTTGTTTAATAGCAAAAAACTGAGTCTAAGTAAAACCTGTTACAGATAGGGAATCTTCAAAGGCGAATGCAATCCTATCCAAGGGCTATTAGTCCAAAGATAAACTTTATATAATCGACTCATTCGAAAGTACATGAAAGAACAATTTTGTCAGTTTTGTCATTTTCACATTCACTTACAATTTTTTGTTCAAAACTGTAAGAAGTCAAATATCATCTTATTTGAGTTAATTACACAGTACGCTGTATTTTGAATTCGAGCAATCACAATTATGTTAAACAATAATATTGATTACATTATTTACTTGTCTAATCAAGCTTCAACCATTTTGCTAGATTGACTAAAACATCAAAACTACACGAAACTTAACAAGGGAATCAAGACAAACAAATAGTTACAATACCATCTGTTTATACAAAAGAAAATATATTTAGTTTTTTTAAATAGTATAATGCAAAACCTTCGCGTAATGCCACCATTTGAGTGCATATCTATTATCCATATCATTTTCCAATAGAATCATTTGTCATCAACTGCAAAACCTCAAGACTTGACGCTTAGCATTGGCGTTAAAAAGAGAATTCACAGTGGCGCCACTAGAACCCGAGCCAAGTAGTTCTTGCGCACCTTCGCAATGCGGTGACCTCAACTTGCTGCTTTACGAAATTTATAGGTCGCGCTAGCAAAAGGAGTTAAGGGACAACTCGCGCACAGAGACATTTCTGGCACCATTTCTGCTCGATCTGGGCAAGATCTGGCGCGTGACTGTGCCAGAGGAAAGCTTCCGTGCCAATGTCACCTTTGCGCACTGTTTGTTTGGTTAAGAATGAATTCCACGCGTACGTAATTTCTCGCAAGACCTTCATATGCCTCCATTTAAGTTGTAACCTATTGAACAATTCTGGTAGTACCACGAATGACCCTATCGAATACCTAACAGTAATATAACATTGCAAATTCCATTATTTATACCGTAATCTGCCATTTTAAATTTTCTGGTTTCATTTATTATTTATCCAATGTTGTTTTCAAGGTGACGAGTTTCTGATGTAAGGTATTACGTAAAATAAGGAAATATTTTCCTTTAATAATATATATATATATATATATATATATATATATATATATATATATATATATATATAGTATAATTTGGTGATAATCATGTGGATCACTAGAAAATTAATTTATACTTAATAGGATAAAACCGTTCGTTACACAATATGTTCTCTACCATCTGCGAAGCATTTTATTATCCAAGATTCTACATGAAAACAGTCGAACGTAACCTCACATAATGTTGCATAAAAGGTTAAATTTACGTCTAATAAAGCGTGTTTTGAATGACCTGTATTTCAATCAATTAAATGGAAATGCACATTCCTGAAATAAAAGAGGTTTATAATATGCAATATTATCATTTCACATATCGGTTATGAATTGAACGACAAACTTTGGCACATGATTTTAACACTTCTATTTTCAAGTCGAATCATTTTCTCCGAAATATAAAATACACGGTCATATTATCGTGTTTTTTTTCTATTACATTAACTCTATTCTCACTGAAGGGATTGCTCGCAAGGAAAGGACGTTTCGCGAGTCGAAAGCGGGGTCGAAGCGAAGCATTGTTGCCGGCGCTGCGCCGCTTTCGCTTTCCGTTGACGACCGACGTCCGGCTCGAGCCCCATAGGCAGCGGCAGGAAGGGAGCGACTGCGGGGGGGGGGGGGGGGGCGCACGCACGGGCCGTGGCGAGCGTCTGCCACGCCGCCCCACGCGCCGCGCGGAGCTTAAAGACGAACTGCCGCGCTCCGCGCTCTGTGTTGTAGGTCAGTTGCCGCGCACCTTCCCGGACCTCGCGCTCTACCAAGTCCTTGCTTTCAAATCTCGTGGACCACTAATATGAGTAATTTATCATTATCTGTGAAATAATTGAAGAGAACTTTAAATGTCAGCATCGCCGCGGTCTCCGCAGCAACTATATCCTAGGTTCGAGTCCCAACTGTGGTGGATTTTCGATAGTAGCTAAATAGTTGAGTCGAATTCAGGTGCCTGCAGGACAACACTAGTGGCCGGCCGGCTGCTCTGACCGGTACTTTTCCGTGCTTTCTCCGATCAACAGGAGGCGATTGGCGGTACAGTGCCCTAGCAAAGGGGCCACGCACCACGCGCGATATTTCCTTCTTCCTCAACCTATCCTCTCCCCTTACACCTATGCACACAAACTCTTACAGGCACTAAGCTCGTTTCGGCTGGGGTGGACCGCTCGAGGGGGAAATTGTTACTGACGTCGTGTGGGTCGGCGCCGGATCTCATCATTCAGCAGCAGAGTAACACCTTCACATCCCGTGAGAAGAAGATTATCAACGCTAAAGGGAATAATGAATCAATCAATCAACTAATCAATCAATCATTAAGATAGGAGTTTTGGCATGGCAAAGCATGACGTGATTGGATGCAGTGTCCCCCAGTCGTGTAATAGCATTCGTTACCCTCATTTGGAGCCTGATAAATTCGATGTTTTCAATCATTGGCTCGGCTTCCACCATCTATCACTTCTGACGTGACGATCGCATGCGCAGAGAAGCAGGCGCAACAAAATGCGCCCGCGAGCGCTCGTGCGAGCCTTTGCCCCCTCCCCCGACTCCTCATTCTCTTTTCTTCGAGTCCAGAAAGGTCACGTAAGCGCTCAGCGCGCTAGCAATATCCCGACGAATGAAAGCTTCGAACGAAAGCGTGGTTCCCGGGTGTTTTCTATCAAATATCCAAGATTTGAATTTTGTAAATACGTATAATTATTTATTTTATTACGGTACTTCATGCTTATTTTCTTTTTAAACTCTGCTTTGTAGAATTTTTTTTACGGGATAAAATTATGTTGCAATAGCTAATATATTTCGGTCTGTCTTATGCTTTATTAAATAAATGATTTTGTTGTGCATGTACGTGACAGTAAAGTGAACTAAATTAGTTTAACAAGTTAATGCAGTCTTTCTACAATAGTAAAACCTTCTCTTACTGTTAATTTAGAATATCACTCTTATGTCTGTATAGCTCCTTTAACGGACAAGTACAATTGTTCCTCACCTGAAAGTAGTCACTAAATTCAATTACTGCACTCTTTAGTAAACGTAATTACGAAATTCATATTCTTTCGATTAAAAATGTTTAATTTTACTCTCCACTTCTATACTCAGTAAGTTTGATGTATTTCACTTTAAAGGATATTTTTTTGCGTAAGATGAAATGGGTATTAATGTGGCATAAGTTTGCTAAAATGAGGAAACTACCCTTTTAAAAGAGTGTCGTAAACCAGGTAGCCAGCGACGCACCCCCTTACCGAAGTAATGTCTACCACCTCATTATTAAACCTTGCGGCGGTTGCTCTGAAGGCAATGCCCGCTCACTTGCCACGTTTGGCAAGAAACCTACGAATACCACTGTCTCGGGATCGAGGTGTGGAGAGACGGAGGGGCGCATGTGGTTAATGAACACGTGGTCGCAGGTTCCATTCCCAACCCTAACGCATTTTCAATGCATTTTTTGTATAAATACGTTGGAAATTATACGTTTCACAGACTCAAGGTTGATTTATACGAAAGGCGAAGCCCGAAGTTGCGCGGGACCTACGAGGTGAGACTTCTGTTACACATGATTATTCTATTTCTGGGAAACGAAATTTGTATGCTGTCTTCGTTTTGAAATTATCAATAAATCATCAAAGAAATTTGAAGTCAGACAATTATTGATTGAGTGTTTAGTGATTCCTGGCATGTCAACTAACAGGGTCGTAAGGCTGGTGCATGTTTTTGTTTGGTACGAAGAAGAGTGAATGTTCTGTCACCATGGGTCGCGCGATTATTCTATGCTGGTGGGCATACTCACACGATTTTGCAATAATACACACGACTTATGTCGCAACTCTTGTGACTTTCAGAGAAGCGAAGGTAATTTTGAATCGCCCCCTCTAAACGGAATATGACCTTCCCTCCCAGCCCTGAATTGGTTCGTCTCCTGCTACTTCACAAACGCGCGCTAGAACGTTAAAGCGCGGCGCGCGATGTTGCAGGGAGCGAAGACCGCCGCTCGCGAGGCAATCCCGCCCCGATTGAGTTCGTAACCGGGCGGAAGCAGCCCGGGGCCCCCACTCGATGCCCCGCCTTGCCCGCGCAGCGGTTCCAATCGCTTCCGCGGGCGACTCAAAGCGCCCTGATTGCTCCTGAATGCGCTCAAACTCCACTGAGTTGGCTGCGGACGCTGCAAAGTAACCCCGCGCAGCAATCACTGCAGAGTTCGTTGCGGCGAACTGATTAGTGCTTTCCGCCCTCGTTCTCTCTCTGGACTTTCTTGGTTGTGAGAGGCAAAAACTATTTGGTTGCTTTCGTTATTTTTTCTGGATCAACGTTGCTGGACACAAATGTAACACGCAGTATCCATCAGCTTGTAAATGTGGGATTTTGAACTTGTATTGTGAACGTTGTTTATGTAATCAACCCTTTGACAGAAACAAAATAAATCTGATATTTGTCTGCTTTCAAAGCAATTCAACGGTTGTCCGCCTTGCGTTATGTCAAACGGTTTAGTTCATAACGGACGACATTGAAAAGGAAATGTAATTTAATAGCTGTTCATAGAAATGTTATTCAAAAGAATATTATATTTGGAATCATATATAATTTATGAATATTTTATCGCGATGGCTGACAAACTCTTACAAATTATTTTCTTTCCCGTGAAGATTTACCTCAAAATTTGAACTCTAGTTCTTTCAATAAAAGATTCATAATTAAAAACTTTAACAGCCCCCGTCCTTTAAGAACAGTGTAAACAAATGAGTTGAAGCTGAAGCTCAAGATGACGTATGAGTAGCATATTAGATAAATATTTATGACGAGTGGTAAAAGTCGCATTTTATTTTGCGAGTTCAAATGTTGCGACGTGAGGCCGATAGGCCGAGTGGCGCAATCCTGCGAACCAAATAAAACCACTTCAACCACGTGTGTCATAAACTACTTTTATGAAAGCCTTACTGCCTTTCATTTTATTTTAAGTATACAAATCAAGTCACTAGCAGCTGATGCGGTCACACGAAAGTATGTTTTCTTTAAATATGGTAAATTAAAGGTGTTGTCTGGTATCAAAAATGGGAACAACATCTTTAATTTACCATATTTAATTACTAGAAGGTATCTACCTCATCAGCGATCTAATTAAATGTGTTTTCTTTGTTGCATCCAACAACTTATATAAATATTTGTGCATCGACTAGTGCTAAAAATTAATCTTTAAACACGGTATGGCTGCCCAGACAAAACAGCTTTTACTAACGTCTATCACAAAAATGAATATCTCATTTGCAGGAATTTTTCTTTTAAGAAGCTGGTATTACGAAAAAATGTCAGTTCCAGAAGGCGGGTAGCGAACACCGTAGTGACGACGATAGTAACTGCTCTGGCCTCAATAGTGCTGCCACAGAGCCTTGCGCGTCTCCGCTTTGCTGCGCTGCTGCTCCGCCCGGAGGCCGCGGCGAGCGATGGACAGCCGGCTCGCAGGGCGGGGGCCGGTAGGGGCGCCGCGCTCCGCGCTCGCATTGCACTTGTTCGCCCTTCTCGAGGAGCCTGACATTTGCTCCAGCGGGCTGTCCCGCCCGCGAAACGGGAATCGAATGCTCCCTTCCGTTGCAGCCGGATGCAACATCGGTTGGAATGTCTCAGGGGTTGAAAATCCTTTGGTACGGTTGAAAGAAACTTTAAAAATATAAAAGGCATTTGTGACTTAATTAGTTGTTACTTGTAATCTATTATGCTGGGGTGTATATCTCGGGGGGGGGGGGGGAAATTGAAAAATAAAACTTTCTCTAAAACTTTTAATTCCTGTAGCGTACGCAGTCCTGAGAATCTGTAAACCAATTTTCGAATTTTATTTAGTGTTTTTTACGTTTTAGTTAAATGATGATGGCCTTTGTTAACAGCGATGTCTCGAATGTGAGATGTAGACGATATGTCTCAAAATGTTCAATCACGTTTGATGCAAAAGGCTTGGATTATATTCATTGCACTTGTTATAGTTTTTTTAGTTTCCAGTGAAGTCAGTGTATTTTATTCAATATTTTCCGTTCACTTGAATACCATTAATTTCGTATTGCTCCACATTAAATTTCTATCTTAAAAATACGCTATCACTATCTTAAAAATCTTTATATCAACTATACAATATCGTTTTTCACAAGTACTATATCACATTTTACTGCCCTTTTAGCTAAGAAATATTTTTGCTTCTTAATACGTTTTGCGTTATTCAAGTAAAATTATTTTTAATTATGGTAATATATCTTTTTGAACGTTAGAGTTTAAGCTTTGTATATTTGTGCCTCTAGTTCCGTTATATTTCTTATAACATCATCTTCTTTCTTCCTTCATAAACGATGTTTGCGCGAAGAATAAATAAATTAAATCTTCCGGAAATGAATATCTTTATGTGAAAGTAAGCATATTTTTATTACAAACAAAAACTACTTTCCTTCTGTAAGGAACATCAACGTATTTCAAAACTCCGTTTTATACTACATCGTAACGTCAGACCGAAAACAGAAAACCCAATACGACCTCTGTATAGAGCTCTCTAACAAACACGTATCTATGGCGGAGGGGCGGTCAACAATTCGACATCGTCGCTTCGTAAAAACTCCGGCGCGATCTTACAGCCACGTCCATGCATCCCACACATCCCATATATGTCCATACAGCCATGTCCGTGGTCCATAAATACGTTGAAATCTTATTGTAGTACCTGTCGATGTAGATGTACTATCAAAGAAAAATACAAGAAACAAATGTTGAATTAGTTTCTGAAAAAAGGACGTTTCCATTTTAACCTCGTGTGAAGAAGTAGTATAGAAAAATATGGAAGTATTGCCGTCGTCATACCATGTCTGGAATTAGTATGTGACTGTTAAGGAAACGATACCTTTTGAGAGGCAGTGGTAGTACTAAAGTGAAATGGTAGATATTTTTTATCGTTCATTCTTTTCGAAACCTAGGCCACAACGGTGTAGAAGTCTGGTTATGAGCGAACTGCGCAAAGTTCAGTGAAGCGGACTAACGACCGTAAGTTTCTCGTTATTAGACATTCACAGTATTCCAAAATCTTCTCTTCATATCATTATAACATATTCTGCTCATTGAACAACCTACGTGGTGACGACCACATAACTTGATGTATCACAAAAGATACACACAAAATATTATTTGTATTGTGGCAAATTGTGTACAAAACATTTACTGTCAAGCAAAGCATTGCAGACATGCATTTGCATTTGTTTTTGAATCGTAATGTTGAGTGAATATGTGTCATTGTGTATGTGACTCATGTGTCACCTTAGAATTTCCTATACTCTCAAACAAATTCCATCAACACCTTGGTTTGCAATTGTGGTTTAGACAGAGCTTCATTTGTACTCACTATTTCGTTCCAAAGCAGAAGAGTCGTTCTCAGCTCCTTTACGATCATCGTCAATGGAACAACAGAAAATATATTAATTAGAAATTGAGCACTGAAATTTCATTTCACGATATTTTAATTCAATAAGGAAAAATGGCGCACGAATTTCATTAAACAAGTAGTAAATAATAAATTATCTTATTAAATAAATCTCGTTACAGAATAAATTTACGATTTTTATATAGACACTTTGTCCATGTTGCCCCGAGTCGCCGACTGAACGTGTTCCAAGAGCGAGCGGCATCTGACTGGCTACTTCTTGGATGGAGAAAAAAATCTTACTGCAATTGTATAGCCTTCTAGTGAATAAATAATTACGCAGCCCCTCTGTAAAAATGTTGACATTTTCTAGATCGCGACATCTCCCGGACAGCCCTGCGAGCGCCATAACTTTATAAAATTAGCTTAGCCAAACTTTTTTTTTTTCAGGAACATGCTCTTCATCGCTCTCTTAGGTATACACAACGCCATTTTCCGTAGGGAGCTTTTAACTACTGTTTAATTAGATTCACTTGGTTTTGAATGTTACGGTTCTAAAATAAATCAGTTCATTTTCTTCAAGTTTTCACAATTTACAATTACCGTTTCTGATAATATATTTTTCCATACAGAAGACAGTTGAGAGGTTTTAAAAATATATTATCGGATATGTGAACATTTTGGGGAATTCCATAATGTAATTTGAACTGCAACAGTTTGTGAAAATTCTCTTTTCTAAATTACATAAAGCTAAACTATTTAGATGTGGAGTATGTGAAAGTTGCTGAATGCTCTGCTCTGTAGACTTCCGATCAGTGTCAGGCAAATGCGCAGCAAGACCCTGACAACGGGTCACGGATCGCATGCAGTCTTACGTTTTCTGTCCACTTTCCTCTCCTCGCCTTGCTCTTCCACTTACGTGGTTTGCACTTGACTGGCAGTGAGTCGCGCGTGAGCCACTCGGGTGCGAAGGCGCAGAAGCATAAAGGGTGGGCACCAACAGTGAGAAGGCGCAATCCGAACCGCGCGAAAATTGAAAGAGCAATCGGTGTGAAGACGGTCTGTAACACACAGTTCAAGGAATATTGCTTTTTGTGTTACACTGAAAATGTTAGTTGTCGATAGATGACAATGTATATGCGAACCTAAATCGAATTACACAAACTTACTTGATTTGGATGCCAAGTATTTTAATTGCTTCTAGTGCTGATAAAGTAATTCGCTTTGCTGCGATTTATCCACAAACTCAGAGTGGTGGTAAACACAAAATTGTAAAAGTGAATCATTTTGGTTTGATTATGACTGTAATAAAATATTTTTACTTTATCTACTTTTTATTGAGTAGACGGTTCTATCAAAGCTAAAAAATATGACTTTCTGCTTTAATTTCTAACAAGAGTATGGTATACATTTCTATTGACAAATAAGCGAAACCTAATTATTGTTTACGACATCGAATAAAAAACCATGAGCTTTTGCTTTCTATTTAACAAGAGCTGTAATAATTTCATGACTGCCCGTAACACATCGTCAGAGAGGTTTGCTCGGTGGTATCTCTTGTCAATATTCATAATAGGGAGAAAAAGGTCACAAATACATGCGCTAGCAACAATTTCCTTCCTAGAATTGCCTATATTTCCCTTTTTAAGTCAATCGCGATGTGACAGATTGCTCTCATTATGCGAGTAGGCAAATGTTGATTTGCCACAAAACAGATTTTGGAGGAATTGGAGAGGAAAAGTGAAGGGAGTCGCCCCCCCCCCTGTGCAATGCCAGGCTGCTCCCCTCCCCTCCCCTCCCCTCCCCGCTGCCTGCACACCCGCGCTCTGCAGGGCAGAAAGCCCGCGTAAGAAGGCGTTCCAGGCCTGACTTTGAGCTTGGCGCTGGAGGGAGAGATGGTGAATCCGTGTTAGTTGGAGCGGCGGGTGCGCGTGCGCGCAGGCTGCACGTGCTGCTGGAGTGGGCGGTGTCGGACGGCACGGCGGGCGAGCACGCGGCGCTGGAGGCGAGCGTGGCCAACCTGGGGCTGAGCGCGGCGGCGCTGGCGGTGCGCGTGGCCGGGTGCGCAAACGCGCGCTGGGAGCGCACCGAGAGCGCGCCCGTGTCGGTGCCCCCGCAGCACTCGCGCGCGCTGCACCTGCGCCTGCCCGGCGCCGCGCCGCTGCAGCCCGTCGACTGCACAGGTCGGTCAATTTCACCCCATCCCTCTGGGCCAACTACTCTGGGGCGTTAAAATTCTCATCTCCCCCCCCCTACTAGAAGGTAACGTGCACCTACATATTCAAGGCCGAGCCCCGGTCGGATGCGCGTATCGCGTGGCACCATCGTGGCCAATTCGCGAAACAAATAATAATAATAATAATAATAATAATAATAATAATAATAATAATAATAATAATAATAAAGTTATTCTTCACCCAATAGCATTATAATTATGTTGTGTGGTTTTTGAGCTTAGGTTAATCAAGACAACTATTTTCACGACGTTTCGGCCATTTATTTGTTCCGTAGCAGGGCTACAATAATAATTGATATTATTTATACAGAGAGCGGACAAGCGTTTCCCAGGAAAATTACTTAAACATTTCTTCATCTCATTGAGAACAAGACGAAGTGGTTTTCTAAAATGGCTCATTCTCTAAGCATGTGCCAGGTCAAGACGGAGTGGATTACGGTTTCCCCAGAGAAGATTCCAGTTCGTATTTTGGCGGAGGGTGTACCCGGCGCAGGCTTTTGTCAGCGCGTGGACTGAACCGGTACGCAGGCAGGAGGAGGAGGCGCCTACCCTCGCGCGAGTAGAGCTACGAAGTCATGCAGTAAAACACGCGAAGAGGAAATACACTTGTGCTTGAATGCGCCAGTGAGGCCAGTAGGCAGACGGGTGAAGCGCAAATGGACAGTTAAACCTCCTCCGCCATCGCTAATGTAAGATTTCGATTTGGATGGGACACGAAAGCCATAAAACGGTGCGGGACAAGGGACGCGCAGGAAAACGAAGGCAACACGCGTCTGCAAAAGAATTTCCTGCTCCCACACCTCAGAAACACTTTATCCCGCAATCCATTGCCTCAACATTTATTATTTACGCGACTTTTGCTGCTGCGCGTCAACTTGCGCCGGCGAGCACGAGTAGGGCGCACCTGCGTGTGAAACCACTTGTTGCAATACGAAAGGCTCCCACCACTTACAAAGCAAACTTCAGTGTTAAAAACGTAAGCGCGTTAAAAATGATTCTGTTAAGGTGCGTTCAGAATAGGTACTCAAACTCGCTTTTTCACCTCTTCTCTCCTTCATTTTGTTACGAAAATGTTTCACCCTCTCCAGTATTCCTACACACCTTGAACTCTCCTTTGTTACAATTGACAGACGTACAAAAATGTGATATTAGTAATATAATAGTTCATTAAGTAGGAAGTAAATAAGTAGGGAAGGCATATTTCTTGCCATAAAATTTTGTCCAAAACGCTGGTTGCTACTTTTATTCAGAATTGAAATTATTTTTAGAATAATACGAATGAGGTTATGAAGGAGGCTGGGAAAAGTTCACTAAGGATATGGAGGAAGACATCTACGGCACTCAAAAGAAAGTATGGATGATGTTAAGAAATTTAAAAACTAAAATAAACTAAGTAGTAAAATAAATACGATTGAAATGGAAAAACTATTTTAACAGCTATATCAAGAGACTAAGGACGAAATCCTATAAAATCCAAATCTAAATATGGATGACAACAGGGATGACGTAGTTGAAAATACAGATAATGATATATATGACAATGAAACCCTTAAAGAATACGAAAGCCCGTATTCAAGATTAAATATATAACGAGATGTTGAATTATGTTGGCGAGAGACTAAAAGAACAGCTGAAAGTATTATTTAATAAAATGTTAGAACATGCAGATGTATCACGAGATTGTAAAATCAGTATTACGACACAGATCTTTTAAAAAAATGAGAAATGACCCTAACAACTACAGAGGTATAACCCTACTGAGTACTATATTAAAATTACTGACGAAAATAATACTGGCAAAAGTGCAACCATACTCTTCGAAATCAATGAGGAACAACAAGGATTCCGCACAAACAGATCAACAACAGACGCTGTATTTATAATCCGTCAAATAGTTGAGAAAGCAATCGAATATAACAAGCCTTCCTTCGTATGTTTTGTAGACCACCAGAAGACATTTGATGGAGTGAGGTGAAGAACAGTAATCTCAATTCTGAGGAACAAACTCGTGCCAAAAAAATTGACAGAAAGCATTGAAGCCATATATACAGACGTCAATACTAAAGTAAAAGAAGATCTAACTACTGATGAAATAGAAAGTGCGGGAGGAATACGCCAGGGCGACTCCTTAAGTCCAGATATATTCAACTTGATAATGGATAAACTAATTGACAGCTTAAAAACAACGGAAAAATGACGCAGTGCTTATAGCAGACTCTGAAGATAATCTGCAGACTATTGTATAAATTCATAACTAGAGGAAAATTATTTAATACGATAGTTGCGACAGGAAGAAATCGATGATAATATCCAAGGAGCCTGTAAGATGTAAGTTGGAAATAGAAGGCAAAGTCATCGAGCAAGTGATGGAGTTCCAATGCCTGGGAGGAGACATCTCCAGTACATGCAAAGAAGCGAGGGAGCAGGCCATTACGGGTGTTCGCGTATCGGGATACTTAGGAGATGTTACTTGGAAAAATAAATATCGTACCATAGAAGGCAATGTTAAAATCTGCAAGCAATGGTAAGACCAATTTTGACTTATGGAGCTGAAACCCGAGCTCATACAAAGAAAAAAACAATCATACCGACCAGTAGAAATGAACACACTTCCATCAATAGTAGGAAAGACCGGGGGTGACAAGGTAAGAAATCAGTATGTAAGAAAACAGTGTAAAGTAACTAAAATTACCAACTTTGTGAAAATTAGGATAAAGAATGGAATAAATCACACGAATGAGCGGTGGCAGACTGGTGAAGATAGCCAAGGATATAATGCCATCCGGAAGGAGAAACTCTGGAATGTCCTAGCTTCGAGTCCCAACGGGTTTTCAACAGATGTTTGTAGGTCCCGATATATTTTCGACACTAGCTGAAGAATTCAACCGCTGTCTGGAGGAGAATTCTAGCTGTCGGCTGCTCTGAGAGGTACTTTAACTACCGAAGCACTACACTACCACACATGCCGGGAGGCTTACCGGAAGCTTAGTGCGTGTCCCGGCTGGGGTAGTGCCCCGTGGGAGATACCAGTGTGGGGAAAACCCCGCTACAGGACGGTAGGTCGCCGCCGATCTCAACGTCTAGCGGGGGAAGATCACCGCCAGCTCCCACGCGCGACACTCACTGGAGCAATGATTTTAGCAATTGACGCGCCCGGAATCATCAATCAACCAATCACGACTTAAATGTTTGGTATTGGTGCTCCCGAATGAATGACAGTGCCCCCTCTCCCTCCTTCTCATGTCTTGAAAGTCACTACATTTAAACCGGATATCATCCTTCACTGGTGCAGAGAGGCTAGTGAGCCACCAGTCTTGTGGCCAGTTTAACTTAAGCCTCGGCCCGCCTTGCGCGTCCCTGCGGAAGCGCGAGTTGCATTTGCGCCGTTTTCCGAACAGCCATAGCACAGAGTTACACGTTGTGGAGTTTGTGGACACGCTGTGTGTGTGTGTGTGTTTTCTTGACCGGCGCATTCCAGAGCGCGCGCCGCACGGGGGGACGAGCGCAGAGGCTCCGTGCACAAGGCACCCCCGCCACCTACAGTTGCGTTGCACCGCAGTCAGGGCATTTCCGATTTCATACGAAGAGCAGCTACTGCCCTTCCATTTGCAAATTGCAACTGACAACTAGAACCTTTCAAACCATTCGCACGAGGGTAAAGTAAGTAGTTTTTGCTATGAATAGGTAGTAATCCGGATTTCCCTTACTTAAATCGGAGTGGCGGAGGCCAGATTTTCGAACTTAAAAAATAGACAGGTGTATGGCTTTAAAACTCACAGCAGTTCACCAGATTCATTTTTGTGTCTGTATTTGGACAGGAATCATCGCTACTCGTAATTAGTTCATGGGACTGTTATCCGTTTTCAGAATTAATAAGCCTCATACTTCTAAAAGCACAAAACAGTTGGCCAATTTTGGCACGCTTTAAATATGACTAATGCAGATCGCCGTTAGCAGAATCTGTATTTATTGAAAAGCTGTTTTCCGTGATTTTGGGGAATACCAGAGTTTATGGCTTCAAATCCGACGAATGCGTTATCTTTAAGCTCTTGAAATTGTACATCCTGCTAAATCAGCGGATATGGCAGTGTGCATTCACGGTAAATAGGCGAATCAGTGTCACAAAATGCTCTATTTCAAAGAAGAAATTTTCTGCACGAAATGGGTTCATGTAACGGTCAGTATGTCTAAGGATATCATTGAAATATATTTTAAGTGTAAACAATTCAAAGGCCGTTTCAATACTTGCTATTTTTAAGAAATTACTGCATTAAATTTTCGCAAAGAATTGGAAAAATTAGAAGTTATCCTCCCTCTTTTTGTATCTCTCTATTTATCTCTGCCTCTCTCTGTGTCTATTCCTCTTTTTCTATCTCTGTTTTGTTTTTTGACTTTGTAAATCGGTGCGATGGAGGGTCGCTTGAACAGCGATTCGCCATCAACTTCTGCGACCGAATCGCTCCCGATGCTCCAAGAGCGAGTGGAACACAAAACCATCCTCCCTCAAGAAACCACGAATGAGCAAGTCTCGCATCAAAACGAAGCTCATTGTCTTCTTTGACGCCCGAGCAATCGTCCGTTTTGAGTTTGAACCGCAGGGAGAAAATGTCATCTCGGTCTTTGACCTGGAGATCAAGCTCAAGAGCTTGAAACGCCGCGACGCGGGAGTGAGGGCTGACATCAAAGGCTCATCATGCCAAGCTCCGCCATGACAGTGCCCCCGGCCACTTGCCCATCGTCCAACTTCCTGGCCCGGAGCGACATCCCGGTGGTCCCTCGTCTCCTTACAGTCCCGACTTGGCGCGGTGCGACATTCTTTTGTTTCCCCGACCGAAGAGAGAGAGAGAGAGAGAGAGAGAGAGAGAGAGAGAGAGAGAGAGAGAGAGCTGAAAGGAAAGCATTGGGAGACCGTGAAAAACATCCAAAAGCATGTTACAAGGTTCTTGAGAGGCATTCCCGTCCACGACCTTCAGGGTACCTTCCAACCTTTCAGGCGTGTCTGTAAGTGTATTGATACAGAGGAAAAATGTTTTGAAGATTTTTAAGCATTTGTACAGGCACTATCAATAAATCTATTTTTCGCATAAAATGCGCATTACATTTATAATGGACCATCTACATTTCCCTTCGATGTAAGTAATATTTCCACTTTTGTCGCAGTGCGATCGTTTCTGAGAATATAAGTGCCATCACCATCACCACTATCACTTCCACCACTGACAGCCAATAATCCGATGACAGTCTCTCGTAGAAAATGGTGGCAGCGTGTCCGGTAGAAAGGGTCGGTGTGACTTACCACTTAGTATAAACTGTGCAGTGTCCCTTTCCGAGGCCAAACAGGGCTGCCACTACACTGCGCGCCTAGGAAGTCTCTCCGCAGTGCACCTTGCTGGTAAGAGTGCGTGCGACAGAATTATGTTGGTAGCACGGGTACTCACCACAATCATTACAGGTACTGCAAATGTTGTCCCCTTTATGTGTTTCCCAATGATCTCGTTGCTACCAACATAAATTCAATTTTTAATGGAAGGTCCTTACTTGGCTCAGTGCGGAGGGACTTCGCTGGCGTAGTTTTGTACTATAAGTACATTTCCTTAATAAAGTTGTCCAATGCACAAGAGTGAGTTGGCGGAAGACAGTTAAGACAGTTCAGGGGCAACGGCCCATCAACAGACGCTACATAACATTGTCTCTCTTCGATATTACTAGATGAGTTACAGCTGATGGGAAAACTATAAAAGTTTCCACAATGTTTGGGAAATACGACATTCAAAGTAGTTTGCAGAATACGAACTTCTTGAGACAGCGGCAGTGAATGTTTCTTGTGAATTGAGGAGCTGTGAAAGCAAATCTGACATATGAAACTTTTAAGGCTTGGGCCGTGCCAATTCGACGCTCGGAACTGTTCCGAACGGCGATCTGAAAGAGTTCTTTAACCCTTACGAACTCATTGGTCTCATTTTTTAAACATATTTTTGACTTTATCACTCACGTAATTTCAGTACTTTTCTACAAACAGAAAAATATTTCTATACGTGGTGATCAGTGCAGTGCCACTGGAGTTTTCATCGATTGCAGACTCTCCCCCCGGCACAACTACTGACGTTCCATCCTTTGCTTAAAATATTTATATAATTATTAATTTGATAAAATAATAAATTTTTAATAAAGTTATATTTCTTCATCTCAAAACTTTCATATTTGATGGAGTCGTACAGTGTGTTTGGGGAGATCTTTAACTGAAGCCTTTTCAGTCCATTCCTGGCTCAGGACCTATCTCTGGTCCAATCTTGGCTTCCCCCGCTCTCGGATTTCTGCTGCTATGTAGCATCAGCTGATGTAGAAGAAGGCATACTGTTGGCGCTAAACGTTCTCATTTAACGAAACTTTAAGTTGACAGATTTGCTCATCCCCTCACAAGAAACATTTACTGCGACTCTCTGAAGGAGATCGTATTTTGCAAATTATATTGTATATCGCATTTTGCATACATTAAGGAACCTTTTGTAGGATTGTTTTCAGCTGCAGCTCACATACTGATTTCGAACCAGCGGAGACGGACTGCAAGCGACACTAGGGTGGAAGTATGATTAGTGTAGATTTAGTGTTAAACCACAAATGAAATTCAGTGCCACGTAGTAATAAAATTGTATTTTCTAATTTCAATACAATGCAGCTTGTTCAACACGTATTAGGACTCCGTCTTGTTGTCAACGCCTTCGTAGGGGCGTTTACCTGATTATTAAAGCAATGCGATGTCCACCGCCGGCGGCGCAGCTCAGAGCGGAGGCACTTCCTGTCGCGCTGAGCCGCACACGAGGATTTCCACGCTGGTGGGGCCAAATGCCAAAAAGCTGGTCAAAAGTCGAAAGCGTTGTACGATTTGACTGAAACTTTGTATTCAGAGGTTTATGATCATTCTAATTAATAATCTGTAATAAAAATTCCGAAAAACAAAATGGCGGACCAATATGGCGGATAAAATTATCAAAATTTTGTATTTTTAACACAAAATGATCATACTTATAAGTAAAAATGAGTTCATTCGGGTTTATAAGCATGCTGATTAATAATATTAAATAAAAATGCATAAAAAAACAAAATGGCGGACCAATATGGCGGACAAAATTACCATAAGTTTGTATTTTTAACACAACATTATTATGTTTATAAGTAAAGAAGAGTTAGTTTGAATTTTTGAGGATGCTAATTAATAACCTTGAATGAAAATGCCAAAAAACAAAATGGCGGACTAATATGGCGGACCAAATCATCAATTTTTTCCATTTTTAACACGAAATGATCGTGTTTATAATTAAAAATGAGTTGATTTGGGTTTATAAGCATGCTGATTAATAAATATTGAATAAAAATGCTAAAAAAACAAAATGGCGGACCAATATGGCGAACAAAATCATCAAAAGTTTGTATTTCTACATGTTGCATGCGCTACGAAAATTTGTCACAGGCACTAAAACGGCAGCTACGGGCAGCTGTTTTTTTTGTGATTCTCACAGAGAATAACATTTCGAATAATGTCATGTTAAGTTTTTAGCCCCGCACGACGGTGCACATAGTTATTTTTCATTTTAAACACAAATTTTTGATTATAGCATTTTCATTTTTCGCCAACAATCAACGTTAATTATTACATTAACAAATTATTTTTAAAAATATTAAGTATACATATTATGTTTCTACTTACTCTCAGGAATAGATTCCATTTTGTTTTATTGAATTCGGCCGACTGCACGCTTCTCTATCCTTCGAAACACAAAGGTTCTGAAAACACGTTTCACAGCTGACCGATATCGATCGCTCGAGGCCCAACTTTGAACTGATCTCTTACCTCAAGTATAAGAGAGAAACCGTTACTAATTGCGGAATTCAACGGCCCAAATACCAACCTATTGAAGTAGCAACGACAAAATCCCTATCTAGTAACTTTTTTTTTTGGACTTTTGGCCAGCTTTTTGGCATTTGGCCCCACCGTGCGCTGGGCGTCGCGTGGCCTGTTGCAGTGGAGGTGGTGGGCGCGGGCGCGGGCGGCGGGGGCGGGGGCGCGGCGCGCGTGGCGGCGGCGCGGCGCGTGACGTTCGGCGGCGGGCGGCGCTGCGCGTGCGCGTGGCAGTGCGCGTGCGCGTGCGTGGGCACGTGCGCGGCGGGCGCCGGGGCGCTGCCCGGGGCGGCGTGCCACGCGCTGCCCGTGGCCGCGTACCGCGCGGCGGGCGCGCACGGCGACCTGCCGCTGGACCACCTGGCGGAGCGGCCGCCCGCCGCCGAGGCCGCCGCGTGGGTCACCAGCCTGTGGATGCAGTTCGTGCTGTTCGGCGCCACCGTCCTCTTCCTGCTCATGGCGCTCGGTGCGGCTCCCCCTCCCCGCCCTCTCCCCCTCTCCCCCTCTCCCCCCACCGCCGGGTAGGTCGAGAACCGCCAACGTGTCCGACGTCGCTCTTCCGGGGGACCGTCATGGCCGAGGCTGGGCCTGCGTAACTCCGCCCAATGAAACTGAGTCACCCCTGCTCTCATTGTTCCTCCTCATCCGCTTCCATCCGCGGCGAATCATCCGTCTTAAAAACAGAAGTTCTATCGATAGAGCTTAGGAATTCAGCCGAATCGTTAATATGTGGATGCGTCAGAGTTCTTCCGAAACACCATGGTTTTATTTTCAGTTACATACATTATAATCCACAAACCTCAAGAATTAGATTATTTTGATGATCTGAAAGACCTTGTGGAGTTAGAAACAAACTAATGTTTGACTTTTCGTCATAACATTTTGCGTGCTATGTGCAACTCCTTTTCAAGTGTTAAAATCAACTGTATGCAATATTGTGGATATTTTCTATTTAACATACTAACATTTTGGGACGACCAACGTTTACACACATCAGTAAGTTTGCTCGAAAAACTAAAGTGTCCCACGAAAATTATCAAAAGATTGTATATTGTACTCTAGTGATTCACGCAGTTGAAGCTGTCAGGGGTAGAATCGTGTTATTGAGAGTATTACTTTTCACCTTTATCACATTTCGTTCATTTAGAGGGATTGTATTTTGCTTTGTTTTTTCGCGGAATTGACCTTCATGGAAATAAGTACATTTACATTGGTTACGGCCCTACTTAGTATCGATCTCAAGTTGATCAACGGATAATTCGGTATTATTACTCCCCGTAATGTGATAAACTAACAGCAAGGTTCGTTACACCCTACGTTAATGTGTAATGGAGTGCGTTTGCGTTTGCTAATGATGTCAAGTATTGATTACCAACTATTAAATGAAAATAGATTAATTTTGAAAGAGAATAGCACCTAAAACATTGTAATGTTCTCAGTTTTTATTCAGTACCTCGAATTAACGGCAACAATATAATTTACAGGATTTTTAGTGAAGTAGAAATTGAAAGCAATAGCGTCTCGTGGTCTGGACATTACGGTTGCAGCTCCTTTTTGCTTTCTCTCTTATGTGTCCCGCGTCTCCACCGCATCCCTCCACCTCCTGTGTATTTACACTTGGCTTTATTGCTCAAGAGGTTGAATCAAAGGTTTTCTGATGACTATTTGACATAGTATAAACGGAATTTTGGAACACAAAATTTAGCAACACAATAAAGAGTCGTCTTAAAAATATATGTAAAACTAGCATATAGTAACTACTAAATGTAAAACTAGAAAACAATTATACAAGATGCATCACTTTGGAGAGACGAAGGACACGAATGTGGCTCAAACATCAGTTGATGTGCCGATTTCAGACCGAAGAGGAATTCTAATCGGTAGTTGTACGTGGTTTCTGCGATCAGCACCAGGCGAAAGCCGGTGCCGAACAGTATCCTAACAGACGGCCCACGGCCCATGCGTAATATTTTCTCTCTCTTCCTTCTCCTGTCATCACGGCTTTCTTAAACACATACTTCCATGGACAACATAACCACACATGACGGGAGATCAGTCGGGTGTTTGGAGCTTATCCTGGCTGAAGTGGTTCTCCCCGCTGGTGGGAGATACCCGCAAGCCCATGGGTAGGTCGATGCGGGATCTCGCCATCTACGCTTACGCTATTAATGACCTTAGCAGCTGACGCGCCGGATTCAGTAATGAATGAAAACGGTGCCGCCGCAGGGCTGCTGAAGGGGCTGATCGGCTGCTGCTGCTGCCCGTCCGTGAGCCGCTGGGGGCTGGGCATGTTCCTGGACGAGACGCGCCGCCTGCCGCGCTACTACGAGAAGGAGCTGGCGCACCGCCGCGTGGTGTACGACGAGGAGGGCTACGCCGTGCACCCCGACACCGCCCTGCGCACCATCCGCTACCACAGCAGGTGCGCAAAGGCGCGATGGCTTCGGTGGTATAATGGTCACCGTACCGGGCTGTTGTATCGCCTTCCTTCGGAGGGGAAGTTAAGTCGGCTGTCCCATGTAGTAGATTTAGTGCATATAAAAGAAGCCTCTGAGCTAAATTCAAATCGATTTCGTCGACCTTCAGTGATACCTTCTTTCTCCGCTAAAATGAGAAAGGAGAGTCGCGAAATTTGCATGCTCAGAGTGAAGAGCGGTCCTGATGGTCCGGGTCTCGCCAAATGAACTCGAGTTCGCAGGTTCATACCCGATCGAAGCCGCGGATTTGTAGGGTGAAAAAAAAATCATGCGTGCGGTTGTCTTCGGATGGGAAGTAAAGCCGTCTGTGCCATATTTACTGCATTTAAAAGATCCTCAAGGCTAAAAGGAGCCCTTGAGCTGAAGTCAAAATTGCCTGCTTCGTCATCCGTCGGCCCTTCTTTCTCCGCTGGATCGTGGAAGGAGCGTAGCGCGGACAAGCATGCTTGACCGCCTGCGTCTGACTGAATTGAAAGACCTAAACATTTTGTTACCTTAACATTAGTCAATGGCACACCGTTCAAGTACAGAGTTGTTTACTTGAAATGGAAAACTACATAGAAACTGTTTTCTTTTCATTCACTATTAATTTGTCATTTTGGGACCAATGTGCAATATCTGATATTGTTCTATTTACAGTTTCTTTGTTGCAAATAATATTCGTATCATCCGCAAAGAGAACTGTCCTTCCGTTTCTAATCGTTCTTGGTATATAAAGAACCATTGTTCTGTATAGACTCTACAGCGATTAGAGCCGCACGCAAAGAAGTAGATTCCGCCGTGCTCGGCTGCGCACCAGTGCGCCGAGGCAGCTAGGTCCGCTGAGAACGCTACTTGTGGCAATCACTTTGTGCTATTAAAAGGTATTAACATTATGTGTTAAATTATTGTCCCCTTTGTCAGAGATCAAGCATCAATTTCCGAGTCAATATGTATTCAGGTGTGACGTGTAATGGGTTTCGTGTGCACTTGCTTGTTTTCTTGTCACAAAGTGCAGACGTTTGTATTTTTAAAAGGGGGAAGAGAACGACATTAGAGAGAGAGAGAGAGAGAGAGAGAGAGAGAGGGAGGGAGAGGGGGAGAGAGAGAGATGGAATTATGTCATCTATGATTTGCAAATAGCTCACCTCCACAAAAAATCTTATTATTGGTAAAATAACATATAGCTTTGAATCTGAAGAAACTCTATGATATTTACTACGTATATTTTCTAGTAAATGTTGCACTTTTCAATCCAAAAGCCCCCATATCTTCCAATCTCTGTATTTGGCAACCAAGTAGTGATTGAGAAAATTTCAGCCAGAAACATTCTTCGTTATTATGTTGATACCAAAACATGTAGTCGGAGTAACGGGTTACATCTTAATGTAATCCGACCGAATTAGGGGTACCTGTCAAAATACGGACATTGAAATATTGCAAAAACCGTAGTGAATAAAGTTCTTGAAAATTTCATTGCAAATCACTATTGTTTAATTATTTTATTGCAACTATCTACGCTATGTGCCTGCCGATGATATTTCTGAATTTCAGAATCCTTCATGGTAATTATTCTATCAACACACACCTGACATGATATTTGTAGCCCCGCTGCAATCACATGAGGCCATCAGATTAAGGAATAATAGACTACATAGAAATTTATTTTTACACCATTAAAGTAAAATGTTCTCATATTCTTTTCCTACTTTTTCTATATATTACCCCCAGTTTGAAGCAAATATTTTTTTCGGTATTGAATCGTGTGGAATTGAAGAAATCATTAAAGAGTTCTAAACACTCGTGGACGAAATTGTCAGTTTTATAATCCAATTTATCTCATAAAATCTAATCCATGACTGTACGATTTAATTTTAAACTTATCACATTCTGAATTTAATAGAAAAATATTATTTAAATTCGTAAACTTGTAGGGAAAATTTCTTTCATTTAAACATTTTCTTGCTCTTGTTAAAGTAATTAAATAGATTGTTTTTATAAAACAAATCGTATCAGTTCGTTCGCAGAGAAACCCTTTGTTCCTCTTTCTGCAACTTGTTTTTCAGTGAGAGAGAAAGTGCGTTACACAACTGTTACAAATTCTTACCTCGTAACTTTGAATAAGTTGTACCAACCTCTGAAACTACAAGAAATATCCATCAGGACTGCATAATATACTACAACGGACTTCGAGAAGTTCTGCATTTGTTTAAAGTAGCGCAGACGGCAATTACAATGCTTGAAGTCAGTTTCTTACAGACATGCGATGAAGCTGGAAATCCCCTTTAGGGAGGCGCCAGCAAGATTTATATATCAACTTGCAGCTTGTAGTCTTCAGTCGCAGATGTGCGCTTTCGGCACATTAAAACTAAATAAGATGGATTACGCAAAGTAAGGGTTTTCTTTCCAACAAATAAGTTGGCAGTTTAATGCGAGAGAGGTTGGCAATGCTTTGGAAAGACAGAGAGGAGAGGGGGGAAGGGGAGAGAGTGGGAAGAAGGAAGGAAGTTATAGAGAAACTAAGCATATATTTTCAAAGATATAATACCTCAATGTTGAGCAATATTTTAACATAATTACCCTCACCTTTCATTTGTGAAGTTTCTATCTGCTTTGTTAAATTTGATAAAAAGAGAAAACATTTTAGTATCGATTTAGTGTCACTGTTAAAAATGAACGAGTTATTATTACTACTGGTTTCTAGAAAAAGCGGAACAAAGTTCATTTAATCCTTGCGTATTTAAATGTATTCTAATAGATAATATCTTATACCGTACACTAATGAAACCTAATTAAATTTAAGAAATTATACTGCGATCGGCACCCGATTTTTAATCCAAAAACCAACGTCCCGGCTGGTCCTTTGCATGTAGCGCATCAACCGCCCCCCCCCCTTCCTGCTGTTTGATTTGTGTGGCGGCCTCGAGTGCGGATGAGTTGCGGCATTTGTATGACGTGCAGCCGCGTAATGGGAATGAGGCCTTACTCCTCCACTTCCCAACGCAAGGTCGGCGTCTACCCCTCTTTCCCCTGCGCGAATACTCGGACGCGCTGTGCAAACTCTTGGGGTTTCTTGCTGTTCCAAGAAATTGCGTTCAGACTTTCACGGGAATGTGTCGCTCCAACCTGCCCAGGCTGAGCGGTCACAATGCCTCCATATCACGAATTTTAGAGGATTACTCGTTTTCTATATAAATTGTAAATGATAGTAGATGAGAAGTTTTGATCAATTTAATACATTATTCATTCAATAAGTACTTTATTAACATGAATTTGAGAAGCTGGACCAGTGAAAACATTTTTAACTTTGTAAATCATTGTTTTAAAAGTGCAAATAACTTCATACTGGCTGCTAATTTCTAACGGCCAGCCCTTGCACTGCACGTGACAGTATTAGCCTGCATAACTCGACTATATAACTCGACCCCCACATGCCCCCCTCCCCGTGTGTTCCCGCCGTTCCCCCTCATCGAATTCTTCTGCCTCCCCAAAACACGTGTCTCCACCAAACACCCGTTGACTCATAATTCGTGTCCCTTCTGGGAGCATGCGTTGCAGGTGCTGCAAAAATTAAAAGTTTATCAATATTATTCAAAAAATTATAATGTTCTCACATGATTAGTTACACAAAATCAATGTTGAAGATAACGATTATCAAATACAAAATATCGGTATCTCGATGTCCTTGATAACCCATTCGTAATCGCAGCCTGCATCGCACGTACGAGGCTCTTGCCATGCTGGTCGCAACCGGCGAGGTGGCTCGACGTCACTGCAGTGCATGTGACCGGGAGGCCTCAGGATTTTGGCACTCCTTCTGAGCTAAGTCGAATTCAGCCACTGCCTGCACGAGAATTACAGCTCCGGGCTCTCTGATCGATTCCTTTTTGTAGTTCTTTCCTTTCCTTCCTTTCTTTTCCTTCTCCTCCTATCCTCGCCCCTTACGAGCACTGTTACACCGCCACGCGCTGGGGGACCAGTCGGGGGCTTAGAGCGTGTCCGCCGGTGGAGATACCTGTCAAGGGAAACCTCGCTAGCCGACGGCGGGTGTGAAGCGCGCTACGCTTACGGGAGCCGGCCGCTGCGCAGGGCGACGGAGCTGTGCGTGAACACGCTGTTCTTCCTGCTGTTCCCCATCGCCATCCTGATGGCGCTGTGCCGGCGCTGCTGCGCGCGCGGCGCGGACGCCCACCCGGAGGGCAACCGCTACACGCGCTGGAGCGAGCGCGGGCGCGGGGGCGGGGGCGGGGGCGGGGGCGGCCGCGGCGCCGGGGGCAGCGCGCGGGCGCAGCGCCCCGCCACGCTGGGCGACGTGCGCACCTCCATGCGCGCCGCGGTGAGCGACGCCGCGGGCGGCGACCGGCGACGCTCCTCGCGCAAGCCCACCGCAGCGGACCTCGAGGTGAGGACATGGATCGAGTCCAGCGAAGCTATTACCGTCAATGTGGGTTGAATCGGATTGACACGGAGTGAATCTGCTTGGATCAGATCGAATCGAGTTGAATCCGATCGAGTCGTCTTGAATCGCATCGAGTCTTCTTGAATCGCATCGAGTCGGCTTGAATCGGATCGAGTCGGCTTGAATCGCATCGAGTCGACTTGAATCGCATCGAGTCGGCTTGAATCGCATCGAGTCGTCTTGAATCGCATCGAGTCGGCTTGAATCGGATCGAGCGGGCTTGAATCGGATCGAGTCGGCTTGATTCGGGTTGAATAGGATTGGATCGGCTTGATTCGGGTCGAGTCAGCTTCAAAAGGATCGGTTGAGTCTGGATTATATCAAGTCGGGTCGGGTAGGGTCGAGTCCTGGTGCATGGGTTGGGGTGATTCGGATCGAATGTATTCAACTCGGATTATATCGAACGAAGCTCTGTCGGCTCGTGGAGAGTTGTATAGAATGTAATTTATTGAACTTGTATCTTACTAGCGAGACCAATTACTCAACAAATTATCACACGAAAATTTCGAAAACGATGGAAATTAATTCGGTTACGTCTGTTTCTTCAAATTTAAAGTGTTACAATCGGCTTTACTTCTTGTCCACCTAAAGTAAAATCTTTGGATTGAATGGAAAGTTAGCGAGTGGAATTGGCGACAGGCGATAGTTGTAAGATGGAAACTTTTGTTTGAAAACCTTCAAATAGAAGAAAATACTACATTAAAAGAATCTTCCGCACAAGAGCAGAGGAGAACATTATATTTGACATGCTCTTTGAGTCAGAAAGAAATTCTGTTAGTATTAAAATTCTTTTAATATCCTAATGCAGTATTTCCCTCTTCCACGCTTCGTTTTTCTTCCATTTCTTCGATGCAATAGTTGCGATCTGAGCTGAAAAAAGTTGAGGCAGATGCAAAGGTTCAGAAATTTGTAGGTGTAGCCCTCGAAAAAGGCGAATCGATTTTGCGTGTCCGGAAGACATTGATCCATCGTGAGAGTTTCGCAGAAAAGAGGAAACGGATACGCTTTACACGTCCAAGGATTTGTACGGACGAATTCCCTGAATAAGAAGGGGATCTCCTTTGCTGTGAACTTTTCTGTGAAGGGATAAGGGCTTTGCTCCCCGCCCGCGGGAAGTGCTGAGCGCGGCAGCACACGAGCAAAATGCACAAAGCGGGAAGTGCACGGGGCCGAAGCTTGGAGTGGGGAAGTGCGAAGCATTTTCTGCAAAATTCAAGTGTCGGTTTCTACTAACTTAACATTGACTAAATCTTGGATTTTTTATTTTATCATTTGGGACAGTTATTCTAGATTGTAAATCTAGGGACGTTACAAAAATGTGTTTTGCATTGTTTTATCAACGTTTTTTTACACCTCTGAAGTACTCGTCTGTGGGGCAAATGTGTAATCGTAAGCTTGATAATACTATTCTTATAAGATCTAGCTGTTTCGCTCTTCAAGCAAATGTGAACAAAAGCGCAGTTTAGGATGAACAAAACCGTGTAGAATCTTTTTCCCTTTTTTTCTTTTTCCTGCTTTCTTTTCGTAACGTTTTCTAAGCGCTTTACTGGCGTCAAACGGAACAGAGGAGAAGTAATCCTGATCTAACGCAGTCAGTTACTGTCAGTCGCAGTTAGCCATCGCGTTTTATCCCAACGGACAGGGACTCGGAAGATTTTGTTAGTGTTACAGCATTTATGCAAAGAATGTTTATAGATAAAAACTTTGTTACGCAACGGAGAATGCCGACGTAAGTCGGACATTACGAAGCGTGTGCGAAACATCTTTTGCGCGGTATATTAAAAAATAGCACAGACGACAAGTACGCGAATCACCTCGCTCGTTCAGTAATGCGCTGTGTGAGGCGTGGCTGAGCGGGGGTGGTCGGGTGGTGTTGCAGGAGGAGGGCGAGGGGGCGGACTCGCCTGAGCTGCTGCCCTACGAGGAGAGCGACGAGGAGGAGCGGGACACGCGCTACGTCATGGAGCAGCTGCGGCGCAGTCGCGACACGCTCAGGGTGAGCTATGGGGCGAGGCCCCGCCCCGCCACGCTACGCCACGCCACGCCACGCCACGCCCCGCCCCGCCCCGCCCCATCACGCCCCGTCACGCTCCGTCACGTCACGCTGTGCTACTCCTAGGACTCGTGGGCGGTTAGGCTGTGTGTGGTTGGGAGAGAAAATCTATGAGATTCTTCTAGCTGCCTGGTGCTACTAGTGCTATCCTATAGAGATACGTTTTATATCGAATCCGGCGTATAAGAATTACGAGTAATATATTTTTTTTAATTAACCTTAAGAGTTTACAAAATATTTTTGTTTTCAAATGTATACAAGTTATCTATTGGGTGGTGGGAGATACCTGGTTGGGGGAAAATGCTCGCAACTCGACGTAGGTCGGCGCCAGATCCCGCCGTCCACCGAAGATCGCCGCCACCTCCCCCAATAAAAGCATGCACTACACTCCAGCGTCTAATAGCGCGACCTTACGGCACCTTAATAGTTGACGCGCCCGAAAACACAAATTAATTAATCAATTTGTTGTTGATTGATAATTTCATGTTGTTCTTATGCTGCTATTTACTGGAGATTGAACGCGTTTGCGAAGGGACGTCTTTCCGCCACGTGCAGAATGCCGATGGGCACGGCGCGGACGACGGACCACAGATTGCATTGCAATACAATCGAAGGAATTTGTTTCGGAATCAGGGAAAGTTCTGATATATTAATGTATGTTTTAGCTATATGTTACAATCAATCTCTGAAATTTTGTAAATGTAAATTTTACTGCGTTGCTTTTATTGCACAACTGGTTTTTGCATGTACAGAAAACAAAATAATATTGCAACGTGTTAATGGGGGCTATAAGACAACGCCGGAGTTTCCAAGAATCTGTTACACATGGCGACGGTTTCGATTTTTTTGAACATCTGCTAAGCGTTGAAAGATGAAACTATCGGTTACAATTAAGAAATATTCTAATAAAAAGCATCCTAAGCGATGAAATAAAAATAGAAGGGAAAAGAACAAGAAAAAAATAGCCGTTTACCCCCCCCCTTTCCTTGGCAAACGACTGTTAATGTTTCTAGTCAACAAAAATTTCATTTCTTTTCCGTTAGAGTTAAAGTTTGCAGGGCTTTTAGCACAATCTTTTTGAGCGTCATCTCATAAAGCGAGCGCCCTCGATTCTCATTCGAAATCGCAATTTGAGTGCGGAGAGCGGGCCTCTCGCAGATGGGAGAGGGGGAGGGCCGCCCTGGCGATGACCCAAGCATTTAAGGGGCCACGATGCTTTGAATCCGGTTCGTTGGGAGGACCGGACCAGAGGCAACGTTGCCATTTCCGAACAAAAAGATGCGGAGTGGCGGAGAGACCTTTGGAATACTCCGGAGGAAGCCTTCGACAGTAGAGCAGTCGGACATGTAGGATGCGGATGTTTCTTGCGAACCCGATAGGAAACCAGTTGTGCTAAATCAGCATGTACTTTCTCTCCCGACTTTCAGGCAAATGTACGCGAACAACACTCACATTTTCGAAAAATTGTCCACGATCTTATTTCAACGACAGATAGATATGAACAGATGTTTTGCTGTTATTATATTTTTCGGTAACAAGGACCCACGAAACATTGATTCTGGATACACTACGTACCACGTATAATCCATGAGAACGTTTTCTAAATTTATCAACTAGATTTAACAACATTTTCGTTACGAGTTTCTCTCTACTCCGTAGCGAGGTAGTAAAAATGGAGCGTAATTTAGATTGTAATGTTCACGTGGGTAGTCGCTGCGTCCCCTTTCAAGCGACCGCGTAACAGGGGTGTCCAAGGAAACGCATCCGTCCCTAATCGTAGCGCTGCGCGTGGGAGAGGTAGAGAGGCGAGGGTGCCTTTCGATGGTTTCAAGGGCAGCTGCCCCTGGGGCGGAAAGCAGCAGCTGGACACGTGGGTGCATTGCCCGCAAGCAACACACGAGCGCTCGTGGTGCCAACACGACTCCCATCAAAACTCTCACGAACAGAGTCTGTCGGCTCCTGATGTTATTCAGGATACTTTCGTGGTTCTTTAGGATCCAATATCCTGAACGTTTGGGCGTGTGAAACTGCCTTGTCGAACCTCCACCTGACAGAGAGCGAAGTGCTTTCGCCAGGATGCGTAATGACATTCCTTTCCCTCATTTGAAATCTCAAGAAAATCTCATCCCCTGCTCTAGTGACCCGGCTACACAACTTCTAGTTCTCACGTCACCATCATGTTAGAAGTATTAATCTCTCCACGCTGGTGGGTGGTATGGTATCAAGTAGGTAAATGATAGCGTTTCAGACCGATGTTTAAATATTCTCAGTTCGTTTTCCAACCACAATGAATTTATTATTCATTCTTTACCTACATATGCGTTTGAATTTCGAGTTGCGCAGACTTAAGTTGTTTTTTTTTTTTTTTGTTAATTGCAGAAGCCTAAGGCTAGATCCTCGCCGCCAACCATTGGCTTGCCGTTACTTTCTTCAAATAAGGAAAGGAATGTTAATGCGCCTCCCGGACATTAGCAGGCACGGGTTGAGGGGTAAATTGAGAGGTGCGGACAGACTGAGAGATTGCTGGGGCGAGAGCACGTGATCCGCAAACTTGCGCGGTCAAAACTGTGCGTCTGTGGGCACCTTCGTGTTACGACTAATCCGAGACGCGCATAATCGGACGCGTAAAATAGTCACGGTTCACGAGGAAGTTGGTGTTTGTATAACCTATGTGCGTACGGACTATGAATCAAACTCCGTCTTATAATCGAAAGTTGCAAGCTCATTCTATGAGCCGAAAAATGAGCCAATCGATGAGACAAAAGATTTTGCGTCATCGATTCTCCTGATTCCCGTGATTGCAAGTGCCCATTCTCGGTATTGCAAGTTTGCACGTTTTGTAGAGGGAAAAGACAGTGTTTCTGGTACTGGCGAGTTTCGTGGTTCGGACAGCAGTTTAGAAGAGAGGTCGGACGGCGACGTTGCCTCGATGAAATGTCTACAGTTCAACTGTTTTGATTGGTCGTTTCTCGGGTTTGCTCCGATCAGGTGGTATATCGGAGCAGTACTTATACGAGACATCTGTGAAGGCAACAACTCCGTTCTGGGCTTATAGTCAATCTCGGATAAGGGAGGGATGTCTTCACTTTGAGATCTCGGTAAAAATGAATACAAGTACCAACTACATTTTCCTCTACGTAGGAAATTTAAGTAATAATTTACTTGTTCGAAAATATTTGCAAAATTTTATTTTTAATGATTTTTAGTACTCTTGTCATTCTGAGTTATTTCTTCAAAGAATAAAAGCGCATTGAAATAATATTTCATCTTCAAATAGCTTTTACTCAGGGAAGGTCCGAGGATCAATAGCTGAGGTAGAAAAGGAGTTCGGCTCTGAATTTCCCATTGGTTTTTGAGTGTTCGTTTAGGCTGTAATCTGAATGTTTACATAATATCCTCCCCAAAGTCAGTATTTCAGTGTAAGCCACCGTACCTTGTAAGTGAAGTATCGAAGTTTTCGAAGTTAAATATAAGCTGGACATTCATTTCAGCAAGTTCCTATTTCTACCGTCCAAGCGTTTCCGTTGTTCTTTTACAGCGCTAACTTCTGCCATCTGTTGAGCGTTCTGGAAAGCGCTGGGATCGATACCTCATATCGACATCTCTGCTGAGAGCTGGGTGCCCGCCAGCACGTTACAAACCATATTACGATTTTCAAACGCAGAAATACTACTGTAGCTCATAGTAAACATTCGGTACCACACAATACATATATACAATAGTTACTGTAACTTAACATTCCAGCGTGGTTAACATAAAACTCAAAGGTCAAGATATCAAAATATATTCAGCATTGTTCTCTAGCGAATGGGATATCCCACAGGCGAGTGACATTAAGAACCTCCCTTGTCAAATAAGAAAATCTACGTGAAGAGTACATTTTTGATCATCAAACTAATTTCTTACCGTCTCAAAATTCATTCATAGATCAATCATAAAACACATATTTTGACCTATCGAGGCGTAAGCATGCATAACTCAAAATTGTAGATTTCAGTATCATGTTGAGAATTCTACAACTATAGATGGTGTCAACGTTTTCCCTTTAATTTTTCATGGCACATTTTTTTTCTTTCAAATTCTTATTACACCACATTTATATGTTATACTGGAATAACAAGTTGTTAAAGAGACAAAAGCATGAATTCACATTAGTAAGATCCCTAACAACGAATCGAATACGTAATATCATACGTAGTGAACAACACGGTCTAACCCCTATTACATTACACACCATGATTTGCTGACCTATATATTATGTTTACAAAGAAAGTCTGAATGCTTGTCATTGTACAATAATTTGTAGATGGAAACATTTTCGTAAAGAACAAGACGCAACCTAGTGAGAATTATATTACAATTCCTTTGGGCAAAGACTGATCCAGGTATCTCAGAAGACATTGTGTGTGTCATATTTTTGGTGTGTACCGTAACAATGGTTCTGCAAATATTTGTTAGATTTATTTTCTTCAAGCAGTGTATCTGTTACGGTTCAACATGGGACGCATTATACTGGCCCTAGATTAAATGAGCAAAGTTTCCATAAAAAAGATCAAATATATAGGGCAACATGTAAAGTATTTGATACGCGTATCTCGGAATATTATTCTGTTGCAGAAATCCTCCTCCAAGAGGCGAACAGCTGAAGAAGATATTCCACTGATGCAGGGTGAGTCATCACGACGAGAAACACGTTGAAAGCAGGAAAGAATAATTAAGAAAGAAACTATTTCTTAACGAGGAAACTCCTCGAGGTATCGCTAACTCTGCAGGATTTTCTGTAAGTCGCGCGGAGGCCAAACCAAGGACCTCTGTTCGGCTTCCCAAAACGGAGTCAAAGGCGAGAGAACGTTCACTTGCATTTGTGCGTGAAAATAAATGAATGTGGTTGCGTCTTGAAAGCGCGGCATTGAGCACCACCGACGACTAGTGAGTAAGGAACCCTCTTGCGAAACCCAGAGTCATGAAAGAAGGAATCCAAAAATTTCCACGCTCTTTATCACAGCATATAAATATTTATATGCACTAGTTTATAAGTTTGTAATTAATCTGAGTCAGTATTACATTTTTTATAATTTTCTATGTGTGACTATGAAATGCGGAAACTATTTTTGTGATAGAAACATAATTGTCTCTCAATTTTCTATAACTGCGACGAAAAAGATTTGATAATGTATAAGAGAATAATAAAATTATTGTATATACAGTATTCCTTTTGTAAAAGTGAATTAATTTTATTACAATATTTGAAATAACAATAGTTAGAATAATTGTAATTCTAATTTTACAAGATATGGTGATCACAAGATATGGATGTTGTCATAAGTAACAGCACACAATGCACAAGATCAAGCCATATTTATTTGAGGTTTCAAAACATCATTACTCCAGAATTACTTCAACTTATCAAGGAAAATTTCATTTTGTGACAGAATTTTGAGTTGAATAATATTTCCGCCGTCAAAAGGTCATCTCCACGGATATATAGGATGTGCCAGATATATTTTTGTATACATTTAAACAAGTTTTGATATCCATATGTCACCAAATATTTTATTTTTCTCGGTCTCTAATAAATCTTGCGTTTTGGATATTTGTTTAGTGTTTTATGGTTTTTGTGTCTCCTTTCGTACTTCATTGTTCTGTATCCTTACGGTGAATTGCAAGAAAACTATCGTAAACTTTGTGTTCCAACGTGAGTTAAGGCTTATTTAAAAGTTTGGTATACCATATAAAAGTATCTAAAATTACATTACAGACAATACATTTAAAGTACAGGTCGCAAGAGAGATGTTACTAGCAATCCAAACTACTCCATCTTTACAGAGAAAATATGAAATCGGCTTTAGCTTTCAAGGTCTGCTTGAGGTTTACTGACGAAGTCCAAAGCAGCCCACTGCTTCTCCTTTACAGTTTCTCACCAAAGAAGTCTCTGAACTGGAGAGGTTTGTGAACATTGTATTTGAGTCGCTCAAAAAAGAGAAAACAGGAAAATATTTCTTAGAGAGAGAAAGATTGATAAATGTTAAAAAGTATTCCAATATAATGAACAATACATTTACTAACGCAGCGACTAATTGCGAGCACTCCGCTCTCGTTAAACTCTTCTTCTAAAAGGGAAATAGCTTCGTACTGAAACCGTATTTCGAACGTTTCTGAACGTTGCCCGGCTCAATTTATTAATATATGGCAAGTGTTGCAGAATAACATTTACCATTGCAGAGTGAAGTATTTGCGGAAATATTTGTTTCGTGTTAAATCTGTTCGCTGCAACATTGGAGGGTAATTTAACCTAATTATCAGTAGCACACTTTGGCGTTTTGTGTCGATGACGCAATAGTAATTTAGGACATCCGAAGGCAAGAAAGCCGACCTTTGCGTGACGAGACAAGACGAGACAGCAGAGTCAACTCGCCGAGGCGCGGAATCCTGTGGAGTCAGGAAAAGTCTTTCGCAGCTGCACGTTCAATGTTTTATTCGAGACCCTTATTACGCAGCTCATCTGTAATTTAATATATCTCTGACATGAAATGGTTACCACTCTATCATTTGTTCTGCTAGCATGGCCACACACCTGTTGTTTGTTCTTGGGTTTTTCTTTAATGGTAACGAGAATGTTCTATCGATTTAATGGATCTTGATATTTAAGATAATTTGGAAAAAATGGAAGCTCCGAAATAAATGGAAAGTATCGTCGAATTGCTTTTTAATAGATTGTTCAATTATAATCAATGTATAATAGTTTCAAATAAAATGTCAATTGATAAGTGCACGTTTTCAATGTATTGAAAGCTAATTCAATATATCTTGGCATAGAACCATTGCTATGTGACTTGCTAATAGTAGTTTGTTTCTTAGCTAGATGAAGTCGTTACTTGTGCCACGAGTAAAAAGCACTGTAAGCATTCACAAATTATCTGTGACAGGTTAACCAACAAATAAGTCACGAACTTTTAACATACTGCAAGACTCCTTTGTTCTTCGTGGGCAACATGATAAGTTGATGACAGTGGGGTCAGGAAAATTCATTACAGAACGCTTTCATCAGAATCGTCCTGTAATGAACACGTTTTTTGCCGTAAAACTATAACAATGAGCTACTATCCACAGTCTCGAATAAAAGCCGTTTTTCACTCGCCTATTGTGTATGGAAGAGATGCGAGTGAATCCCCTACTGGGAATTAAATGTTTCATGCAGCAAACAATGTTCATTGCCATATATATGCCAATTGTAGAGCACCTGACGAACTGCTGATTGTAGGTTAACATATGGTTACAGTTTACGTTTACGATTTTTGATATACGTAGAGTTCATTAACGAGTGAATGAATATGAAAATCTTTGTTGCAACACTTTCTCTTTCGTTCAATGCTTGTGGGGCTTATAAACTTTACCCATGATAGGGCGTGCCCTTGTACGTTACACCGTAGGTATTTGTGGTGCGGCGCCATTTGAATGTTTTTGTAATAATTAAATGTGAATTAAGTATGAATCATTTCGTAATGATGTATTTCTATAGATAATTCTCTTTTCTTAAGTATTTCTTACATTAATATTCTGAATCATTATTTTCTTTGTAACGCACTATTTTTGTCAGAAGTTTTAAACCAAAAACTTGCTGTTTGAAAATAGGGGAAAATTTATTTCAGAGCATAAATCGTTTAATGTTGATTTGTAGTTACTACGACAACACTGGCCGGCGAGTATCTCGTCTTTTGGACAAACGGTATTTTCCTGCTCTTTGCGAAAAAATAAGGGAATAGCTACAGTAATACTATTGAAACTGCTTTTGTTACCATAGCATGCAAAAATTGTTAATTTTACAAATACAAATACGTTAAAAAACCTTATATAGCTTATGTATAGAATTCCGCCGCTATCTGGAGGAGAATTCTAGTACGCAGTTTCTGTGATCGGCAGTTGCCCCATCAATATCAGTATCCTAACAAACGGGCCACGGATAGCACTCGATCTCTTCTTCCTTTCTCGCTCTATCCTCACACCTTATTTACACACATACATACATGCTTAACTATCACTGTGCACTACACTACAGGAGGTCGGTGGGGGGCTTCTAACCTGTCCCGGATGGGGAGATGCTTGGTGAGGGAAATCCCCAAGGTGACTTGCACCAAGCAGCAGGGGAAGATCGCCGCCCCCTCCCGAGCCAAAACCATGCACAACACACTACGACCATAGCCTACTGGAATTTTTTTTATTTTATTTTGAGGATTGATTGAAAATATAGCATATGCTTCAAATCCAACCACAATCGAGAACAGCCATTGATAATGCTGTTCAGAATTTCGTATCGAATCCAAAGCTATGTGAAGAAATACGCTTAAGGGTCCTTGATCGTCTTCAGAGATGTGACTCACGACATTTGGCCCACGTGTATAGAACAGTGTAGTAGACACTTTTTTCGTTTTGAAGCGAACTATAAAGTTTCTTCTTAATCTCCTCTGCTCGTGGTTTTGAGTACACTCTGGTTTCGACATTAAAATAATTGAATTAATATTGCTAGATGCTGCCAAAACCACTTTTTTCGGTGTTCGAGCGACAGGGGCGAACACTGGTGTAGTGGTCAGAATGTATACCTTCCCGCGGCAGTTTTTCACATTCTTCACTCTCCTTGGCCTCTCATTCCATCACTGCTCCGGATTCAAATCGTATTCCCCCAACCATCAAAACCATCTCAGAAAATGCCTTTTCACTGGGAATGATAATGAAAGACTACAAGTTCTATTTCGTACCCCAAAAATATATACTCCTGAAAAAGAAAGAAATGAGATTTCCCAGGGGAAAACTTTTGACAGGTAGCTTGTGCGAGTTCTAGTCCTACCTTTCTAATATATACATATATATATATATACATATATATATACATATATATATATATATATATATATATATATATATATATATATATATACATATATATATATACATATATATATATATATATATATCGTCAAAATAAACTTTCATTTAATTTTATTTCGTAATATAAAAGAATTTTTAGACGGAGGCCAGTAAAAACGGCTAGCGGATCTTTCAGGGTATTCAGAACGTGCTAAACGTTAGTGCTAGTTTTTAGTACTGTTTTTTAATGTAGTACTAGTGCTAAAATTGAGACGATGCGCAAGTGTTCTTAAAAACTTGTGGACGCAACAAAGAAAACAAAATTCGTTCGTTTTCCCGCATCAGCTACTCCGTGATTTCTAAATTGGAATAAAAATAAAATGAAGGTCAGAAAGGCTGTCTAATAAGTAGTGGTGAAGTGGTGACAACCTTGGTGAAAGTGATTTTATTTTGCTCGTCGAATTGCACCGCTCGGCCTATCGACCTCATGACGCAACCATTCCTGCTAGCAAACTGAGATGTCACTTTTAGTACTCGTATCATAAATAACTATTATAAGGTGATGAATTTAAATTTTAATTCACTACAGGGAATCTTATTTCGCTACCTGTACAATTTACGTCCATAGAAATGGATCGTAAATGGAGCATCATCGATAAAATCTAGGAAACTATTTTCCCTCTGATTTTTGAGAAACAATTGCATCTACTTATGCAACTTTCCTTGAAATCAAATGAAAACGTTGAAGGAATTATACAGTCTGAGCATAGATACGATATTTACATACTTTAAACGTTTACAATTTCCATAGTGGCAGTGGATATAACTGCGTAAAATATCAGAATAAATAACTTTCTCGCCGTACGAAATCAGCTTCCTCTAGTTAACGTGGTCTAAACGTTTTCACTTAGGATAAAATTATCATTTCACTCACTTGCACCATCAAATCTATTATATAAGAGAGATATTATTTACAATATTTTGTAGCATCATTTTATGCATTTACAATACGTATTACTCTTAACTTCTCTTTGTTTTATATTTACACACAAAATTAATGTTCATAATGTTTCAATGATGATTTGAAAATCATTAAATATTTTTAATAGCATGTAGTAAAAGTCAATTTTTTATGTTTCAATTCGAACTGCTCATTAATATAAAACCTAAATAGTGAAACAACGTTCAAACTTAGCAAAGTATTTAATGCAAAATAAGTATATACGAATTCGCTACAATCTCAAACTCACATTATAAATTATTCTCATTTATTACCGAAAAATGTATTAATACCAACCTTGATAGACGCGTGGCTCCCAGGATATCACCAAATTGTTAAAATTTATCTGCGTACACAGGCTGCAATTTTTATTGAAATAAATTTAAATGATTTGTACTTTCCTTGATATCTCTATAAGTGTATGGTTTGCGACAAACTTTTGCATTCACTGGAATATTGGATCAGATAGACAGACGATCAGATGAGTCTACCAGATAGACAAGACGGAGAGAAAACCAGTCGACCAGACAGACAACCATACGTGACAGACAACCAGACGTGACAGACAACCAGACTTCTCAGTCAAACAGACTGCCAGACAGACGAGACGATCTGTCAGAGAAGAAGCCCGGGGCGGAGGCGGGCGTGGCAGAGCGGCGTGTGCGGCAGGGCCGCGCGTGTCCGTGGCGCTGTGCGCGCCGCCGCCGGCGCTGTGGGGCGAGGGCCCGGCGCTGTCGGCGCTGGCGCAGAGCGCGCAGCAGCGGGGCGTGGAGCTGGCCGTGCGCCTGCTGCGCGCGCGCCGCGCCGTCTTCCGCAACCTGCAGATGCCCGTGGGCGGCGTGCTGTCGGCGCCCGGCCTGCCCTACTGCGTGCGCGGCTCCTTCGCGCTCGACCAGTGCTACAAGCGCTACGTCTTCACCGTGCGCATGCCCGCCAAGCAGGTGCGTGCCCGCCGTCTTCTCGGTCCCCGGGGCTCCGATTCTTTTAGAAGCACCTATAAAATGACATAAAATAGCATTCATTTACAAGTTAGCTACGTCTAGAATGCAGCAATGAAACGATGGCATGTCATCACAATCCGAGCCCTGATTATTAGTTAACGTAAATTATGTACTCACCGCAATCGTAACATTTACTGGCAGAGTTTCTTCTTTCGCTGGTTTCCATTGAACAGGATGCTACCGACATGAATGCAATTTTTAAGAGGCTAGGGAGAGACATTTCCTGCGCACTCTAACATTGTTTTGGTCCTTGAGAAGGGCGGGGGTTAACCTCATTGAAGATGAACAACAGTTGTGGCTTATTTACATTTCCTTTGCACAATTTTGCAGTGATGACGTTGTTCTATTGTCTGTTTTTTGCTGTTCTTGCCTAATGTCTCGGCTCTGGACACTTTCCCATCGCCTACATCATTGAGATTTTTTTTGTTTTATCTTCCAATTTTGATGGCTCTGAAAAGATCTAATGTCTAATTTTGTAGAATATGGAATTTTATTTGGTGGTATCAAAGTGACCTAATGGCACGTGTAACAATAGTTTTCGTGGTGCTCCGCAAGATTAGTGGTGTATTGAATTGAAAATGTGAAATAAAAAAACTGACAAGTAAATTAAGAAAACAAAATTACCAAATTTTCCTCAGAGTGCTATTTTTTTAAAGAAAATTGAGTGTGGACTGAGACTCACTGACGAAAAAAATTCGAAAAATTTTGATAGTAGATATCAGCAATCTCCAAAACGTATTTCCGTTAATATCTCGTCATTACATTCTTACAAATTTTACAATTTTTTTAATGTGCGTTTTTTTTAAATAGAGGTATTGGCAATGAAATGCGAGAAATGTTTACAAACATTGAAAATACTTACCAATGTTGTTGATATTCTTTATTCTTGCATTGAACTCCATTTTCTCATAATAGCATCCAGAAAATTAATCACTTTGTTTTACTGACTCACTGCCAATTTCTTCGTGCAGAATCATCAAATTCTATCATTTTTTGCTCCATCTGCATTTCCGTTTGGGAGGCCATGTTAAAATCAGTTGTTATGGTTTGATCCGTAAAATATTTATTTCTGATCCTCGAATAAATTATGTGATTAGAAAGCAGAAATATGACAATTAAGGGAATATCAGTAGAACCATTAGTAAATATGTTCGTAAGCCTTAAATGAATTTTGCCACACAGTCATTGTGATGTAGATTTGCACTTACAACTCATTTTATGTATCAAATGACGTGTACAGCTGACACGCCCTGCATGCCACCCATTGCTTCTGATTTTGTAGTGAGCTACAACATCAATACACTGCGGTTGAAAATTTCTCCAATTTGTGTTCCATCCTTTTTCCCTCCGTACACCGACACTTAAATACACCCTTGCTTTCTTCCTCTGCATTATTGCTAGCATTATTTTCAGAGGTGGTTACAGACACTCTTAGGTGCGGGGGTGTAGTTTCCATTTGGACTCGCTCACGTCCCATATAGGTTTTTGAAACAATATTAAAAGTTTTTAAAGTGTTTATTTAAAAAAATAATGTATATATTCATAATGAGAATACTCATGTGCATGTGATGCGATCAGCACGTAATTATTTTGAATAAATTTAGTAAAATTATATTAAAATGTTGGTTTTGAGGGAGGAAACCATGTTTCCCTTCCCTTCTTGAAACCGCCACTTCCTATTGCAATATTGGCAAACAGGATTTTAAAATATTTTTCAAAAATCGAGAACAAAATACATTTGTTATTTGACGAACGAAGTGTGACATTTCCGTCTCAGCGAGAAAAGTACCACGTGCAAAGAACTTGTGCAAATAGCTTCGGGGTTGCGCCGAGGATCATGGGAACAGACGAGGCGGTGAACATCAACACTCAGGGGTCGCGCAATTTGAGGAAGTGCGCCGGTGGCGGCAACGCAATAGGGCTCCGAGGATCCCGTTCCGAGAGCCGAAGGCGACTGCCAAAACTTTCGTCGCGAGCATTCGACGACTCGCGACATTTCTCGTCCCAATTCTATATCGGAAGGTCGGGTAAAAGAAGCCTTGCTCAGCCGCCTATCCACAGCAAGGCGTAAAAGGAGTTGAATGCAGGGCACTATAATAGAAAAGTTACAAAGGTGGAAATTAAATCGAAATTAGGACTGCCCTATGAGTATATTGTAATTTCTGGGAAGATTAGGTTAAATTGATTTTGAAGTACACAGGCAACAAATTAAACTTTTTGTCATGAATGTTTTCTTAATTGTTGTCACTTCTTTACAAATAACACAGAAAAACGTTTCGAAGGATATTGACCTTCATCATAGAATTTCTTGCTGAAGTTAATTATTGTTAATAAGTGCAAATTAATATTCCTGTTAACAATAATTAAATTCAACAAGAGATCCTGATGATAAAGCCGATGTTCTTCGAACTGTTGATCTGTGTAATATGTAAAGAAGTGACAATAATTTTAATAAAAATTGTCATTCATCATTGAGCAAATTTCATTGTCTCCCATAAAGGACCTAATCTTCCCAGAAATTAAAATATAATGGAAATTTTGCAGATTTGAGATGATTGCGAGTTCTCTTTCGAAATCCTCCATTTAGTAGTCGTGTCTGGCGGTGTCCATGTGTCTATAACTTACAGTTAGACCTCTTCCGGGCCACCACAAACCGGAACAAAGGAAGTTGCTCACTGCGCATAGTGGCTCGTTGGTGGAACTGGCAATTTCTTTTCGAATTTTTACAGAACATTCTAAGAATTTGCTAAAAACACTTTTTTGCGAGTTTTAAGGAACCTGGAGTAGTGATTAAGGTCTCGTTTAATTCCTCTCAACATGGCGAATCAGTTGGCATTATGTTTAGTGGGAGTACTTCCGGTATTCTGGAAAAATTAACAAAAAACTATGTTTATAATTTTCAAGGCACATATTAGTGTTGAAACGGCGTGCATTACTACATTGTCTTACTGGCATAATATAAATCGTCATAAAATGTTTCATTATATTGACGATATCACAAAAAACGTCGCGCCCAAAGTCTTGACTCCTGTTTCTCTATATATGTCAACGCACTGAATCCAAAACTGAAGTCGGAATTGCGTCACCACTCTAGTTGTTTTTTTAATAGCAAAAAACTGATGAGTCGTGGCGCAATTCTGTCTTCCGATTCGGATTTAGCGCATCAAAATACATAAACATGTGTCAACTCTTTGGGTTTAACAACAACAACCGAAAACAAACCAAAATACAATGTCACAATGATGTTTTGCGATTTAAAAAAGTTGGAGGGTGATGTCGTAATTCTGGCTTCAGGTTTATATTCAGAGCGTCGAAATACACAGAGAAAAATAGTTCAAGTCTGACACTTTTTTTGTGTACCTGTGTAATTGAACCTAATTTTTTAATGAAAGACGAATGGTGCGTTAATCCAGAGAATACCTTCAAAGCAATGCAATTGCAACAGTAATAGAAACAATTGAATAGAACTAATAATATAGACATTCACAAATGTACCAATTTCGAAACATTTAACGATTTTAACATATTCGCCAAAGTTTCATAAGTATCATCTCACCGCTAAATGGCAAGTCATTTTGTGTGTTTTAAATACTAAAATACAAATCTGAAACCAAAATTTTCCTGTCAAATGTCTTGCGCAGATGATCTTCTCACTCATACGTCACATACAGTTTTTACTGTTTTTTGGCTAAATAAATAAAATTTCTTCAAGAGGACCCAATTTTATAACCAACGCGTTTTGACATTTTAGTGGTGGGCGATCGTGCTGCGGTCGCGGAGCCTTTGGTCCAATCGGCACTGGCACACGTCACCCGTGAACACCTGCAATTACAAATAAATAACTCGTTATTTTAAATATGACGGATAAAAAGCAAAGAATTCAAGAATTGTTTGATCTCGTGAAATAAAAGTGCTCATTGATAAAACTCCTTGTGAAATCTGTCTTTTAACAAAAGTTCATTACTTTTAACAATTTAATTCATACCGTTACATTTGCCAAAATATACAGGGACAAATGTATGTTTTATAGTTGACACAGGTAGCATTATCGTGGGCTAAATGGGTACATGTCGAAATCATTAATAATATGAATTGAAGTGAAATGATATGCAGAAGGCACAATCAACCCCTTTACTCGCAATACTGAATACAAAAACCAACTTATCCAGTATGTTCTCAGTAAAAGATAAATATTATGAAATATGTAAAAAATGTGAATCACGTCAAACACATCTCAACACTCAATCGTCTTTAACAATTATATTAATTTAATGCACTGTGCAAAACGAAGGTATCAACAAATTAGGAAAGGTGGGTAAATAAATAGCTACCTCTTTCAATCTTCCCAATCCAACTTCATAAACTGATCATTGCTTTCGTGGATGTTTAGCGATATTATTAATTGATGCTGATGACATTACAGAAAACACGGTGGATGGAAATCTACAAGCTTTGATTAAGTATGTATGCATAATTCAATTTAAAATATACGGGTTTTTAAATAAACAGGGGCGCCCAAAAAATCACCGGCCTGAGGCAGTTGACCCAAGGGGGCCGCTCATTTCAAACAAAATATTCACTCCTCTCCCAATTCATAAACAGAATTCATGTCTCCGTGCATCAGAAACACCTTATAGTGTTAAATTTGGATTATAAATAAATACGTTTTTTATTTCCTTGGAATTAAAAAAAATTGAGCTCAAATTAAGTCGGGAACTGAGGCGAGTTGCCCTAGCTCCCCTCTCTTTCGGTCGCCTCTGCAAATACAGTTCAAACTTTCACTAAGAATCAAAATGCATTATGCACACTTTTTCATCTTCAAATTATTCAGAATGCAATGCTTCCCTACATACACTTAAATATAGTTACTTACTCGTATGAAGTTAACTAAGCTTGCGCGTATCGTAATTTTGCTTCACACTCGTTTATTAATACCCATCATTGAATTGTTTCGTTTCATAATATACAATTCTATACGAAATAAATTAGGCTGCGAACTTTTCGACCTTCCTACGTTTATTATTCTTTTTACTTTAGAACGTTACGTTTGTTATACGAACTATTATGTAATTCAAATAATCGGAAATAGGGCAATACACCTGCTAAAATCTTTCTTGGTTCAAAGCGAATTAAGTCGTCGTCCAGGTGCAACGTTTAACGGGAATTCACAAACAAATCTGTGACACGCGGGTTCCAGCGAACTTTAATATCAAGTTACAATCACCATTCACCCTTTGTAACCTTCATTTTCTTACCTGTTTCGTCAGCAGGACTCTTAGACTATTTGCTAAGCGGTGATTTTCATGAACGACTTTAGATGTGTATTGGACCTCCATTTTCACATTTCAATTAAATTCAACGCAGCAGTTTTCTTCCGTTTGAATATTTTATAGGTCTCTTCTTCCACTTAAATATTGCGTTTGTCATCAATTTGATTTTTCTATCGATGAAAACAACCAGTCGTCTAGGCAACTCAAGGCCTTCTTGATAGCAACACTTAATACATGCAATGCTGGATACTTAATACAGGTCATTCATCACCGTGAAAAATGTGTAAAGTAATTTTTTAAACGCTGCGAAGTACACTGTGTGTAGTGTTTTTGCGACCGTTAGTATTCAGACTTTTCGTGACCTCATAGCCCTCCGCTTATGGCCCTGTAGCCGTATTGTCGCCGCGCTGTCCGGCGCTATCGTTCTCTCTGTCAATGTGTCTATTGTGTCTCGGTGTCAATTGCGTCGCAGGCCATGTAGAGTGACAAGAACGATTGTTTCGCATCAGAGAGTATATATCAGGTTTCGCATCAGGTTTGGTAAGACGGGAAGATCGAACACACGCTTAAATGATAATATTACAGTTAATTGTAAAGACAATAGATCCCTGAAAAGATCTTCTTTATAAAATAAGAAAGGTGTTCAGCGTTTCAGTACGGTTTCCTTAATCCAAATAAATAAACAAATTATAAAATAATTAAATACATTTAAAATAAATCAATTTCACTTTTGTAATGGGAACATTTTTTTACAATAATGATATCTAGAAAGAATAATAGTATTGAAATCGTAGTGTCATCACGCCACGTGCACCGTATGTAAGTTTGTTTTTCAATTTTCTTCACAACTTCATTGATTTAGAAGATTCTTAACACAAACTTCAGTAGGATAGTTAAGAAAGCGTGTCACTGCGTACTTCTAAATAGAAAGAAACTAGGAGAATCGATCTTTGTCCTTTGTTTTGAATGAGTGAGTGCGCAACGAAATCTGTTGCAGTGCCTCTGAACGGGAAGTCTTAGGTTCGAGTCCCCACGGTGGCAGGATTCTCGACGCTTCTTGATAGTTAAGTCGAATTCAGTCGCTGACGTGGAGAATTCTAGCGTTCGGCTGCTCTGATCGGTTCTTTTCCATGATTTCTCCAATCAACACCGAGCGAATGCCAGTGCCCTAACAAACGAGCCACAGGCCGCGATCATTTCTTCCTCTTCTTTGTCATATTCTCCCCTTCCTTACGCACACTTACATGCACTACACTAACACACGTGCTGTGGGAAACCGATCGAGAGCTGAGAGCTTGTCCCGGCTGGGGCGGATTCCCGCCGGTGGGAGATACCTGGTTGGGAAAACCGCTAGCCGACGGTAGGTCGTCGCCGGATCTCACCATCCGTCGGGGAAGATCACTGCGGCCTTCCGAGCACTACACTTAAGGGATTATTGACCCCTGTCTCGTACGCGCCCGGAATCACTAATTAACCCACCATGGGAATTTGACGCCGCGTGAGGCGTTCGTGGCGCCGCCTGGCTATGCAACGGTTCGCCCGCCGAAGGCGCGGAGGTCACGTGAGGTCATGATGCAAAACGTTTCTAAAATACTATTTCTAATATTCCACAGTACTTAAAAATTTGAATATTAAAAGAGGGTTTTGCATTGTTTTGTACCAGCCAGTGAAATTTCATGCGAATCTGAGTATCCATCATGGAGAGTACTGGATGTTAAAATGTAGATTCTCTAAACTCTTGAACGTTACATTGACCTCTCCCTTGGATGTAGAGTCACTCATTCAGAGAGCAGCGCATCTCCGAACCACCGATATCGCCGTTTTACATCCAGCTTTCCGAGGAATTCGAACTTTGAGGGGCCAAAAATCTACCAATAAAACATCAATCTACCAACACCCATAAACATACCGTATATATCGAAAATGCCATTACTTCATCAATTGTTATCACCTGTCCACTCGTTTCGGCCGCGAGGCTGCTTCCCCAGTGTGCTTGATGCTTGTGCCTGATCCTCCTTGCGTAGTACTGGCGCGTCGTGGAGGGCGGCGTGGAGCGACTGGAGCCGCCCCGCCCGCTTCGCGGCCACGAGCTTCAAGTGTCGTTCCGGAGCGCCAGGGAGGTTCTACGCGCGAACGAGCTCTCCATCTCGCCGCTGGGGCCCTGCATCAACTCCAAGAACCCCAAGTACCCGGCATGGAGCAAAGAGGAGCGAAAGCTTGCCGAGAAGGAGCTGGAAGTTCTCAGGAAGTCTTACAACTGGATTTTCCCCGATACTGACTACAGCGGCAGGGGTAGTAGAGGAACCGGATTTATCTCCTTCGTCAAAGAAAGATTGTCTGCTCCCAGACGATCCTCTGTGAGAACTTTACGTGGTTCCGCGAGCCTTGAAATAGAAGAGCTTCGATCAAGCCTGCGGGAAAGCGAAAGGAAAATGCGATCCGAAGAGGAATTACGAGAGCTGGAAGATGTCCCCGGGGAAACTGAATTGAGAACGACACTCACTTCCGAAGACTTCGAATCGGATGAGGAGGAACCAAGACTCAAAAAGAAGTCAACAAAATTGTTGCCGGAAGAAGAAGGGGAAATAGACGAAGACGTCATATCGATGATAGAAAGAGATAAAAGGGTAAGCCAAAGGTCGTTGAAGGAGCCTGTTAAACCTCCCCCACGAAAATCCTCCGAGAAACCTTTACCCACCCGGAAACCTTCTGAACCGACAGACAAACGTAGTCTGTCCAAGGCAGAAAAAAAGAGACCGTCCAAAGAAGGGAGGCCGTCACAAGAAACTGAGCGAATCACTGAATTGAGAAAGTCCGTCCCTACCAAGGTTTCCAGAACAGAAGACCTCAGGCCTGAAAGGAAGGCAACCAAAGTGTCAGAGGACGTAGATTACGAGCCACCACCAATCGTGCCGCTAGCTGTCGGAGAAAGAAAACGTAGTTCGGCGGTGGCAGAACCAAAGAAACTATCCAAAGAGAGCAGGACATCACAAAAACCTGAGAATGTTGCCGAATTGAGAAAATTACTCCCTGCCAAAGTTTCCAAAGCAGAGGAACCGAGTGAATTCCACGCAGATTCACAGCCAGAAGAAGTCAGAAAGCCTAGCTCGGAGATGGCAGAGCCAAAGAGGCCATCCAAAGAAGCCAGACCATCACAAGAACCAGTGGACGTCGCGGGATTGAGAAAATCAATCCCGGCCAAAGTTTCTAAAGTAGAGGAACCAAAACCCAAGAGGGAGTCAGTGGCAGAACCCGAAAGTGAAAAGAGAATAAGTGAAAGGTCTATCAGAAAGAGTTCGGAAATCACCCCATTAAGCTCAAAAGGCATTGAACCAACTGAAGATTCAGTACCTCGTGAAAGCATAAAAAGTATACCAAGAACTAGCAGACCCAGCGTAAAGAAAGAATCAGAACCTGAAAAGGAAGTGATAGACGAAGAGAAAACCGACCGACAAAGTTCGTTAAGGTCTTACAAGAGAAGCATACCTTCAGACGATAAACCTGATGCGGAGGAACCAGAAAAAAGGATCTGGATTAAGAAAAAGTCGGAAGAACCTGAAAGTTTGTTAAGTGACACCGAAGATGAGAGAAGTACGGATTTACTTGGTAGGGACGCACAAGAATCCCGAAGAAGTTCGTTGAAGAAATCAATACGCTTCGATGAAAAAACAAAAACAAGGTGGATTGAGGGGAAGATGCCAATAGATGTTCAACCTAGAAAATCTGTAGACTCAGAAACACCGCCCGAAACTGAAAAAAGAAGCTCTGTTAGTTTGCGACGGACCTTGGATAAAGATTATACTGTCCTGGAAGAAGAGGGAGAGATCGAGGAACCGGTGAAAGGCAGAGAATCGGTGAAAAGCAGGGTGTCGATGAAAGAAAGGGAATCGGTGAAAGAAATCGAACCGGAGAAAGGCAGAGAATCGGTGAAAAGCAGGGTATCGGTGAAAGAAAGAGTATCTGTGAAAGGAAGGGAATCGGTGAACGGCAGAGAATCGGTGAAAGAAAGAGAATCGGTGAAAGAAAGATTATCAATGAAAGGTAGGGAATCTATGACCAGCAGAGGATCGGTGGCCGGCAGAGAATCGGTGAAAGAAAGAGAATCAATGAAAGAAAGAGAATCGTTGAAACAAAGAGAATCGGTGAAAGGTAGGGAATCAATGACCGGCAAAGAATCGGTGACCGACAGAGAATCGATGACCAGCAGAGAATCTGTTAAAGAAAGGGAATCAGTGAAAAGCAGGGAATCGATGAAAGGAAGGGAATCGATGAATCACGAGGAATCGATTAAAGATGAAGAATCGGTAAAAGATGAAATGGTGGAAGATGAGGAATCAGTGGGCGAAAAGGAATCAGTAGATGAATTAGAAGAGGGTGACGAAGTAAAGCAGGATGAAGTAATGGAAGACGAAGAAAGGACGGAAGACGAGGAAGTGGAAGATGAGGAGAAAGTTCAACAGGATGAAATGATGCAAGATGAAAACGTAGAGGACGAGGAAGTGGGAGAGGAGGAACAAGTAGAACCGGAGGAAATAATGGAATACAAAGAAAATGTGGAGGACGAGGACGTAGAAGAGGAGGAAAAAGTAGACCTGCAAGGAGAGGAAGAGGAGGAGGAAGAAGAAGAAAGACCGGAAGAGGTAAAGAAGGTTAAGAAAGAGGAAGAATTGGAAGACGAGGAAGAAATGGAAGAAAAGCCACCTGCTCAGAAACCAAAGAAAAAAAGCTCGGTAAAGAAGCCAGAACCACAAGAAAGTGAAGAAGAAGAAGAGGAGGAGGAAGATGAGGAAGAGGAGGAGGACGCTGGAGAAGATAATAAAAGAAAGTGGTACAGAAAGGCATTTGCGCAATGGGTAACGGAAATGAAAGAATGGGATGAAGAAGGGAAGGCACCTAACCGAGATTCAATGTTCCGTAAAGGTTTCAAGATGTGAGTATTCAATGGTGGTGTATTTTACCATGTAAATATGTCATCTCCTCGTAGAAGTAATCAATTTTTTCAGGGATGATTTCTCCCACATGCAACATAATTATATCACAATTCATTTTGTAGATATGCCACTTTGTCTTTGTTCTTTGTAAAATTTATTTTATAATAAATTATGAAAAGAATGGCGTGAGGTTGTTTTATAATGTTTTTTTTTTTTGTGAGTGTTGTGCCTGTTGAAACGTGTCAAATCAAATGAAGCCCAAATCCCGAAATTTGGCGGGGGGGAAATTGGGATAAACTTAATTTCGTAGTTTCTTTCTGAAATCACGTATGTAAGTACAACTCTTGACGAGAAATTAAATGGTGCAAAGCAGACGTCAATCCGACTATTAGTTTCGATATTAAACGCGTAAAATCAAATGATGCCCAAATCCCGATATTTGGGGGGGAAATTGAAAAAAACTTAATTTTGTAGTTTCTTTCTGAAATCACGTATGTAAGTACAACTCTTGACGAGAAATTCAATAGTGCATACCCGACGTCAATCCGACGATTAGTCTCGAAATAAAAGGCGTGAGTTCAAATGAACCCCAAATCCCGAAATTCGGGGGAAAATAGAAAAAACTTAATTTCGTAGTTTCTTTCTGAAATCACGTATGTAAGTACAACTCTTGACGAGAAATTAAATGGTGCAAAGCAGATGTCAATCCGACTATTAGTTTCGATATTAAACGCGTAAAATCAAATGATGCCCAAATCCCGATATTTGGGGGGGAAATTGAAAAAAACTTAATTTTGTAGTTTCTTTCTGAAATCACGTATGTAAGTACAACTCTTGACGAGAAATTCAATAGTGCATACCCGACGTCAATCCGACGATTAGTCTCGAAATAAAAGGCGTGAGTTCAAATGAACCCCAAATCCCGAAATTCGGGGGAAAATAGAAAAAACTTAATTTCGTAGTTTCTTTCTGAAATCACGTATGTAAGTACAACTCTCGACGAGAAATTCTATGGTGTAAAGCAGACGTCAAAACGACTATTAGTTTCGAAATTTAACGCGTGAAATCAAATGAAGCCCAAATCCCGAAAAATTGGGGGAAAAAATTGGAAAAAACTAAATTTCGTAGTTTCTTTCCGAAATCACGTATGTAAGTACAACTCTCCACCATAAATTCTATGGTGCAAAGCAGACGTCAATCCGACTATTAGTTTATGAATTTAATCGCGTGAAATCAAATGAAGCCCAAATCCCGAAATTTGGGGGAAAAATTGGAAAAAACCTAATTTCGTAGTTTCTTTCTGAAATCTCGTATGTAAGTACAACTCTGGACGAGAAATTCAATGGTGCAAAGCAGACATCAATCTCACTTTGGCAATTTGGTTGTGCCTGTTGTGAACCAAAGTGTGAGAGGTGAGGGGAACACTAAGCAAAGAGGCAGTCATTTTCATTACTTTGCATTGAAAGAATTTGTTCACAGTCAAATTTTTAGGTCACACATTTAGGTTTAATGATTGACAAGAATTCATTTGTCAGATCTGTCTTCAGAAGATGGAGGAGGAAAGAATAATTACCAACCTCATACTATCAAGTATGAAAATCTTGTTAAGGTAATAGTCACATGAATCCTTTCCAAGGAAAATTGCACACGACTCATCAGATTGTGTAAAGTATTAACTTCATAGAAGTGATGCAGAGTGAATTGAACATCAAAGCAGCATGTTCAGGAAACATATCTTGAATTTAGGGAAAAGGTTATAATATACAAACATTACTTAAAGTTGACATCTGGATGACACCAAGTTATATTACTAATGTGCACTCTTACACCAATGAAATGTAGTTTTGTGATACATTGTTATTTTGCCAGAAATTTGGTTGATAAATCTTCATTGAGATGAAAAACACTACAAGTCCACAGTTTTTGTATACAGTCCCTGGCCATATTATTAGACGCATCCTAAATTTTCAATAAAAACCACGTTTTTGTGATGAAAAATGTATTTTTTTTTATTTCTGCCGAAATACATAAATAATAATTGAATACTTACAATACAAACAAGATATCATATGCAAAATTATGACTGTCAGTATAATATATAAACTAATTTTCATAAAAAATCTCCATGCAAATGTATATCTTTAATACTTTGTCAGGCCACCTTTGGCGGCTATTAGAGCTTTAATTCTTTTTTGCATGCTATTAATGCATGCCTGGACTGTTACTTGCAACTTTGGATGATGGTACCAGATTATTATTTTCTCAAGGAGGCGAATTTGTTGTTATTTCTTCCTTTGCGATTTCCCTCTTCATGAGCTCCCAAACATTTTCTATTGGGTTCATATCTGGTGAATTTCCTGGCCATGGTAACACAGGAACATTTTTCCCCAACAAAAATGATTGAACTGTTCGAGCAGTATGGAATGGAGCCCCATCTTACATAAAAATAAATGATTCTTCATTTGTGAACTATTCCTGTAGTTGAGGCAGCAGTCGTTTCTCCAATACTTGCTTGTACTGGTCTTGTTTCATTGTGCCCTTTAACAAGTACAGACGCCCCGTGTCTTTGCCACTGATCTCTGACCAAATCATTGCCTTGACTGGATGTTTCACAGTCTGGATGACACAATCTGAATGATACTTTTCACCAGGGCGCCTTCTCACAAATTGATGTTTCTTTGCTAGAATTTCAAAAGTGCATTCATAGCTAAAACAAACCTGAAATACAAGTAAATGACATTAGAATTAATTTTGGTAGCCATTTATAATTATAAAAAAAGCAGTAGACTAAATTTTTACCGATTTCCAGATGTCCAAATCTTTATTCTTAAGGTTCTTAGCCCATGCAAGACGTTTTTCTTTCATACCAGCAGTTAATCTGGGTTTGTGGGCTGGTCTACAAGCTTTAAAATTAATTTAGTAGTGTAAGCCGTACTGTCCTTTCAGATACACAGATTTCACAAAACAATACAAAATATTATCTTCCGTCCACATGTGTTCTTCCTTCGTGGGGATAATTCTTCACCAAGGACAATTTTTTTCTTAACTCGCCGAATAGATGTCTCGGATACGTTCAACCTTCAAGATATCTCACGATTTGAATAATTTTCTGTGTTGACAAGAGCTTTCACTGCTTCGATCTTCTGAGGAGACAAATCACTTGCCTTTCCCATTATCTTTATTCAAAACTATCAGTTTTTCATATACAACAATTCACAATTTTTAAATAAACACAGCTATAACTATTTCACAAACTAATAAATGGAAAATAAACTCTCTTCATGCAACAACACACTACTCATGTCACCTCTTGTTCTACTCAACTCTTGTAATTTGTGTGTCTAAGCAACAATAAGGTGTCACAACAATGGTACATAATGACAAATAATGTGTTAATTATTAGAAAAAGAAGCTTTGTTTTTATCGATTGATTCGCAATAATGCCAGATGTAATGTACTGCAGTGAGATATTTCAAAAGTTACAAATTTGGTGTGCGTCCAATAATATGGCCAGGGACTGTGTATTATAACACATTATTAACTAAGTTTTTATCACAATTATTCCTCAGAACATATTTGTATGGCTTGTTTCAACATTACTAAAATATGAATTTTTTTTTAATCTAAAAAGTTTTTTTTAAATATCTAATCAAACCTTATTACATGAATTATCTCAAAATGAACTTTCTTGAGTAGAACTGTTTTCCAACCCATCCATTTGCATTTAAAAACACTCAATCTTCAAACTAAAACACATTTTATCTTCGCTTCACTAACTATAACACGTTTGCCCACACTGCGAAATAATGACTGCATACGACCAAGACCAACAGACCAACTACAGATGGTCTTGTAAAATACATAATGACCAAACATTTGTTCTATTAATTTTAAGATGTTATTAAAATTTAGAGATGTTATTGTAAAACTGGATAATAATGGTGATAGACAATACACCTGGAATCCACTACCTTTTATTTAAAACACAAATTACAAAATTTGATTTAGTATAAAGGTCAAAAATCTTTCTAAGTGAAAACCTTAAGTATTTTAAAAATGTAGATTACAAGGAACCCCATGTGAATTTGGTTGAATATTGTTAAAATAATCTGATTTCTCTACCCTGTATTTCTTAACATTTTCATTGAGACAGCGAGAATTCTTGATTGTCTATTCTAAAGGGTGAAGACCATGCCACACTTGTCATATCATCGTCAAATCTCTTTTCTTTTATCTTCCTCACAATATTTGTGTAATCCTCTTTTCCAGAACTATTCTCCAAATTTATTATTTCTTTTACTTCTGAAACCTCTTAGACTTCTTTCATCCATTATTCTTTTATAATTATTTTGTAAGAGTTTCATATAAACATGACACTTTTATGGTGTGTCCTACACAAATATGTTTGAAAGAAAGATTAAATGATATAAGACTCCAGAAAACAATTATAACTGAGATAGTGAAAATAAAAATTTTAACAGTAAGGAATATGGGCATATAAATAAATTCTCAAATGAAGGGTATGGAGGAATACATTGATAATTTTCAAATATGGATTTTTATTTTTTATATGGAAATTCAATGGGAATCTCTTGCTTGTTCAAAAAGCCCAGTGTTATGACCCCAAATACTCGTTCAATACTTTTTAAAAAGAAATCTTATGGGGGAATGCATTACACATAACGTTCCTGAACTTGAAATAGCTTGCTAACATGTCTAGAAAAAAATAATCTACTTCAAATATAATATTTAGTACAACCTTGATGAATGATTTCCTTTCTCCAAACCATTGTGAAAGGTAGCATTCTCCATTAAAATGTGGAAAGACTCCAAATGTCCAATACCAGGAATTATCTAGGCTTGCATAAATGTATATAAATTAGGAAAAATAATTTCAATATTTGTGTTACTTTATTATTCTGAGCCTAATGAAAATAAATTATGAACTCACCTTTTAAAATTCTAAATAAACCTGGCCTAAAAAAAAAAAATAAACCTGGCCTTTCATCACAGCAGTGCTAATATTACAACTGACCTCCAATAAATAAAAGTTGTTTCACTGCGGTCCATAATTAAGAGGACATTGACCAAAAATATATTTTTAACATAAAAAAACAAGTTTAAATTATTTTATTATATCACAGCAGTGCCATAGTTAAGGGGATTGGCAGACGAGGGGGGAATATACACAGGGGAAACATTATTTAAGGGTGGTATAACTTAGAAAATTTTATAGTTGCAATTATAGAATTTTAATGATTTATTTAAAAATTATAAGTTTGATAAAATTATAGATAAGTTTGCTGATCTTAAATCCCTAAAACTGTTCTATAAAAAAATTGCATTTTTTTATTAGTTAAAAATTATATTTACATTATTGTGAATTACATACAGTTTTTTAATATATTGTAAATAAATGTCTAAAGTACATATGCTTGTATTTTTTTAAATACCGTATACACAATTCAGTAATAGGTATTTTTATATTTACTTTATGTGGTGGGGATAGTATTAGTTTTGCCTCTGACGACACTAACTGAAGCTACACCAGTAGCAGTAAAGGAGTTTACTATAAGATGTTTTTATAATATCATATTATTCAATTAGTGTATGTTGCAACCACCTTTGACAAAGCCATTTCCTTCCAGCAGAAACTATTACAAATTTGTTTACTTCATCAAGTGGATTTGGAAGACCCATTACCTCAACATCTTCAAACAGACTTTTGGAAGACTCTCCTTTAAAAACAAATCCATGAGAACATTCACCTCATTTCAATCCAAGTTTATACGGTTTTATTAAGTTCTTTTCTCCCCAAAGAACACTTCTGATCACATTCACCTAAAATTTGGCACCTAAAATTTTTTTTGAGGTAGCCATTTTAAAATTTTCTTAAGTCATCGACTTTCTGTCATCCTTTGGAAATGACCATACCATCTCAATCTTTTAGCATCAATTACATCCATTATATCAATCCCAATACCCATTTGATTTTTTGTGTCAACATTGCGTACTTTATCCAGTAATGTACGGCCACAACAGTGTCTCCAAAAATGAATATCCATTAATTTTAATTTTTGTTCTTCACTCTGACTTAAAACCCAAACATCTGAACCATATGTAGATATGCTTTCAACCAGCAATTTGTACTTTCTTATCTTTGTCTTGCTTGTTATTTTTTGGCTTTACAAAACATTACTCAACTGTCCCTTGAAAGATCCTATGTTGTACTTCTTCCGCACATCCACCTTCCACCTTTATGGTTTGATGTCTAAGAACTTCCCATAATTTTTCTAATAGAATATTGTCATAGGCTTTTGTGAGATCTATGAAGACCATATGTGTCTCTAGATTATGTACTAGACTTTTATCTATTATTTGACGAAGGCAAAATATTCCTGCCCCAAAACCATTTTGTTCTTCAACATCTTTGATTGCGTTTTCCAATCTGGTCTTCAGACTTTTTCCATGTATTCTAGAAACAGATATATCAAAGTTAATGTCCTCCCCAAACAAAGTACATTGAATTACCATTAATATGTAGGCCTATCTTAAGTTTCATCATAAAAACCGCAGTCTTTGCTGTGTTTGAGTTCTTGTTCTCAATACAATTTCTTAAGAAGCTTTTTCAATATAGTAACTTCACCCTTCCTCACACGTGCACACTTGCCTTCCCTTCCTTAAAGTTCATATACTTGTAGTCAAAAATTCTTGGTTTTTGGAATATGTTAATGTTTTTAACAGACTTCATACCACCTGTAATCGTATTAACTTAAAAAAGAAAATTCGGGCGATCGAGAGAATAGCTATTCCCTATGTCAATGCAATATTAATAGTTACATACGTTTCTGAGCAATAGTTTATTTTCCATTAGCTTGTTTATTTCATGAAGTGGTTTTTCGCTAGTATTCTTCTTCCCATATAGTGATAAAGGTAAGTTTGAGATTATGAGCAATAAAAAAACATGTAAGTTTCAAATATTTTTTTAAACGTCGATTCAACTGTTTTTACTCTTTTCCCCTGATAATATCAACCGAGAACACGCTTTTTTCACTCGTATGTTCCATGTTCTGTGTTCCAGATTTAGAGTTATTGTTTTAAAACAAATACATATGCTAGTATTATTACTTATTATTCAAGATACTACTTTATATATTATTTAAATTCACAAAATTCCGAACTACTAAATGACTTACATTCAAAATTTTTCACCACGTCTAATAGCTGGTTCCGTGGTGTAGTGGTTATCACGTCTGCTTTACACGCAGAAGGTCCCCGGTTCGATCCCGGGCGGAACCAGTATGATTTTTGCTTATTTCTTTTCATGTCATTATATTTCCTGCATTTTAGTGAGAATGTCACTTTTTTCAAAATGTTCTTCCATCAAAAAGTGTAGTTAATTTTGCTTTTTCTATTTAAAATTTCAATAGAAAATATTCATTAGTACCTTCCTTCTAGTAAAGCTATTTACTAATTATTGAAACAATCTAAACAAGGTGAATAATATAAATTATATTCTCAATTTCAAAAAAATAGAATTCGTATGAAACTTCGTTACAATTTATAAAGTCTGTAACTAGAGACACAATAAGAACATGCTTTATCTGCTTATTCGTTAATTTATAATGCTTTTATACTACTTTATCAAAAAAGTATCCTAATAGAGAGCATTACACTTTAAAAAAGTAAATTGAAAGCTTTCCTTCTTAACAGCATGTTCTACAGTGTGAAGGAGTATTCAAATCACAATACTTACCTTAAAAATATATAAATAATAAAAATTCTTATCCTATTTGACTTTCCATTTCATGTTGACTGTTTCGAGCTGAAGCAAAGGAAAAAGAACTGGCACATCCCTTCCTGCCTGCGTTAAATTGCAGTTAGACCAATGTAGATGGAGAAATCGTGACCAAAATTTCTATTTCCTTCACCCTACATTTGCTAGATGTATTAGGACTTGGTGCAAAAATAGAAAAAAATCTGGCCAAAACATGCCTCCTACTCTTCATCATATTATATCAAGATTATTATTATATCAAGATTTAAACATAGAATGTACTAATTATATGCAGATGTTACGATAATTAATATCATTAACTATTATTAATATTGTTATTGTTGTTATTATTATTAGTATTATTATTTATTAATAATTATTTATTATAAGTAGTAGCTGTACACTGACAATAGTGACAAAAGTTTACTTTTATTTAAAACATGAAACAGTACAATTCTTGAAATGTTAAATTATTTTGGTACTAAAACTAATTATCTACTGTGTAATATCTTAATCAATCTATAACAAGTATTCCTAGGCCAATTACCCCATCTCAATCAGGATTTTTGTTGAGTTTCCCTTGCTCCTTGAGCAAGTGCCGAGATGGCCTCTTGTTTTGCTTCTGGACAGTAATATAACTTCACTCTTTCCACTCAAGACATTATATTGACAATTTTAATTGTATATGTGACTCAATAAAATATTATAAGTTGTGAAATTTATGACTATCTCAACTGGCACCTGAAAAGGAATTTTGTTGCTACCGCAACTTATTAATAAAATTATGTGATCAAAAGTATATCTGTGAAAAGTTGAAATTGATGAGTGTATTGCTCACAAAATAGAAAAATTATTAAAAAGGATAAAAGAAATACTCATGATAATCCACAGAGTATCCTAATAAATGAGGAGCCTATAAGCAAAAGCATGCTTCCATGCTGCAATATAAACTTCAGAAGAAGTGTTTCTTAATTGTCTTTTATCCCTATTGGCCAATGGTTCAGTACCATTACTATCTGGAATTCCCAGACGATCACCCAACTGGGAATCAGAACTACTTAACTTCCATGACTATAGGGAGCTTGGTTAAAAAGTGTGGCCACTGGTGCCAGCACCAAATTAACATTTCACACCAGATTAAATTTTAACATTCTCTTTGCATAGAAATGAGAATGAAAATATCTATCTACAAAATGGAAAATGTAAAGATGTAATCCATCTTTTGACAAAATGTGTTGTGCAGTTGAATTAATGTACAAAGAAATATATAAAGTTAATGAATTTTTTATGACTATAAAGTTTGTTTTATAAATTACATAAACAGGAACAATAGGTTATTGTCTTTCTGCTAGGTCTTTAAAGCATTTCAGTAACTTTGTCTTCAGTAACTGTGTCACAAACTAGTGGTAAATAATGTTTAAGAAAGATATAATTTATTTTATTAATTCCATTACAAAAAATGTATACATGATAAAGCATTTTCCTTTAAAGACATACAATAAAAAAAATTTGCTCATTTTTATTCAAAATTGTAAAAAATATATAATTTTCTGATGTTTCCGAGTAAGTTATTAAATTATGCCAGCCTCATTTATTTTCTGAGTATCTGTTTGAGGAAAGGTTTTCATGGTCATTGCTTTTGGCAAAACAAAATCATCATCAAACCTTCATATTTATTTGCATTACATCATTTAACAACTGTCTGAAAATCCTGTCCACACCTTTTAACAATGTGGGTCTTTCAGTTTGAGTTAGAAAAACTGTGTTCATCATTCAAATGTATTGGGAACTTTGTTTACTCTCTCAGTAACATCAAAATCTTCTTGGACACACAACAAGTAGGAATGCTCAGATAATAAGAATGTATAATCCCCTTTTAAAATATTAGTGTGTGGTACAACAAACATTCAGAATTGTATATTATTTGTATGTGTTTGTAGCTTAAAATACATGGACTTAGCTTTTAAGTTTCATATATGTTTCACTCTAGAAACTTGTTCATAAACAATGGAATTCTCAATTTAGTTACACCACTTTAGTTCTAAGATATTTCAATAGTTCACTTAACTCTCTCTCCTCTCATGTGATGTGCATTTCTCTTGCACATCTTTGCCTCCAGAGATTTACATCCAAAAGTCAAACCAGTTTTTAAATAGGTGTTTTCACACTTTTGCTTTTCAACCCCTTAAATAATAACCAAGAATACACTAGCGATTAAATTATTTATTAAAATCATTGTAATTCTGAGTCAGTTTAATGTGATTGTTTATAAAGAGGCAATCTAACATGGATGAATGACTGGATGGATGAATTCTTTTAAAATGAATTTGATAATAATTTTATATATAATGTAAGATAAATTTCAAATTTTATTTGAAAAACCTGAATTGAATAAGAAAAGCATCTTAACAGAAAATCAAAATATTACTACATTTGAATTGTGGTTGAGGTATCAATCAAATAAAAGATAGTTTGTGGATTAGTATGTATAGAAAGACAACTTATATTTTTCTTGTAGTTTTGTAGAAGGTGCAGAGTGCTAAGCAGTACCCACGTGATATAGAGATGACTTAAGAGCATAAGCAGACTTTGCATACTCCTCCCCCCCCACACACACACACACACACACACACTAAGTTTTTAAATAAAATATTATATTAAGTAAATATATGATCTTTTTCTTTTTTTTTATTTGGCTAAATCCAACCGGCTAGAATATACTATAGACTATGTAGTATATTCTTGTTCATTGGGTAAATCACAATTTTAAATAATCATCTTAAGAAACCTGTTGATGATAATATAAAGAAATTGTTGAAACGTTGTGCAAAAATGATAAACAGTAAATAATGTGAACAATATTTGTACAAATTTATATAGACGATTATTTAAAATTGCCATTAAGCCAACAAAAAAGGGATCATACATTTACTTATTATCAAAACATAATATTGGCTAATAAGTAAATGTTAAAATTTTTTATTGTTCATTTTAAAAAAATATTTTAAACTCACATTTGTAACTGTAAGTTCTAGTTTAATTTCTTATTTATCTTCTTTATATATTGTCATGACAACTGTAAAGTATTGAAAGACAATAGGCAATATTGATTTCTCCTTGTTGTCATTTGGTAGTTGCTTCGCACAGTAACTTAGCGAATGTGTTACGAGTTTTTAATACCCTAAATCCCAGCTGTATGTTAAATTGAATATGATGCTAAAACTCTAATCTTATTGATACATTTGATTCAATTAATTGAGACTCCTGAAAAGAGATTTTTCACATTCGATACATTGCAGTTGGCACGACTACATGCTCAATATTTCAATATTAGGGCTCCGTACTTGAATCATGCTTAGGACCTCTCAATATCTGTCTCTGTCTAATTGATGTATTATACACATAATATTATGTGTGGGTGTATGTAAAACATAAAATAAATATTATAAGTTTATAATTATTGGTTTGGTTGGATATTATATTAAAGAGAAAGTTATTTTAATAAATAAATGTAACAAATATCTTTGGTATCAAGTCTCAATACTATTTTCTCCCAGTCACTCAAGGTGACTTTTTGTGGTCTTCTTCAAAAGGGAAGTGACTTCTGGAGCCATCTCTATTAATAAAAATACAGTTTTTAGACCCATAGCTGCTTTTTGGAAGATAACAGAATGGTTATGAAAGGTGATTTAACAAGAACGAACATCATTGTGAAACAAATACCTTAACTCTAAATATGCTCTTCATTAAGACATTCCTGCTCTACCAATCACAATTATGCAATAATGGGCATACAAATACATCTTTTGACATTTTGATAGTATTTGAGCATGTATATCACAAAACTCATAGTATGTCATACTTGTGGCACTTTTCCCCCAGTTGCTCTCCAAGCAATTGGCACCCCTCTAAATGGTTCAACACAAAATAAATTGTTTTATTAAGAGTACCATTAAAGTTATAATTTTGTTCTCCTTGTAGTAAGTTTTACTTTTTACTAGTAGAATATGTCTTATGTAAATAAAGGTGTTTAATGGAACACTGAGTCGAAATTTGTAGCTGACCTCCCTCCTCAGATTGTTTTATATTTGTAGGATTGAGTTAAAGTAAAATATTTTTCAGGTTACTTCTTTAGAAATTACAACTTATCTCTCCTTTCGTGCAAATCCTTTGAATGGATTTTCAGGATACTTTAAAAATAGATCCCTTTTCTTGTAATAATTTCTGAGGCCACTTTTCTTAGAAATTAGAGTTTCGAGTAGCAGCATAGAATTTCCTCTTGTGTTCTCAGCCAGAAAATCAGCATGGCTGGAAGGCTTTTATCTCCATTAAAAATGTTCCGAATATCAATTTCTAATATTTACTATTAATTTTAGACCAATCCATGAATTTTATCAGAGATAGAAGATGTTTTTGTGGGGGGTGAGGAGGGGACGTGATATTATGTATTTATGAATTTGTCAGTCGGATATGGCATTATATTTTCTCTTTCTTTGGTCAAAGCAAGTCATCTTCAAGAAATAGGAGAAGAAAGAAAAAAATTAACTTACTAAATGTGTCATTTCTAGATAAAACAGTTATCAAACACTTTTCACGCCTATTTGCCTTAATAAGAGACACATATTTGTAGTATATGTACACTTAGCAATCGTTCTTCATTGAATATTATAGCAAAGCCATCAAACCTTTCCTCCTATTCATGTGTATGTATTTATTCAGTTTCTCCTAATACTCTAATTGAGCAAAATTTGATTTGAGGATCGCATATCAATACAGACTTGAAATATAAGAAAAGTGCATCAAGTATGCATCAAAGGGCATCAAATTTCCATAATTAATTGAAAAATGGAGACTTCAGATTTATTGACATATCTCCTGTATTGGATTTTGTGTCTATGATTTGAAAATAACTGTCCTTCCATATCTCAAATGCATGTTTAGAGGATGTAAAGACTAATTCAATTTTGTATGACTGACAGGAATAATCTCTGGAACAGCTGAACTTGTTTCAATGTACTGAAAAGCAGAATGTTTTGCCAGGCATAACTTTGGTTACTTTTCTTTTTCAAATAATTATTTTCTCTTAAATGAAGAGTAGGTTAGTTTTTACATACAATTCTATAGTTTTATTTAATCTTAAGGAAATTTTGTTTGTGACATTCAAAACAAGAGAAAAGTTAGTCTTGTAAGAGATTTCATAAAAAATATTGTTTACCTCCTTTCCAACTCCACATAGCAAAATTTAGGTATGCACTGGTGTGCACTATTTGTTTCTTTTCAAATATCTAGAAAATAGTAAGCAAATTCACCAAAATTAATAAAATATTTCTGTAAGACCATAATATTTACTACTAATTTCCCCCCTCCCCCTATTTTCATTGTCTGCCCCCCTTCCAATATTATGTGTTATTAGGTTATGCTCTCTGAATTCATACATTAAAATATCTTTAATAATTTTCGATGGAAGATTTTGTTTTATTGCATTTTTGAAGTCCAAAAAATGTGTAAACAATAAATGACTTTATGTTCAAATACCATCTATAAAATACATGGTTTTCACGATTTAAAATGTACTCTCTTTTCACTATCGATATATGATGTCGTTTAATTTGAGAGTTGCATTTATGAGCTCAAAATGTCTTGAAAATTGGTTACAAAAATAAAATGCATCACTTATATAATTATTAAAAAAAGGTTTTTAAAAAATGTTCATGTCGTCGAGGTGCCTGCCCGTCGGAGGCCCTAGACAATTGCCAAATTCTGCCTGTTGGTGAATGACACTGCATGACACGGTGTAAGATATATCAGTGCCGTATAATTTCTTTCACTATGCTGTATGTATTGACATAAACCCTAGTGTAAACAATGGTCGATTAATTTCTTGTGCTGACACATGCAGTGTACTTCAAAGAATCACCACAAGATCGCAGGCGCTGGAAGCTAGTCAACGTACTTCCTCTCGAGTTTCTCGGGCCGCTCACTAGATGTCATGAGGGTGGGGAAATAACCTTCACCTTGAAAGAGGCAGTTGACATACAAGGCTATCCAACTTTCATCCATTTATTGTGGTCTATAACATGAAATAGGCAAACGTCAATGTCCCTTGTATCCATGAAATCCACGAGAAATTGCGCCTCGCGCACCCCCCTGTCGGGGTCAACACCCCCTTTACGTAAAAATAGATTAAATTTCTATATAAGGACTTTTTTCTAGTAAATTCCGAAATTCAAAATTATTCAAATTGTTTCATCGCGTTATGCATGGTAGAGCCTGATATTACGCATTGTTCCTTCCTCCCTCCCTTGGAGCAGCTGCGCAAACTGTCGAGATCAACAATATGGGGTCACGTGTGGATCGCCCGAGAAATGAATATATGACCCGCAGCCGTATTAAAGGTTTTGTGGCTCTTGAGGCCTTGAAACTTGGATACCCTGTCATAGAACATAGTTTTTGTGCATCCCAACGGTATAATCATGAGAGAAATACTTTCTTAAAATGTCACACTAAAATAAAACATGGGTCACATTCAGCAAGATTTTAACGATGTTCAATAGAAAAATATTAAATTTGTACGGTAGAATTCAGTAGGAACGTAGAAAGTAAAAGTATCAAAACAGAGACGCAAAATTGTAATATGTTTAAAAATGCAGTAGAGGCTTTAAAGCATGTACTGTTCAAGCCATTAAAAATTAATAAATATCAAAATCTTCATCCTACAATAGACGCTGATGTGCTCCTGTACCATTTAAACTTCGTTTCAAACTACTTACTTATATGTGTTATAGACTACATTTAAACCCGCAACAGGACAGGTGGATTAAACTGCTGACACAATCTTAACGCAATTGTTATTTTTAGTGATTTCATTAATCGCAGTGAATACGCTGAAGCTGTGAAAGAAGTTGAAACTGAAACATAGATTTAGATTTAGATTTATTTAGTAAAAAACAATAAAAACTGTATGTGACGTGTGGGAGAGAAGATCATCTGCTCACATTTTCTCGAGTTCCAGAATCCCTTCCCATCATCTTAATTACAAATAGCTGAAAGATGAATAACAGTTAAAGATAAATAACAATAAAATTTTATAAAAATAAATAACAATAACAAATCATCTTGCTTGTTAATCTGCACGTGAGGGTGCCAATCCGTTTTCGTTCTGTACGAATTTTTGCTTACGGGCAGCTTTATCTATTAGTTTTCCACCACGTTGCGTTTTCCATCTTTTCTTTCTGGCTTCCGCGCGAATAATTTTCAGTTTTGTGCAGTGTGCTAACGAACGATCTTGATTTATCTTACATTACAGTGTCACAAAGTAGTACCATTTCTCATTTTGAAATTGATGATTTAGGGATAGCCTTCACAGCTTCTAATTTGTGTTAAGAAGATTAGATATGTCCTTTTAGAAAGATACTCAACTTCTACTTTTATCAATGTACTACGCCTCTGGTATTTAATATTAAAGTTTGAAATTTGCTCTAAGAAATATTTCACCTATTCTGTCTCCTTCCGCTTCTCTCTCCCTGTCTCGTTTCTTTCCTTTTACTTCTTACTACTATTTGTCACATGTATAACCAAATTTCCGTATTTCCCTTCTCCTTTCATCCGCTTTTCTTTTATTCTAGCTCCCTTCTCCATCAAGTCCTGTCTCTTCCTGCCTCCGCCGTTTATTTTTCTTCTCCTCCTCCAATTAAGCCTGCCTGAAGCAAAACTGTTCCGTCCTTTTTATGACTTCAGTTGACAGCGCGCCGCCCCCACCACTGTCTCCGTATTTTGTCGTACGACGACCAAACGCACCCTCCACGACCAAAACAGTCCATCGCTGGCCCCTACTTCGCGCACCACACCCTGCACGCCCACCGTCTGGCAGCCGCTGTGCCCATGCGGCGCGCGGTAGGCGGTCCCGCCTCCTCCCCCTCGCTTTGCCCTACCCCTCTCGCTTCCGTCACGCCCTGCCTCTCCACTCCGATCCTACCCTCCCCCTATTCTGCTGGTTTCCTTCATCTCTCAATCTCCCTTTACCAAAAAATACGCCATCGCCCTCTCCACCTCTATCCCTCGTGCTAAACCTGTCACCATCCCGCTCCACCGCGATCCATTTCGACCCACTTGGCTTGTATCCGGTTCCGCCACGTCCCCGCATTTCCCCCCACCCCCTCTGCCTCCCACCAGCCCCGCTCCCTGCCATCCCTTCCCCGCCAAACGCCCTTCCCCTCCATACCCCGCCCGAACTCATTGACAGTACTCGTCCTGCCAATTCCTCGCCAAAATGTCTCCAAAATGCCAATTCCCCGCCACTAACCACTTCTCGCCCGTCTCAAACTCCCCGGTGCCGGTCCCGATGATCGAGGTGGTTGAGGCTTAGTGACGTAGCGATCTCGGACCGAAGGATCGCGGGTCCGAGTCCCGCCTCGAGCATGGTTGTATTTGTGTTCGTCCTTTCACTCCTATCATCACCATATCATGTCATCTTCACAGTTAACATACTGTTAAACGCAATAGTAGTCGCTAATGACCTATATGTTGATTCGTCCTTAAATAAATCAAAATTGAAACTGAAAGAGTTCGGCACTACTCCATCCCCGCCATCAACTTTTTGCGTCTGCCCACCCCGCCGAAACTCCCCGCCTCTTATCGCCTCGTCAATTCCCCGCCACAAACTGCCTGCCACTCCCCAACCTTCCCCACTAGTCTTGCCCCCCCCCCCCACCGCCCCACGTCTCACCCTCCCCGTGCAGCGTCGGCCGCGCCCTTCACCCTCCGCCTGCCGGAAGGCGGCCGCCTGAAAGCAGGCGGCGCCTTCCGCGCGCGGGTTATTTTCGCCTTCCGCCGACGGAATTCGCGTTCGGCACCCGGCGCGGCCGCGCTGCATAATGGAGACTTTGAAATATAAAACGTCTTTCTGCGCATAAAACGTAATTTGTTTTACGACCGCCACAAAAACCGGCTGTTCTGCGCGGCGCGGCGCGGCGCGGGGCGGCGCGGGGCGGGGCGGGCTCTCGCGGAATCAACACATCGCCGAGAAGCGCACGGCCGCTCTGTTCCCAATCTCCCTCGAAGCGGATGAAACGTGAGGGAGAGAGGCAGAAAGGGAAGGAGCTCTTTAACCCTCTGTCGCCGGTCGCAACGCTGAGACCATGAGGTAAGTACGTTCTTTTTTGAAATGTATTTATGCTTTGTGTATAAAGGCAGAAACAACGAGGTCACCAAGTTATTTGAAGAACACGTTTAATAATAATAATAATAATAATAATAATAATAATAATAATAATAATAATAATAATAATAATAATAATAATAATAATAATAATAATAATAATAATAATAATAATAATAATGCCGATCAGATGGCCGAGATCGCTAAGGCAGTAGTGCCGGAGTGGTTTCGGACCAGAAGATCGCGGGTTCGAGTCCCGCCTCGGGCATGGATGTATTTGTGTATGTCTGTATGTGTTGTCCTTTCACCCCCATTATCATCATATCATCATTTCATCTTCCATACCCCCAGGGCTAACAACCGTGGGGGATAAAAATCGGATCCAGCTAAAAATGCTGGTCCCCCCCAAAAATTGTCGCAAGCACCTGCCACCGTGATAATAAATAAAAACTGAGCCACGGTAAATGCAGGATGCTTGCATGCGTGGTCCTAGTCGGCCGATTAACGAATAATAATAATAATAATAATAATAATAATAATAATAATAATAATAATAATAATAATAATAATGACAATAACAATAAAGCCATTGATCCCAGTGTTGGTCAAGGCCTCCCACAGTAGAGGGGTAGCTCAATATCAAATTCAGTTGAGCTAACCTGGAGAGCGTTTTAATAAAGCTTATTGTCCACTGGCCATATTATTGACTACTGTTCACTTACCCATTGTCTATATTTTTGTTGTCCACTGTCCGTATTGTTGGCACTTGTTCCACTTGTTGTCCCCGGTCCACTGACTGCACCACCATCGCTGTCTTTGGTTCCTTTTCATCATTTTATATACTTTTACTATTTCCTCTAAAGCTTTAAACATTTTAATTGTTTCAGTATTAGCACTCAGCAATCATTGAAGGTTATTGAACCTTCAATGTGCATATTTACTTCTATAATCGATAATATGGATTTTTAATGTTGGTAATATTTCCTGTATTTTTCGTCAATGGAATCGTTAATCTAAATTGGAAATGATTAACTGAGCGAAATGATGAAAGTGCTTTCTGTTTTGTTTTTAGTTTTCTCATCAGAATCTTCATAGATTATTTGTTGTAAGCGTGTATCTCTTCAGATCTAACCCATCATCAGACTGGAATTAGAATACTTTGGTCACGATTTCCTTTTGAGTTCGAAAACATACGATTTTGATTTCGAATTCATCCCCTTCTAACAACCTGGTATTTGTCTGAGATGTGTAAGTTAACAAAATAATTGCATTTTATTGCCTTGTTGGCGTTTGTTCGGCAGAAAAAACTTTATTTTCCCTTACAACACATGGGCATGGCCGCGCGAGATCTTTTGCGGTTAGAGAAGAAGTTCTCGTACCTCTCCCCGGGGGAGACATTTGCCTAAAATGGTAGCGATAGCAAGCTAAGCCTATAAAGTAGTTAACTGGTCGAGTTCTAAAAGACTCTTGTCAGATGATATGTCACGAAACAAATTATTTGTTATTTTAAAATTTCCATTTACCTCTTCTTTTTTGTTGTTGAGAAAGTTACCCTTGATGATTTGTGGCAGAGCCTCGTCAATTGGTGTCTTGTTAGTGACCAAAGAGTTGAATGCGTTGGTAGCTGATTATTAAAAGAAATGTCTAAGCAAATATGCTAGAAAATTTCTTTTCGTGCCAGACATTCTAAAGGTAGCAAAATCCGCAAGTTGTGCTGGAATGTCTCCCAAATTTGGAACTTCCTCAGATAAAACTTGACTTTTTGTATAAAATATGAGGTATAAATTTAGATATTTTGGTATAAATTTAGATATTTATTGAAGTGAGCAATCAATTGTAGTGAAAACAAAGTTTGTGGTTGTATTTTAGTAAAGTAAAATCATTCAAATGAATAAGAATGTGTCATGTTATCATAGTGATTTCAAAATTTGTAACTATAATATTTGTTAACTAAAACAAGATCTGGTAGAGATTATGTTATGACAGAGTTATAAAACGTTTCAGAAAAACGCAGATCTGTCACCTCGAACCATCAGATCAATGGTTGAATAGCAATTTTAAAATGTAAACCAACGGAGGTCACCCTAGCCACATCCATTTCGCTACCAGCGTCGCGATGACGCACTCACCGTTGGCCTCCGAAGCCTTTCTGGCTCCCGCGGGGAAGGGTCAATGTACGAACTGGAAACACTCGTAGAAGAAAATATCACGAAGGAAATCATGAAATCGAGGTCCTCTGTGTAAAAACTAACAAGTCCAGAAATAATGCACGATGAAGTCAAGAATCAGATCATACGAGCGACAAACATCTGAACTATTTTCGAACACAAAGAATGTTAAGCTAGCTGAAATTCTTCGACACCTTTTAGAGATTTGTGGTGAAAATGTAATGAGTGGTGGAATGGTAAGAAAGTGGATTAGACAATTCAGTGATTGGCAAACCAATTTTCATGACGAAGGGCGGAGTGGGCGGCCTTTATTGTCAATGATGGGTTGGTTGAAAAAGTAAATGAAGAAATTCGTGAAAGCAGATTGTTCACAATAAGAATGCTTTGTGATGAGTTTTCAAAAACCGGTGTGTCAGAAGTGGCTGTCTTCACTGGCAGCATCTTTCCACGAAGAGGGCATAGAAAAGTTGTGTTCCCGCAGTGACAAATGTCTGAACAATGGTGATAACTTGGGGGCGGACTTTAATGAAATGTCATTTTTTTCTTTTTACATTACGACAATGCCGTTTAGTACAGACATTCATTTTATGTTATAACAAATGAAAATGAACCGTTTTTATAAGTCTTTTTTGCATTTTTCGGTTTCGACTAATAAGTCTTTTTTACCTTTTTGCAACATTTTTAATACTTTTTCTTCTTCATTCATCATCGACTTCAATATCATTTTTATGGTACTTGCTTCATACAATATTTTCGAGGTGCAACAAATGTTCACCACAGAATTCCTGAGTGCATTCGATTTCTTCGCTCATGTATTATGTCAGCTGTTGTGAGTCCTATGTAATCTAAGGTTCCTGTGACGCCCATCGGCGCCATTGTCAATTCGGCCCATTTCGCGACAAATGAAGGCAGAGATTTTCTTTTACAGAACAGTCCAAACCAAAAGTTTGCGAGCTGAGTTCACTTGAACAAAAGGAAGAAGCCTCGATTACAGCAGTAACATACCCAACAGCTTTAGTTGTTCATCTGAAGTGGTTTTGATAAAAAAATTTACGTCATTTTTCTTTGTTTTTAAGTCATTTTTAAAGTATTTTAAGAGCATTTTATTGATCATTTTTGGCAATGTTTTAGGTCATCAATACCGCCCCTAGTGATAACTATGTAGAAAAATATTTTAAGAAATTCTCATTTAGAGTAGAAATAAATTTTGTTTTGAAAAACATTTTTATGAGGCCTGTTTAAAACGGTACTTATTTTAAAAAAACGCGCGTAACTTTAAACAGTGTAATAACGAAAACGTGTGTGTGATTTACAGCCTTGTGGAAGAGACAACAAAGTGAGAAGCTGAAGTAAGTAGTCGATTGAACAATTACCTCTCAAAGAGAGACAGGACAATCCGAACGTTTGCGTCTCGTGTCGGGCAGCCGAAGTGCTGCGGCCCGGGAGGCACTTGGTGTTTGCCCCCTCCCCCCCCCCTCGCACCCGTTGATGCCGCGAGAGGGCAGCCGGCGCGGCGGCGCCTTAAAAGGGCGGGCGGCGTCCGGGGGCAGATGACAATCTGGGCAGCGGCAGCGGTTGCAGCCCTCAATGGAACTCGGGCCCGGAATTTGAGGGCTAGGCGCGGTTCTCCCACTGGGCCACGGGAACGTGCCGCCCCAAATTTTTCCCAGGATTCGTTATGCGAATTCAAAGCACATAATATCGGAATAAGTCAATAGTTCTATTTACCTCTTCCTATACCTATAGAGTAACCTTCCAATACAGTCGTATGTATGGAAGAGTTACTCTGTAAAATTACGTAAAATGAATGCAAGATGTTCTTCTGAAAAGTAAGTACAGTGAAACCTGACTTAAGCGGTCACTAATGGTACCAACAAAAATAGACAGTTAACAGAAATTCGCTTAATAAAGGTTATGAGGTTATGCACTTCGATTAGTAGAGCTGCCCGCTTAATCGTCGTGGCCGTTTGAACAGGTTTCACTGCAATTCTTCTCAATGTTTTTATACCAATCAATATATTTGGCATCGGTCGTCCGGTAGAAAAGGAAACATTTCACTACTCATGTATCCGGAACAAGGAGAAACAGCAGATTCCTGATGCCGCAAAGAATATCCCATCACTCGATTTTCTCTCTTCTTTGATTCTTTCCCTCTAGCGCACTCTTATCAACAAACCAGCGAGTTCAACCCGCTTCTGAAATACCCCTCTGGCATCAGCAATGAAAAGCGCAAATCGACGGTAATCTCGCGTTCCTCCCAGACAAAAATGCTGCGCCTCGATCTGCATTCGGCTGCAACGGGTGTGCCGCGTTTTTTCCTTCATGCTGAACGGGACATATCAAACAGCAATTTGCGAGATAATCTTCCTCCTACAAAACCTCGCACGCAGCATTGGACGGACAATGGTACTCCGAGAGCTTGCGAGGCCAGTAGCAGTGTTGCCAGATGCCTGCAAACATTTACCCTCGGATGGCATGGTCAGGCGCCGGCGTCGCCGTGGTGGCTAAGAGCGTGCTCCGACTCGGCGCTTCGAAGGGCGCGGGTTCGAGTCCCACCTTGTCTCCCATGCACGTGTTGGGCGGAGAGCCTCGTGTTCTGCTGATCAGAGCAGCCCGCACGTGTGTTGGTGTCTAGCGCATGGTAGGATGTGCAGCAGGACGTAGAGGATAACCGGCAGTCGGCTGAGTAAAAACCCTAGAACAAATGACGTGGTAAAACTCACTAAAATTTGAAATAAACCACCAAACTATTAACTATTCTAAAAATACTAATCAAATTACTACTGTTAATTATAAAGAGTTTTTAAGTATATTTTTAAACATTACCTTAAAATAAGGGGTAGTTAACTTTTAAAAAATGGCTAAAAATTATAAAATTTTCCTGTATTGTGTATGACGTAAAATCACAGATCGTAAAGGAATATATTTTCTATAAGAACAAAACAACGAATCAAAACCAAATAGTCCACAATATACCACAATCCATTCTTATTTCAGACATTCAGACATTTCACATTTCAAACAATACGTCAATGTTTTGTGACCCGTGCATGTTTTTGTTGTTAAACATTTTGATCATTGACGAAGTTGGTATGGAATTTTGACAATCATCAAGCAAGCCACCCACACGTAGAACTATATTTACTGCACTTGGTTATATTTGAATAAATATACCTGCAATAATAATACGAAACGATTTTTGTTTTCGGCTTCTGCGATACATAATATACATTTTTTTCATCATCATCAGCAACAAGGTTTGGGCCTAGTGGCCCGTTCCGCTCTCAAGAGTCTGTTTCCATCTTGTGTGGGGTCTGCCTCTGGATCGTTTCCCCTTTGGTTTGTATTCGAGGATAGTCTTGGGAAGCCGTTCTTGTGGCATTCTGGTTAGGTGTTCGAACCAATTCTTCCTCGTTGAGTCGATCTTCTCCAGTATGCTGGAGATCTGTAGTTCACCTCTGATGTCTTCATTTCTCTTATGATCTAGTAGTGTATATCCTGCTAATGGTCTCAGGAATCTCATCTCTGCCGCTTCGATCTTTCTTCTGTCTGACCTATTGACTGTCCAGTTTTCGCATCCATAAGTTAGCATTGGGACTGCCATAGTTTTGTAAAATTTTAGTTGGGTGTCTTGTCTGGTCTTTTGTCTTAGTGCTCTGCGTATAGTACCGCACAATTTCTGGAATTTTTGGATCTTTATATTTATATCTTTTTTGTCGCAGTATGAGATGTTAAATCCTTTAGGATTTAACATTTTCTTTAATTTAACAATTAAAAATCTCAACGAAAATCACCAACAACTCTCCTCCTAAAACATCTACTAAGGACAATAAAGTTTCTAAATTTAGAGGGAAAACTCCTCACCTGGCAACACTGACCACTGGCGTAGCTTGACCGGGCTGCTCTTCGAATCTGTTTGCCTCTAAGGGAAAAATGAAATGGGTCACATTTTCGATTTACGTTTTTTTTGATAAATACATAGTTCAAAATTTGCTCTTTCCAAATATATCAATATTTTTCTTCTAGAATGTCTGGAAGACCCTTTAATTCTTCTTTAAATGTCCTAGTGCGCATAAACCACGTCCCCCTTTTGACACATGGTTATTTTGACACTAAATGGCTTTTTTTCGTAATTTTGAACGCATTTTGAGTTGTTAATGACTTGTTGACACATGCTTTTGTTCATACGTTGGTAGCATTGATCTCTCCACGGAAGGAAATGATCCATAATACAGTGCAGAATGTTCTCGTAGAGCAGCGGCAAATAAACTTTTTTCAAATGACGTTTCCTGAAAATATACCTTTTTTGTAATGAATGTATCTTTTCTCATAAACTATTATTCAAAATTTGTTGAAGTTGACAGGATACATTCATTTTACTATTGGTAATAAATTTACATTTTTGAATAAACGTTCTTCAGTAATAAAAATATTAAAACAATGTTTGTCCAAATATGCTGAAAAAATTAGTGCAAAAGATATAATTGAAAAAAAAATTAAATATTTTTTAATCAACGAAAAAATGTCAAGGGTTTATTTTTAAGTGTGTGAAATATCAAAATGTTCTAGTTAACCATTTCTAGAAAAGGTACATCAATAGTAGCAAATTTAACATACATGGTACCTCTCCCCTTAAAGCAGAGGCTAGCACGGACACGAGCGGTGGGCAAGGGCGACAGATTTGCTCGCGGGCAATAGAGATGTGACATCGATAACAGAACATTGATGTCAGCAAACATCGATGTTAAAAATTGAAACATCATTAAAAATATGTCCACTAAAAACTAGAGATTTTTTCGGCATTGAAGTTTTTACTGTTTTAGTAACCTCTAATTCGTGTACATTAAAATTTGAATTGCAATGCAATATGAATGTTCGAATATATTGTGGCGTCACCAATCAATTAGAATAATTTTATTGGGGCGTCGCCAATAATAACATAATGATCTCATCGAGAGATAGCTTCCAACGCGGCAAAAGTAGGTCACGAAGGCCCTTTGTCGCGAAGGGCTCCCCTCACGACCGCACTCACCCCATTTCAGAGGCGGACCCGTTTATTACCCCTCATAAGAACCATTCTAGCAGTCGGCCGAACCCCCCCCCCTTCGAACAATGCACGCCCTCGCGCCCCCTTTCTCTGCCGCACACCCGGGGAAGGAACGCGGAGTCCCGAAGGGTTGGCACGGGTGTCGATTAGGAAAAAGACACGTTTATGACGCTTCGTGAACGAGACCTTTTTCAGCCGTCAGCCGACCCCCCCTTCGAACAATGCCCGCCCCCGCACTCGTTTGGCACGCGCCTTGGGTAAGGCACCCGGATCCCCACCGGGGCTATTTAGAATTAACCATGGCAGGCTACCGATTAGCCTTTGCCGACCGTTTATGGCCCTTGAAAATGCGCTCCTGCATGAACACGTGTCCAGACAGCTGCAAGAAGCTTCTGGAACCTTTGACAAAGGGAAGCGAGAGAGAGGAGAGAAGCCGGAGTTAGAAAGAGAGCGATCTTTGGAAAATTACAAGAAAACTGCAACATGATTGGTAAATTAGAATGCTGAAACGCAGTGACCCTCAGCCAATGGGAAGCTTCGCTATGAGAGAAGGGGTAAACTTACAGAGTTAGGAACATTTTGGGAGGGGGAAAGGGAGTTTTCTTTAATACGAGATGCACAGAGGAAAGTTAATCACGATCGGGACGCGAGTAGGGAAAGACATCCCGGAGTAGAGGAATGAGGATCGGAACGCGACTTGGGAAAAACTTTCCCAGAGTAAAGTTTATTTTATTTGAACGCGACTAGTGGACTTGTCGCGGAGGAAACTCGGGCAGGAGATCACAGGATCCCGCGCTATTTCCGCATAGGCTCGTCGGCCTCCGCCGCCTTTTACGCCGGGCCCATTGATAGCCCACATCGCATTACGTCAGCGCCCGTGGCCACTCGACCGACTGAGCCTGCTCGAGTCGGCGACCTGTGACTGCCCGCCACCAGCTGAGAGGGGACGCGCCACGAGAGGTCGGCGACCTGGGACTGCCCGCCGCCCCTACATCCGAGGGCGCCGCGTGACCAGCCTGGGATTCAACACAGCCAGCGGTGAAAGCTACGAGGTGAAGCTGCCTCGCAGGACAATTTTACGGCGAGAAATTAATAGTGGCCGCTCTCAGGCCCTGCAGATCATAGATGGTGGATTGCATGTGTCATTAGAGATTAAGCCTGATATGTTAGCCTTAAGGGAATTAGCCTATTGGTAATTAGGGAAATGAGCTCACAGAATAGAGATAATAAGAAACTTGCGTCGCCCTTTGCGACCTGTAACTTCCCTGGCAGCTCATGGTGCCAGGAATAAACCACTATTTGTTATAAAATGACTCAGTGTGATAATTCATGACCTCCCAACACTTCCATCCAGCCACATTTCAGTAGCTGAACCTGGCGCCCTCCCCCGCTTGTTTACATTTGGCTGGTCCCAACGTGGGGCTAGTTCAGTCGCGGATATTACAATATCAATGCACCGAATAAGGGTACGAGAAGAAGGGGCACACCCTACGCCCATAGCGTATGTGTTGTCCGCATCTCAGTATGTGAAATGAATATGAATAAAAAGGGAAAACAATGGCATGGAGGTCATCTCGGGCGAGAGAGTTGTACGAAGGTAGTATATGCAGCGTTCCTTTGATTCCAACACATGAAATACAGTGTCACCATAAGTTATTATTTCATTTTTTAACTTTTACAGTATTGTGATCATAGGACTTTTTTATTCAGTATCAAAACATCGGAAAATAAAAAAAACATCGATCACAATACATCGTTGTTTAAAACAACATCAGCGTTAATACATCGATGTTTTTACAACAACATCGGCATCCCTAGCTGGTAAACGCGCGAACATCGGCGACGGGAGACAGCGGCGTTTGGCCGCTGTAAAATTTTCGCAGCGTCTTCAACGTTCTGCAGCGACAAATTCTTTACACACGATGGTAAAAGCATCGATTAATGTCATTGCAGTGCATTTGACCGGGAGGTACTAGGGGTCCCGACCGCAGTAGGTCTTTCGCTACATACGTTTGAAACACTGAAGCGATTGGTTCCAAATTCAGCAGGAATATTTTTAGGGGCAGAGAAAAAACTAAGAAAGAACTACTATTTCCGAAGGGACCAACTATGAGCCACTTTATAACTTCTAAACGGTTCAGAAACGGTTGCGAAAAGAAAGTTTCGCTCAACAGTGCGGAATCATGAGGCAAGTAATATACCATACTGTAACCCTTACCTATCCGTGGTTGAGATACCAACGCTACATTCAAATTGCGCGCGCAGTACCCTCTGCAAGAGGCTGGAAATCCCTATTTATATATATTCTTAGGTAATTGAATTGTAGTGTCTCTGCTGACCGACGCGGTAGGGAGCAACAGGGGAGAAGGCTTTGAGACGCAAGGAAGGAAGGCCGAAAAAGTGTGCTCTTGGGGAGTGGTGGTGAGCGTGGTGAGAACGAAGAAGAGAAACGGACTTGGAAGCTGCTGCGCCGAGGTTTACGGGCGTCCATTTCGAACACTACATTGCCGTGTAAGAACCCGGATCTGCGCGGAGACGCATATTCGGCGACACCAGACCGCTGGCCATCGCAAGCTTCGCACCTTTGGGTGGGGGCCAGGCCCTGAGACGAGGTCAGTAATAATAGTCTTTCCTATTTTTCTCCTTATCTTTTGCCACAAACTTGCCACAACTGCGAGAAGCAGAGTTCGACCAATTCGCTAAGACGTAGGAGGCTCTTGACAGAATTTCTGTAGTGCCCCAAGCCACCCCTTTATCAATTAGGTGCGGTGGATGCGTGTCATGACACCCTCCAGTGTAAATAGCGGTCATTAGACTGTTCATAAGTAAAAAATAAATGCAGAGAGCATCAACCGAATGATGTAATGAGTGCTCAGAAAGTGCATGTAACTTGAACTTAACAAACTGTGCTTGATGCTCCCTTTATATTGTTGTCAAAATGTTAAAAATTGTATCGTTGTATTTGAATTTGTTAATTTGTCAATTTTTTTCAAGAGAGAAGAGAAACTTTATGCTAGATAGATTTTGTTATTGTACAAGGGTAAATTTTGTGTTGTTGGTTAAGAATATATGTTTATGGGTTTGGAAAATCCTGTATTTAAAAAAAAAAATGTTGTTTTCCTTTTGCTGTTGATTATGAACAAATCGTGTCGTGTACTTCTAACTATTAGAAGTAAAGAAAATGACCTTAGAAATTGGTTTTAATACCGGTATTGTTTGTAATATTTTTAGTTTTCAACAAGTTGATTCATTTTTATTTTTTAAATGGAACTATATATTTCTCATAGCAATCGGTAAATCGTGAAAAGAGGAAGACAATGATGCAACATTTGTTAAAGTTTTTGATAGTAATTTGAGTATAAAAGTATACTCTCTGCCGGTTACTACAATAATACTTCTCTATAATTAATTTCTCAAAAGGTATGATGTTGAATAATTCTTCTTTCTCGTCGCTTTGCTGGTATTCAAGTTCTTCGACATTGACACATGTCCTTGCTATTCTCGCATCCAGAACCACTGCATTGTGTGATTAGTGCATATATGAGTTCACTTTTTAAACGAATGTAGTATCTCAAATTGCATCAAATTCTGAAAAGCCCTTTTTGCGTATGTCCGAGTAATTTAGACAGAAAATTAAGCAAGAGGGCTCACAAACGAGCTAACTTTATGTCGGTCGAACCTAAAAGAGAAATCTTCCATGCTTATCATAATTTTAAACTATCTCTTTTAGAACTATTAGAACTGAGTGGAAACCCATGCGATTAATTGCATGCGGTGTTCAAAGCCGAATTCAGTTTCAATTGCTGGGTATTTATTTATTGTATGCGTCTATCCAGACAGACCCCTGCCCTGACGTCCCCTGCCTTGAATGGAACTGCCCAAATGCACGCGGTCCTCACTCTCCTCGGCCTGCGCTGCCTCGCTGCCCCGCTCTTTCCCGCCTCGCCCTCACTCCCGTCACCGTTGCTATCATCCTGAAATTCAGAGGTATAGAGGAAGAACTCATTGAAAAAACGCATATGCTACTTCCAATTGTACCGAATTGAACAATTAAATGTAAACATTCGCAGAAAAGACGCGCTGCGACTTCGCCTGCATAGCACCGCCAGAACAGGATTCTTACTTCTCCGCCTCATTGTGTTCATGTTGACATTTCAAAAATTATTAATATTTGTATAGCACATTCAAATATGCTATATATTTCGGTACATTTGCAAAGAATGATTTTCTACATAATTCAATAACAAAATGAAGTGACGTGTAATAAAAATAATACATTCAATAATATTGACATCCATCCTCCAGCTTCTAATGATGAACATTTTTTTTAAGCTCTCCACATTTAAAGGATATTCAGGATCTTGACAGTGGCGTATTACCGTACTTGTATTACGAAACACAAATAAAGTGAACACTCAATTTAACCGAAATGTTCCAACTTGACATGGAAAAATCTCATTATTACAAAACGAAAAAATCGCAATTAAAATAACGAAAATTGTCATGGCTCTTCAACAGGACCCAGCTGTCTCTGTTCAACAAAATGCTGTTGCACAAAACTGTTATAACACACACGTGAACCTACGGTATAGAACTGGGGTTTTGCCAGTGTATCGATCATTGAGATTCTCAGAAGATTCGAAACAAGAACATAAAGGAAGTTATCTGGAGCACCGTCGTTCGTCCCTTTGTAAGAACCTCAAGACCTCAACTCGTGCGGACGTCTTTTCGAAAAGAAGCCAGGAGTATTTGAAGAAACTAAATGAACATTCAAACCATCTATCAATTAATCTACTGGACAATAGTGAGCACACATATAGAATATACAGAAACGTCAACACATATTAGAACTGCCATACCGCTTTTTTAATCCCTATCTAGACAAACCCACTCGAAATGTAACCAGTAAGTTCACGTAATGTTATTTGCGTAAATACAAACCACTTACTAAATGTTCTTGAAGAACGGATTGTAAATTTGCAGATGTGAAATGAAAGAAAAAAATCCAACGCTAGATTGGCCTCAAGCCTTTCCCTGTTCCTTTTGCTTGTTTGGTTGGGCCATGCTGAAAAATCTGCCGCCGGGGCCACCTCCCCCCCCCCCCCCGGCACCGTCTGCGCCGCGCGAGAGAACAGCTGCGCCGGGGAGGCTGGCAGCGGCAGAGCGGCTTCCGGCGTTCAGCTGTCCGTGAACCGAGGCACGAACGCCGGCCTCGAGCGCTTGGCCTCCTCTGGGAGGGGTGCCCAAGCGGCGCCAACGAAGCCTCTCGCGCTGTGGGCGGTGAACTTTGGCGTTCAGGTGTAAACACGCGTTCATGACACTCGCGATTATCCGAGATAATTGGAACAGAGGAAGTCGTACAGCCTGGGGAGAAGGATCTCATTTGGAGAAGGATCACAAAGTATCACGTATGTACAAATTACGGAATACAATACAAATGAACAACGCGTCTACCGTGGTCACAGGGCCAACTAAAACTGAGAGTGGCAGTGATAAACGACACACTCAGTGTATGACGAGCGAAGATTGTTATCGAAGTTAGATTCCTAGAATAGATGACGTCATCGCCCAGAGCGGATCTCTGCTCGCTACTTCTGCACCGACAAATTTAGTAGACCTTTAGGCATTTAGAGCACCAGTGAATTATTTCGTTGCATTTCTGTTGACTATCACTATTAATCAGAAGGCACCCCTATCCGGAACTCCTATGTATTTTATGCACAAAGCAAAGGACTAATTGAGATTATTTGTTTTATGAAGGAGAGGTTCTCTCCACATTCGCAGTGGTTTTAACGACAGACAACAAATGGCAATTTTAATTCACTCCTTGGTTATGGACTGCGCAGCTAGTTACGTGTAACAGTGGAATTACATTGCACTTCCCAACGAAAAATGAAGATACCGTTATTTGCGCATCCATTATGATAATGTGTACCACCAACTGAATATGCAAGTTCTTTTCTTTAGAGCCATTGTCAAGGAGATGCACGCAAAATCGTTTTGTAGGTTCCTGCGACCATTTTCTTCCGGAGTCTACAAACGTGATTTTGTATGATAGTCCGTTTAGAATGAGACTTTGAACACGAAATAAAAGTTCAAGAAAAGACCCGGTTCGCGGGAAATGAAAACTAATGTCGGTGTGAAAATTCCATTATTGTACTTGTCTTCAAGTGGAAGTATGGTCACGTATTCATCAACCTATAATTTCGTTGTTATCTGTGAAATCACTCTGCATTTAAAAAAAGTTCGTTCAAGATGTCATTTATGTGGTAATGGTTCTCAGAGTTTGAGTTTCCAAATAAGCATTTCCTTATTAGCGTGTGTCATATGTAACCTATAGTTTCGACTCCTTGATCTCATAACGGAAAACTTTCAAGGTGTGTTGTTTAAACGTCATCTGATCACTTAGGACAAACTTGAAGAGGAGGACAAGTCTCCTCACGTTTCAGGCATGTATGCAACGTTTCGAGTATGGGGGAGAGAATGGTGAACGACGTGTGTACTCATTGTTTTAGGTTCTGCACTGATATTCTGCTTAGATATACGCCTGATTTTGATGGGAGGAATCCACGGAAAACGCAATTCAAACTGTAGGCCTTTATGACTCTCAACTAGACAATACCCGGATGTACCCGGCCTTAACTGCAGTCAAATATCCGCCAACATTGGAACACAAGTGAGTAGTATCTCTGGAGTAACGGATGTTCTTTTACAGATCCTAACTTGTTCGCCATTGTATTCAGCAAAAAAGGTTGGAATATTCTGTAACCATTACATAGGCGCAACATATTACACGAAGATGTAGTTTAAAATGTCTCCCAGGCTCTCAAACGTTGGCCATCCCTGTTCTATCTGATGAAAGTCTTGCCGGGCGTTAAATTATCCGCGTTACAACGAGCTCTGGCGATATTCAAATTAAAATTGGCGAAGATAATACCCAACGTATCGTCGCAATAAAACGTAATAGAGAAACAGGAGTCGACAGGACGAGATGATTCAGAACCAGTTTGCGACCGACTCCGAAAAACAAGGCGAGGAGTCTCGTCAGACAGGCTACTACCGGTTCGCCAGAAATCGAGAGGCTGTTTGTCGGTTTGTTTGTTTGTTTACGTGTGTGTGCAGCGAAGCACGGTCAAAGGAAGGTTGGCGCTGACTGGGCTCTCTGCTTTGTGTTTAGAGATGAAACAGTCTAAATATTTACAAATACTAAACTGTTTTCCGAAAGGTACATGCAAAATTCTGTATCATGAATGAATTGTGATCATTCACTTATTCCAATTCCATTGGAGTAGCCTATACCTAGAATTTTCCTCTATCTCAAAAAAATGTTTCCCTTTTATTATCCAAATGACATTGTTGACACGAAAACGGAGAAGACGAAGTTTTCTGTAAATGCAACTTTTTTCTCATCCTTTTAAGATTCCAGAAGCCTAGTTACAATAGTAATACTATAAACTTTCTATTATGAACTTCTTTATAACAAAAGCACTCTAAAACATTAACATTACTCCAGTTTGAATACTTTACCTTGCAACTACAACCTATACATTGATACTCTCTCCACACAGAGAAAACTATAGAGAAACAAACTACTCGTTTCCTTGCCTGCAATAAAAAGTTTAGGTTGGAATAAATACAGGAAACTCTAGAAGAGCAGGGAACCTATCTCCACAAACCAGTTTTAAAAAAATATATTAATTTCCGGCATAAACATGTTTTTGACTTAATGATTAAATAAGACAAAGTATTAACTACTTTAATGTGCAAAAAAATAATTCAAGAATTTCACTGAGTAATTAAATCAATAACATTGAGCAAGCAATTTAATACACCTAAAAAGTATGACTGGATAATGCACTTTCCAGAAATTTAAGAACAACAGGTTATGATTGCAATGACGTAATAACCGAGAAAATTTGATATTTTTGAATCTCGAATTATTTTCAGACTTTACAAGATTTGAAGATGCGATGGATTCGAGAATTCAGATGTTCACTCCTAAACAAATTCCTATAAAATAATGATAATATAGGTTTCTAGTTGATTTTTCGCTTTAGTGATCACTCGGTTGAAATTGTTAAATGCCCGAGGAGTTGGGCCGCGCGGTTTAAATAGTTGAAGGGCTATCTATCAAGTTCGAAATTCACCAATCACAGAACCTATTAAATTGTTACGCCATTCTGACAAAATACTCAGTAAATATGGCATTATATTATTATGTTATTCTGTACATCTTGTGTGTTTGTATTAATCATAGGGCATTCGTATCGTGCTGTTGAACATCTTTGCACGGTGAGCGGTTTTCGTGAGTTACATGGCAGTAATTTTAGTTGGTTATTGTTGTAGTTATTTGCCTCTAATACGTTATGGGTTAATAGAGGAAGGAAATGACGTTTCGAAGAGTTTTCATTATTTAATCCGTTGTTCAAGTGGCTCGCTTTGTGTATAAACCGGTTCGTGCCGTTTTACCCCAAATGCTTCATGTAATTCAACCCAACTCACGCACGCGCTCGCACACACATAGTCACACATACTCACACACTCGCATGCAGACGATACGATGCCGTTGCGCGTTTAGAAGAGCGGAGGAGACCGTAAATGAAATTTACGCGCCGTTCGGAATTGAAACTGCCGCGCGGCAGCGGAATAAATGGGCGCGGATCACGATGATAGCGCGTCCGGCGATTCTGCGCATGCGCAGCCCGCAATCTGCGCGCGCAGCTTCCAGGCGCATTCGGCGCGGGCGGCCGCCTCCAGCAGAAGGATGGATTTGAACAATAAAAGTCCTAAACGATGAAAGTGGAACTCCTTACCTAAACAAAGATGTAGGAAAAATATAGCGCGTCCTCCCCGCCCATTGGTTTGCGACTGTTAAGATAACACTACAGCTTGGGCTGTTGCTGTGAAAGCGACGATATTCGAAATTCAGCCAAAGCGGACAGGGACTCCTCTGGATGTTTCCTAATAAAGGCTCCTACAGACCTATAGGCGCGGAAGATCCGCATCCTACGCGGAACGGCCGCAACGGAACTTTCGCGTCACGTGTTGCCGTATGAGCGCGTTCAGACCTCGCGGCGGCGAGCGTCGCGGCAGCGGTGGCCAGACGTACGCTGCGCTCGGAGGCGCGTGCGGGAGCGGCGAGCGGCCGTGGCAAAGAGCTGCGCGGCGCCCGGCCACGCCCCCCAGCGTGCCTGCGCGCGCCGAGGTCAGAGGCGCCTCTTCCTCCCCCCTCCCCCTCCCCCCCCCCCCCCCTCCCCCCCCCTCCCCCTCCCCCTTGTGGTGGCCGGGTCCGGACGCTACGTGCTCACGAAACACCGAAGCTTCGTGCCGTAAAGTAATTTAAAACATTCGCTACAGAATTATAAAAATAATTTCTAAACAAACAATCAAAATCAATTAAATACAATACATTTTTCAGTTTGATTTTCTTCCCGTTGGCTTCATATTTCTCACAGACTGCTATTAAACAGGAGTATGAATGAACTCTTATCTATATAGTGCGGCACCGCCTGTTGAAGAATTGCAAAAAAATGGAGAGTTTGACTACTGCATTTTGTTCGTGTTGGGGGGGGGGGTGTTGTCGCTGCCATGTTCTGGTAAAGAGACGACAAATAAAGGCAGTCGAGGTGTGTACATCTTGGCAAGTGACGACACATGTGTAATGAATTTTGTTCCTCATCAGTGACCAATTGTTAGGGATTCAGAGACTAAAAAGTAGCAATACCTCCAGGGCCGCCCCTCCCGTCCCTGCGCTCCCTGATCCCAGCTGCCCCCACCCCTCCCCGCCTGCGCACGCCTCGCTCCGCCGCGCCTCACCGCATGCTGCTGTTTCCTGACGCAAGCGTTGCTTCCGGCACACTTCCTGCAAGCATTTTCACACTCGAAGCATGATTTCGGCATCGGTATGAATCACAACGCGTTTTTCTAGGGGATATTATGGCCTTTAAGAAACGGGTAGATTTTTCTCACCACCTGTCGAGGTATTCTTGAAAAACGAAAGAAGTTTTAAATTCTGCTCTAAGGAATATGAAACAGAGACTATGTAGTTTTATCTAAATCTCAAACGGGCGGAGAGTTTAGTTCTATTTTCAAGGTCAGGAAATCAAAATGTCATTCAATAGTCAACTGTACAGTAATTTTTTTCTTCAAGAAAATTAAAGGCTATAAAGTCATCCTGACAAAACTTATAATGAAGGTTTTTTGAAACACAGGCACTTAAAACTTTGAGGCTGGAGAATGATACTGGTTGAGAATATTTTAGTACACTTCGCACAAAATATTTGAGAGTATTGATATCTAATAGAATGTCCTACTGAATAGGACTAAGGACAGGAGAAACAGGTTCATATTACCATATAACAGGACGTGTCAGTGACTACGTAAGTCTACAGCTGCTTACGAACGGGTTCTTCACCCGGCGGCAGATCTTAATGGCTCAGAACAAAGCAGCCGCGTTTCCTGCAGCGCGAACCGCCAGACCGCGCTAGTTGCACGGTCACGTGACCGCGATGCTATCAACGCGCGTACGCTCGGCGCCGTTACTTCCGGTTTCCCACTTCCGGAGGCGCTGAGGTCTTCGCACAGTGGGCAGGAGATCGTGAAGTCGGAGATTTTTTTAAAGTCCTTTTGAAAGTTCTCTTCTTTTTCGATAAGCATTAGGCCTAACGACGAGCTTAGGTGATCCTATGCTCAGTAAAAGTTGTTGATATCCAGAAAGTATTTCAGGGGTAGAGGCGGAAATATCAATTTGGATTCTCAGTACACAACGTAATATTTTTTAATTGTTAAACTTGAAATTAACAATTATTAATATATACGTACTTTTTAACTACTTGGATGTGATGACATCTAAATATGGTATTAGTTTGTGACAAATTAGTTAAAGTTTCATTTTACCCGGAAGAAGAGAGTAAGAAAGGAAACATTGATTAATTTCTATGAATTATGAAGTATCCCAACATGTCTATATGGAAGTGATAATTGGACATTAACCAAGAAATATAATACGAGTACAAGATTACAGAGTGCTGAAATCTGATTTTCGAAGTCAGTAGCTGGTTTTAGACTTACGAATAGGAAGAGAAATTCAAAAACTCGTGAAGAACTTGGAGTGGGTAGTCTTCAAGAGAAAAATAGCACAATCCAGCGGTATTGATTGGGGATTCCAACAATTCAGTGTTTGCCTCGAAAGTACTGCAGCTTTGGTAAACACAAATCCGTTAAATACAATTAGAACGTCATTTTGTTGTGTAGATATTACCTTCGGCATATTTCAACCAATTTTAGAAGGTATTGAAAATATTGTTTTGAATCATTAATTAAGAACGAAACATTGAAAAGGATAATAATCACTCGATGCAAAGGACCATAATCCTTCAGCCAGTAATTTTTATTCCAGTATTTTTCTTGTAGTGGAAACAGTGCACGCTAAGCGCATAGGAGCTATACAACTTCTGAATGTTCCGAAATTATCAGAAAATTCTGAATAGAGAGAAATGAGACAAATCTGCTTCCGATACGACATTCTATATCATACAAATACATTTTCACCATTTCTGATCATTTTTGCTGGTTGAATTTCAATGAGCTCTGCAGCACTCCATTCCACATTTTCCAACTCTAAATAAAATACACAAATTTTAATTGATGACTAATTGTGTTACATAATACTACGAAATGAGAGACAATTGATATTCCCACATTACATGGTGCCGATATCAGAAATTCTTTTGTAGAACCGCAAATCAAAATAAAATCGATACATGTACTACTGATGATTTTATATTAAATTCACTCGATTACTATGCAACATTATTTACAAACAAAGTTCATTATTTTATGAACCCGAGCCATTACACAAATTATGTTTTCGTAGTTGGTATTGAATTTACGAGTGTACTCGTAACTGATGGGAATGCGTGACGTAGAGAAACTTTACCTCCTCTTATGTTAGTGCCATTACTCAAAAACTACTCGTATAAAAAGATCCTCACCAAAGACTGATAATGATACATGATTTAAAGTATATAAAGGAGTATACATATTATCAAAAATTGAACATTTTTATCTCTATTTAATAAATCGTATTAATAAAAAATTATATTAATTTTATTTGTATTATTTACTATAGCCGTTCATTTGTTTGAAATTATTGCAAAAAGAGAATATTTAACGGCAGTAATCCAAGATATTATCGATTGATTGATGCCAATGAAGAACTAACGAATATGTGAGGCTTCGCAACAACCCAGTAGTTTGTTGTTGTTTTTAGAGAATTCCCCTATCCCACATCGTTCTGAGATTGCAGTGTCGAAAGCACTCAGAGCCCGGCCATGTGAATGACAGGTCGTGCTTTATTCCCGTGTAGAGCTCCATTTCGAATATTCGCGAACGAATGACAGACACTCCGGCGACTTTGATGCGATGCGCGGAAGCGGGCAGGACGCGGGTAATCTCCCTGCGCCCACAATGCACCGCGCCGCAGCGAGCAGCCCCGTTGCCAAAACGGCTGATATGAACTCTGACTGGCGGCACCAGTGGCTGTGACTGAAGCTTTTGTGTCCCGGACATGTCCGCTGGCACCGTCGCCTCATACTTTGCTGGTACGATTGAAATTACCTGTAGATGTAGAAGCAAATAGAATATACTTCTATCATCTACCATCACGCATACTACAATGTATTATTATTTTTCCCCCGTACCCAATGACTTAGTTTTTTAATAAAGTCGAAATATTTCTACAAGAGTATTACATGTAACATTATTTCTCTAAAAAGTTTATTTATAAAGAAATGCCAATGCGTACACGAACCTTTGGCAATAAGTTAATTGAAACAATGAAAAACTAAAATACAGTATTTACATTTCATTTGAACAAGTTTTTTCCAAGTAGTGAATAAAATAATATAGAAGAAACGATAAAAGCAGATTTTAAGAACTCGGTAGTACTTAATTTAGTAATTAAAGTAATGCAACGTTTAATATTCTCATCTTCTACCTTTAATTAACAAAAACTGCAATCGATAATATTTACTCCGTTCAGCAACCGAGCACGTGCATGCCGTCCCAAAATAATACTAATGTAATACCTGCGAAGCACGCTTCAAACCCATTTCCTAATACAAGCTATTAGATGCAATTTCTAAAAAAATTAAGAAAGGACTATATTCGAAAACAGATTAATTACAACTATACAAATATAACTTATTAAAATGATTTCTATCTATGAATAAAGAACAAATAATTATAAACGTAAGACTTATGTATATCTAGCTGGAGCAGTGCTGACTGACGGAGACGGGGCTACAGGGAACCTCGACAAGCCGAAAATGTGGGAAGGGGTCCTTCCAAAATTAACCGATGGAAATATGAGCAACGATATGGATGTGTTGTGGTATTTTCAATTGAATTTGAGCGTGCGCGGCAGGACAACACGCGTTTACAGGGCTCGCCGCTCCTGAAAAGCAGCCTACGCGACGGGCACGTCGAGAGAGTCGAGAGTCGAGAGTCGAGAGTCGAGAGTCGAGAGTCGAGAGTCGAGAGTCGAGAGTCGAGAGTCGAGAGTCGAGAGTCGAGAGTCGAGAGTCGAGAGTCGAGAGTCGAGAGTCGAGAGTCGAGAGTCGAGAGTCGAGAGTCGAGAGTCGAGAGTCGAGAGTCGAGAGTCGAGAGTCGAGAGTCGAGAGTCGAGAGTCTGCTACACTATCTGCTCATCGAAACATTCGGTCTATGAATTCGATTCAAATACGAGGTGTTACAAATACAACACACATCAAATAAAATTTCGGCCTCTTGCCGTGATCGAACGTGCGCACACCCAATCATACACACACACACACACACACACACACACACACACACACACACACGAGCGGTAGGACGTTGCCTTTACTCTTACTGCTAGCGGTTTAACCAAAAGTATCTCCAGGTGCTGAATTTTTCTTTCCGCCAGTGTGTAGCGCGTGCAAACGTGCCCGCAGCTGCGGTGCCGAGCCGAGCAGGCAACAATGGAGGCCAACTCGGCGCGCCAGAGGCCAGAGCAGCGGCCGGAGCGGGCGTGGGAGGGGAGGGGAGGGGAAGGGAGGGGAGGGGAGGGGAAGTGGCACACGCGCGCGGCAAATTAGTAAAGCAAACGCGGCGTAAGTGGAGGAGCGCCACATCTGCTCCCCCTCCCCCTCCTCCAGCGCCCGGCGAGGAGTGCGGCGGGAGAGGGGCAGCCCCGGGCGGCGAAGCGCGGGGGAGAATGGAATGAAAAATATCAAAGTGGCGGAAGAGAAATTATGGGGTTTGTATCGCGTTGAAAATAGAAGGAAAGAATTATAAACAAAAGGATGGGAGCGACATAGTTACAAACCTCATTTCTGGACTTTTTGCCATAACCAAACACGCAACAAAGTTTGTGTAAATATAGACTATCTCAGTGTGTATATACAGTTCCCACTGTTTTCTACGTGCAGATTTTATCTTTATGAACAGTTCTTTGAGTACAGTTGGGATGGTGTTGTTTTGGTGAATTTCTAAGATCTTTATTTGGGTGTGTGAAATGTGACTTATCATTACGTTACCTCTACCCTTTCAAATAATTTGATAAGCTCAATTGAATTTAATGAGCATTTTTTCAGTATCTATATATTTCGTTTTAGTGATTTTTAATATTAACGTAAATTTCGTTATGACACTTCATTAAAATGTTGTAACATGTAAAGGACGTTCGATAGAAAAATGTAAAGGAGAAAACTGAATGTTTACTACTTTTCATAAACTTTATGAACCAAGAAAATGCCTGAAGCTTTCAGGAGCGTGTTTGATAAACTACTTGTAATCATATTTACCTCCGTTTCGTACCTTATAAGCCTTAACTTATTATTTTTCATTAGTTTGATATCACTTACAGAAAGATTGATTCGAACGTTAAAAGGAAAATATCACGAATTGCAAGTACAGTACATTACAATATGCAAAACACCTTGAGAATGGAAGTTGACAATTCAACGTATTCATTGATATAGAAGATCGAGAAGCAAATATAAGGATAGGGGAGAGTGAAGAATATTGATTGAGGGAGTCTCGGTACGGACGAGATCTGTTCGTAGAAGAAGAATATTGTATATTTGCTAGTGTTTGTGTGTGCGCATAATGACGGATAAATCCCAAAGCCCTCGTGAAGTTTATTTTCGAGAACCCCTCCACCACCATGAACGCAGTGGCCCAAGCGGCAACGCCCTGCCTCGGTGTCGGAAGCCGGGCGGCGCCCAGCTCCGTGGCTGTGTTTGCCCAGGGTTCGCCCCTCCCGGGGAGACTGAGGCCGTGGGCAGCGCTGCGTGTGTGGCACGCGCCATACGGCGGGAACTTGAGTCACGTGGGTGTGTAGTTCGTGTCCCGGCGTTTCACCTCTTCTTTACGACCGACTTATCCGGTGTGCTCGTGACACGTACACGGCCCGCGGTGTAACATTGTGTTCGCCTTTGATCAAAATGGGACGAAGAGCACGACTGTGCGGCTGCAAAGAAATGAAACTGCAATATAGTTTTTGTAGAATAGTATATGACGGGCGTATGCCCTTCAAATAAAACTGCACAAACATAGATTTGCGATCAGTTCAGAACAGACAGGAATAATGTGCATGCCTGCGCTTTATCCCTTTCAATATTTCACTTTGCCAAACTCACGATCCGTGTTTTTTCTATTAAAATGATATTATCGAATCTGTTTCATCTTCATGTGTTTGTTTTCCATATTATTTGTTGTTTAAATTGACTATACTGTATTCGGAACGACTTACATAAGATACGAATGTGATAGTGGTGGATGGAAAAGATACGTATTTCATGGAGGCACCATTCATGTATTTGTCTTCCTTTAAAATGAAAGAGAACTGAGGCAGAATAGAGGGACTGGAAAGAAAATAAACTGTAATATCGTACCTCGGCATGTGAAATTAAGTCAAAGTGAATCTGCTCTCATGGGGTTGAGCAGAGCTCGAAAGAAACGTGGATGCGAGTGGAGGGCCATCGTCAACAATTTTTGGTGTTCTACTTCTAAGTGAAGAGTGCCTTTAGCATCACCTCGTCCAGAAACATTTCATTCGTAGGCCAAAGGCTTATTTTCTATCCTAATTACGTAAATATCTAGTAAACATCTCGGCCAGCAAATATTTAAACTCATTACTACAATGAACAATAATGGAAAGTAGAAGAAAGAAATGTACACAAATATTTTAACAGGCAGGTATGTTTTAAAATATTTATATTTAGGACATTTCCATAATGTATATTTTCAGTAACAAACATGTATTCCCTGGTGATTTCTTTTATACAATGAATGTTAAACAAGACGAATTTTATTGCTTTTTATATATAATTAAAAAATTCGCAAGTGTACGTAATTTAAAACTTTACTGCTCTAAAAAAATCTTTTTTTACCAACAATGTGTAAGCACTCAAAGAGACGGTTAATTAATAGAACGTAGCAGGAAGTTGTGAAACTACTCTCGAGGCTGACAGAATTTCCTTCAGCACGAAGCTTTCACGTCCCGATACTACAAGGAGATTTTTAAAAACATTATGAAACATTCAGAAAGAGTAAATTAAAAAAGTGTGAATTTGTAAAATACATTTTGAGATCAATAATATATTTTCTAGAACATTATTTATCTAAAATGTATTATATAAAAACATATGAAAGCTTAAAGAGCAGACAGTTTAAACAACGAATTTGCTTCGAAGGACAATAAAATTATTAAATCCTAGAAGGTGTCAGATTTCTGTGTCGTGATAGCCCTCTCTCCTACCATACAGTGTTAGGTATTACTAAACAAGTCGGAAATGAAGTTAATGGCTAAGATTGGAACAAATTTACCACCCAATCCATGAGGAGAGAATTGATCCAAACTATTTGAATGACAAAAAACATGAATTATCGAAACTACAATGTTTTGCGTATTTCGAGTTATTCAAATGTGTATTGTTAGTAGTACTTCAATACATTATTTAAGTGAGTAATAATAATAACAATGGTAACAATAACAATTCCAGGACGATAAATGCCGTGTTGGGCACTAGCAGGAAGAAACCATTGATCATATCGTCTCAACTTGTCAAATTGTCGCAAAATACAGTATGAACAACAAATCCAGACTAATCGTACGATAGAAGCATGCAAACCGGATATTGTTATAAGGGATTTGAGATACAATAATGTCTACTTGTAGATGTTCGTGTGTCTTGCTATGTAAATACCCTATCTATGGAACTTCTTAATTGCAAAAGTTTGGAAATTGAGATCTGCGGAATGTGGCTCATATTATGTCGGGCGTAAATGTAGTGTTTGTAGCAATAGTTATCGGACTTGTCCAAACTCCCAGATGATTACAAAAGATTGGTATGCACGAATGTAAGGGATGATGATGGTAATAATAACAGTAATAATAATAATAATAATAATAATAATAATAATAATAATAATAATACGCCGATCAGATCGCCGAGATCGCTAAGGCAGTAGTGCCGGAGTGGTTTCGGACCAGAAGATCGCGGGTTCGAGTCCCGCCTCGGGCATGTCTGTATGTGTTGTCCTTTCACCCCCATTATCATCATATCATCATTTCATCTTCCATACCCCCAGGGCTAACAACCGTGGGGGATAAAAATCGGATCCAGCTAAAAATGCTGGTCCCCCCCAAAAATTGTCGCAAGCACCTGCCACAGTGATAATAAATAAAAACTGAGCCACGGTAAATGCAGGATGCTTGCATGCGTGGTCCTAGTCGGCCGATTAACGAAAATAATAATAATAATAATAATAATAATAATAATAATAATAATAATAATAATAATAATAATATGCCCAATTCCTCGGAGGACCAGAATTATATTCCACCATGTGGGGTGCAGGGCCGGAGAACCGCCCTGCTGCGCCCACTCCACCGAGGCCGGAGAGAGTGGGTGCGAGGCGGAGCGCGAGTGGCTGGGTGCCGGCGGGAGGGGGCGCTTAGGTATAATTACACGGCATTATTCCCGAGCCTCGCGCACCGCACCACTCAAATGACGGCGCTGTTTATTTGCCCCGCGTCGCCTCGCACAGTGGGCCCAAGCGGCTTGGAACTATCGGAGCGCTCGACGTCATAACGGTGTGGATGATGATCATTCAAGCGGAGGAGGTCATGTAATTGCATGTTTTTTGGTGTCACGTGGCCGAAACTTAAAATATCTCTCTGAAACTTACAATATCTATGTTTCTGAACTGACTGATTGATTAGTGATTCAGAGCAAATCAGCTACTAAGGTACTTATCCTACGAGTGTAGTGCGTGTCCTTATCGTGGGAGCAGCGGCGATCTTCCTGACGGACGGTGATATCCGGCGCCGATCCACCCGCCGGCTTATGGAGTTTCTCCCCAACTAGGTTCTCTCAATGGCCGGGCACCGCGCCAGCCGGGGTAAGTTCTGCCCTCGGGAGTTGAACCCTAGAACCTCCCAATCAGAGACATCAATTGCTGCCCTGAGCCAAGTAACTTGGTTGCCCCCCCCCAAAAAAAATTGAATCTGAGATTAAAAAAAACTCGTTCTGCACATAACGCATACTTTGAAGATTTCTGATATAAAAAAGTGTTTTTAGACAGCCACTAGTAAAAACGGCTACTTTTAGGGCTTGCAAAGCATGTTCGAAGTTTAATTTTTGGCGCTAGTGGTGTAGTCAGTCGATGCTCAAGTGATCTGATCAAACTTTTAATACAACAACAACAACAACAACAACAACAACAACAACAACAAAAAAAAAAAAAACTTTCGTCTGATCGCATCTTAACGTAACACAGTGATTCTCTCTATCGGCCTCGTGTGGCAACATTTCCTACTCGCCAAATTAATTGCCCTTTTTGATACTTGTATCATAAATAACTACGTGTTATTTGCACACGAAAGACAACATTTATTTTTAAGTAAAAATGAGTAATTATTTCATTCATGAAGTTTCTATATGATTCAGACAGGCGGAAACAAAAACCTTTAGTACTGACGGCCAGGGCTGGCAAAGTAAAGTATGCAAGTTTCGAATTAATGTTGAATTTGTAAGTGATATTGCAAGAGATTCTCAAATGAGAAAATACATTTGCCGTGTGTCTACCTGTCAGAGAAAATTTAGCACAAACATATCAAAATACAAATAAGCGCCGTTCATATTATGTGATGTGGAAAAGTCTTTATCGAATTAAGAGGCTATATTGTCCGATGGAAGCAATTCCAGAGACGAAAAAAACTCGACACGTTTATGATTGCAAGATATGTTTTTGTATAAACAGGTGAAGATTTTAAACATATCTGGGCCTATTTCTACATTTGCTTGCCTATTTAAGAAATAAAAGTTTGCATCAAACACCTAGCTCTAATGACGATGATTATGATTTTCATTATGAATATGATGAGTGTCACAAATGAATCCGATTAATAATTACGATACCAAAAGTTGCTGATTTGTTCAAACAGTTCTATGAAGGCGTATTAGTGGGAAGTCATCATCAATATATATTATTTGTTTTAAGGATGTCATCATGTATTATTGTGTAAATATGTGTTTTCCGGATGAATTACTCAATCTATCTCAGCAAATACGGCGTTGCGTGGAAGCTGGAAATCTCCGATGACTGCATGTGTAACTCGGCTTTGTAATGCATGAGTTCAGATAATTTTAGTTTTAATAATGTAATTAAATATAGAGAAAAATACAGAATAGGCAAAAAATCGCATTCTTATAAGAGGATATTAAAAAGAGGACATTAGTCAGACACTGTCTAAATTATAAATGTAAGTAATCTAGTAGTAATAAATAAAAGTAAGTAATCTTCCCCCCAAATTGACTGTACCTCATATTAAAGAGTGCCATTAGCACTATCCTATCGAAAATTTGAAAAAACGTTTGGTACCGGTTTTGAGAAAATGGTGTTTGAGCGTTTTGACAGAAAACGGTTGAGTTTTCGAGAAACTTTGTCTGACAATATTTAAGGCACATGAACTCATAAATATAATACATATATACAAATGTGTACATATTGCCGCTAATATATATTAACGACGTGAGAGACAAGTCAAAAAAGACTCAAATGATTTCTTTACATTTCTTGCAAGAATAAAGTAACATACAATTATAAAGGTGACATAGGTTGCGCTTCAAATTGCATCAAATTGCATGCAGTATTGTGCGAAAACTACTAAAATTTTCAAAACAATGTACATGACCTTAATGAAAGAACACGTTATGGACAATAAATTTAATTTGATGGAAAAATATCTATCTTGGAGCTGTTTTTGAGAAAATTTTGAAAATGTCCCATTGACTTCATTTAAAATACTCCTCAAAACTAATGAATAATTTTCAAATAGGAGAGCTTCGACTTAGGCCAAATGAACAGAGGTTTCTTCAATTTGGAAAAAGCCTACGCATGGTTTAGGCGCTAGTGTAGTTCACATACATCAGACGGACGGACGTTTAAAAAAAAAACAACACTTTTTTGGTATCAGGGGACCCCAAAACGGGTATTTCCGTTGAAATCTCGAAATCGATTTTCCGCAGCATTACATACTGTAACTTGCCCTATTACTCAATACGTATGTATACGGGAAAGTAAAAATTACATTCGGAAATGCCTCTCGGGGAAAACTATAACCGAGAGTAACATGTACATTTATTTTTAATCTAAACATTCAAGAAGCCGAAGAAAAAGAAAACGTGGGGGAAAATATAAAATATTTCATAACGCATAATATTTATTTGACATACTACAGTTTTAATATTTTGTAGTTTAAAATTCATTCAGAAAATATCTCTTGATTACAGTGTAATATTTGTATAAATGAAAGTAATGAATATTCAATTACGTTAGCCGTTTATGTATTAAAAATAATTTCAATACATTTTAAAACCTTCCTATTGGAATAAAATTTACATTTATTGTTCACATGTGATTGGTGAGAAATATTATACTTGCCGTGTGTTGCATTTATGCAATTACATGAAAAAACATTATATTAATACGTGTACTACCTAGACGCACCCAGGCTCATCTAAGTTTGTTTACCCTCATTGAATACTTATTTGGAATTGTGATATACTTTCGGGCGTCATTTTAAGCAAAATGTCTCTTTTCCATACATTACTTAAGGTAGTAACTTTTATTTTTCTAATTTCTTAAAGAATTTCTTAAAAAAATGTAAGTTGTTCCGTTTACACACTCGTTATTACATCAGAGAATCAGAATTTAATTTGAAATAGTTGTTGTGTAACAACTATTAACTTAATAACTTACAACTGAGAGCGTTGTAAAATATTCATTATTTCAGTTTGTCTGAGAAATGTTAGGGAATTTAATAATAATATTCATACCTATATTTTTCTTAATTTAAATTTTTGTGTTTCTTTATCTGCGAAAATACACCAAGGGCTTATTCTTTCAGTACGTACATAAATTATTGTTTCGTCCTTGTGAGTTCTTACTCAGGACGAGTTGCTAACCTTTGTCGGAAACCATCTTCCTTCCTGTCTCGGGCCGACAAATCGCCGAGTGTAATTAGTTACTCGTTATTCATTCCCTGGAATTGATTATATTTTACTTAGTAGTAATAATTACTCCTATCATATTTTTGGACGTCTGTGATCATTTTCCTTACAACACATTATATTTCAGTTGTATACTAGACAATCTGGTTTCCAATATGAACCTCCCTTTATCAGTATTCCCGACACGCAATGTTAATTCAAATATGCTTAACTCTCAGGTTGTCTTTGCTCCTTTTCCGGTACAGCGTTAAATAATGTTTGGCGGACCCCTTTATTTGCTACGATATTATATTACATGCGCATTTTGGCCTCCATCAGGGGAGTGCGCGTCGTATCGCTGGGTGAGTGGGAGCGGCGGAGAGGGGCGCGGCACTCACGGGGCCGCAACAAATTAGAATTTGCGAAGCGCAGCGCTGTGGTGGCGAAGTGTTGAACTGAGCGCTCTGGCGTTCGCGCACAATACCCAGGATTAATTTGTATTCGGAACAAAACACGGCGACGGACGTTCGCCTGCATCGCTACGCTTCTGGCTGCCACCCCCGGGCCACCCCCGACAGTTTCCTCGGCCGCCACCTCCGCCTCGCCCCCGCTGCCTCCTCCGCCGCCGCCGTCGTCTTCTCCGCCGCCGCTGCCGCCTCCCCCGCCGCCACCACTTATCTTGTCCCCCCCCCCCGCTGTGTCCACCACCCCCGCCCAAGCCCCCGCCTCCGCCCCGCCTTTGCCCCGCCTTTGCCCCGCCTCCGCCCCGCCTCCGCCCCGCCTCCGCCCCGCCTCCGCCCCGCCTCCGCCCCGCCTCCGCCTCCGCCCTCGCCCCCGTAACTGCACGTGCCCACTCCGACGCCCATCGCCGCCCCCATTGCCACCGTCTCTCACTACTCCCGACCGCACGCCTTCTCGTCCCCCTCCCGCCCCTCTTCCCTTCCCCCCTCCCTTCTTCTCTTCCTCGCTGTCTTCACCCGTAGCCTCCACCGTCCCCGCCCGCCCCCTCTCGTATCTGTGCGCCGCAGCCCTTCCCGCCCCTCCGCGGCGACCAGGCATCGTCGCGCCGCCGTCCGCCGGTCGGCCTTCGTCGCTGCAGCGCGCGCCCACACAATTGCGACCGAAGCGTCAACCCTTCCGCCATCATTTACTTCGCCCGCGGGCGACTTCTGTCTGCGCCCCGCTGCCCCCTCCAACGAGTCCGTAGTCGCTCTCTTCCATCCACATTCTGACATTCTACTGGGTCCCATTTTCATCTTGGACTAGCAGTGTACTAATAGCCCAGTCAATTGGTGGTCCAGTCAAAAGGAACCAATCCAGGAAATATGTTCGGTATTTTTTTCCTCAACGGTTCTATAGGTTTGTGAGGGCGCTGGATTCAAATTTGATGATTGCCATCCTAAAAATTATCGGCTTCACAAAACAGCGATTTTTTTAGTTTTTTGTTGTTGCTATTTTCTTTGTGAAGCCGACCATTTTTGAGGAGACAAATATCAAATTCGAATTCAGCACTCTCAAACACATGCAGAACTGTTGAGAAAAAAATCCGAAATATGTCTTGGATCAGATACCATTCGAGTGAACTATAACAGTTTTGCGATGTAGAAGAGTTACTCCAAGAAAGAACCACTTTGACAGATCGGGAAAGGAATGAACCTCATGCAGGGCGATGACTCCGCAAGAGATAGCGATTAAGCCATTTGCAAAAGAGCTAACTGTAACAAATGCATTGACAAAATGAGTACATGGGCGAAACTTACAGTTCCCAGCAGTTCCCAAGCAGTAGCTGCCAAAGCGGTCCCTTCTTAAAGTAATTAGCACTATATACCAGGAGAGTTTTCAGGCTCCTACGTAGAACACCCAACGTTTTGCCATTTCTTCACCATATTTCGGTTGCACAACCACATCGTCAGGCCATACGCATCTGAATGTGCCTGATTGCGATCCAAACATCAACCCTTAATCTAAGTCAGGCCACTTCGTCAGCTCAAACAAATTGTGATCTCATTATGACCTCAACGTTGAAATCGTTTGTACCGTCTGTACATCGTTCCTTATTTCTTCATGATCATAACTTCTCGTCTCCTCTGACACTATGACATTCGGATTAGGATTGTGTCTCAATCATTCGTGACATCTTCGGATTGTCAAGTTTCAAGTTTTCTCCGATCAACGCTAGACGAATTCCAGGGCAGTATCCTAACAAAGGGGTCGTGGACCGCGCGATCTTTCCTTCTTCTTTGTCTTGGCCTCACCCTTACTTACACACTCTCTTGTATTCATTTCACTAACACCCATGCCGGGAGGCCGGGATGGGGCGGCACTCCGCTGGTGGGAGATACCTGCTTGGCAAACTCCCGCCAACCGCAGTAGGTCGGCGCCGGATCTCGCTATCCAGCGGGGAAAGAACACTGCTACGTCCCTTTGTAAAAACATACACTACATGCACCAGGCTAATGACCATAGCAGTGGACGCGCCCGGAAACACTCAGTAGGCAATCTATGAACCAACCGGAACATACCGTCATTGCCACTACTCATTACTGTATTCCAAAACGTCACGGGTTACTATCCTCTATTTGTTCGTCTATCGCCGACTCTTCTTACTGGCCGAGCAGCTTTCCTTCATTTCTCCTCTTTGGCAATTTCGTCTCGCCATCCGTCGACCGCTCAGGCTGCCATATGCTTCATCGTAAAATTAATAGAATCAACGTTTATGTACTGTCATATTTTCAATGTGCTGATTGGTTGTTGAAGACGCTTGGAAGGACTGGTTGGGCAGAGAGTTGAGAAAATACATTCAGCATGCAAAACGTTTTATTACAATAATTTTATTTTGTGAATAAAATGGTTGTTTGGGGGCAAGTACAGGTGTTGTTTTCTGATAAATAAACCATCAATAACAATTATGTTACAATTTGTATTGCATCAAAAACTTGAAGGATTGTGCCAGAATATCGATCTTACAAAAAGGGGACTGGTAGAGTTTGGGAACAATTTCTTGTTTTCTTCCTATTCTCAATTCTCTTTCTTTTGATTAATGGTAGCTGAGGCTGCGAAAATAGCTTGAATGTTTTGGGAGAGCTTGGATACTTCCTTCTAAAACTTGAAAGGAGGGGAAATTCTGAAAAAAAACAAAAATTAAGTTTGTTAGCGCCCGTCATTAAATATAGAAGAAATAGTTAGTTACCTTTGTATAGGCACAAGAATAGCGTTTTCCTCATGGCTAGTTTGTTACTGAAATTCGTGAAATGTAGTAATGAAAGTCACACGGGGGGCGCGCATAGACACGTATCACGGAGCATTTACCGCCGTGGAGCTTCGGAAATGTAATATCAACTTTACGTAATACAATAACCGTCATGGCAGTCAACAATGCGTATTAATTTGCTCCCTCAGTGGCGGGGTGATCCATTGTGAAACCGATCGGCTGCTCTGCTTTTTCAGCGATGTGATTCTACCGCATCTTCAACCGCCGCGTCTTTGTGGGAAACGCTGATTTCTGAGAATTGGCGACGAAGCCCAGTGCGACGGCGCCCGGGGGCCAGCGCGACCTTCCGGTAGTCTTCGAAAGCACTTCGAAAATCCGCTCCGAAGAGTCTCATTTATAGACAATGAAGGTGCTCTGGGGGTCTCATTCAAGAAATGAATTCTTCCTTGTGAGAGCTCCCCCCATGTTTTTGAAGGAAAATTAAAACTATCTCGAAGGTTAGACGTTTGGCATGTATGCTCTTTGCTCTTAATTAGTACATAAAACTGTTAAAAATTACTGAATACCTAGAACGGCGCAAAAATGAATTTATTTGGCCGCCTATGTGCCAACTCCGATTGATATTTTGTCATTCGAGTAGATCATGTAAATGAGATTTTCTTTACCAATTTTTTTATTATTTTTGACAGAAAAAGAACATATGACTTTGAGAAGGCAAATATGAAGACGGACAAACAGTCAAACGCTCCTAAGAAATAATTGAGAATGTCTGCAATAAAGTACCTCTTCACCTTTGTTTTATCCCCTCCCAGCTGTTTTGTCACTTTCTGCATGTCTACCTTACCACGGTTGATGGAGAGGGATGTAGCCCATAAAGCAGTTGGAGTCTGAAAGCATTATTGCGTCACGAAGAGTTTCTCGTATCTCATTCCCCCACTACAAACACTTGGCACCGGAGGATCGCAGGGCAACTAGCGAAATCATTTCCAATTCTGCAATCTGTAATAACATGTAATGTCAGTTCGCATTCGCTAAAACGCCTTTCATGTCGCAGAGGAGATAAATATTGCGTTGTTAATCGAGCAACAATGTGCTGTTGAAATTTAGTTTTTGTCTTAAAGTAATTAAAATTTTTCTCGTCTATCACGGAAACTATTCGTTTGATTGGAGTTTGGTTTGCACCTATTTATTTCTCTTAATGTATTATACTTGTATACAGAATATCAGATGGCAGTGCCTAAATTAATATTTTTCGAAATTTGGCACGTAATAGGGGGGGGGTGTTTTGTAATTGATCAGTTGAGTTTCCTTTTGTTTCTCATCTATCTCGGAAACTATTCGTCTGATTGGAGTTTGCTTTGCACCAATGAATTTCTTTTAAAGTGTTCTACTTGTATACAGATTTACAGATAGCAATGCTGAAATAAATATTTGTCAAAATTTGGCACGTATAGGGAAATCGTTTTCTAACTTGATCAGTTGAGGTTCCTTTTGTTTCTCGTCTATCTCGGAAACTATTAGTCTGATTGAAGTTTGCTTAACACCAATGTATTTCTTTTTAAGTGTTCTACATGAATGCAGAATTACAGATAGCAGTGCTGAAATTAATATTTTTCGAAATTTGGCAAGTAAGGGGGGGTCGTTTTGTAACTTGATCAGTTGAGGTTCCTTTTTTTCCCCGTCTATCTCGGAAACTATTAGTCTGATTCAAGTTTGTTTTGCACAAATGAATATATTTTTAAGTATTCTACTTGCATGCAGAATTACAGATAGCAGAGCTGAAATTAATATTTTTCGAAATTTGGCAAGTAAGGGGGGGGGTCGTTTTGTAATTTGATCATTTGAGGTTCCTTTTGTTTTTCGTCTATCTCGGAAACTATTCGTCTGATTGGAGTTTGCTTTGCACCAATGAATTTCATTTAATGTGTTCTACTTGTATACAGAATTACAGAATATAATTAATTAATTTAATTAATTAGAGACTCGCATGTGTTTCTAAATTCTTGTAGTTTGAGAAAAAGTCATTTGTCTCATATCCGGATGAGAAATGTGGCCTCCAGGCCCCTAAAACAAAATCTTTGTATTTTCGCATCTGGCAAGCTCTGAAAATTATTATTTCAAATGGCTCTATCTCCTAAAGTATTAGAGCTACAGCACTGAAATTTGCACACGTAATTTTATGTATATTGACCTTTAATCTGAGACTTTAATGGAGTTTCTCCGTTAATCAGAACGTGCATGAGATGGACATATTCTACAGTTACTGGGAAGAAATTGACTCTAATGGCGATACTTTTGCGATTTTCTTAAAAACTAAGTTTCTAATCGAAAAATGAATATCACCAGTGAATTTCCCATAAAATTTAGTGCTTGGTCCGTGGTTTTCAGAAAAATCCGTTACAAGTCGAAAATCGGACAATTTCGTCGATCCATGGATCGACGAAAATTTACAGTTTTTAATACAAAAATTAAACTTGAATATTTCACAAACTGTATAACATAATTCAATTCTAGAGACTCGCATGTGTTTCTAAATTCTTGTAGTTTGAGAAAAAGTCATTTGTCTCATATCCGGATGAGAAATGTGGCCTCCAGGACCCTTACAACAAAATCTTGGTATTTTCGCATCTGGCAAGCTCTGAAAATTATTATTTCAAATGGCTCTATCTCCTAAAGTATTAGAGCTACAGCACTGAAATTTGCACACGTAATTTTATGTATATTGACCTTTAATCTGAGACTTTAATGGAGTTTCTCCGTTAATCAGAACGTGCATGAGATGGACATATTCTACAGTTACTGGGAAGAAATTGACTCTAATGGCGATACTTTTGCGATTTTCTTAAAAACTAAGTTTCTAATCGAAAAATGAATATCACCAGTGAATTTCCCATAAAATTTCGTGCCTTGTCCGTGGTTTTCAGAAAAATCCGTTACAAGTCGAAAATCGGACAATTTCGTCGATCCACGGATCGACGAAAATTTTTTCTGATTGGAGATTGGTTTGAAATTATGACTTTCTCTTTAAGTGTTCTACTTGTAAACAGAATATCTAATGGCAGTGCCTAAATTAATATTTTCGAAATTTTGCACATGTATTGTACTTGATGACTCGAGGCTCCGTGTTGTTTCTCGTCTATCTCGGAAACTATTTGTCAGGTTTGAGTTTGGTTTGCACCTATGAATTTTTTATAAAGTGTTCTACTAAAAATTATTTTTTTTAAAATTTTGCGCGTAATTGGGGGTGTTTTGTACATGGTGACTTTAGATTCCCGTTTGATCTCGTCTATTTCGGATCATATTCGTTCTAGTAGTATACAGTAAAGTAATCTACTTGTATACAGATTATCAAATTGCAGGGCCTAAATTAAGATTTTCGAAATTTGTCAAGTAATGGGGGGTATGTTGTACTTTAAAAATTATTTTTAACTCTTTAAATTTACTCTAAGAATTTACGTCTTTAAATTTAACGTGCTTATTTTATAACTTATGTGATAGGAATAGGTGGCATTACAGCACTATGAGAGTTTACCGGTAAATTTATTCGAAAACTCTGAACACAGGTTGGTATATTTGAAGGATATTTCGCAAACAAATTAAGAACTAAATACTAACAGTTTATTCATAAATTAAATTATATACATATTTGTATCTTTATTTAATATTCATGTGTTAAAGTCACTGAAACTCGATAAAAGTATTGTTCTGATAATTATTCCTGTTAAAATTTAAAAAAGAAAATATCCAAAAAACTATTTTTAATTTGTTTAAAACTTCTTTTACAGACAATATATTTTACTGTCAATGTATTACGGGAATTTTGCCAATTTATTTTACTTGTGAGTACAAGTGATTTAAATGAGTTATGATGAATGAGTTATGAAGCCTTTTGTTGTGACCAAAACAACAAAGAACAACAAAATCTCTTAAAATTCTGTTTATTCCACAAACCAAAAGAAAATCCAATAACATAAGCCAAGTCAACCAATATTCCAATAGATGTTCCGGATGCGTAGCGTTGTTTACAGTTTCTCCGTTGGGGCAGTCCAAGTTCGTATTCACTCGACGTCGCACTGTACACTTCACTTGATAACTCACTGGCGCTCGCTTTTTGACTGGCCACTGCCCGCCCGGGCAGCGCTCTTATACCCCGCTCGGGGTGAAGGTTCGCCGGCCAGCTCCGCGATAAGGGTGAACCCTTCTGCTCCGAGGCTTGCCCGAGCGTGACGGAGCTGTAGGGTTGCTGATCGGCGCTCTCTCTTGAGCGGCGCCGGTACTAACTTCTGGCGGCAACTTTAATGGCGCGTGTTCGACCACATCACCTACGCTCTCAGTTATGATGATGTTTCTCAAAATTGAAAGTTATTTAAAAATGAAATGTATCTCAAAATTGCGCATTTACAGAAATCCAGAAACGACAATTTCTCTAAAATAGTTCCTTGCAGTAGTATTTGTTGAGAAGTATTTGTAGAGTTTTATCATTAGGGGCGGTATTATGCCAGACGATTTTATTTCTCTTTGATTCCCTGATAATTCAATGAAACCAACTAGAGTAGAGGTCAGTGGTTATTGTCTATCTAGGAAATGCACCTTTCTAACTGAACCGCATATGTAATTTACAGTAGCATGCAGTTTATGGATAAACAGACCAACAAGCATATTAACGAGGTGCTCCCGTGCACACCGAAGCTACCGCTCACAATACACCTCCTCTTACGTCGTGTAAATCAGCCAACACGCGTTTACGAGACGGTGACGTTACGGAAACTCTTTCCGGAGAAACAATTTAGAGCGACACATACTTGAGAAAGAGCGTAATAAAACTTCACCACCCTGAATTATGAAGATAGAAATGACGCGCAGTTACTCGGCGATGTGTTGCCTTGACAGCTTCCTTGGAAACGTGTCATCCGTACGTGCCTGGAGAGGAGGAATACGTTGTCATGCATGCAATACTATTATCACGTCAAGGAACGCGCCAACCTGCCCATACACTCGACTGTTTGTGGCTCCCGCAGGCAAAAGCGCCGTTAATAATCGTATCCCTTGAAACGAAAAACTGAGCCGTCACATTTGCATAGAATTTCCTCAGCCACGCCTTCGCGGCAGGCGCAGACTCGCCCCTCCTCAAAGCTTGAGGTCTCTTTCAAATTGATTTCGATTGTAGGCAATTTGTATTCTACACAAGCCACCGATTTTGTCGATGCATAATACCACATTTTACATTTTAAAGTTGTCTGGAAATGGAGTTATTCCAGACACTACTATGTATTTCTTCTTTTATTGCTCTGAATTACCCACACTATTATCAATTGTGTAATATTCGTCGTGTGATTGGTGTAAAATTATTATAATTTGTCGTGTAATGTTATATAATTATAGTAATATTACGCGTCAAAAAATAATATTTCGAACAGTATAAATCAAAATGTGTTTCTTTGTATTTTCTAGTTTGACCAAATGAAGACTAAATTTCAATATTCTATTTTACCTTTCTCCCCTTCGATATCTCTTTCCCTTGGTTGGAACTCTCTTCGATCCTCTGTTCATGTCGCTATTGTTTTTTTCTTCACCTAGCTTTGGTTGTATTAATATGTCCCCTAGAAACAATTTTTAAATAATTTCCCCTTATTTATTACTATTTATAATATTTACGCTGATCCAGTTCATTGATGTTTTGAGCTTTTGACAAAGTAGACAAAGTTTCTATGTTAATGTTTTCTCTTCTAGTAAGAGTAGTCGTATTACTGTCTTCAAAATATCAATCTGATGATCGTGATGATGATAATGTCCACGCCATCTAAAACTTTTTGATCTTTAGTTTCATCAGCTTCGTCAGGGATGTCAAAACTGTAGGCGAAGGCACACTTTCGGACACATTTCTGGAACACCATGTATTCAAAGCACCAGCTCCATTAACCGCCTCCTAACTCACCCGCGGTCCGCGATTCCCCAGAGGGAAGAGGATGTTTTTCGAAAGACGCGATATCCTCAATCTCAGACCGCGCCCTCCTCTCCGAATTAATTCGGACAGCGCGGCCCACGCTGCACAAATCATAACATTAACGCCACTCACCGCGGTCTGCGCGCGTCACGGCTGCAGTGGGCCCTAATCGACAGTTGAGGAAAAACCTCGCAGCTTAGGTGGCTTGGTGGTATAGCGGTTTGCGGCTTTGGTGGTATAGCAGGTAGCGTACCGGGCTGCCCGCGAGCTTGCGTGTTCAAACCCGATTGAAACCGTCGGTTTTTAACGAGTGAAAAAATCTTTCGCACGCTTTGGTTCGGAGCGGAAGTAAAGCCGGCTATCCCATGTTGTAGAAATACTGCACGTAAAAGATCCTCAAGCTTAAAAGAAGCCTCTGATCTAAATTTACTTCACCGGAGTGATACGGAAGCCAACTGATAGGTCGCGCCGGATTTCGCCATCCAGCGCGGGAAGATCTCTGCCACCTTCCGCCATAAAGCTACACTACACTTACGGGAATACCAGCCTGGACTCAGTTGACGTGCCTAATCAATGAGGCGCAAGCTTTCTGCTTCACTCGTTCGACCGCCACGCGGCGCCTCTGTCGGCGGGGCCCACAGGCTGCGCAGCGGTGGCGTGGGCGGCGCGCGGGCGCCCGGAACGAACACAATGAGTCGCCCCGCGCCGCCCACGCCACCGCGCCAGGGGGAGGGGCGAGGGGGAGGGGCGGGGAGCGCTCGGTTGGATGGTTGTTAGGGATTCCGGGCGCGTCAACCACTGAGCTCTTTGGCCCCGTAAGAGTAGCGCATGTTTCTGTGACGGAGGCCCTCCCCCGCTGGATGGCGGGATCCGCCACCGACCTCGCGCCGGCAAGCGGAGTTTCCGTCACCCAGCGGGACACCCACGGCCCCAGCCGGGCCAAGCTCTAAGGCCCGCTTCACACGGCGCGGCCGCCGCGCGCTTCGTTCAAGGAGCATAGCTCTTCCGACGCAGCCACCGCCGGAGCCACCGCCGGAGTCACGGCCGCACCGCCGCCCGCCGTGGAAGGGGGTGGGGTCTGGAGGGGTAGGTTTCGCCGACCCTCCGGCGACGACGAACAAACGGACCCGAGCAGGTAGAACGCCGCGACCGGCGGCACAGTGAGAAGGCTCCCATTTAAAGCTGTGTTCTGCTAGCGGTGGCGCGCGGCCCCTCGTGCGCTTCTGGTGGCCGGAGCTCGGCGTCTGCTGCCGCAGCAGCCGCCACCCGCTGCACGTGGGAAGGCCTCCATTCAAACCAATGCTCTGCTACGCGGCCCGCTGCTGCGTGGCGCGCCACCCGCTTCACGTGGGAAGGGGCCCTAAGGCCTATTGCCCACGCCGCGGCAGAAGCGCGCAGAAGCGCGCGAACATCAATCATCAAGGCTCTTCGCCGACCCTCCGGCGACGACGGACAAAGGGACCGCAGCAGGTACCTGCTTCGGTCCCTTTGTCCGTCGTCGGCGAAGAGCCCTAATGATTGACGTTCGAGCGCTTCTGCGCGCTTCTGCCGCGGCGTGGGCAATAGGCCTAAGCTGGGGTTGGCAGGACTCACCACGCACCATGGTTTCTCTGATCAATACTAGAGGAGCAGTATCCTACCAAACAGGCCACGGACCTCGCACGATCATTTCTACCTTTTCCCTTACACACAAACACACAAATACACACACACACTCGCACGCGCGCACTACACAAGCACACATGCCGGTAGATCGATCAAGAGCTTAGAGCTTGTCCGTGCTTCGGCGGTGTCACGCTGGTGGGAAATTCCTGGTTGGGGAAAACCCCGCTAGCCGACGGTAGGTCGGTGCCGGATCTCGCTATAGAGCGGGCAAAAACCACCGCCGCCACCACCACCACCACCTCCAGAGCAAAACATTCACTGCACTTATGGGACTAATGACCAAAGTACCTAATATACGACGTAGTTCCTTAGCCTTGATAGGACCGTAAAAGAATTAAAGAAGAAAATATGACACATTGTTTTGTCGCGTTTATCATTGCATTAATCTGTTTTGGTCGCATTGTGGCCATCTTCAGCGCGGATTTCACTGTACGCATGTTCGCAGCCGCCCCAGAATCGCACTGAAAATGGCCACGATGCGACTACAAAGCTTTTTGCGCAGCAATAAACAATACGAAACAATGCCTCATATTTCTTTCTTTAATGACACCAATAAAGTAAACACACCATTTCCTACCAACTTAAAAACATATTACTAAAAAAAATTAAAAATCCAAAACCACACTCACAATCTGCAATACACTAATTAAAATATAAATTGCAGTAATTAATATCAATTCCTAAAAACTAACTACCTTCGTCTTGAACTTGACACGGGCATGGTCGTAATGGGGCTAGATTCGAAGTCTTCGATACAAGAGGCGAACGAAATTTTCCTACTTATGCGTGAATGCGTCAAGTGTAGACAAATCTATTGTTCTTCGCTCATTACGGCCTATATTCCCAGAATAAGGCCCAAAGAGAGGCTATCTCCATCTACTTTGCCTTTCCCAAAGAGCCCCCTCTGCCATAAACGCGAGAGTTGTGGTGGAGAAGCGAATTCGTCCTTCCAGGATCCTCCGCGATACTCACGCCATTGCCAACGCTAAAGTGCCTACACAGGAACAAGTTGCGCTCGCAAACTTGGTTTCTGTGCTGTAAATTCAGTATGCCGCTGATTCTGTGGTCACACAACTTGCCCCACCCGAAGAACAATGTGGCTGTGACAAATCAGATTTATGATTAATTGATTGTTAGAGATTCTCCGCGCGTTAACTGCTAAGTTCAATAGCTCCGTAAGTGTAGTTCGTGTTTTTACCTCAGGTGGTGGTGGTGGTCTTCCCTCGGTGGATGGTGAAATCCGGCGCCATGTTACCGTCGGCTAGTGCGAATTTTCCCAACCAGGAATCTCTCACCAGCGGAGCACCAGCGGAGCACCAGCGGAGCACCAGCGGAGCACCCGCCGGGACAAGCTCTAAGCTCCCGACCGGTCTCTCGTCATGAGAGGTAGTGTAGTGCACGCGAGTGAGCAGAGAGGATAGGACAAGGAAGAGCAAGAAAAGATCCCGCGTGATCCGTGGCCCGTTTGTTAGTGTTCTGTTCCGGCATTCACCTGGTGTAAATCGGAGAAACCACGAAAAACTACCGATCAGAGCAATTGGCCATTAGAATTCTCCTCCAGACAGTAGATGAATGCCACCTTAGCTATCTAGCTAGTATCAGCAATCTGTCACCATCGGAACTCGAATCTAGGACTTCCCAGTCAGAGGCACTGCAGTGACATCAGTTGATGCTGGCAAGGGAATGCCGCGATGTAATATGTCGAAACCTGTCCTAATTCTTCTTTTCATCAGAAGAATATGCCGTGTCAATCTCACCATCAAACTTTTGGGTGCCGATACACACTGCAAGTCAATTAAAAAACATTCTGAATTTGCAAATTGGCCTTATGCTTTCACCGATGTAAAAATGACCAACCCTGCAAAGCAGGAGTTACCCAGAGCGCTCGCTTGTGATTCAACGCCACTGCTCGCCGCAAGCGACAGACTCGGCTTCCAAGGTCGTTTCCTGCGAGGGGCAGGCGGGGAGGCAGCCGCTCCTCCAAGCAGCTAAAATAATAAAACTAATATTAACTATGCAAAGTCTAAACTACTAATACAAGTTTTTCCGAATTTTAGTTTTATCTGTTGTTCTTTTTTGTAAGAATACATTTCGTTGTGATAAACCTTGTCGCAACCGCTCATCTTCCATCTAACAAGAGCTACCTCCGCTGGAGCTCTTTCCTCACAAATTTGAGAGCTCTTGTCTGCGTCTACTGCGAAACAGGTCAATTGTGTAATCACACACGAAAGGTCGGTGCAAACTAGAAAAGTGCTGTAACGTTTGTAAGTCTTTGGGAATTTTCGAATGAGAAAATTGATTTATCAACACAAATACGTACAAATTAAAGAACGGTAATTTTCGCGAACAAAAAAACAAAATGAGGCCGAGACATCTGAATTTGTGTGTGACTGCCCTGAGGAAGCCTGCGACATGTCAGGCGAAACGTCGGCACCCCAGCCAACGACGCGGCGTCTCCCGGATAGCCGAGAATTCATGGATTCGAGCCGCGGAAGCTTACGTATACACATCTGAATTTGATTCACAAAACAATTCTTAAGCCACTTCTTTACAAAATTTAAATATAATGTGATACAGTAGTTATATGATACAAGTTTTCAATATTTAATAATTAAGCATATGAACGATATTCATAATGAAAAAAAAAACTTTTATTGGTAAGAAAATAAAATACCTAAAATAAAATGGTGTTTTAGAATAAGAAAAGCATGGCCTGCTCCCACCAAAAGGCATTTGACCTTGAGGAAACAACCCTCTACAACGCCAACCTCGGCGCCCGCGCGCTCGCTGCTCTTCTTGCGAGGGCAGTCCAAGTTCTCTGTAGAAACAAAAATGTACGAAAATGTTGGCAAATTTGGTACTTTTTAAATAATTGGAAGTATGTATCGGCAGCCAAAGTTCACATCGTGGTATCAGATGGGCATTCAATGAAAAAAATGTGAGGGCATGTTTCGACTTGTCACACTGAGGCATTCCCTTGTGAGAGCAACCTCTTCCGGTAAAAATCAGATTTAGAACCAGAACAACACCGACTTGCAATCCTCGCTTGAGGTTGGATGGGAATGCGAGAGCAATAGAAAGAGATGGGGAATGAGGTTATCCTAAGAGGGGTAGAACCAGGAGTATCCCTATGATCGCTGATTAAAGGAAAACTATTACATATTAAACTATCACAGTGAATAATGAAAGCTCTGTGGTAGCGAGTGTTTAGATGCTGTAATTTTCGAACCACGTTTCTTTTTAATTAATTTCCAATTTGTCATGAAGAGATTGGAATGATGATATGTTAGCTATATTTCGAGAATGAATATTAATTATATGTAATGGAAGCAAATAAAAGAGAAATAATCGTAGACGATAGATATTGAAAACACATGTTGATTGACAGAGCAATTATAGAACGTTTTTTGAGGATAGAAATTTTGAGAGGGAAATAAATAAATATTGTGAGGGATATATATAATTAAAACGAATGTAGAGACGTTGTTATGAAAATGAAACATCACTAGTGTATTTTCAAAGATACGCATTGCTAAAATAATGTTATAAATTACTATTAAATACATGCGTACGCCATATAAAGCGATACAACTGATTTACCCTGATAAAATCCGGTTGAAAACATGAATTTTTAGGAAACTCGAAATCTAAAAGTATTTTTTGAAAAAAATATGTTCAGGGTTCAGATCTATCTACTTGTCAACAGTTACTAAAGAAATAATTTCTTGCCGGAATGACGAGTTACAATATACAAATACACAAGTGTCAGATACCAACAATGTAGGTTTCTTATTAGCTTGGAGTGATTTAAAAGGTATCTATGAGGTTCCCAGACGGAAAGACAAAACTCCACAACTGCTAGGCTTCGGGAGGGCGCGCTCTTCTCTTGATGAGGCAAACCTCACTTTCCAGTAGCAATGATACCTAGAAAAATCTTGTAGCAATATACTTTGTGCTGGCCTAGCTAAGGCGCGAATAGGTTCTGTGTTAATTTATGTAAAATAATCAACGAATTGACAAAACACGTTACTACGAAAATAGTAGCTTACGTAACAAGAGCGCGGTTGGGAAACAGGTGATTCACGCACGAGGCGAGACGCCTCGCGCCCGTGTTGCATATTCAGTTTTTCAACTCGCCAGAGCGAAACACAATGCGACAAGTAAAGGAATTTATTTTAAATATCAAAATCGATGATTCGCACACTGAAAAAATTAACTGGAAAACAAGCACGAGAAACTGCTTTAAAACAACGTTTTTCAATTCGTAGTTTTGTGAAATTAATATTTGAAAATTAAATTTGTGTAAGAAAATAGGCTGAAGAGAACGCATTAAAAAAATTTTAGTGTAAGATTTTAACTTTTGTGGATCTCCAATTACGCATGTGTTTCGTGAATCTTCATGTAAGCCTGCTTCCGACAGGAGCAGCTCCTGTCTGCAGAGTCCGTCCGGAAACTTCCAACTTCTTTTGCTCGCTCTGGCATCGTTTCGACATCGTCATATATACATTTCTTCTCCGAGCTGTCCCTGGAGGCGAGAAATATTGAAATTCTCGAAACACGGATACGTACTTCGGCTTGTTACCAAGTTTTTCTCCGATATTTCCGATTTTCTCCCTCTTTTATCCTCTCGCTCTATTCCTCCTTTCATCGACCACGTAGTTCAGGGGTGGATAAACGTTTATTTTGTTGAAGATCGATAAATATTTTAGTTTCTTCGTGCCAAAGGGCAATGTAGATATTTGTGTAGATTAGCCTACGTAAATAATGAATCGAAATAAAGGCGTTTGTGTGAATTTTTTGAACAAAATAATGTTTCGAAATAAATAAAATAATTGACATACAAGGATTCAATTCATAGGAAGAATACAACTGCATTGGATGATGGGGAAGTAAGGGATACGAATTATAATTCCCCAAATTGGATTTAAAATTTAGTTCATTTTTTAAACTAAAAAACAACAGAATAAATAACAGTCACCGTATATGTAGCAATATGCTTTCTACGTGAATTTTATATAGACGAAAATTAATTTGTTGCTGATACATTTCACATTCTCGATTCAGGTTACGGATTTGAGAAGTATCAAGAATTACAGAAGTTCCCTTTCGCATACTTAGGTTTTGAGCTAAAATCACCAAAATTGATTGGCAATATTTATCTACTATTGCTGACAAGGAGTTTCAGGGTATTTCATCCTTGAAATCTTTTAAGCACGTAGTTACTTTCAAGTAAAGATACGAATCCCCGAGCATTTGATCTCAACAGAACGTATTAATCTCTTGGAGAATTTTGTGGTGCTTACCCAAACTTGCCCCGTACCCATTCTCCTGGAGTTCAACCGATCCTGCATCATCGAATGATCCAACTATTGTGACGATGGAAGTGTTGCGCAGATATCTGAGGTGCGGTGACTCGGGGCATCAAGTGATGCCTCTGACCAGGAGGTCCTAGATTCGAGTCCCAACGGTGGCAGGATTTTTGATATTAGCTTGTCACCTAGGTCGAAATCAGTTGCTGTCTGGAAGAAAATCCTAGCGGCCGGTTGCTCTGCTCGGTACTTTTCCGTGGTTTCTCCGATCGACATCAGGCGAATGCCAGAGTAGTACCCTAACAAACGGGCCACGGTCAGCACATGTTCTTTCCTTCCTCTTCCTTGTTCTATCCTCACCCGGTATGTACACAAACATTATACACTACACTACCTCACTTGTCGGGAGATCAGAACTTGTCCCGGGTGGGGCGGTGCCCCGCTTGTGGACGATATCTGGTTGGGAAAACCCCAATAGCGGACTATAGGACTGCGCCGGACCACGCCATGCACCGTGGGGGGGGGGGTCACCACCACCTTCTGAGGAAAAGCGTGCTCTACACCCACGGGGCAAATGACCTTAGCAATTGTCGCGCCGAGAATCGCAAAATCCATCCATCCATCAATCAATCAATCAATTCCGGGGGAAGGGATACGACTGTTAAGAGAATACCAACAAAAAAAAAGTTCGTTCTGAGCTGCCAAGCCGCATTTGGCTCCTGAGCCGGAGTTTTCCAGCCCCTGGCGTCCCTCTTGCACCTACGGCCGCTCGGGTCGTATTCTCCCCCTCCATCCCTCCACAGGCCCTTTCGCTTCTGTCGCCACCTCGCGCCCGGCACCTCCGCCCGGCACCTGCGCCAGTGATGTGAAATACTTCAGCAACACACCGGAGTTCGAACGAATAAAATTCTCTATATTTGTTGTTATTTTCTGTTTGTTATTCATTCCTCTTTGCGTTCCTACAACGCTGTGGGATGAACGTTTCCTTCTTGTGTTGCCTGTCTTCTGATAAGGGGGCGTATCCTTTCCCCCTCCTTTCTGATAACGCCCTCTCAGGGCCAGCAAACACGTGGGCGATAGCGCCGAAGCAGCCACACCCGTCATTCTTAGACCAGATTCCATCTCAGGTGCAACGCGAGCTCCGAGTTTACCACGAAGCACGTAGAGATAAGATCCTGTTACAGGCTGCTGCGCGTATTTATCATTCACTTGTACTGTTTACATGGTTCTTCACGCTTGGTTAATGTTCTTTATCTCTAAATGTAATGAATTGAATCGTGCACTCATTCACTCTGGATCCATCGGCAACATACCTCCTCTCTCCTCCCCCTCCTCCCTTTCCATCCCTCTCTTCCCTCTCCCTCTCCACAACGTTCCCTCTCCCTTATCTCATCCACTCGTTCCACTCCCTCCTATCGTCTCTCTCTCTCTCTCTCTCTCTCTCTCTCTCTCTCTCTCTCTCTCTCTCTCACTCACTTTCTCTCTCTAAATATAGAGATATTTTAATTTCTTATATCTTTCTATATTTTAATTTCTTAACAATCACTGCTAGTGAAGCATGCATACATTTACATAAACCCGCATTCCCGTGGATCTTTCGGAAGAGTCTGCACGACTTCGCAAACATTCTGTGTGTGTGTTTAGTCTTCTGTCTAATACCGCGTTGCTAGGGGAAGACAACTGACAACGACAACCCGCGTTCTTTTAACATGACACTCCGCAGTTATATGAAGGCATCTGACAACTGTAACCCGCTTCTTCTTATTCTTCTTGTTCATGTTTATCGTTTGGGCTTTTATAGGGAAAGTCTCTTATCTGTACATATTCAAAGAAAGCGAAGCAAACATCTCATTCTATTGCGATTCCTTTCTCTTTCTGTTCATTCCAGGATCAAAGTCACGATATAATGTTAGAGGTAGTTCTTATCACTTCAACCTCTGAAACTGAACGTTATCGTGTCTATTCATTTATGATCATTCGTGCAACACACACAAGGATCTGTATGGTCACGGGGATTATTAAAACTTATCGAGCTTCATTTGAAAAACAAAATTTTATTTATTAAATAAAAGAGAATCATTACTCGGTCATTTTATTTCATACCAACGTTCATTAGGAATTTTGCGCATATAAATTGTGAATTAATTATCAGCATTGATTTAACTAGACATATACACTATCGTAATATTCCGATAAATTCGTCACTCAATTATAGTTGGAATTCAGAATATGCATTTACTCATCATATCTGTCTGTGTTGTAATTGCCTTTCATTTTACGCTCTTGGGTGGATAATACCGAGTCCCATGTACTCGCATTTTCAACAATCGTTAGTAGGGTTTTTGCGACAATGCTTTGTCGAAATCTGACGACTGTTAATTATAATTATAATTCGGTGGTCTTTTACCGTATTTCTTCTCTTCTCTGTCGTTCCAGATTACAGAAAGAAGCTGCCGCTGGCTGCCATCAAACAGAAATACACCGATAGATCTGAATACTGGCATAAAGAGTGCGCGAAATTACTTGCATTACACATGTGGTCTTTAGGTAAGTTCATATAATTCTACATTTACTTTAGCAATTAGTAGGGGTGGATTTTAATGAAATATCTCTTTTTACTTTTAACTTTAGAACAATGAATTTTGGTAGACATTAATTTTATGTTATGTCAAAAGGTTATTACCCATTTTTATACGACATTTTTTGCAATTTTCTTCGATTTTGAGTAATAAGCTTTAGATTCATGTAGTAAAAAAACATTTTTTATCCTTTTCCGTCATTTTAACATTAATTTGCTAACTCCATCAATTTTATTATCATTTAAATGTCATTTTCTTCAAATAATATTTATGCAACAAATGTGGTCTAAAGAATTCTTGAGTATCCTATTCGATTTCTTCGCTCAGAAATTGTAATGTCGGCCATTGTATGTAATTAAAGGTTACTGTGACGGCTGTCAGCGCCATTCGGTTCGGCCGATTTTGCGATAATTTTAAGACAAATTTCCTGGTAAAGAACAGTGCTAAAGAAGAGAGTTTGCAAACTAGTTCACTTGAATGGAAGAAGCCTTGATTACATTAGTAACATACCCATTGTTCATCTAAACTAGTTTTGATAATTTTTTAAGTCATTTTCCTTTGCTTTTAGAAATTTTTATAACATTTTAAGAGTATTTTATTGAATATATTTGACGATTTTTAGGTTATAAAAATCCGCTCCCCAGGTTATTACATTTCTTATTGACTTAACCAAGCGCATCACTCGTGTGAATAGGTCAGGTACTGGCAATTAAGGTCCTGTTGTATTTCACGTTGTCATATTTAATTCCCTGGTCTATATTGTCTCAGATTGTTCCTATCAAGGTCAACTGAAAACGTTATAAACATTTACGAATAATTTCTCATTTCGATTTATTATCTCTCACACTTAAAGTCGATACTATTGTAGTTATATCGTGGTTGCCTACTTGTGAATTTTCAAAAAATCAGGGTTTTCAAAATACATGACTACCACCATTCTCTTAAACGTTCATCACATTATCAAACAACAAATTTTAATCTAAAACGTAGGAGACTTTTTTTGAAAGTTTTGAAAATGTCGCAGGGGCTTGTGTAAAGTACCACCCCAGAATGAGAACCCCAGTATCTGTTTCAAATTCAAGGCACCGCGACATCAGCGAGGTCGATTGGAAAATAAAAAATTTTCGTGCAAATCCTGCACAGTTTCTCCCGCTACCTTCGCTCGTAGACGGGCGCGCAGTAATTCGTTTTGCCGTCAATAGATTTTTTGGTATCATGGACTCACAAAACATGGATGCAGGTAGCAACGCGTTTGAAAAAAGTAATTTTCTGTGTATAGGGACAAGATTTATTAGTTACCAAGGCCCATCAATAAGAGTTTTTGCGTCAAAAATTAACAGTTTTTTCGCAGTATTCCAAAACTTTCTGTATAGAGCGTAAGCAGTCGCGACGAAGTAAAACTGCAGAGGGGCCGAAGACCGTTGTTGGCTGTAGGCCTGTTATCAAGGTGGTGCGTGGCTCCGTTCCGGGATGAGGGCTGTGGGCGGAGGAGAGGGGCGCGAGGCGCGAGGGACGGAGGGGGAGGGGGGAGGGCGAGGGGCAAGGGGCGGGGCGGGCGCAACGACCGCGCAGAGGACACCGCTCGTCACGGTCGACACAGCGGGGGACGGGCGACGGACGCAGGGCGGGGGCCTGGCCGGCACGTGGCAGAGCTTTGCGCTTGCAGGAGACACAGAATTTTACGCCAGACTTCAAATCTGAGCCAACTTGCTTGGCTAAGGTGGCTAAGAGCGTGTACTGACTCGCCGCTTTTGAGAGCGGTGGGTCATAAGCCCATAGCGCGCCGCGAAAGATTGGGGCAAGAGAGGGAAGGGCAGTTCGCGAGCGGTACGTTGTCCGCATTCTGGTTTTTCCAGCATTCGCCTGGAAGCATGGGCTGTCATCAGGAAGTCAGAGCTGATCTTTCATAAATTATCTAGACTTGAAATCTGAAATGAGAAAAATATGGTTTTAACAAGGCAATAAGTTAGCTGAATAAACTTATATGTAAATTTTTAACGGTAATGCAAAGTATAATTTTTGAGTTCAAATTTGAGAGCACTCCTTATACAATACAACGTATCATTGCATCTTTGCTGGCATAAAGTCAAGCACAAAGTAATAAATGGCTTTCTCTCCAACCGATCGTCATCCACTTCCCTTCTTTATTCTAACTTCTCTTTACCTTCTTATTGAACTTCATGACATTCAGTATCTCCTTGCTCGCTATTTTCTCGCTTTTCTTCACAAGGCTTGATAATACCCTTCGTGCGAGATAAAACTCCTCACCTCGCTTTAAAATTCGTCTTGAAATGTGAATCTTTTAGAAAAGCGTTGGAACGTATCCATAAAATAAATCATATTGAAACAGCAATTCTTATTTCCTTTACACATTATAATCCTTGCTTTGAATTGAGGGAATACTAAACCCAAACTTCAAAATGTTCTTTACAAGCAACCTTGGCTTCGCGCTCCCAAAAGCTCAGACTCGACGTACTGCTGACGTGGAACATCCTATCTAAACCTTCTTATGGTTCTTTTGGCATCACCACGCCATTTCTTAATATAACAGCACGTAACTCCTCACAAAAGGCAAGCTCCTCAGGAAGCAAACGACGTTGTAAAGAACGCAGCTTAGTTTCTTTGGGAGGAGCGAAAAACCGCTGCAACTTCACGCAGAAAGAACATCCTGAAGAGGTATTTTTGATAAGAGTGTGACCTACTTTTAACCTCGTATTTCTTTTTCTTTATATCGTAATACAACCTTCATATCCACCGACGTAAAAGAATCACAGAAGCATTACCTGAAAAAGAGATATGCGTTGACTGACGATTACGCAATGCTTTTTTTTTATTTTGAACGAGAACTGTTTTCTAGAATATAGTTTTAATTTGCTTAGAAAACTAAAGTGAACGTATTATTATTGATATTTATTAATATCAATAAACTTCATTTTCAATAAATAATGTTGCTGGAATTATATTTTCTGAATTCGATAATTGGTGACCACAATTGATTATTGAATTGATACAAAGGTCTCCTCATTTGCCTCTCAAATACATGAATATACTATTTATAGATATGTACTGTGTATGTTATATGATTGATACAAAGGTCTCCTCATTTTGTTAATCCCTTTGTCATCGTAAGAACATGAAGTATCCATGGGAATTGCAATTAGATCACAATGATCATGTGTCCCCGCGACGGAGCGAATAAGTAAAATAATTAATAATGGTGATGAGCAAAATATTGGTGAATGATATTGAAGTAATAGGGAAATGGGATGTTCTTCAGATTTGCTAATTTTTCAAATAACTATTTTATTTAAATATAAATCGATAAGCAAGGAAACCAATAAATTGTACGTCTAATATTACGCGTCTAGCCAAGAGAGTACTTAACATCCTTTATCTCCACCTCGTATTTTCTCATAAACCGCTATAGCATACAATTGTTTTTAGAATTCAATAGAAATAGCTGAATATAACGTGATGGTGTTGCTGTCGAATCCATTTTAAATAGCAATAAAGAATGTATTCAAAGAGTATTGAGACGAAAACTTTTCGTCAATGAACCTGAGAAGTCTAATAATAAACCAAGATATAGTACTCTATTAATTTGAATTTCGCCTGAACATTCGTACTGATACGACTTTTCCATCTCCTTGTCCCTGCTATATTAATAACTAGCGCAAGAAACCCGGTATTGCTCCGGTATTTATTTATCACAATTATGTTTTATATAGCTGACGTATATGGTATTGCTTGGGTTATTGCGTTAAGATAGCGGCGGCGATGTAACGGTTAGCATACCGGACTATTGTACCCAAGTTCGCGGGTTCAATATCGAAGCCGTGGATTTTTAAGGGCGAAAAAATCCTTCGTACGCCTTCCTTCGGAGGGGAAGTAAAGCCGGCTGTCCCATGTTAGCAGATTTACTTGCATGTAAAAGATCCTCAAGCCTAAATGACGCCTCTGAGCTAAATTCAAATCGCCGGTTTCTCGCCTAAGAAATACCTCCTTTTTCTGCTAGTTGATGAAAGGAGCGTAGCGAAATTTGCGTGGTCAGACAGAAGAGCGGGCCTGATTGCGCGAGTCTCACCACGTAAAATAAGGCAAGTTCAATTCAATTCAATTCAAGATTCTTCACACTATCACCAATAATGCACTTTATAGCGTGTGTAGGTAAAAAAAACATGAAAAATAATCACACTCACATTTGTAAAGATATTTTAATCTCTTAATATCAAACTGAAGTGATCTGCATTGCTCTTGTATTCAATTTTTCCCACAATCCATTAGATAGGAATTATATCTATTCCCGTCGTGTTCCCCTACTTTTTTCTATTCTAGTGCCCTCCCCAATCAGCCTTGCCATAGATTACACCAAACTCACCCCAAAAACCCCGGTTTCTTCACTTTCTAATTAAATTATTAAATCTCTACTAAAATAAAAAATCTTCATTCACATATGTACTTTTTCTGGAGCTCTATATACGATCACATATCACATAAATACAATACAACGCATTTCTCTACAAAAATAATTCAATCTGTGATAGTTTTAGTATCAACGTCAGTATTTACATGTTCTTGACTAATGCTTTTCCCTTAATTTTATACCTTTTGTACAGTTACATTTACGCCTAAATGATATCGGAATCAATTTTTAATTTAACTTCAGCAATATCATCCATGTTAAGAAAAACTAGCAAAAGTTATCGTCCTCGAACTCAAGCAGTTTACATCCCATAATTGAATGTAAAATAAACAACCAATCCCCAAGGGTGATACACGAGTACATGTTTCATCATTGGAAGTAATTTTCTTCATTAATTAATTCTTCTATTACTCGTTGTGCACGTTCTACCGGACGCCTCAGGACAGCGCGTAAACAGTCGGAGTTCTCTGCTCTCTGTTCATTTGTTTGATATTTTTATTTTAACAATAAGAAAGCTATCATAGTGATGCTGCGTATACTTTGAAGCGTTTTTTTAAGAAGCGCATTTTGGGAAATATTTTGAACCTCGACTTCTCCATGTTTGATTTTTGGCAGTTCCTAAATTTGGGACCAATGGCTACAGTAATAATATTTTTTGACACATTTCTCCCAACAACTTCACTCATATACAATAGATTTCAGTAAAAGTAATACACAAGAAAAAACTTTCATGAGTATTTTCTCGACGTGAATAATGTCTGTTTCGTTTACATTCACAGAACGTTCAAGTACGTTGAATGCAAGAATCTATGCTCTGCAGACGTAAACTTTTCAAACTTTTTTTCTTAGGTATTCATATTTTCATTTCGTCAGATCTTTCTTTAATTCTTTATCATTTTTAAACCTCGTCTACGAATATGGTGCATTAATCTGAACGGATGGAATGTTTCAAACGCATTTGTTACCGCCACCTACGTGTGTATTATTTCATCGCCTATTCTTACTAGCCATTTCTTCTTGGTTTTATATGAGCCTAATCTCTTTCAAAATTCATGAAAACAAATGACTGGGTACTTGACGTACTGTATAGAAGGTTATGTGCTGTGGAGTAATGATAGACTACCATATCTGAACTATATCGAAAAATAAATTTCTTATCGTTTTGTATATTTCTTTTATTTCTTTCGAATGATGTAATGAACCATTGCTTCTTATTTCGCCCTGAGATGTCAGCAGTTCATACAATTGTAAATGTAAAAAAAATGCGAAAAATACGTAAAACATGTGGAACGGCAGTTGTTTAAGTCAATTCGATTAGTTTACGAACGATTCAATTCATTTGAAGAATCATTGCTTCAAATATCACGAATGTTTATGACAATAAGGCAAAGACCTGCATTACATTAACTACAGAAAACGTGGTATCGTTCACTATCGATTCATCTCTGCAATAGTTTAATGCAAAAACAGTAAGGAACGTAATTTTTCATCCCCCCCTTGTGTCGCCTCACGTTTTGCCGCCATACCACTCCGCTATGCAACACAAACGTCATGCCAGCTGCGATGATAGATTCCATTAGCGCCTCCCCGTTCCATCTTCATTTAATTACACGTGCGTATAAAACATCATCCAAAATTCCCTTCGGACACGTAAAATGGAGCTTCCGTTATACTTGATGTTGCGATTTCTGAGAAAATAAATTTAAAGAGTCAAGAGACTTGCTAAACCCTGTTTTATGGTAAAATGGGTAGCCATCTTTAGTATGCTAGTAGCTGAGTTTAGCTGAGTAGTTTTAGCAGCTTTAGCTGAGTAGCCAGTATGCGTAGCTGAAATTTCGTTGCTGCACGACCGTGTAAATATAATGTACTCAATCTGCCACTTCAGTCGCCAAGTGCGAAATAATGCGGACTGAAATAAATGTTAAATACAAGAAAGATTTGGTTGAAAATTAACGAAACACTGCCGTAGAGTCCGAAGATTCTGAAATTTCATTGCCACACAATGCATGCAGGAGGTATTCAGTATGACGCTTTAATCGTCAAGCGCGTGATGCTGTGGACGGAAATATAAAACAGTGGTGTAGTCATAGTGCTAGGCGCAATATTTAAACCGCTTCTCCAATCATCGCTTGGCTAATGTTAAATACAAGAAAGACTACGCGCTCCAATGAAATGTTAAGGAATGGATATCCAGCCCATTTTTGTTAGCTGGGGAATGAAAAGTTATTATTAAATAAATCATTCATCTGCGTCAATAGACCCATACAGTTATTCCCTTGCCTGAAAAATAACTAATTTATTTACGAGACTAAATTTTCTCAAATTCATTGAGATCCGGCGCCGACCTACACATGGGTTTGCAAGGTATCTCTCCTCAGAGGGGCTCCGTCCCAGTGAGGACGAGCTTTGGAGATGTGGGGCACTGTGATGCGTGGAAGTGTGTGCGTAAGACCGGGACGGGGAGAGGACAAGGAAACTTCGCGCGCTGCGCGAGCTGTAATAAACCGATATTTAATCAATTTATTTTAATTTTTGTTCACTTATAACGACGAATTATCTTCATTGCCAGTAAATAAATCTTATTACTAATTTTACCTGATTGAGCAACCTTTTTTTCCTGCCATTATGGAATTATCGTATTGTTCCTTCACCAGTGAACACAAACAATGCCTGCCCGTGTTCCGGTCGCCCCCCACTGGGCTTCCTCGTACAGGCGTCGCCGGGCACACGCGCGTACACGAATGCGCTCGCGTGAGAGCGAAAGGATCGAGCCCTCTCTTTGCCAGTCGAGAGCAAATTCGTACAACATAATATGTGCATCTGTCAGCATGTATATGGGCGTGTGGGTGTGTGTGTGTGTGTGAGAGAGAGAGAGAGAGAGAGAGAGAGAGAGAGAGAGAGAGAGAGAAGACGGAAGGAGGGAGAGAGGGGGGAGGGAGGGAGAGAGGGGGGAGGGAGGGAGGGAGGCGGGAGGGAGGGAGAGAGGGGGGAGGGAGGGAGAGGGGGGAGGAGGGAGAGAGGGGGGAGGGAGAGAGAGAAGAGAGGGAGGAAGGGAGAAAGAGGCGGGAGGGAGGGAGGGGGAGAGTGCCCGTTCGTGTACGCGCGTGCGTGAGTGTGCTCGAGGGAGTGTGTAGTTATGTGATTGTGTGTGTGTGCGTGTGTTCGGGCGTTCGCGCCTCCTTAACCCCATGGAGTGCGAGCGCGCAGTGGAGTGGGAGGGGAGGGCGCGTTTCATCCGCGGCCCTGCAGGGAGCTGCGCCTGCAGAAGGCGCCCCCGCGACCCAGCGCCAGGCCCCCCGCCCCTCCGCTCAGGTCGCTCAAGCGTCGAGCGCTCGCTTTCCGTAATCCATAAAATATGAAGCATTTAACATTTTGAACTACCGACGAAAACATTGAAGTATTTATCTCAAAAATTGGTTTTTATTAGCTGTGCTAGATATGCAGCTTAGAAAACATTCTATGATATTAGATTCTACGCCATAGAACAATTAAAACTTAAGTTTTGGGTCTCAACGAACTGACACCTATGGCTAAAACTCAATAAGTTCATTAACGTGCTCGTTCTCTTTCCACAAAAACGTTTAGTTCTTTATTATGTTGATCAATTGTTGTTGGTTTTTGTCCATGCAATGTCAAGAAAGATATTTTTGTATTCATAATGTCCATATTTCACAATACGCATGTAGTGAATCAGGAAGGAACCTATATTTGTGACTAATCCTAATCCACTAATCCTCTTTTTCCTGCGAGGCGGTTAACAATTTACTTAATTAATAAGATCATATCATCTGATTACTTTTCATGTTCACCATCAATGGAGCAGGGAATAAAACATTTTATTTATAAGATAATACAAGTTCTTTATTAAATAACTTAGATGAAACTAGTTCGTTAAGAATTATATTTCTATACATCGTAGCTTGTCTTTCTCTCGCTCATGCAACATCAAATAAGAGAACTTTCTCCGGTTCGTGGCTACGCTCTTTTACAATCCGCCTCCATGTTCCCAGGAAAGGAGCCTGTATTTGTATGTCGTCCCTCTCCGAGGCGCCGGGGCCGTGCGAATTATGTTTCCAGTGACAGAAATCAAGTTTTTAAAAAGTATTTTATTACAATAAGTCGTACAGCAGTTGTATACTTGTTGAAATATGAATTTAACGTTGATTCTGACATCGAGGAGCGTGAGCAGCGTCTGAAGGAACAATGCTGGTGAGAGCTACTTGGCTCCCGTTTATATACAAATTTCCATTTTGTTTACTAGGTCACAAACAAGATTTCTCTGCGTATCGTTTCTAGTAAACATCCTGGTATGCATTAGTTGCCGTTAGTGAAGGGGATATAACTCCTCCTCCCTTAAGTTGGAGCTCTCCTGAGATCCATTAAGCTCTGTCTTTTTCTTAATACATTTTTGGTACAATGAGTACAGTGAGATACATATAATTGTGCAAAATATAATAATACTTAAAATTATGGTTATAGAAATATGTGCTGCTTCATGAACAGACAGTGTTTCTTCTTGAATTTCGTACAGTTTTTGTTTTACATTTTGCAAGTTTGTTTGATTAAATTCAAGTAAATACAATTTTTGCTTACGTTCTATGCTAAGTTTAACATTTTTTGGTACATTAATCTTAAATGTGCTATTCTTGTTAACATAGATTTCTTTGTTAATATATAAGTTACAGAAATTTCTTAAAATACTGGTTTTTCTAATTATAAATTCTTCCACCTTCGAATTACATAGTTTTTTACCATATACAGTATTATGCGTAATAACCTTGACTTCAGTTGCAGAGTATTAATGTTAGTTAGTTTGACTTTTATACTTTGACATGTTGAAGGGTTTCTTAGGTTACATTGGGACGATTGGTGTGGTTTTATAACATATTACAATTTTCATTTGTCCATATTTTGGTCTCCATATTCGTTTTCTAATACGTAATTTGCTGGTAAGACCAAAGTTATAGTATCTGATGTTCCTATTCCATTCATTTTGCATTTTTGTAAAAATTCATATATATGATTATATTTACTGAACAATAACTGTGATGGATATAAATTTCGTAATTGATTTAATAAAATCATGAATTCGTCGAATTGGAACAATTCAAGATTTATATTTTGGTTTTGGATAGCGTTAAGTGTTCTTTCTATTACAAGTACATGATCTTTTAGTAACGCTATTTGACATTGGAATTGGAATTCAAGATATATTCGGTCAACTTCTGATTGTAGTCGTTCTAAATATTTGTTCGCTTCATTTTGAATTTTCAGTATGATTTTATCTATTATTATTTCTATGTTTTACATTGTTCGTTTCTTTTTCCTTTTGTTTTTGACTGACTTCTTGGTAAAATGGAATTAGATGGCTTTTATAAAGGTTTATGAACTCATTTCTATAGTGTTGTTCTAAATCTGGGATTAGGCTATCATTGTCATCTCGGGGTCCGTATAAAAGAGTGAACGGCGTGTAGTTTGTTAACGAGTGTACTGATTGATTGTAGATAAGGGTTGCAGTTATTATCAATTCTTCAATGGGGGTTGTTGGGTCTTGTATTTTGAGTGTCCGTAGTTTTTCGATAATTGTGCTGTGGAATCTTTCTACGGGTGAGTTAGATGAAGGATTTTTTGGAGTAGTAAAATGAAATGTTACTTTATGGAGTTTAAAAAATTCTTTGATTAGTTCCCTATTGAACTCATTGTCTGCTGTGATTTTCTGCGGGGTATTGTGATGTGAAAAGTAGTGTTTCAGTTTCTTAGCCAATGTTGTTGAGTTGGTATCTGTGATGTAGTAAGCTTGAGCGTACTTTGAGAAGAGATCGATTAACGTTAGAAATTTTCTGCCTTCTAATGTTAGTGTATCTATGAACACATGTTCCATGGGTCTAGTTGCCAATAAGGGTCCTTGGAATTTTGGGGTATATGGATGTCTGTCATATTTGGCCTTTTTGCAAATTTCGCATTTATTAATATACTCGTTAATTAGTTTATTCATTTTGGGGGTATATGAATTCTTGTTAAAGTGTGCAATTGTTTCTGTTATTCCATTGTGGTTATGATTATGATAGGTTAGTAACCTTTCTAAGAACTCTTCCTTAGTAAGAAAGTTAGTTATCCGATTACATTTTGTAAATTTCATTTCATTGGTAAATAGCTCCCGAATTATATTTATGAATAGTCTTTCAATTTCTGGATCGTAGAAGTATATGGCATAAGTTAATTTTGGTCTAGTATGTTGCAAAAGGAATTCTTTTAGTTCATTTTCTAAATTGTTTTTCTTTAGAATTACGTCAATGCAATTAGAGTTGTTGTTCTTTTTCGTTACATATTTTTCTCCGATTTTGAAAGTGAATTTGTTTTGATAAGAGTGGAAGTTACGATCTGAGTAAGTCAGTCCGCAGATAGGGTCTTCGTTGGAAGTGTGTGTCGTTTGAAGTGTTTCGTCGATATCCATTGGTTCGTTCTCGTTTGTTGGGGGTTGCAGTAATGATTTTAAAAAGTCATCAATGTCATCTGAAGCCATTTGGGTTTCGTAAGGATTTCCTGGTTCTGCGATTATAGACAATATATCTGGTTCATCATGGTTATTGAGTTCGAGAATAGGTGGTTCGTCTACTCTGATTCTAGATAGGGCATCAGCGACTAAATTTTCTTTGCCTTTTTTGTATAGTATTTCATAATTGTATTCTTCAAGTTTAAGTCTCCATTTAGTTAATCTAGAGTTTGGATCTTTTATAGAGAATAGCCAAACTAGTGGTTTATGATCTGTTTCTATAATAAACCTTTTCCCGTAGACGTATGGTCTAAAGTGCTTGCACGCTTCTAATATGGATAAGAGTTCTTTTTCTATAGTTGAATAGTTTTTCTCTGCTGAGTTCAATGTTCTCGAATAAAAGGCAATGGGATGGCCTTTCTGTGATAGAACGGATCCTACAGCAACATTGCTAGCGTCTGTGGTTAATTGAAAGGTCGCATTGAAATCTGGATAAGCTAGTACCGGGGAATTTTGGATTAATTCTTTACATTTTGAAAACGACTCTACATAAGTAGGATCTTTGAGGTTTATCGTTTTTCCTTTTTTCAGATATTTAGTCATTGGGAATGTAATTTTTGCAAAATCTTTAATGAATTTTCGATAGAATCCCATTAATCCTAAAAATTGCTTTATTTCTTTATGAGTTTTTGGTATAGGATAATTTGCAATACATTTTAGCTTAGCTGGATTTGGTTTTATGCCGTCCTTAGTTATTATATGCCCGAGAAAGGGTACATCGGATCGGAGGAATTCACTTTTGTCGAGTTGCACTTTTAAATTGTGTTTTCTAAGTTCATCAAAAATTGTCTTAATATGAATTGAATGGTCTTGTAGGGATTTTGAAAAGATGACTACATCGTCCATGTAAACGAAGCAGTATTTATTAAGGTGTTTTTGCAAAATTTGATCCATCATTCTTTGAAAAGTAGCAGGGGCGTTTTGTAAGCCAAAAGGCATCCTGGTATACTCATAATGTCCGTTATCAACAGTAAAAGCGGTCTTTTCGATACTTTCTTCGTCTATTCCGATTTGATGGAAACCTTGTGCCAAATCTAAAGTTGTGAAATATTGGCATTTCCCTAGATTGTCTAGTATGTCATCGATTCTAGGTAAGGGATATTTATCCTCGATAGTGACCTGATTTAATTTTCTGTAGTCGATTACCATTCTCCATTTTCGTTGACCACTGGAATCTAATTTTTTCGGTACTATCCAAACCGGGCTTGAGTAGGGTGACGTGGAGGGTCTGATTATTTCGTCTTCTAATAGTTTTTGAATTTGTTTTTGAATTTCTCCTTTCATGGAATGAGGGTGTCGAAAATTTCTTGAAAATATTGGATTGTTATTAATGGTTCTAATGTGATGTTTCACAGTATTTGCTGCGCTGAGTTTAAGTTTGTCATTATAGAAAATGTCACTGTAATTTTTGCACAGGTTAATGATAATATTTTTCTCTTCTCTATTCATGTGACCTGTCCTAATGTGTTCGATTAGTTTCTCATTTAATTCAATATTTTCCTCTTCCCTTAGAGGATTCTCATTGACTAATAAGTATTCACTTAAAGGGTCTGCTTCAATTGGGATTAAGTTATTTAATGCCGTTTCGAACTCACTTTCTATTTCAATGTAATTGTTTCTGCTAGTGTAGATTCCTTCAGGGATTGAGATATTATTTATTTTAGTTTCTGGTATATAAACATTTCCATTAATTTTTACTGGAATGAAAAGTGTCTTGGAGAGTTTCTTTAGAGGCATATAGTTTACATTGTTTAATTCCTCGTAAAACGGGATTGTTTTTCCTTCAATTGTTAAGGTATTGGTTTGATAATTCAATATCGCGCCTAATTCTCTGAGATCATTAGTGGATATTAAGGCATCGTAATGTCTATTCCAGTCTAATACTAGGAATTTAATTGGTTTATGTATGTCATATTCGGCAAATAAAGGATACTTAAATGCCGTATCTCCGTAATAATTTTTGTTCACTGTTGTTAACGTGAAGTCATATGGGTAAAAATAGTTTTTAAATTTCTCATTGGCTAATTTAGAATTCATAATTGATGATGAGGCTCCTGAATCTATTAATATTTTTAATCCATCTATAACAACAAAAGGGAGCCTTGGGCCTACATGGCTATTTAGGTGTTCGGTATGTCTGAGGCTGGTATGTGAAAATTTTCCGCTTGTTGACTTTCCCTACTTTCTATTTCGTGCGGGTCTTCCGCGTTACTAATGTCCCGTTCGTATTCCGGTTGTTCGGATTGCTGACCTATATACTGAAATAAGCGTCCTTCGTCGTCTTGGAATATGTCTGTTGTTTCATTTTGATTAAATAGTTCTTCTACAATTATGTTCGGGTGTCTTGTGTTCTGTGGTCTATTTCGGTTCGTGTTTGCCGTCGTGATGGACATTGGTGTAGGCTTGTCATGTGGTGGTTTGTTAAAGTGAGTAAATGTATGATTCCTTTGGGGTTGGCTTGAGTTGAATCGATTAAACGGTTGGTTATTATTGAATCGATTGAACGATTGGTTTGCATTAGTAGGGTTAAAGGGTTGATTCCTAATAATTTGGTTTTCGAAACGTGGTTTCTGGTAGAAGGGTATTTGCGGTCTCCAGGGCGTGAATAGTGGGGTATTCGGCTGTTTCGGGTGTTTATTTTGACTAATTGCTGGTTTTTGGCTGTTTGGCTTAAAATTGTTTCTCATGAAGTTTACATATTGATCATGAGTTTTCATATCATCAAGTTCTATGCATTTTTGTAAGGCATCTTCGATATTATTAATTAGACTGTTCTCTACTTTTGATTTGTAAGGTTCTACGAGTCCTCGTTTGAAGGCTTTTATCGCGGTGGAGGTGTATAATTGTTTCTTGAGTGTGAGTAAGGGTTCTTCTGATGTTAATGATACAGTATCATTTAATTGTTGTGTCAATTCTTTTATTCTATGGTAATAATCTACGTATGTTTCATTTAGTTGTTGGTAACTTGAGGCTAGTTTGAACTGTAAATGTTCTTCCGAACGAATTTGACCAAAACAAAGAATTAGTTTGTGTTTGAGATCGGTCCAATTTATCATTGTATTATTTTTTACTACTGATTCGGCTTCGCCGATTATTTTAGATTGAATGAAGCTAAAAATGAAAAGGGTATGGTCCCTTTGCTCTGTAGTCAGTGATAATCTCGATAACATTATTTCTACTTGTTTGATGAATTTGGTAAGATCATCATTGGGTCCGGAGTAAGTGGGAATCAATTTTGAATATAACTCGAATTTTTCTTTGAATTCCATTTCGATAAATCCTGAATTGTTATACACTTTGAAAGTTGCTTAAAATGAATGAAATAGAAAACTTACAGTTTTGGAAGTACCACAGTGAAGAATCTGCGATGTGTTGTGGAGAAGCTGCGGAGAGGCTGCGAGGAATTGCGGAGAAGCTGCGGCGAGTTGCGAAGTGATGCGAAGAGGTTGTGATGGCTCTGCGTTGTACTCCGATGAATTCGTGGCGTGCTGCGGCGAATCTGCGTTGTACTGCGATGATTGGGCGATGTACTACGATGATATTTCTTCTTTTCTTGCTAATTCTTCTTTTACGTTTTAATTCTTCTTATCTTTTCTTCTTATATATTAACAGTGGCAGTGGTTTGTTTAGCCGTCGATGATCTTTTAGTTGATTTCTCTGGCTTCCTTGAACCTGCCGTTGAATTTGAGATGGACAGTGCTGCTCCAACTGGATTAAAATCCACCTGCGTCTTCCTGATTCGTGATGAATTTTCCAACGCAGTGAGCAGCGTCCTACCGACTGCGCCAATTATGTTTCCAGTGACAGAAATCAAGTTTTTAAAAAGTATTTTATTACAATAAGTCGTACAGCAGTTGTATACTTGTTGAAATATGAATTTAACGTTGATTCTGACATCGAGGAGCGTGAGCAGCGTCTGAAGGAACAATGCTGGTGAGAGCTACTTGGCTCCCGTTTATATACAAATTTCCATTTTGTTTACTAGGTCACAAACAAGATTTCTCTGCGTATCGTTTCTAGTAAACATCCTGGTATGCATTAGTTGCCGTTAGTGAAGGGGATATAACTTGCGTGGGGCCGTGTTTACCGATGTGTATCTTGTTTTTGTGCGTGGCCGGGCCGCCGCGAGAGCGAAGGCCAGTCGTTTATGACGGGGCGGGGCGGGGCGGGGCGGGGCGGGGCGGGGCCGGTGGCGTGGGGAAGGTAAGGCCTCTCCGGTCGCGCGTCTCTCTCTCTGGACGGAGCGAGCGGATTCCGGGTCGTTTCCGGCGAAGGGGCTGCGCGCGCGGGGGGCGCTTTTCTTCTTTTTCGAGACGTTTCCGTCCGCTTCTGCACGGAAGCGCGTGTCGCCCGCAGGAAAAGGGGAGAGGGCGATGTGAAGAGGGCGCAGAGGGGGTGCGGTGGTGTGGGCGGGCGGAGGAGTTGGATTGGTTGATTAGTGATTCCGGACGCCTCAACTTCTAAGGATATTAAGGGTCCCGTAAGTGAAGTACATGTTTTAAGAGGCGTGCAGGCGGTGATCTTCCCCCGACGGATGGGGAGTTACTGCGCCGACCTACACTTGGCTAGCTGAGTTTTACCAATCCAGGCATAGTCCCACCTGCGGGGCACCGCTCCGGCCAGGACAAGCTCAACCCTTCCGACAAGTGTGGTGTTAGTGTAGTACGTACGGGGGTGAGTATAGGACAAGAAAAAATGTAGGAAAGATCGCGCGCGGTCCGTGGGCCATTTGTTAGAGTACTGCTCCGGCATTAGCCACGTGTTGATCGGAGAACCCACGGAAAACTGTCAATCAGAGCAGCTAGAATTCTCCTCCAGACAGTGCGCCTTGCCCCCCGGCAGCGAGGAAACGGGTGAGGGGCGGGGCGGGGCGGGGCGGGGCGGGGCGGGGAGGGGCGGGGCGTGGCGGGGCGGGGCGGGGCGGGGCGGGGCGGGGCGGGGCGGGGAGGTCGTGCGTGGGCGTCCCCCTATAGGCAGCGCGGGCGCCGCCTTCCTGTCTGGCGAGACAGCAGGCGATAGACGACGCGTCTGCGGCTGATAAGCGCACGCCCTTCACGCAGGCCAATTGTTAGTTCAGTGGCACGCGACGAAGGCACTCGCATCCACTCAACTTTCTTCGCAAACATGCAGAATCTATTTTAATGGAAGAACGAAAGATTCTACTCATTTCTGTACAATTTCTTGAAATTTACGTAGATAAACTTCCCTGTCCTAAGGGTATAGTGTATAAATGTAAGTTTATAGTGTGTAAGTGCAATAATTATTGTTGAAATGACAGTTGTAAACACATGTACAATAAAGAATAAAAACCCAACTACAAGGCATTTAATGGCTAAAAATTAAATTAAGTTAAATAAAAGTGGGATAATAATTTCAGGAAATTAGAGAGGAAAACGTACGAAGGGGCAGTTTATTGACTTAACTTTCAGAAAATCAACAAATGTCACAATGTAGAACGTTGACTTCTTAAATAAAAACTTCATCTTCATTTCCGCAAATTAAATTAATAGCTACACTTTTCAGTTGTGTTGGAAAACTATTCAATTTTCATTCCTTTTTTCTATTCACGTTTTTCAAAAGTAAACATGTAGTTATATTCGGTAAGTAGGATGATTAAAGTTTTGATTGTAGACTTTCGTTTCAATAAAGTGACGCAGAGGCGCACAAGTTCAGGGAGGCTACGTCTCAGGATTTGATTTCCGCTTTGGTCGTGGGTGTTTTCGTATTCCTTTGCGGTACCGGAGTATTCGCCGCCATGAAACAAATCAGCTTCAAATCCTGATCTCTCCCACATCGCTAGGCCGTACCCCCATTTGGGGCGGTAGTATTGTAGCCACAGGATGGTTTCTGTTAAGGAGCGCTAGAGAAGAAACTATCTCCCCAATCTCTTAAAAAGGTCTTAGTTCCTTGATCAGCCCACGGGTTACTTCAAGCGATAACGATAGTACGGAAGAGCGAAGACCGAGGTAGGCCCAAGGGTTACCTCGGTGTGAGGCTCCGGGAAGGCAGAGGGTTGGGTGGGTGTTTCCACGGGGTGCCCGTGAATATTAACGGGTTGTAAATCGAAGTTGACGTATCAATTCACCTATTTCTGGCGTGGAATTGATATACACGAACAATCTGGTGGCAGTACTTACTAGGCTGTCCGGGTGACGCCGCGTCCATGGCGAAGGTGCCGACGTTTCGGTCGCCATTCTGCGACCTTCCTCAGGGCGTATTGCGCGGAGATGGGCTGCGCACGAGTTTAAATGGGGCTTGGTTTCTTCTCTACCCGAGTGCCGGTTGGCCGGGTGGTCGGCCAATGCGGAGAGAGCACCGGCCAATCAGAGGCATTTAAACTCGTGCGCATCCCATCTCCGCGCAATACGCCCTGAGAAAGGTCGCAGAATGGCGACCGAAACGTCGGCACCTTCGTCATGGACGCGGCGTCACCCGGACAGCCTAGTAAGTACTGACTCCGGCCGCGGACGCCTACGCTCTCAATCTGGTAGCAGTTCATCTACGTTTGGAGCAGCGCCACTACAATGGAAAAGTCTCTTATCCGCAAAGATAAAGGCAGCAGTTTAGGGAGTATATTAAATTTACTATAGAGTAGCAATTGTTGTCACTGGCAGGGCACGTTTTTAACTATTATATTCGTGCCAATAACGCAAATATTGTCAATTTCTTCGGTGATATTCGTCTAGTTTGGATCATGTTAAATGTTGCTGAAACAATTCTTCTTTCATGGATTATCGTAGGTGCACAAGAAAAGTGATATCAAAAATAATTTTTAAGTTAGTGATTTTGAGTTAAAACATATTGTGATGGATTATTTAATTAACTAAATCCACTAATTATTTATGTATATTATTCTGCCCCAGGTTTGGCATCGTGATGGTTTACGATTTTACTAATTTCATCTGGCTCAATGTTGCTTGGTTAATATTACATTTATTACAATATTAATTAATTCCGCTTTTTCAAATATTTCATTGGTTTTACAAACCTGGGTTCGACATGTAACACTTTACCTTCTTATTTTACTATTATATGTGTACGTGCGGCTTTGTACAGAGCCGCAATTCCTGGAAGTTCTGCTGTATTACCCTGTTCTTAAAATTTTGATGGCAGCTTCGACAAATTATCAGCCTTTTCACTTTGATAATAAATAATTAACATTTATTATGCAGATTTAAACTTTTGGTTTTTGAGCTCATTAATGATTTGAATTATCTGCAATTCGTATATTCATAAATTATAACGTACGGTATTTTCTGAACAAATGTTCGTAAGGTTACGGAAATATCTTCCACGCCGGTCTTCGGGGTCCTCCGTCCGGATGCCGTCGATGGGATATTCTCGCGATGCTCCTGCTATCGTCGTAAATTCTGGCAGCGGGAGAAGTTTTGTAATGTTCCCCGAGAATCCTAATTGTTTGATAATAATAATCTACTCAATTAATGCAGTCCGAGAACGTGACTTTCCCTTCCTGTGCCTCGGCGGAAGCGCTTACTCGCGACTGCCTGTCATATTACGTAACTTAAAACAATTTGTAATGTCCGGTTACAGATCTATTCTACCCTGATTCTCCACGTACGAAGTCTATTTTACATGAATGCTCACATTACATTACATGAATACCCCACAATAACAAATTACAACACAAGCTAAAATTGATGTCCTCAAACCACAAAATATATACTACTCAAAACAAATCACATAACGGAAGTTTCCCCGTTTAATAACATCAAAATATTACCCAGCCTAAGTCTGCAAAATAAGCACCGTCCACTTCGGTTGCTGCCAAGAGAGGGACTGACTCATCCAAAATAATTGCGGAACCTCGATTTTCGACGCTGTCTTGCCATGCTTCGCACGAGAATATGGCGCTCACACCTTTAAGCACAGAACACAAAGTTCGTTGACACGTTGCCCTGACGGCATGCGTTCCGTGGTCTACATTGGTATGCGTCCCATTCTAAAGTAACCATGCGTTCGATGCGTATTTCCCTTTATTAAGTGCCGTGGGGGATTTCTGGTATCACAATTTGTTTAGAATAAAGAATCGAAATCGGAAAAATCGAAAACATTCACAAAGCTTTCGAGATACAGAGTAAAACAATTGATTTGCTAAATAAGCGACTTCGCTCAAGATAAAAACGTTCTGCAAAATTAATATTTTTAATGCGTCAGTTCTCTAGTCATCATTTCTCTAGAAAAATAGAGATCGCTGTTGTTTTTAACGACAATTAATGTACTGAAGTGATTCTTTAGAGTTCAAGAATGTTCTGGAGCTTTCACAACTCCAGCTTCGAAGCAGAGCGAGTGCGGAGGCTGCTCTCCAACAAGAACTTGAGCCATGAGATTTACGAGTGCTCTCATGGACATCTTATCTCTGCGAAGTCTATTAAGGCTTGCGGTCCACTCTTCTCTTTCAGTACTCACCTGTGGTCGAAATCTCTTAGGAAATCCAGCCGCGTTCTCGGAACCAAAGTTCGTGCTGTGTGAGGTTTGCTAATGAAGACATTCGTCTCTGTTAGACGCTCAGTGACGTGCTTTTATACCTGAACAACGATTTATTAACTTATTGGCATTTTCCGTAGCTTGCTTTTATTGAGATTCATTTTCGTGTTTTAGTTCACGGGTGGGGAATGCTATTTAGGAATTTGATTCCCAAGATTTTGAAACTTCCTTTACAAAAACTATTTCTTATTATTTTTAATATTTGCAGATGTGTGAATTTACAACGGCACCTTTAGTGAGGTATCATGAAGGTACTGTTTGGCGAAAAATGATTATTTGCTTGCGTTTGGCAGTTAATAAAGATGACGTTCATGTAAGCACATAGAAAACTAAATTTCTGTTTCCTAAACATTTTCAATTATTCTGTGCCAACAGTTTGGACAGTTTGCTTAGATTTGCCAAAACGGTAATCCCGCATTAACTCTACGGTATAGTAAATGCCCTGAAAGGTTTATTAAGAGTACAACTGTGGAGAATCGACATTGTTATAAATGCAATGTGGTGTTCTAATTGAATGTATTATCTAATCGATTCAATGTAATGAAACTCTACGTAAAAGTGAAGTGTATACTTGTGGAGAGTAGAAATCTGTTACTGGCGGACACAAATATATTGAATATAGTAATAAATTGAAGGTAAATGATTAAAAGAAACGGTAATTGAATGATCTTCCCTGTAAAACTGACCTATTTGCAACTCTATCTTTCGTGCTAATTGATTTATTGAAAATGTCACCTTTATATTTTATGAAGCAATCACTAGAGGGGGTTATTTTACAAGTCATCCAATGCAATGAAAGCAAAGGATTTCTGCACTTGCGCGTGTTTAATCCCTAGCAAAATGTTTAGTGAAACCTCGATTTATGCTTCCTTTATACATTGGAAATGGTTCAATGCTGTAAGCGTGAATCCTATGTATTCAGCAAAGCGCGCTTTGAAATATAACGTGAAAGACTCTTTTCATGTAAAAACGGGAAGGACCAGGGGCCCAAGATCGATGTCCATAGGAGCGTCCTTCTTTGGAAAGGAGAGCTCTGGAACAAGTTACGAGGCACGTTTCAGGGTCGGGACGAACGCTTTGAAAGCAGCCGCGGTGAGTCAAATTCTGGCAAAAGGCTTTTTCTGCACAAATACCATTTATTAAGTGCGTCACGAAACATGAAGAGAACATTAGCCGTGATGCTTCCTAATTACATCTGGGCAATTTACACGCGTGTCTTCGCGCTTAATATTCCAATTTTCATTGTGGATTAGTTTTGTGGTACAGATTTCGTAAAATGGTAAAACTTCCGAACACAAAATTGTGGCATATTTATTGTTTATATAATTATCAATAAAAAGTAAGTGGTTAAATAAGTAGCAAGTAAAAGTATGCAGTTAGTTTCAACAACACTTATAAATAAAAAAAACTTATTCTCAATGTGCCTATATTTCAAATATGCATTAATACGTGAATGCAACAAAAACATTATCTGGAAAATGGAGTTGCTTATTCAAGTATAATAAGGGTTATGAACCGCTATGAAGACCTTAATTACATATCTTTAAAATAGCAAATATATTGTAAGTTTTTAGAAGAAAGAAACTTTGCATAACCTACTTTATCTACTTTCAAAGATAACACTTTCTACATTTACATTACAAGAAACCGTTTATTGAATTATTCTAGGAAAACTACCTAAAATCTGAGACATTGTAGTATTAGCGATCAGGAAATTCGTTATATTTGGCATAGATATACTGTTTTATATTGAGCCAAATCGTCTGCAATGTGTGCGAGTTAATTAAAAGTATAAATATTATGGCCTCACATGGAAAAATATAATCATCAGAAACGGTTTTAACAAGCGAGGTCGAAACTGAACGAGTTATATTTTAGTGGATGTTGCTGGAACCGCAACGGAAAGAGAACGTTTGGACTTCGGTTTATAAATTAGACTTCATATTTTGTCAAATGGTAACATCAGGCCCGAATTTAATGTGGTAACTCATGAGGATTATGAGGATTGGCTATGAGAACTACTAAACTGACTGGAGACGGTAGAGCTAACTTGTCCAAGCATTCCATTTGACAGAGTCGATGATGGTTTCGTTGTAGGAAACCTCTGGTGGGTTTTAGAATTTCAATTTCAACATTTCTAAGATCAACAATTCTGTCCTGAAGATGGCATTGGTATAGACGTCTAATATGTATTACATTGTTTTTTCCATATTATATAAAAATTAACAACATTAATTATTTTATTAATATAGTGAGTAAAATATTATCATTCAAATAGTGCTTTATTTGTTATAATAAATAATATATTAGTTATTATTGTTGTTCCTCAGTGTTCTCCGAAAATTGTTAATTGAATAGGTCTACTATTATTCATGACACAGATATTCCTCACTTCTTTCTCTAAATTTTCCCCTCGTGTGTGTCATAGAACGTTTACGCTTGTCCCATTTTTGGCGAACTCTGTATTTTCGAAAATTACAAAAAAATTAACTTTGCAAAAATACAATATTGAAGATAGAGATTGTTGTCTTAAACGAAATTCCTTCTAAAAAAGAGCTCTTTAAAAAATTCAAGTACAATTCTTTGATAAAATGACGTTGAAAAAATGACGCCTCTTCAAAGTACGTGGCTGACGTAAAAGTACATTTCACAGAGTGCTTCGGAGTTCAACGAAGCTCAGCAGTAGCGAACCTGCCAAAACGCTGCTGGGAACGGACCGTGTCATTATCGGAAGGCCCCGCGTTGCAGTCTGCGCTTCGCGGCCCCCTGCTTGAGCCCGGCTTTCGCCGCGGGGGCGCGAGGGGGCCGTGGCCCGCAGGGGGCTGGGCACGCTCCTCGAGTGGCGCGCGTGGCTCCCTGGCATTTCACGCCCCAATGAGCCGTCAGGTTGCGCGCCCGCCTCGAAGCCGCCGGCCGATGCACAGTGGGGCCAACCGCCCCAAACGATGTCCGCACGAAAGCGCCACTCGGAGGCCTGCGCCTCGCGGCCAACTCTTCCCAACCCGTTCACCCGAGGAGGTGAAGCCCGACTCCAGCCCGTTCCGTTCCCCTCCGTAGATCTCCGTAGCGTTTGCCTCTGTAGTTCTACTTTCTCGTGGTCTCTTTAGAATCACATTAAGCGATTATAATTTATCCTCTTCTCTCTGTTTTCAAGAAACATTTGCGAGTCCTTTTCCAACTCTGATAACGTTGAAAACCACCGCTTAAGTGTTTGTGGAAACAAAATTTAAAACCTATCACGAGCATCTTACCTCGCTGACTGACCAGGCAATTCCTAAGATTCTGCCATGTTTACCTATTTTTGAGGTTTTCTCTGGGCTGGCGCGAGAACATCTACATACGCTATTTATGAATGATTACTGAACTAAAATGTTTATTCCTGAAACACCCGATGAACGAAAAGGGTTGGAATCGGGCTGTGCCTTCTCAAGCAACGAAAAGTGAAAGGAGATTATGTGAAGTTTATGGTCCTCTATACAGAATGTCCGAATAGTAAACGTCAAAACTTTTAAAATAAGCTCTTTAGACAATTTTAAGCATATTTTGTCTAACAAACTACTTGAATTTTCCGTAAGATTGACTGACAATAATCACTCAGAAGTTGGTATGAAAAAATTATTTCTAGACAAAAATTTGCATTGCATGCGTGTGGAAACGCATCAGAATCATCTAAATTGTTTATTATTTACAAAAGAAATAAATAGATTTGTTCGCAAAGAAAAATTAACTCAAAAATAAAAAAACGCCCAATTTACACAATTCGACTACTTTTCTGGGGGTTAATTTTTCTTTCTGAAGAAATATATTCATTTCTTTTGTAAATAATAAACAATTTAGATGTTAGGGTATTTCTGTGCGCATGCAATGCAAATTTTTCTAAGAAATCAGTTATTCAAATTATTTTTTGAGTGGTTATTGAGGCTCAGCCATTCAGTATATTCCAGTAGTTTATTAGACAAAATGTGCTTAAAATTGTCCTATGAGCTTATTTTCGAATTTTCGACATTTCTTTCCCGAACATCCTGTACTTTTTAGACGATTTCGTAATAATAAATTGCTTATTAAAGTGCAATAAAGAAATTAAGTTATGCATTTTTCTCATTTTATTTCGACATTGACTGCCTAAAATATAGAGGACCTCATACTATACATATTCAATTATAAGACAGCCATAACATAAGAAGATGAAAGGAGATTAGTTGAGATGCGACGGTGAGGGATGTTGACGGGCAATTCTCACTCAAATAAAAAAGGGATTTTGATATTGAATAATTTAATTGTAAACTCGCAATAGAGGCAGTCGGTTCATGGTACCCATTTACGAAAATATAACGTTAATTATTTGTTTGCAGACGTTTCGAAAAATTCATTCTCATCATTAGGATATTCACCGACACTTACACATTCACACACACACACACACACACACACACACACACAAACAAACAGATAAAGGAGATACACATGCCTATGAATAGTGCAAATGCAATCTGCGGTCTACTGACATGGAAACACTCGTCAACGCAACAATCGGGGGCATCTGATGCTCCAACGCAAACACTACGCACGGCACAATCTCCTTATTCATAATCTTTGTATTCATTATTCGTAGGTTTTTCTCTTCCCAATTCAATTTTCTGTCTCTGTGAATGAGGTTGTGAAATGTATGTAAAAGTCCGCAGTAGAAATTATTGTAAAAAAATGGGGCAACGTTGCAAATGAAACAAAAATGTCATTGCAACATGAAACGTGTGCTTTAGTCCAGAAATAACATTATTATACGCAACCAACATAGTCGGATTATATGTTTATAAAAATATATTCATTGTACTTCTTAAGCAAAAAACAAACAAAATTTTCTTCGCTTAAGGCGCTAGCTCCAACAGTGTTTCTATACTGTTTAATAAAGTAATACTAACGCAAATTGGGCTTCAATTTCATGATTGAATGAATCATAACGTACAAATTGGTTCACATAAATTCGGTTCAACGTTACGTCGTTATTATTTTAGATTTCTATGCTACTGACGACACAACTTCAGTAGCAGCGCTTTCATTAAATCATTATTGTAAAATTACAAACTTTAACATTTTCCCTCCATTCCCACACACCTTTCTTCACTTTTGAGGTTTTGGCCTCTTTTCGGTCCTTCGGCCACATCGTGCGCCTGGCGACGTGGGTTTTCGGTTTCACCCGGAGAATGACGCCATGCAAGACCTCGGGAAGCTTTGTTCACAGCTTTTGTAGAGAAGAAGAATTCGCGCCCTCAACAGAAGTCATGCAGCGTGTGGTGAGAGGCTTATTTTTTGTTTTGTTTGTGATACGACGCCATGTGTTTGAGGCCGTTGATTGAGATGAAGTCCAAACGTTTCCTTGAGTCGAATTGCAATGTGAATGTGGTTGCTGGACGTGATGAATAGTCAGAGCATGAGGTTATAAGGACGGCTGTGTAAAAATATGCAATCATTTGTTCCCACTCTCCATCTTTCTATTCTCTCTTTTTTCTCTCTTTCTTTCTTTCTCTCTTTCTTTCTCTTTCTTTCTCTTTCTTGATATAATATTCTATACAGTTACATCGTAGATAATATCTCTTGTGCGCATACTGGAAGTTTTTTGGAAAAAATGCGACAGTTTAATTTCGCCGATTGGTTTTCGTAATTTACAACTACACACTTGTTGTGTACTTCTCGTACGGTCACGCACGGTGTCGTTCGTGTACATTCGTCACGTTACGGGAAGTGTGATTTACAAGGCAGTTAATGTATGCGAAAGGAAATGCATCTGTATGCGGTGCACACTTTGAACGTTCAAGCACCGTAAAGTTTGCACTTCTTTCATGGTGGTCGGCTCTTGCCGCAGCGAGTACACACAGCTAACATTTCTCACTGCTCGTAAGTCAACAGGGGGCGTGAAACTTTGCAGATGCCAAAGAGGACACTGATCTGACGCGACCTTGGAAATGGACTCAGGGATTTGATTCGCTAGTGACAATATGATGTTCAATAAAGCATCGTTCTGACAGGAGCGTTGATGATTGGTAATTTCCAAACAGCTTTGAGTGAGAAGATTGATTCTGGTCACAACGTAGGTCATTAGTCCTGTAAATATAGTGCATGTTATATTGCGGGAGGTAACTGTGTTCCCCCCCACTGGAATGTGAAATCCAGCAGGGACCTGAATTTGTGGGTTTTCTTCTCCACGTATCTCTCCCAGTGGGAAGCCCCACTCACGACAAGCGGTAAGACGGCGGTCACAGATTGGCCGAAATGTCGGTCGGCCGACGACGGACGTATGCGTCCGATGTGCCCGACTCGTTCAAGCGCATGCTACTAAGTGGAAATGGGCACATTGAACCCGAGCGACCTCTTCCGACGGCGTCCGGAACACCCGTTGTCGAGAGAAGTTCTGATTCGTTTCGTTTTGTCGGTTCCTTTCGCCCGAAACCAGCTGGAGAGCCAACGCCATGTGCAATGCCGAGGCTGCCTCCAGCGCATGGAGGTGGTCTTGAGCGAGCCTCTCGCAAATGTTTGAAACAACGAACTGCGGAACTATGGCGATATTCGGACGATTCCGAGTGCAACATTCGGGTGCCTTTAGGATGAAATAAGTCGCACGATTTCGCTCGCAGTCGACCAGCGGGGAGCGACCGATATTTCGGCTGCTCTATGGCGGTAGCTTAACACTAGGCTCCCGACTACTCTCCGATGTATGCAGTAGCTAATACCGCCCTAGCATAGGAACAAACATTCCCAGATGAATATAAGATAAACCTTCCTTCATGTTTGTAACGGAATAATTTGCACGGCTCGTTAATGATATCTCCTCCGGCCCCCGGCGTGTGTTTGCAATGCCATTAGCGCTCTTTGTAATAGTTCTCTCCGACGTCTTAGAGACAAACGACCTGTAAACGTTATTATAATGCACCCGTGTTCTTAAAACCTCATTTCACAATATGCGAAAGGAGTGTGAGAGGAAGTGGGTGATTAATTTGTCGACAGGGTGTTTTATATCAAATCTAAATCGTTTTTCAAAGCAAAATAGTTTCTATTACACGGAAGCGAGCATTTCTGGATTTCAGATTATACCAACCCTCCTTTATTCAACTGATGTTGAAATGAGAGGAGTGGGGTTAGGTCTCCCGGGGCCCAAGAAGACGTGCGCGTGTGCTGACTGGTCAGCGGTTGGCGGAAGTGAGCTGCAGAGCTGCCCCGCCCCGCCCCGCCCCCTCCGAGCGGGGAGCGAACCCCGGACGCCCGAGGCGCGGAGGCGAACGCCCGCCAGGCGTCGAGGAGGCTCGAGATTGATTCATTTGAAACGCGGCCCAGCATCCGGGCGAAGCCGCCGCCGTCGACTGCACACACAGTTCGTGCTTAGGAAAAAGAATTTATTATTTTTCGCAATGCTGCATTGTTATATCAATTAAACCCAAACAAACAGAACAACGAAAAGCAACTCGTTACGACCGGCGGCCGTTAAGGATTTAACAGTTCGCCGTCCGTTAACAGCAAATAAAAGCGAATGATCATCTGCATGATGTAGCATTATAACGTACCTAAGATGGCACATGAGGACATTCCAAGGACTGGTGTTTCTTCTTCGTATGATTATAATAAGATGGTATCTCGAAAAGGTACTGTGTCTTGTGTATAAGATGGAATTACGAAATATATTGAACGCCACTCGCGTGATTGACAATTCATATCAGACGTTGAAAGTGTGCAAAATACGTGACTGTTTCTGTTACGACCTCAAGAAGTACGACCACATCTGGCTCTGCAGAATTCAGGTTGGCAGTCAATGAGACAGAGAATCTGGCTACATAGAGATAAAATTATTAACGTTCTTAAAACTGGTAACCCACCTTCTGTTCGTGATCAACTAACTTTCGTTAGATACTGGTACGCTAGGAAGTCATTGTGCACCAGATCATCATCTACGTTATCATTTCGGCGTTATTCCAAATCACTATTTACTTCATCCTTTTCTTATTTGATCCCGCACTTGTTTTACCAGTCATGTAATGTAAGGAGCGGAGAGGAGAGACAGCCAGTTATTTTCTTTCCTTCATGATTTTGTTACTACTAATTTCCGATTTTAAAACAGCTCTCTGGAAAATAGTCATGAACTACTAGTTGCTATAATGTTAATTAGATGCCACTTATATCTATTTTTCTACGCTATACTTTATTCCAATATTCGTTAATCACTATGTAAAACCTTTAGTTTGGCCCTTTAACATAATTTTAGATGTGAATTATCTACGATGACTCATTGTTTTCTTCTGTTACTTATGCTTCTTACGATTGTCTTCCTACTGTTTTTACTTCAATATTCTTCACGCATGTTTACTTATATTTTCACTTATGTTCTTTATCATTATAATTAAATGTAATCTGAACACTTTGTATTCTACTTTTCTACATACCAGAGTTATTCCAGATCTGATTTAAAAACAAGATTTTCTGAATCTCACATACTTGTCCAAAAACAAATTTTGTTATATTTGTTCAAATAAAGCTTATATAATAATAAACAGACTCCGTTGGGTATTTGACGTTTATCGGTCTAATGATGTTAATGACTAACGGCTAATGTTAACGGCTTTTCTGAACTGGCAGCGTTTCAATTGCAATTGTGGAGCTTACCGAAGGTTGAACGCCAGAACTATAGGAGATAACATAAACATGTCTACCTCTGGGCTGACAGAAGTGAAATTTTGCATTTGTCTTGTGCGGCCGGGAAAAATCAGGAAAATAGCGTAAACGCTCTTCCACAAGGATCAAAACAAAATATTTAAATGCATTTCAAAAACATTACATTCACAGGTTGGACAAAACGCGATAGTAAAACTAGAAAAAGAAATCATAAGACATGGTAAAAGCTTCGAATAGCTGTAGAGAATTTTTCGGAACGGCAATGATGAAAACGAAGAGACGGCCCGTGAATTAACAAAACATGGCAGCAGTAAAATTCTGTTATTAGTACTACGTACGTCAAGAGGAAGCTTAAATATCACCTGACTATTTCTCTTCGCGTTCACAATTTTCGTGTGAATGCGGATGCTTTTGTCCGCCTCATGCCACTTACCACGCGATAACTGTGGTTGCTAAGAGTATGTATCACGGGGCTCTGACCTTCAATAGCACACACGAATTGTGTACGCGTTGGCAGGTGGCACCGCGACGGACGTCTTGTACTTGTTTGAAGCGGCGCGCGGCAGTCTCTAATTCGCTAATGTCACGGCTCGTCTGATTGGGGCTGCCTCCATGATGTGCAATGACAAAACATACTTAATTACAAATTCCTTTGCCTCACGCCTTCGAGTTTAATACACGTGATTTTTTGGAAAACTTTCGGAGGCGGGGAAATCAACAATGCACGTGCTTATATTTGCTTGGCCCTAAGAAGAGCTTATGATTGTATCAGAGGCACTTTGATGAAAATGAATGTTGTTGAAAAAAATGACGGCGTTCTTGAACAGAAATTCAGGCTCGAACAGAAATATGTATTAAATAAAAAATTTAGATAACTCTTGCTGCGCTCTGTGCCTAAGAAGTAAGAGACAATTAATATAATTATTATTCCTACATTAAATTATCCGCCAGTCACAAGAAGAAAATAGTGTTTGATTATATTTTGTTATTAAATTATATACTTCGTTCTAAACAAATATATTTCAAAATCATGTTGCATTAAATAGTATAAACTGCTAGTAAAGTAACAGAACAAGTATTTTCATATTCTGGTATTTTATGACAAGTAATAACTTGTCAGACAGTATATTTAGCTGTTTATTTCAAATACACCATAAACACTGAATAAATCTAAATCTATATCTAAACACGGTATTTAAGTTTATTAGCCTTTTAGCCCATCTGGTGGCAGTGTATAATTTCCGTGCATATTACCATATTCTCAAATTACGAATAGGGTGTTAAAAGTCACGTATTTTAGCTTGCAACAGTTATGTATACCTTTAAATAAGAAAACTTGCTTTCTGAAGCGTTAATCATGTGCAAACTAGAAATGGGGCGTTGACAACTACATAGTTTTGTATGGCGTACTGTAGTAGCAAAAGTGTGACGTGAAGCAGTACCGGAAAGAGAGAGAAAAATCTACTACGCATGCGCTAAAAGTTTTCGTGACAGTGCCTCATGTCCCCCACCCTACTATCTGTTGCCTCCGGTTAACTTTCCCTCCGCCATTCAATACTGCGTGAGCACGCCTTTGGAGTCTCTAGCAGTTGGTGTTTTGGAGTTCGATTGCGCGGAGACCATTCCGCTTCGCGGAATGAGAGGAGTGAGACAAGCCCGCCCTCGGGGCGCTTCCTAGGAGGAACATCCATAGCATTACTCTCGGCCGATGACAAAGACAATTATGTGCACACGTTTTGCTTTTGTAATCGATCGGGATTTGATTCACTTTCCTTCGATTCAAGTTGTTTTCCTTCTAGACACTGAATGTTGCTGTTTAATGTAAAGGTGTTTATTGCAATATTGTTGGCTGTTAATATGACTATTGGGTTTCATTTGTTTGTTTTATTTGAGCCAATAATATGATCAAGAATATTGCTAAATAATGCTTATTTTGACGATACTCTGTTCATGCCAAAATTGTTTCTGTCGGTGGGTTTTTCAATACATTTGGGAATTAGGAGCTTTTCAATTAGTATGAGCGCTGAGGTCCTCATGTGATCTTATGAGTATATGACAAAAAAATAAAGATAAGGTAAACGATGGAGAAATGATGAAATGAAAGATAGACCCCAAGAAATCATTTCCAAGGCTTCATTTGTTCACCAAAAATTCTACATTTATTTGTCGGGTACCAAATCCGGACTTCGCAAAGGATGCCGTATGTGCTAACCATTACCCACGAGCTCCACTTCAATGCTAGCTTTACTCTTGCAAGAAAATGGCGATCAATTCTTTTTGTAAGAAAAGTAGCCGATGTGAACATGGCGGCAGTAAATATTTCCAATATTTCAATATTTCTTGCAAGATATTCCGAGCGTAATGTAATCTCGTGTATTTCCGTCTTCGAAAATATATTGTCAGTTGTTGCTGGAATTAGAATATTAGGTTGAAGAGTGAGCAAGATATTGCTGGAAGAAGCCGATGACGAAAACAGTAAAGAACTTAACCCAGTGTACGTTCTCCAAGCCATCAAACCTTATCGGCAACAAGTTTAAAAATCAAATTCGTCATCTCCAATACCAAGCAGGCGCCCGCAATTCACGAAATTCTCACGGAAGGAGCCGAGCCGCCGAGAACCGTTCCCGCCCGCCGGTCGTCTCTGTCGTGCCGGTCGTGCGCCGTCCAACTCCCGAGCAACCAACTGGCGGCGCCCGTCGCACTGCGCCCGCGGCCTCTGGCGGCGCGGCGGTGCCTCGCGTCCGCGTCGCCGCGCAGCCCACTCCTCGCCGTGGCGCTGCCGCTGCTGCCTTGCGCGCGATGCGAAGCCCTGCGGCGCAAATGAATTGACTGATTGATTGGTGATTACGGGCTACTGCTAAGTGTAGTGTAGTGTTCTCAACTGCTGAGTGCAGTGTATGTTTTTATCGCGAGAGGTGGCGATGGAAGTGAGATCCGGTGCCGACCTTTCCATCGACTAGCGGGATTTTCCCCAACTAGGTATCTCCCACCACTGAGGCACCACCCCCAGCAGGGACACGCTCTAGCCTCCCGGCTGGTCTCCCAGTGAGTGTGGTAGTGTAATGATGTAAGTGGAAGTATGTGTAAGTAAAAGGTGAGGATAGGACACGGACGAGGAAAGAAAGATCGCCCACGGTCCTTGGCCCGTTCTTTAGCTTACTGCTTCGGCATTCGCCTGGTATTGATCGGAGAAACCACGTAAAACTACCGATCAGAGCAGCCGGCCGCTGGAATTCTGCTCCAGACATTGATGAATTGATCCTATCTATGTTTCTAATATCGAAAATTCTGCCACCATCGGGACTGGAACCCTAGGACTTCTCGAACAGAGGCACTGCAATAACATAATTTGAAGAACTAAGCCGGTGCTTAGTTGAGTGGATACCTCACACTTGAAGGGAACATCAAGAAGAAGCACATGATAAATACCAACAATGGTGAGCAACACAATTCTTGAATTGATATAATGAAATAATAATATAAAAGATAGAAAATTCTATAAATATCGACGATCTCTCCTAGAGAACAATGGGGTTTCACAACAATAAATGTACGTATGGGAAATATGCCGGCTCTACTGCCATTTTTGTGTACACTAGATACATATGGAAAAGTATGTAACATTGTAGTATGCTAATATGATTGTCACGTAAGTAAATGACTTTCTTGTCTTCATGTCTGTCATACAATGAAGCCTCTCTGCAAGACCCCCCTATTGGACGACCAGCCCTCTCATCCACGTTTTTTCTTGAAACGGACATATAACCTAGTATCTTAAGCTAATAAACGCTTAAAAAGTATATCGGTTCTTGGTCAAAACCGAGGAGGTGAGTGGCAAACAACTTGAATGCGTGCCGTCTGTGGCTCGCTTTCCACGGCGCAGTCCTGGTTTCGATTCCCTGTCGCGAGAAATATTCATTACGCGCTTTCCTTGTAATGTCCCAATATATGTCTCTGTGTGACGATGAGAAAGCTCACTTCTCAGATTGAGAAGGCCAGAAATACAGCGCAGAGATGGCTATGTGCTAACCACACATAGCCCTTACTTAACCCACGGCCGAGGCCGGGACGCTGCTGGTCGACCCTAGCTCGTAAAGAGCTGTTGGGCCAAAGTACACACATATCCCCTGAATGCGTTGGCCCACTGTGTTTCGGAAGCGAACAGTTGGACTGCGCGTTTGGGGAGTGGAGAGTGGAGAGGTGCGCGGGCGCCGACCGGTGTTTGCTTGACTCTTTCCGCCTGCGCGCGCTGCCGCAATGGCCGAGGCGTGGGCAGAGGGGAGGCGCGGGGAAGGAGGCTGTGAGACGGAGAAAGTGGACCTGTGAAGAGATGCTGCGGTCCAATGTCCTAAACCAGGAATGGCCAACTTGCAAGGCATCCAAAACCTTTTATCTGGCTGCGGGCCGTGTCGTTACTTGGGCCATCCACCTTTTACTTCCCCGTGTTGCTCAACTCAGCGCCTGCCCTGCTGCTCTAAAATGGGAGGGAGGGAATGGAACCATGCCTGATGTCAGGTCGTAGCATGCATAACGTAGTGAAACACATTGAGCTGATTTTCAATTTATCAATTTACTAGAGGGAAAATGCTTAAATCTAAACTTAACATAGTATTATATTATTATAGTGGTGTTGACACCGGGAGGACGCCGGGAGGACGCGTAAGTGGGGAGGGCACCGGAAGTCACGGAAATTCGCGCTTTAAGTGCGTCGTAGTCACGCGTCGGAGTCGTCAGAAGACCTTGAAAAATAGCAACCAAAATGTCAATGCTCTTGTCCCTTCGTGTACAGATCTTCAAATGCATATGCGAGTCGTGGAGAATGCACACACACAAAATCACTGATATTATTCATTGTTGAATGTCATCTTTACAACAACTGCAAGCGATTTGCAGTTGCTCTCAGCAGATTACTCGTATCTTGGTTTCTTCGGAATGTGTGGATATTCTGAAAGAATGTGTGTTTCAGCGGCTGTAGTTCTGTTCCAATTCACTAGGAGAGTCACTGTAACCTCATTTGCAGAGGCTGTCTCCATTGATTGTGGTTCTGTTTAGCGTGACCCAGAGTCTCCCAGGACAACTGAATCCAAGCGAGAAGGCAGTCAGTCGGGGAGGATGAGAATTGGAGAGACATGACAGCCGGAGGGAGGGACAGAACTGGAAGAAAGAGGCGAGAGGGGATGGAAGCGAAGACTGGAAATACAGACTAAATAGAAATAGAAAACTGGAAGAATGTGGTGGAGAAATATGGGACAGATTGTGGTGGAATGGTCTACGAATTAGGAGATAGCGTGATATACTAGTAAGACAGGGGTAGGGCAAGTACGAATAGATATAGTGATATATATATATATATATATAAGAGAGAGAGAGAGAGAGAGAGAGAGAGAGAGAGAGAGAGAGAGAGAGAGAGAGAGAATAGCGATGGAAAATTGTAGCAGACGCGGACAAATGCAGGTGATATGAAAGGGACCAGTGTTTGCGTGAGAGAGCGGAAAGATCTGAGAGGATCAGGGCGGATAGGTAATATAGAATAAGGGGTCCAGGGAGAAGACGGGGGGCGTACAAAGAATGGTGAACGAAAGGGCTCAAAGGGCCCAGACAGTATGAGAGCGCGGAAAGAAGAGAGGCAGAGGGAGAAAGAAGAAGTGGGGGAGTGGGAAGGCCTGGAGGCGGCAAGGGGGCGTGGTCGGGTGCCGGTGCCATCGGCCACGTGCTCGTCTGCTGCGGTGGGGCTTATTCAGAGGTGGTGTAAAGAGCGAGCGAGGGGGGGAGTCCAGAGTGGGAGGAGCGGCGAGTGGGGGAGGGAGGAGGCGGTGTCAAATTGCTGGCGAGCGGCCGACGCGCCGCGGCTTCTTTCGCCTCGCTGCGTCGCGTCAGTCCTCTGCGCCGCGTCAGTCCTCTGCGCCGAGTTGCGTTCCCAGCCGTCGGAACTCCACCGAGCGCGTGGACCGCTTGCACAAGACAATTTTCAACCACTTTCAGGGCGTGAACAGAATCGCTTGAGGATCGGAGTGGTTGGTCATGAATCCCATGGACCCGTCTGGAAAATCGAAGATTTTTTTGTGAATAAAATAAATGCCAACGACGATAATTAATTATCATTCTAATATATTCTACATATTCGATTATAATATACTGACACAATAATTTATATAATTCATATTTACCAAAGAATAATCAAGATTTGTAGTACCCTAATTTTCAGTTGAGGACCGAAAGAGTTAGTAATGAGAGAAACTAGTTTTTATATATTGCCTGATTGAACGTAATAAGTTTCATGTAATGGATGTTTTGTGCAGAGTTGTTGGTGAGTAATGACAGAGGTTTTTTTTCATAATATATTCATTATACAACAAATAGGTTTGAATACTGGGAACATGTAAGTCTTCTGAACACAGTATGAAAAGCGTCAACAAAATTGCTATTTTTTAAATTTTCTTTCTGTTAAGATTCCTCAACGAGCTTTCATTACCAGTTTCAAGAATACTACTTAACGCTGCCTTCTGATTAGAGAGTTCTTCTGAACACATAAATTATTGCAACAACACCGGTGACATGTGTTAAGGCCGAAACAATTTGTTGGACTTGACAAGGCAAGATTGGGCCATCGCAGAAAACATCCTATTATGCTCCTGAAGTACACAATTTCATCCTTTCACCCTGAGAAGTCAGTGATTTGTCTAATGAAACGCCGCATTTCGCCACAAGGCATTTCACAAACAAATGAGGTTTGAATTCCTCCGGATAACAAATTGTCAGCGGCAGCTGTGTTTTGAATGGGCCCTTTGTAGGAGAATTGGCCCACTCACGATTTGACCTTGGCCACACGGAGGAGACCATCCCTCGGCCTCTGATTCGAGGGTTGCCTCTCCTCCTTGCTAACTCCGCAGCTGTAATTCGCAATTGACCTTCGCGCGTGTAGAGACTGTTAATGCATCTTGTATAAGATTATCTGGAGCTTGTTTTGTGAACGAGCACATTCAACATTTTTATTTGCTGTGTATCCTAATTCGGTTCAATTGGCTACTACTACGTATCTGAAAAAGTAATCTGCTTGTTAATTTTTAATTAACAACATTAGCTTTTGAGATTAAAATGAATATAATTTTGGGAAACGTACTATATAAATATTGGCAAATTGGGATAACTTAAATAGAAAGTCCCACCAACTACGGACCACCTCATAGCTTCTAATCGGTTCACGATATCGAAATGAAGTTTTTTATCAACAGTAAGATGGGGCAAGTAATATAGTGTACAGAAATCGTTTGAAATATTTTTAGTTTCCGAGAAATTTTGATTTTTAAATGCAATCATATATTTGTCTCACTAGCAACAGACTGAGCATAAAAATTGAAATTTAATGATGTAACATATGTTAATGTTTTGATAGCTTTTTAATAATAAAATTATACTTTCTGAGATATGTTTTTAAATTAAATATGCAATATTTCCCGTAGCAGCCTGTCGCTTCTGAGAAAGGTGTCTTCGTGGCCACTCCCCTCTGCTTCCGCAAGTGCCAACGCCGCGAAGACCATCAAAGACCCCAAGGCGACGGTTGCAAGGGTCGCTACAGGCAATCTTTTACCTTAAACTTAAAATCACATGTCAGAAAGTAGACAAATCTTATTTCAACAAAGACAGGACATTCTTTCTGAATCACTGATTTACTGAACTACTACAACACCCTTCGATTCTATCCAAAAAGTTTTCCTCAAACAAATAAAATTGTAAGTGAAATAAAAAGATCTGGGTAAATGTAATGTTAGGAATACTTTATAACCAAAGTGGCCTGCAGTAGCAAGCACGGTAATGAACAATACAACACAAAATGGTTTAGCAAAAAGTAGCCTGCCCACTGCTTGAATACAACAAATAAAATACTCTAGAATAACCCTGCACTACATTAAATATTTTAATAAAAGTCTAAACGAATACTGCTATAACTTCGTACAGCAGACATTCAATACAACAGTTCTCTGTAGGCCATGAATCTCAAACAAATTTGTGTTCCGTAATATGAATAACACGTGCGAAGCAAATATTTAAAGACGGGCGGCATCTTGGTTGGAAATTAGTAATACGGATAACAAAACAATTCCTAATTTTACTTTCCGGAACAAAATGTGATAATATGACAGCACATTGTTTTTGAGTGCGCAGCACATACCACTTCCACCTTCCCGCCAGCCAAATCCTGTCTGTCTACGCGCACCTCGCCCTGCCGCCCTCAATCACGCACGCGCGCGCGCGCGCACGCACGCATGCAGGCCGGGGGCGGTTGCGCAACGCGAGGCCGCCAAGAGCGCCGGCGCATGAGGCGCGCTGTACAGTGCGCTGAGTCCCTGGGTGCAGTAGAGGTACTTTGAGGAGGGCACTCCCCCTTGGACTGTTCGTGCAGGGCGATGAAGTTGCAGGAGATAGTCATGAAGCCCGATGGCCTTCGGCCCAAGATCGTTAGAACCAGTTAACCACCCTCTTCGTACATACAATATTTTATTTTTACCAACTCTACTCATTCAAATTTACTTATTATTAATTAACTAGATGTTAACTTGACTCGATTTGTCTTTTCATATTTCTCAGGCATAATTCCCTCCATAGGCGAACATGTGGCATGATTCAACTGTTTCCAAATTGTCCTCGTATCCATGATCCTCTCAATCCATACCGAAGACAATTTAAGCAATAACGTATAAGTAAAAAATAAAATAATTATTCGAGTTTTTAAAACTTTTTTGCCCATGCTCGCGTTTCGGGCCAGTTGCGGCCACTGTGCGAGGCGGGGGCGGGGCGGCACGGCTCGTCAGGAATTCGTCGCCGCATGTGCGCCCGCCGCCGCCGCCGCCCCCGCCCCCGCCCCCGCCCCGCCGCGACGTGGGAACGTAAGCTGTGAATAGCCGCCCGCGCAAAGAGTGAGTGGGTCATACGGGTGCGCGCTTATGAGCGTATTGAGTGACAAATGTATTAGAGTGCGTTTTTGCGATGTTTTACTCGAGTTTTTATTAGGACGTTTTTGGGAGTTACGTATAAAAACGCTCCTTTTCCGAGCATATGGTTTGGCGTTCCATTCATAGGTACAGGATTTTTGGGTGAATGACACACACACATATAGGACGCATCTGTGAGTATATTGAGTGACAGCGGCTCGAGGAAGAAATATTTACTGTTTCTTGCGATGTTTTATTTCATGTTTTCAAGTAGTTGCTTTTAGACGTTCGTTCCTAACATGCATGTTTTTTGGACCCATCGATCTGTGCTCCATTTATGGAGGTCTCTTGATTTCCGGTCTTTCATGCAGAGTACTCGAGTAACGAGTATGATTTTTGTAGCGAATTGTTTACGATAGAGTAGAAGAGAATATGCTTCGTATGAACGTATGAAAATATCCGCTGGTAGTATTTTCTAATTAGGCTACAATTACTAAAAATCCATAAAAACATAATTATGAATGCCTATTTAACACACTTTTGTAAAATTAATGCCCTAACCCTATTCCGCTAACACAGACGTACTAATATAAAATATAATAATATAATAATAATAATAATATAATAATAATAATAATAATAATAATAATAATAATAATAATAATAATAATAATAGTGGCTCATTGGCCTGGTGTTGGACGGAGAAACGACGGAAAAGCACCGATCAGAGCTGCCGGTCAGTGTAATTCTCCTTCAGTCAGCGGCTGAATTACACCTAGGCCGCTCGTGGAGAACACCTCATTTTGTTTCGAGTAACACACAAAGGCGCGATTTCTCCCTGCGTTTCCCCAAAGTATCCAACGATGTAAACCAGAATTATAACGTCCTCTTTCAACAAATTTTCCATTATGCAGTTGTGTTTTATTCAATTTTTAATGTTAAAAGTTTTGGAGCATTCCGATCCAATAAAATCTTTTGAGTAGTATATGATTCCTGGCCTTTTTCATAGTCAACTTGATTTTGTTCTCCTGCTCTTCCTCTTTCTACCAGTACAAACTACTTTTTGGTAAAGATTTACTTAAACAAATAAATTTAAATTTAAATTATATAATTTCCATTTAAATTACAGTTTGGAAAGAACTGGAGTTACATATACGAGTATAATGAATTATAAGATATTTCTCCTAAAACCCTTTCAATATGTGATGTTCTGTCGCGTAGAAAAAAAAACTCACTAAAAGTATTAATGCCAAAGAATGCTAGTTACAATACGCATGAGTTGTCAAGCAATAATTGAGTATCTCATATTACAAATATATTATTAATATAAATTATTTCTGCAAAAATCTACAACTCATTTAAAAACAATTTACAATGTATATCAATTTTTCATTTTCAAATTTTAATGCAAAATTTTTAAATTATTCATTTCACTATTTGTCACTTCGAAATGGGGCTTACTCACCTACTGCAACCAACTAATTAAGTACAGTTTCCTTTCCGTTTAATTAACTTGTATCGTTTTTTTTCGACGTAATTATTGCATTCAATTCACTTGTTCATTCATTCAATTATAAACTAGTTTATTTATTTCTTGATACATTCACTCAATTATACGTCTGTTTCAGACTTTGATTAATTATTTATTATTATCCTTGTTAAGAAATTTGCCAGCTGACATTCATATTTTTTACGACGATAGTTGAGGTCAGAATGGACTTCACATGAAACGAAAAATAAGATTCTTTACAACATTCTTTGGCCATACTCTACTGTGAACTATATGATTTATTCGTATCACAAAAAGAAAGCTGTTTTCACTGTTGTGTCATCAATTTTCAAGATATTCTAAATGAACATAGCACACAATTTTTTTCTCCGTAGTCCAGGAAATATACATCGGGGGAGAGAAAGGTTATTATAGACAGTGACAACGTGTTTTGACCAACTTAGTTCAAAGGAAGGCGAAGAAAATAATATGCACCAGTATACAATCACAGCACGAAAGATAAGTTGGCTCTCACGTAATTTGGAAAATTATGGAACGGAAAAATTAGTGTGATATTTTAAGAATTCTTAGTTTACTACTTTGTTTCATTTTAACGAGCTCATTGTTCTTCCAATGTCTTTTTTCAGAAGGAATTTCACTTTGCGGCTCACAGTATTTGTGCCAGTGCTTTGGAATTCTAAATTTATTTAATATATTATCATCCCATTCAACACGATTACTCTTCACAAAGTTTACGCAATATTCTTAAAATACTTATTAAATAAATGACATTTTCCTGATGTCTTTGAAGCAAACTTATTGTGATGTGGTTTCTTTATATGATTAAATGCTTGTAATATGAATCCTACAAATGAGAGAAATGACAATATATTTACACCTTAGTCTCTTCGTAAGTTATGCGTCTGTTATAATGTTATATTACTATAAAACAATAGAAGCACCACATAAAACTTAATTGCAAATATGGTAAAAAGACGTTCACTTGCTTTAATGAAACGTTGTTTGCTGCAAGTTAGTAAATAACTGAACGGAAGTGGCTTATTTTCCTGTCCTTTTTTGCTCTGGAGTGCTCGTTCACTAATCAGTCATTAACCCTAAATGTAATGGGAAACCAAATCTCCTTGAAGTCTCCAAGGTTTTGTCATCGAATATGTGAATAAAAGTTTAAAAAATAGATTACACATTCAGTTAATAAAGTGTTTAAATTTAAAATCAAAGCTAATATCTAATAATTTGTTAGTAGTGGTTATAATTGATCTTAATTCCCAAGAATATAAATTTTATGGAAGATAGTAAGGGCTGTTACAGCATGGGAACTTTTTATTTAAGATCATCAACTATAGGGTCATTAGCGACCACTATTGATTACAACAGTATGGTAACTGTAAGGATGGCACGATATGATGATGATATGGGGTGAAAGGTCGAACACAATACAACAATGCCCGAGGCGAGACTCGAACCCACGATCATTCGGTCCGAGATTGCTACGGCACTACTGCCTTAACAATCTCGGCCACCGGATCGACAGCAAGGAAACTTGATAGAGCAGAAATTGTTCAGTAATAAAATTACAAATGGGTATAGTCGAAGATTTTTTCTTGCTGTGTTCGTAAATACGCCATGATCCACGCGAAAACGAAACTGCGTGGACAGCCTCCAGCAGAACTTTCATGGCTGGCTAGGGCTAGAATCTGTTACAGGGCCAGAGGAGAAGAGACATGATCATGAAGTGTGTAGTAAAGGCAAGCCTTGGCTCCACAACCACATTTTAATATCTTCTTGAACCCCTTTGATCTCGGAGTCCTCCGTCGTCCTCCCCCAGCCACAACACTCACCTATTGGATTCGATTGTCAAACGGAGCTGCTCCGCTCGTTCGAACAGCGCGCTTCGGCCCGTGACTTCCCACTCGCGCCGCCGCCTCGCCCCCAGGCAGCCCCCCGCCTCCCCGCCACGCCCACCGCCACCCGCTCGCGCCGCCGCCCCGCCCCCAGGCAGCCCCCCGCCTCCCCGCCACGCCCACCGCCACCCGCTCGCGCCGCCGCCCCGCCCCCAGGCAGCCCCCCGCCTCCCCGCCACGCCCACCGCCACCCGCTCGCGCCGCCGCCCCGCCCCCAGGCAGCCCCCCGCCTCCCCGCCACGCCCACCGCCACCTGCTCGCGCCGCCGCCCACGCCCCCAGGCAGCCCCGCGCCTCCCCGCCACGCTCACAGCCGCCGCGCCCGCCTCCATTTCCTCAACCTCCGCCTTCACTTGCGCATTCGCCTCCCCTCCCCCTCCATCTCCGTCTCCCAGTCCACATCCACCTCCAGTCCCACCCCTCCACGCCCGCCTCCGCCTTCCCTTCCACTTGCGCCTCTGCCTCCTCCTCCGTCTTCTTCCCTGCCTCCTCCGCCACCTCCATCTCCATCTCCACCTTCGTCGCCACCTCCACGACCACCTCTACGTTCTCGTCCACCTCCATCTCCACCCCAGCCCCCATTCATCTCCAACTCCGCTTCCTCCTCCCCTTCCTCGGCTTCGCATCCACCTCCTCTGCCACTGCCTCCTTCGCGGCTGCTTCCCAGGCATCCAGCGCCCTCCGTCGCTGTGGCGGTGCCGCCAGATGCTGTTTTCGCGTTTCAGTCGCGTCCGTGGCTCTGCCGGTGACCTGCAACGCGCCTTTGACTCCAAAATTCTCGGATCCCATCTCCGTGTGCCCTCATTTTTTTACCCGTGTACTTTGTTTCTATACTTTTCCAAGCACTGCTCTTATTCTTGACTTGACGCACCCTTGTTTCAGCTTCTACTCTTAGTTCTATTCGTTGGTGCATTATATTTTTGTGTTAATTTTTTATTTTTATTTCTCGCTAAAGATAAGGGGGTTCGTCTTCATTTCGAAAGAAGGGGATTCGAAACATCAATAATTTAATTTTTACATACGAGTTTTAATTTTCATTGTTAATGTACATGTTGTTTGTACATGTATAAAGCCAATAAATCACAATAATCTAATTATTATTTTATTTCGGTATTAATGTGTGAAAGAATTACTCCCCATAGTATTGTCAACTGAGCTGATCTGCATTCCTGTCATGAACATATTCTTCTCACTTTGTGTTTTGCAGGCGACAATTATTGTTACAGAAATAAACTGTACACAGCTTACGTTTATGAGAATTTTCAATAAACCTGACCTTCCGTTCCTTTAATTCCTTTGCTGGAGACATTGTAAGTGAAAATTGAATTGATTTCTAAGAATTTGATTTCTATGAATCTGAATATGGAAAACTCATTAGATTCTCGCTCATTTTTGTATGCTTAGAAACGTGAGGATTTTTGGTGGTAAGGATGTGAAAATTATCGCAAAAGTTTATTGATTCTGAATCTCAGTTATTGAAGATGCTGCTGACCGCTTATTTGCTGTCGTCTCTGCCCCTCTGCTGAGTAAATCCCTGGTCATCCGCCTTTCCGTTATACTTATTTTATACGAAATACATTGCCTATGCTCATGTAGTCCTCTTCACACTCAAAAGACATTACTCGCCATTCGCTTTCAATAATTTAGGTGACATCATTTACAAATGGCAGAGAGTGCTCATGATGTGGTTGCTCGTTTCATCATTCTTTGTATTACTCTGCTTACCCATTTCTCTGCCTCACATTTGATCAAAATAATGTCCTGTCAAAATACTCATCTTCAATGATTGTATCGGTCCGTTCACCATCATAACATATGATTTAATCTCTCCATATTGTCCACCTGCCTAACAATCCTTCTGTACGAACACATGAGATAACATTATTGTTCGCCATATTTTTACGTAGCTCGCTATCTTTACCATGGAAGATTACCTGTCACCACCTCTGCTGTACGATTATCATTATTAGAATTTTCAGAATATTTAAAATATTGTTTGTGATAGAAGTACATGTGCCAAAATCACCAGTGTATTCCCTTGCTTTCCATTTCAATACATTCAAGCAAAAACAAACTGCGAAGTAAGGTATCAGTCAGAACCAGAACACTTTGTATATGACATCAAAATTGCCTGGGTGGGCTGACAACGGAGTACTCTGTAACCAAGTGATATAGCCTGCGGTGTGTTGCTGTCATCACACCATTACGTTTTCCATGCTCTTATCTTCACCTTTCATAAAACAACACAATCATCAACACTCCGATACACGGTGATTTTGCATGATGCTTCATCACTAATCAGAGACTTCGTCATCACTATTACATCTAACATCATCACCGATTGCGTCGACACGACATATGGTGTCACATCGACATTGTCACAACGACGTGACCAATCACACCATAACAATTAGCAGCATCAGCACCATCAGCATCACCTCGATCACCATTCTCTACGTGTTCGACAAAGCCGCCTTCATCTACGTAAAAACCGTGCGAACCCCCTCTCCTCTGTCATCTCCTGCCTTCTCATTCCCAACATTACTTACAACCTCTAACACCACAACAGTCACCTCAATCACCTCCAGCGCCGCCTCCAGCATCAGATCTCACCCGCTGCGCCCACTCCTCCTCCTCCGTCACGGCGTGGCCCGCCCTCCCCTCCTCTCCTCTCGCTCTACCTGCCACAGCAGCCTGCGTACCCTCACAGCCCGCTCGCCCGTCCCGGCGCGGCGCGGCGCGGCACCGCCAAGCCGCCGTCCCCTCCCCTCCCGACCACGCCACCGCCAACCGGCCGGGCTTCTTTCCCGCCTTCCACGCCGCTTCCTTCTCTGGCGCGCTCGCCTCGCCTCGCTTCGCGCCCGCCTGCCCGCCCGCCGGCCCGCTCTCAGTCAGCCACCCGCCGCCGACCGGCGTCGTCATCGTGGCCGTGGCAGCAGCAGCAGCAGCATTTGGCTCCGCGCTGCGCCGAGTCTCGCGGTCCGCGTGGTCGACGTTCACCGCTGCGCTTCGGTTTAGTTCGCCCGCCCGCCGCTTGGCCTTCGAAGCGACCGCGTGTTCGCGTGCGCGCGCCCGCGGATTTATATGCGTGTCGTGCGCGTGACGTCGCGTGCGAGAGGTGCGTGCACGTGTGTGTGTTGTGCGTGTGGGCGGTGTTTCGTGTGTGTGTGTTGGTGGTGTAGTGGGATATCCCGCCCGGGCGGGGTGATTGCGAATCGACGTAGGCGCCGCCACCGCCGCCGCCGCTGTTGCCGCCGAGTTGCGAGTTGGTAGCGCTTTGGTTGTGTTGCGAGGTCGGGCAGCGTCCACTTGCTGTTGGATGCTGCCGCCGCCGCCGCCTCCGTCGTTGAAGTCGTTAACGAACGCTTATGGACACGTGATGGAGACAACCGTTGGAAAGAATCTCGCTGTAAGAGGAGAGGTATGAGAGTGCTCTGTCATTGACTGGAATGTTTGATTGCGTGACATATGCATGATTTTTGTTCCACGTGTGTACATGCCACATACAACTCATTATTTTGCGGCAGTTGATGGAGCACACCTTAAAAAGGTGTGAACTGCTCTTGTTAGAAGAAAATGTAAGTTGACAAGTTTTCAAACTTCAATTGATAAGAATAATTCTCTCTCGCGACAAACCTTAAATCTTTACTAATTCATAGTGGCATTAATTTTGTTTATTGCACTATAAACAGTTCATATTGTGAAGACGTCAATATTTTTACATATTCTAACGAAAACTGCCCGTTTAATGTAGAATTCCCATGAAATAATTCGTGTAACATTCCAGTGAATAGAATAGAATACATTGAATAGATTTTCGTTTCAAGAGTTGGTGAATATTGTGATACAAGATTTGTGCATCGCGTTGGCAATCAGTGATCCACTCAGTGATTTGTGTTAGAGCTACGTGGTTCTGTTGTGCTTAGTGATCAGTGCTACAGTGCAATAGGCTACACCTGTAATATAAATAGTTCGATAGTCTTTGCTTCGGTGAATCAGTTGTCATGTGATCATTAGATTCCGTTGCGTGTTTATTCAGTGCATTTCGATCGTCTGTTGTTTTTTGCTCTATCGTGTGACGTGTTCACCACCTCTGCGTCGAGAATCAACAGTGCGTTCTACAGTTCCTGTGCACCGTCGCTCGCCAGCAAGAGGAAGCCTCGCGAGTCAGCGACCGCTGTCGTTGGACCATGCGCCGCGTGCCGGCTGTCGCCCGAGCGATCCGCGGCGCCTGCCGGCCATGAGCGAGGGCGTGTGGGGACGGTCTCCCGGCGCGGGGGGCCTGGACGACGCAGTGTTCGCCGCAGGGGCTCTGCACACCTCCACCCCCCTGCACGGGCCATCGGCCGGAGCGGCAGCGCTCCTGCAGGTACGGCTGTTTGAGCGCCTTCATTCAACTTGCACTGCACTATCCGGGCTAGCGATGGCAAATTGCAGCAAAACGTCGATACATCGGTACTTAGATACATCAACAAAAGTTTTCGGCAAAATACATCATTGTTTCAAATATGATGAAACCTATCGAAGTAAAGTGTCCTGGTTCTAATGTGATACCTAGCACGTCAATATTAGTTTAATGTATTTTCTGAGTTGCATTTGACTTTCATCTTAATTTTCTAATCAATTTTCTGTGTAGTAAAGTTTCAAAATGCTGTTTAACAACCGCGAAAAGCTGTCATAGGCAAACGGTTTCGTGCCGTCTGGGGATCGACAAGTGACAGTTGTCAATGGCTGTTAATTGCGAACAATCCGCAAAAAATAGATATGGGAAATTTTATTTTATATCATGAGTTTTTTTTAACATGGATGTTTCTGAACCAATTTATCGATCTATAGAAAACATCGAAAGCAAAAAATCGATGATTAATATCGATGTTCCTGCTCGAAAATATGTTTTAAAAACATGTCATTACTAATTATTAAATTATTAATTTTAAACCGCGCAGGTTTATTTTGTGCTCTCATTTTGGAGAGGAGTAGTGGATTTTCTTGTTTTGAATACTCGAATATAATATGAAATCTGTTGCTCGTTTGTCAATTCAAAATAAGTTTCACGGGAGCTCGTTCACAATTCAAAATCTGGTTACCAAATTTTGTCAGCAATGCTCAATGCTTTCATTTATTCACAAATTCAACTAATGTTGGCGAAGGAGTAGGGGATAGGTATTCTGGGGTTCAAGAGTACGTATAATACACGGTAGGGTCTTGTAACATCACATTTCTTTCTGTCATGCTTGGACTCGGGATCATTTTTATGTAAACTCGTATGGGCGTGTATGCTCGTTTCCGGAATGTAAATCCGAAGTTCCTGTTTTGTTGTATTTATTGTACATAACTCGGAGAACGTAAATAAGTTGGCAAAACACAATACATGCGTGAGGTAATAAGAGTTATTACCTCTCCCCCTCCCATACAAATGTTTGCATAGGTAGGTAAAAAACAACAAAAAAAAACATTACCTAATTAGATTTTCGAAACCCTGAATACTATATACGCCGTTTCGGAATAAGATTTCATAGATTCATAGATTTTGTTGATTTTGAGAGTGGAGTAGAGTGGCACTTCCCACGCAAATTAGGTAAATCGCGTCAAGACGTTCATTATATTAACTAATTTTTGTCACCATTTTCATTTTCGAATTATCAATAATAAAGCGACATTCCAGAATGAAATAATCAAAATTCTTATCATGCAAATTCTAAATCTTTTCATTTTTCAATAAAGACATGAATATATGTTGGCACTTGGTCATAAGAAACATTCTTAGTATGTAAAATGTAGGTTTATGAGGAAATTCTGCGCCGCAACATCGTTAACGTCGATTACTGGCGTATGTACAAAAGTACTCAATTATTGACTCATGAGATACATATATCCAAGACAAGTTGAGATAATAACTCAACTAGGTTTACTTACTATTTAAACTTTGTGTTAGCAAACCTACGAAAATCACTCTTATACAAACGGAAGAGGACAATCTTCCACGAGCATACCGCACTGTAGAATTCATTTGTTTTTGCATCCCGTTGTTTCTCACCAGGGTCGCCGCGTGCTCTTTCCGATGTATCAATAATACTTAAAACAATGTATAAATCACGTTGTGGGGCTACAAACCATGCATCCTTTGGATCGTAGGTGTGTAGAGAATTACAACTCAAATGGAAGATTTATTGCCTCTGAAAGCTTTCAAATGAGCCTTAACCATTTCCGTTGTTTAGTATGTTGACTTCACAATAGTAATTAAACGTTAGACACGTAGCTGCCATGTATATTTTGAGCGTATCATTTGTACTGGAAATATTTCTACCAGATGCACTTAAATGAAATTCTGTAAATAGCAATTTCATTTATTCCAAGTCACGTGTTCAACTTGCATACTCCAATCTCACTCTACTTCTTAATTTTCCAAACACGAAATCCGCAGTAAATCGTCATTATGGGCTATCGCTACGGAGAACATAAGATAATAAATGTTTCTTTTCATAATAACCTCCTAAAGAGACGTATTTACGGTCATATTAACTCACGCTAGCGCTTGGCCATAATTACACTGTACACAACCGCAGCGCGTGTTCGGAAACACTTCTTACGTGGGGCAATACCGCCAAAAGTTAGCTCGGTTTAGCGATCTGTTTGCGAAAAATAAGCTCTCCTTATTGAGTACGGGGCAATTAATGGTACATACGTGCCATGTGAAATCAGGAGGTCTTCTTTGGCGAACGTATCTCCATGTAGTAATTTTAGAGGTGTCAAAAAGACAACTTTGTTTGTAATATCGTAGGTTAAAGCGATCCTCAGTCAAAGGTATGGTCGTAATTACACGTATTGGTTCTAATATTCCTTCCTATTACCTATATGAGTGTGGTTTAGTGCAATCCTCTATCAAGTTCAAGTCAGTAACTGAGTAAACCTCTGAATCTGATACATGGCACGTTCTTATTAAAAACAGACCACCGTCGTTACCCATTTTGTACATTTGTATTTGTCGCACCATGCTTTTGGAAATGGATACGTCCACAAATCGTCTACCACAAGAACATGAACGAGAGAAGCAGGGGCCCACAGAGAAAATACGAGGCCTAGGGCAGTAGATTTATGATATTGCAAAATGGTCTTCATTTCTTAATCATGCCATTGATAGACAGTTCACAAATTATGTGCATTTATATACTAGAGAGAACATATTCATATTTTGCATTTTTTGTTGTATTTGCCGGGATAAGTTGGATTTATAATTTGTCAGGATCAAAATTGTTATTTACGACAACTTCGCGAATATGGTTATCATTACTTGGATTGGTATGACTCGAATATACGTTCCTTGCTTTTGTAAAATGTAGAAATGCTTCTGTTATAAATGTGGCAAATAATCGTTTTATAATTTTCCCTGACGAATACCTCTCAATGATCTAGCTTTCAGCGTGAAACATCTTTTCAGACAATTTGACACTAACGTGGGTCTGAGTGTTGGGCATGGAGAAGATGCGAGGGGGAAAAGTGCTGGGGCAAGGCCACTGCGGCGGCGGTGGCGGCGGCAGAAATTGGCGCCCGAAAAGGCTCTCACGGGTGCCAACCTTCCCACTTTGGTGCCGATAATGGTATGAAATCAGCGTTTGAAAGAGGCTGTCCTATCTTATGAATGTGGTCTCCGTGAGTTGTTTGCAAAGTTTTCTAAACGGTATAATATTTGTCGGAGAGTATATTGGCGAGTCTGTCTTTTTTGAATTCGGCGCAAGTGTACGTTCGCTTGTGAGTGAACTGTCCGCGGGGTGCGTCGCTTGACACGAGATGTGCTGCGTCCGTGTCGTTGGGGCTGACGATTTGGACTTTGCGGCCTTCGTCTAAGCCAGGGGTTCCCTACCTTTTACTTTCTCCGACCTCTTTAATTACTTGCTTCATCGCCCACCCTTTCATTTTCTCTATAATATACAGCGGACATAATGTATAACAAAGAATTGCACGTAAACGACTCATTGGTAACGATTCCGCATACCAATATTTTCCTAAATATCTGGAGAATATTTTCGTGAGCGATGAAGTAATGTTGTACATACGTAGTTAACATTTCATGGGTGTGCAAAACAGGAATAAAAAGCATGAAAAGAATAGAGGAAAATTTCTAATTTATTTAACTATACTAGGATAGGAAATATTGAAATGTTGTGATTTCAACTTTAAATTAATGTGACTTCAAGTTATGATTTATAAATTAAGATTTTTAATCGATATGTAATGAATACAAATGGTAATTCAATTGATTTCCTTTGTCAGTAATGTAATAATAGTCTTACTCCAAAATATGTCATTTGTGTGTACACATAAATAAATATAAAGCTCGTTTTGGTATCCAGCGCCCGGACGACGACTGGGCGATCTGCTTTCGCTTGTGGCGGCGAGTGCCTGCTGTCGACGGCCTGGGGTGAGGCAAGGTCGCGCTCGCTGTCTGAACTCGGAGCAGTTCGCGCCCTCCTCGCTCCGAACCTCGCGCCGCGATGTTGACTGGGCATTCAGCCCTTGGTGCTTCTGCTCACAATTCGTGAGCTAATTGTCAAAAGCACTTCAGAATTTCAGTTATCGATTATGCACCATCTGCTGGTAAAGTAACATTAAAGTCAGTGTGCAACACAATGAGTTTTACTTGTGAACACATTCGCTTGTGCCAAATTTGAAAAAATAAAACACAAACTACTGGATTAATTAGTACAAAAAATACGTTCTACGAACTTCTACAACTCGTGGAGGCCACGTTCACTAGGTACTGCCCCGTAAAGACGTTAATTGTATAGTATTAACGAGCGCCGAGCGCGGACGCTTGTCATCAAGAGAGCGTCTCTTCTGGCGCTGCCACCGGCACCGGCACCGGCACCGGCACCGGCACCGTGGCCTTGCGTTGTGCCCCTCGCCTCTGCCCGCTGTCCCAACACTCAGGAAATAGTAGTTTATGCAATTAGTTTATAATGTTAAGCTTTATTGCAGGAGTACATGTTTTGAAAACAAGCGACTTTAGGAGCGAGTTTTCAAATTTGTACGAATGTAATAAAGCAACATTATAAACGAGTTTCATACTATATTTTTTTGTATAACAGCATCATACCTTGAAAAGAGAATCAAACTTAATTTTGCGAAACAACTTCCCTGTGACAACGCGGGTATTTGACATCGTGCGAGTAAACGGTGGTCGGCTGTTCCGATTACTCTACCTCCCCCGATTCTAAGGTGGTCGGCTGTTCCGTTTAGCTCTACCTCCCCCGATTCTCTCGCTACGATTGGCTGAATGTGTGATGACGCAGTCATTCGTGACAAAATCTAATACGTCATCATTTGGGCCGTAAAATGCCCGATTATGAACGATTTCTTGCAACAGAAAAGGTTCTTTTATAATGCTGGAATACAAATAAAATTGTTATTAACTTTGAGTCAAACGATGTGAGTGCAAAAGTGGCTGAAAAGGTGTTACAAGCAGAAACCTCTATCATAATAATTATGGAAAACCAAAGAAAATAATGGATTTAATTTGCAATATTTTTTCAAAAGCACGAAACCTCCTTGTGCTCAACTCTTACGGCGCCATTTCACCACAGGTAAGTTCTCCTGAATTAAAATTTTCATAATGTCAAGTTACGAGTCACAATTGTCCCGTCAAATTCAACAAAAAAGAAACCTGCAACTTTCTCGATCTGTACTTTCTTGAATGTTCAAGCATATGATTCGTAGTTCGTCTTACAATGTAATCAGGTCGGCTATGATGGACTAAACATTACCAAAAAATATCAATAAAATACTTTTAAAATGTTTTTAAAATGCGCTAAAGGAGAGTAAAATGACGTAAAAAATGGGTTAAAACCAGTTCAGACGAACAACTCAAGCTGTTGGATATGTTCCTGGTGTAATGGATGCCTGTTCCTTTCGCTCAAGTGAACTCACTAGGGAATGCCGCGATGTGACATGTCGAAACCTGTCCTAATTCTTCTTTTCATCAGAAGAATATGCCGTGTTAATCTCACGCTCAAACTTTTGGGAGCCGATACACACTGCAAGTCAATTAAAAAACATTCTGAATTTGCAAATTGGCCTTATGCTTTCACCGATGTAAAAATGACCAACCCTGCAAAGCAGCTGTTACCAGCGCGCTCGCTTGTGATTCAACGCCACTGCTCGCCGCAAGCGGCCGACCCAGCTTCCAAGGTCGTTTCCTGCGAGGGGCAGGCGGGGAGGCAGCTATAACTAATATTAACTATACAAAGTCTAAACTACTAATACAAGTTTTTCCGAATTTTAGTTTTATCTGTTGTTCTTTTATGTAAGAATACATTTCGTTGGGATAAACCTTGTCGCAACCGGTCATCTTCCATCTAACAAGAGCTACCTCCCCTGGAGCTCTTTCCTCACAAATTTGAGAGCTCTGCTGCGTCTACTGCGTCTACTGCGAGGAGGTAGCTGCGTCTACTGCGAAACAGGTCAATTGTGTAATCACACACGAAAGGTCGGTGCAAACTGGAAAAGTGCTGTAAAGTTTGTAAGTCTTTCGGAATTTTCGAATGAGAAAATTGATTTATCAACACAAATAGGTACAAATTAAAGAACGGTAATTTTCGCGAACAAAAAAACAAAATGAGGCCGAGACATGTGAATTTGATTCACAAAACAACTCTTAAATCTCTTCTTACATAATTTAAATATAAAATGATACAGTAGTTATATGATATTTAATAATTATGCATAATGAAAAAAAGTAATAAACTTTCATTGGTAAGGAAATAAAATATCTCAAATAAAATCGCTTTTTACAATAAGAAAACCTTTGAGCGTACTGGGAATGCCTGCTCCCACTGAATGTCATTTGACCTTGAGGAAACAACCCTCTACAACGCCAACCTCGGCGCCCGCGCGCTCCCCTCTTGGCTTTCGAATTTACATCGTGGTATCAGAAGGGAATGTAAATTCAATGAAAGGAACCTTCCTGTCTCGGTGACAGCGGATTTTCGATACTAGTTATACGAAGTGTGTTCGAAAAGAAACGGGAATTTCGTTTTTGACGGGTGGTATTAGTCTGGTTCGCTCGATTGTTTTTTTTATTGTTGGTAAGCATGTCTGAAATGCATCTGCACACTGGTTCCATTGTTGGAAGGTTAGTCTGTTGTTAGTTGCGAAGAAGATTACGTGTGTTGGCTTATGAGTGGCGATTTTTGGTTAGTTAAAAAATGGATCAAAGAATTAGCAGTAAATTTTGCTATAAAAACGGGATAAAATGTAACAAATTATAGAAATGTTGAAAATTGCATTTAGTGAGTCCGCTATGAGAAAACAATGGATGGTGCAAGCGGTTCCAAGATGGCCGTGAAGACGTGGAAGACAAGCGTTCTGGACGCCCCAGCACATCAACAACAGCTGAAAAAGAGGAAAAGGTGCAAGAAATAATCATGAAAGATCGCCGAATTACAGTCAGGTAAGATGTTGATGTTGGCATATCAATTGGCTCATGCCATGAAATCTTTTCGGATGTTTGGGGTTTGAAACTTGTGACAGCATAATTTGTGCCAAAGGTGTTCAATTTCGAACAAAAACAGCGGCGAATGGAAGCGCTCAGGAGTCACTAAAAGAAGTCAACAACGATGCAGAACTACTGAAACATGTCATAACAGGTGATGAAACTTGGGTGTACGGATACGTCGTCGAAACTAAGGTTCAGTCGTCCCAGTGGAGGCATCCTGGGCGCCAAGAACGACAAAAGTTCGGTAGATGCGGTCGAACGTGAAGGTTAAGCTCACAGATTTCTTCGATTTTTAACAGCATAGAGCATTATGAGTTCTTCCCAAAAGGCCAAACGATTAATAAAGAGAACTATCTACACGTTCAACGGGTCAACCTACACGTTCGCGGGAAGCTATCCGAAAAGAATGCCCGGATTGATGGCAAAACCATTCATGGCTTCTGCGTCATGATAATGCACCTGCCCACACGTCATTGCTTGTACGTGAATTTTTGGAGAACACTGTAATGATGCCACAGCTTCCATATTTGCCAGATACGGCCCCGTGCGACTATTTTCTTTTTCCCAAATTAAAAAGAACCTTAAAGGGCCGTCGGTTTTCAAGCACAGATGAAATTAAAAGCGCTTCGCTGAAAGAGGTACATGATATCCCAAAAATTGGAGTTCCAGAAGTGTTTCGGGGAATGGAAGAAGCGCTGGCATAAGTGTAAAATATCTAATGGTGACTATGAAGGTGATAACATTGATGTTGACGAATAAATAAAATTGATTCATAAAAATGAAAATTCTCGTTTCTTTATGAACGCACCTCGTATACTTAGCTTGAATTTGTCGCTGTCTGGAGGAGAATACTAGCAGCTGGCAGCTCTGATAGGTGTTTTCGGTATGCTTTTTTAGCAACGGCTGTCGGTGTATTTCTCCGGTTGCAGTGCTTGAGCAGTGCCCTAACAAACAGGACCTGGACCGCCATGACCTGTCCTTCCTCTTTCTTGTCCTGTCCTCGCCTCTTACTTCACACACCTACACTTCCATCCAATCCACTGCTCATGTCGCGCGACCGGTCGAGAGCTTGGCGCTTGTGCCCGCTCGTGGGAGATACCTGATTAGGGGAAACCCGCTAGCCGACGTGTAGGTCAGCGTAGGATTTCGCTATCCAGCGGGGGAAGATCACCGTCAATTGCAGGGGGGAAATGCGCTAGACTTAGGGGCTAATGAGCCGTGGAGGGGAAATCTCCCTTATGCCGACGCCCAGATCTCACCGTCCATTGCGGAAAGAACCACTGCCACCTGCGGATAATGCGTTCCCAATGCCAACGGAGTTGATGAGCGAGGCCGCTGTGTGTTGGGCAGGTGGCGTCGCCGGGCGCGTTCCGGCCGCGCCTCTCCACCGACAGCATCCCGTTCGTGGACGCGGACGCCGACGCGTCGAGCGTGGGCGCGGGCGCGCGCACCAACAGCCTGGCGTTCGCCAGCGGCAGCTGCTGCTCCTCGTCCTCCTCTTCGGGCGAGGACGCGCCGCCGCCCGGGCACGCCCTCCTCCTCGGCCCCGGCCCCGGCCCCGCCCCCGCCCCCGCCTCCGCCGCCATGCAGCGCTACTTCCAGCCCCCGGCCGCCGTCGCGCTCTACGCCGACTCGGAGGACGGCGCCAGCCTCAACAACATCCTCGACGCCGTGGCGGGCCTCGACGTGGACGAGGACAGCCGCAGCTCCATGGTCACCACCGGCAGCAGCCGCGAGGACGAGGTGCGCGCACTGCGGTGCTGCTCTTCACAAAAGACACGCCCCCCTTTTACTATACATACTTGTTAGCAGCATGTAGAAACTAGAAAATTTCTCTCCTGAATAATAGCACTCTCTGGAAGCCGCGAAATATGAGGGAATTTCATTGCTCTGGAAAATTCAGAATACCATCAGGGAATTTGTAGAAGAATTGTTAAATGTCCTGTCCTCATTCCCTACTTACTCACACTAACATGCACTTCATTGCCATTTATGCCAGGGGACCAGCCGGGAGCTTAGAGCTTCTCCAGGCAAGTGGGAATACCTAGACAGGAAAACGCCGCTAGCGGACGTTGTAAGCCAGTACCTCATTTCACCATTTAGCCAGAGAATATCTCTGCCCCCTCTCGAGGAAAACACGTGCACTACACTTAGGGGACTAACGCCCTCGGTAGCTAACGTGCTCAAACATGATATAATGGCTCATCGTTTGCGAACCGAAATGTCATGGTGGTTGTGTACGAGGCTCGTTCCGTCCCGCAGGTGGACGGCGACGAGGCGGACGACGACGAGGACGAGGAGCTGCGGCCGCCGGCGCCGCGCCAGCCGCCCGCCGTCTCCATGGCCGAGCGCGCGCAGCAGTTCCGCCTGCGCAAGCGCGCGCAGATCCGCACTCTGCCCCAACACCGGCAGCAGCGCCAGCCGGCCACGCCCACCTGCCAGCCCCCGCCGCCGCCCCCGCCTTCCAACAACAACCACCACCACCACCTCGCGTCCTCCGCGCACGCCAACCACAACAACAACCACCGGAACGAAGACGACAACAGTTACTACTACTACCGTCCGCCGGCGCCGGCGCCGCCGCAGCCCGCCCCGCGGAGCGGCGTGGGGCCGCTGTCGGGCGCGGGGCCGCCGCGCCCTGCGCCCCGCGAGGCGCCCTACTACCACTCGGACACGTCCTACTACCCCCCCGCCGCCGCGCCGCCGCCGCCGCCGCCGCCGCCGCCCAGGCCCACGGGGGACGTGTACTACCACCCGCAGGCGCGCCGCGGCCGGCCCGCGCCACAGCACAACGTCAGCTTCAACCTGCCGCCGCCCCCGCCCCCGCCGCAGCGATGGGACTCGCATCGTCTAAAGGTGAGCTTCTCTATCAGGGCGGCGCCCATTAAATTTGTATTGTATTTAGCCGTTACATGGCACCTAAAGGGCTATTGGCCCCAGCGCCGTTGGAATCTGCGGCTCCTAGTCGGTCACCCAACCAGGAACACCTGATGTCTCGAATCTATTGACCTTCTTGACTTCATGAAGTTAACGAGTTCGCCAGAGACTTGCTGCTTTCGCTGTCGCGGTCTTTCAGTTGAAATATCCCAACTATTCGCCTGCATGATCGGAGGAAACCATGGTAACCCCGGCATGGGGATTGAACCGGGGCCTCCCGAATGCGAAGTCTGCGCGCTATGCCCTGAGCCTTCGCTCGGTGTATACTAAATATTACATTTCAAGCTATAAGTGGATTAAGGCAATGTCATGAAAACGATGAAGTTCTGTTTTCATCCTATGTTATTAACATTTCTTGTTTAAAACGTTACATTGCTACTGAGGTACTATGCACACAATTCGTACTTTACTTAATTTTCAATTTACTTCATAATGAAGCAATTTTTGTATCGTCGGAAAGATTGTAAAAATAAATAAAAGAATGGAGAGACATTAACCTAGTATTAATCGCCTTATTATTCGAATATCAACACACAAAGAATATTACGTAACGATAGGTTTATTAGGTCTTCTCCTTAGAATCTCGTCGGCGCAGGTGTAAATATTTTTATCTTTACAACATAGTTACAATCCACCTCGTTACTGACTTATTTTTAAATGATTCACTTTTTTACATTTGTCTTGAATTAAAAAAATAATCACGAAAAAATTACCCAAAACATGTAGTACGGTAGCTGTAATAAAGTGGTTTATACGAATAAACAAAATATCCATTCCATCCTCAGAGTCCATATTGTGCCACATTCGGATCTAACTAAATTGCGTTTTCAATATTGTCTTGTTTTTAGACAACAAACTCAAAGAGATATCCGACGACAGTAAAACCTTCAGCGTTATGATTCTGAGCATGACTGTTTTACTCGCACATTAAAAGCAACATTACCGTTCTTCGACCTCATTAAATTGTAGGTAATAGCGCAATTTAAAATTTAATCATAGGTTAAATACGATGCTCTCTTGTTGTATGAAATACGGTAATGAATTCCCTAAAGTTATAAACGGGTTATTTTTCAGAATAGACACGGACAAAAGCCGAATCCATTCTCATTTTCCTTCAAGCTCTATCTATTATTATTTCTGCTTTATAAAAATATGAGATTGGCGAAATATCAGACCGTTCTCAAGTAGCATTATATCTGAAACTTGATACTCAGTCAGTGAAGTTATTAAGTTAGTGTCCGCGGGATTGAAATCAATAATTTGAGAGAATTGTCATGTGTGTGACGTAAGATTTTGGCTGGAGAAAATTGGTGCACCGCATGCAAATTAGTGCAATGCAGCAGTTAGTGCAACTGCCGGCACGTCATAAGAGAACTCTCAGGATTTTGCTCTGAAAGATGATCACTTTAAAATATTCCTGAAGATTGCTGTCTGTCTGCTGGTTTACGCACTATGCTGCTTTCCCCTCATTTACTTGTCCATTTACTAATGAATGCTCATTTGTATGGCATTAATGGATATTTATATATTTATTTAAATAATTTAATCTGAAGAAATTTTAAAACCTGTATGTGCCGTATGAGGAAGAAGAACATCTGTGCAGTTTTTGCGAACATGAAATCGCAATCCCGTATCTTTCCATTATGAATATTGCGAGCATCGATCGTTTTTGACACAATTGGATCACAAGGAAAATTTGCTCTCGTGTAAGAAACTACTTGACTCAGCAAATGAGCAAGGGATTTTCGCTCCGATCCCAAATCATGCCCCACGTGGTTCAAGCGACAAGCTGTCGTGAGCTCCTTGAGAAAGATTGTAAGGTTAACGAAGTAACCCCACTTTCATTGCACAGAGCTTAAGGATACGGTGAGGCTCCTTCACAAAGAAATCGTTGGCGTACACGTGAAGGCATAAACGTGTGGTTTTGTTCCATGAAAATGACCGTTCTGATAACTATTACCTTGAAGACTCGATATGGTTAACTCTAGAAATAATCAATAAATATTCATCGCAGAAATTATGTATTGAAACGATCGGCAATAATTAAAATGTACGCGATGGCGAGAAATCGCCAATGATTTCGAGAGCGATGAGCTGTTCTGCACAGCGTGTCGTTAGTGATAATGACGAGCAGATCATGCGCTTGCAAGTGTCATTGACTTTGTCTAACGAAAAGTTCAGACGTCTTTGAATGATGCTGTGGTATACGAATGTATTCTTCGCAAATCGTAATCGTGAAGGCTTGGAATTTGCGAACTTCTACGCTTCTTTATGTTCGCACGTACGTTCACGCTCTTCTTTATGTTTTCGTCGAGAGGAACACAGTTTTTGCGATCACATGACGCGTACATTTGAAGTTTCACCGAAAATTCCCCGTTAGGCATTCAATAGCCAGCGCTTGCAACCTGTGCGTGCCACATCTAATGATAGCAAATTTTATCGAACGATCGAAACATATTTCGATTCATCAAAAGGTTTTCGATGTCTATGAAAAAATCGACAAAAACATGAATGTTTAAAATATTGCTATTTGAATTATAATGAAACGAATGGCATTTTTCCATCCTGTTTCAATTTCTAATTTGAGTATTTAAATGAAATAGCAGCATACATTGTTAATTGGCCACGTATAAGTAATGTGTTAATGATAATGTTTATTGAATGTAAGGAAGTAAATAAAAATAAAGAACATCGCGTTTTGCTATTATTCAATTTATTCTCTTCATTTATAAATGAAGAAAGTAAAACGTCCTGTATCTAATACACATACTACGTAAATATGAAGTATATTCTGCCTTAGAGCACTCACTGCATCTTAATTTTCTAATATTCTGTACAGACAATTTCCAAAATATTGTTTAACGATATTATTACGTACAAAATCAACAAAAACGATAAAAAAACTAATTTTTAAAACGGATGTTTCTGGAACAATATATACGGATCTGAAAAAAACTATCGAATACAAAACATCGATGTTAATATATCGAGATTCCTGGTGGGAAATATCGTTGTTTTAAAAGTATCGATGTTTTAGGAAAGGGATCGATGATTTTAGCCACATGGCGCGTGCATTTCCGCGGGCGCGGCGCGGCGTGGCCCGCGCGCGTCACCTTGGCGGAGGCCGCAGCAACACTGCGCTGGGCGAGCGTTCCCGCCTCTGGCGACGCGCCAGGCGCGCGATCAGCTGTTGGCGCGCGCGGCAACGCCGCCAAGCGCTTGGTGTGGCCGATTCGCGCCTTTCAGCTCTGCGTGGGAACTGTGGGCGGAGCAAGGGCAATGCCGTCGCCCGGGGCGGGGAAGCACGCAGTCAGGGGATCAATTGTATTTAATAGGGATTCATTACATGTAAACATGTAAGAACTTCATACTACATGGCTTGGCCGAACCTGTTTAATCCATTACAATACGTACATCGTACCGTGTGCTAACCATTCGATTTCTGGCATTCACCCCAAATGGCCTCTCCGTCGCATCAAAGTCGTGTAAAAGTTGCCGTCAGATGCAGAATACAGGCTGTTGCACCCAACTATTTCTGAAGTATTTCCTGGGAGCGGACGCCACGCGTTCTCCTTGCAGGGTTTTGCCTTCTCAGCTCTGAAATCCAATTGCACCAGAGAAGGTCGCCCGCACCAACGCCTCTCCGCTCTCTTTCCGGACACTATTGAATTATTTGTTAGTTTACTTATTGCTTAATGACTTATTTACATATCAGTTTACAATCTTGACTTAAATTCAGTTTTATTCTTAATTGCATGCGTGTGTGCTCCGCCCACTCCGCGGGGAAGCACTCTACTTGGCGTCGAGGGTTGTTGGTGTGGGTTTGGGCCTATCAGCTCTCCATTACAACTATGGAAAAGGCCAGAGTGCAAGGATATGTCTGCCGGTTCGAGTTTGAGTAATCCTCACCCACTTTGAAAAATAAAATATGTGGAGCAACTGTGGAAAATACGAAATAAGCAGGAATCAGTTGTTTCTATTAGTAATTTGTGCCTGAAAGAAAAAAAAGGCGCAAATATCAGCGGGGTCCTGTGGGCGCGCCTACGCTCCTTCTGCTAGCCCAACACTGACAAAGCGCCTTCTCAGGAACGGTCGTAGCGGTGTCTTTCAGCTCCTACGAGAGAGTGCTAGAAAAGAGCATTTTCATCTAAGCTTCTGAAGAGAGTACTCGAGGCCGAGTATTAGAATGTTGAACGAGTCGAAGAGCGGAAGCGACATTCGAATCGAGTTTCTCGCTTGCAGGATGCTTCGGGATGTAGAGGCAATGGAAGTCCCTGTGAACGTTGCCACAGCTCGCTCACCTGCCTATGCCGATCGTGAATCTGTACTCCTCTCGCTGCTTCGTTGTTTCTGCAGCGGGCGGTAGCAATGGCGATATTACCATTAGTAGCCAGCCAGATGTGCAGGCTCGTCGCAATCGTGTTTGCCTTTGATACTTTGAGTCAGGGTTGAGTGGCGCTGGCGGTCCGGTCTAATGCACCACCGTGATGAAAGAAAAACTGTTGATTGAAGCTGTAGGAGTAAGATGCAGAAAATCTTTTCGCCCTAATTTCATCCTCTGTTCTTCATAAATTTTATTGATTGGATCGGGATGTTAAAAATTCACAAGTTGAAGTTTGAAACTAATGCTGCAATTTCGTGAATCGCTTTTGCATCGGATATGTAAGAAACAGCGCTGCTTTATTGGTGAATGCAGTATGAAATTGTGTTGCTGATATGCTTGACGTTTTGTAGAAGTATTTTGCATGCAGGCTAAAGAAATTAATAGAATGTCAGAGACCATAAGCAGGCTTGCAATTTGGTTTTGAGACATTCCTTTGTCAGTACAAAAAGATCCTTTTTGTCTTGAGGAATGTATTTGCGTCATAAAGCCTTCTGAGGTTTTTGTCAGTCGTAAAGTCTTGGAGTCGTTGCGGACCGGAGATATCTGCGACATAGATTCATTGTTCCATTTCTCAATAGATCTGTGATTAGTAAAGTAGTAAAGTTCAAATAGTGACAATGTGCAACGGTAGATCATGAAAAAAGTGATACAGCGATTATTATTTACTTCGAAACAGAACCGTATTGTCATCATTTTTTTTGATTTGTTAAGTTTGTTAGTGAATACACCGATCTATATTTATTAATACATCTTTCGCATTTCTGCACAGATAAAATTAATTATCGTTCAAATTACCTCCGAAGTGTAGGATTGCATCTGCCGGATCAGTTTAGCTCAAGATTAACTAATGACAGACGTGCAGCTAAGGAATGATTTGGCGTTTAAATAAAAAAGTAGCTCAATAAACTCGACATCGCTCGCCATTTATGAATCAATCATCTACGTATTAGATATCAAGCTTACATGCCGTTGCCTAGTACTGCAAAGCGCTGCCCCACAGAAGTCACCCGATCTGCCACGGTTTTTACATCAACTTGAGTATTTAATGTTCTTTATTCATACCTCTTTTGTATTAGTTTCATTTTTGACCTCTTACAGCAGTCACCCGCCTAGATGCAATGAAGATAAATTTTCAATTTACCTTTATGAATAAGTGAAGGAAAACTGAAAAAAATAACCTATTATTGTCAATAGAAGCTGTTCACAGTAATCAGTTGAAAGTAATATAAATCACCACTCTCCAAGGGATAATATGTATTTTCATTAGTTGTTTCAATATCATTTGTAGTGATTTCTTCGTCAATTAATACTCCTATTAAGAGTTATCCTCATACTGAATGCCTCAGGCCAACCATAAGACAACTGCAGTTTTCTGTTCACGGTTTTCTTGTTTCATAATTTCATTTTAAGAATGAGTGAATACAACCATAAATGTAATCATAGTTTGGTAACGTATTCTCCAATGAAATTTTGTATTTCTTTTTAAAGAACGCCTTTGGGGAGAACATATTGAATCGCATCTGTGCTAAGTTTGTATTCTTTGTCACTCAAAGGTATTCGTACTTAATTTGAGAGCAATTTCTCCTGTAGTACTATTTTTTGTGATTCATGCCGTCGTAAACTACTTCATTTTTAGGTAATAGTTGTTCTGCAATATTTCTTTAGATTTATTGTTTATTCTGCGTTTCCGGGCGCGTCGACTGATGTGGTCATCAGTCCTGTAAGCGTAGTGCATGTTTCACGGGAGGTGGCGGTGTTCCTGCCTCGCTAGACAGCGGCTGAATTCGAGTGTATATACCTGCCTAGTGTTGAAATTCTACTGCCATCGGAACTCGAACCCTACGACCACCCGGTCAGAGGCTCTGCATTGGAATAAATCGATGCCGTTAGTCATCTCAGCCGGTGTCTTCCGACAGTTGTTGAACTTCAGTTGACTGATTTTGCATTTACAATATAAAAAAAAATACTGTAAAGAAATTGTATGAAAGGGTATGGAAATGTATTTAATCCGATTTCTGAAAATTGGTTTATTTCTTCTTATTGTAGATGTAATGAAATTCACATTGCTCCACTCCTGCTTGTTCACAAAAGGGAAATTTCTGATTCTCGTGAAAAAAAAACAATAGGGCTGGTGCAGATACCAGAGCCACGGCAAGGCAATTTATTCGTGGTAAATATCAGAAATGGTTGTGATGAACTTGTGTTATTTCTTCGAAAGTGTATTATAACTACACATGTACTAAGTCCCATGTTTGGACTGTCCTCTGCCATCTTACTTCCACCATGTAGGAAATTAAATTCAGCAACAAGTATTCCTTTGTGCGCAACTTCAGAACTGAGTGACCCGAAGGTTTCCTGGAGTTGCAGTTTAGAATCCCGAATTGTTGCGGCTGATGTTTGCATACACCAAGACAGATATTACAAATTGAATTGAATTATTGGATGTACACTTCACCGCAGAGCTGTTACTCGAATTACTTCGTATAATTTACCATTCTGCAAAGCTACAAATCTTTAATACTTTCAGTATTTCCTCGCGTGTTTCTCGCGAACGCAATGGCTAATGCAGTGCAACTCCGTGACGGAGACAATGGAAGAGCAGTTGAACCGGCGGTGTTCTCCTCGAGCGAAGCAGAGGGTAAAGTGTCTCCAGAGGCTCGCGGCTTTGTTGCTCGCTCGCTCGACCTTTGTGCGTCTGCCTTCGCGCGGTGTGCAACGTGTTTGCCGTGGAATTTCGCCGTATGACCACCAGAGGCCTCGTAGCCCGCTATATGGTTTAATTAGTAATGATATTTGCAACAATCTGTTTGGGGAATAGCGTTTCGCGCTGAGATAAATACGCTCTGTAACCGAGAGCCGTTTAGCTGGAAGTAGTGCTAATAAACGCTGGTAGTTTTGTTTAAAGTTGAATTCATTTGTTCGGCGCAATGGGGAAGGTAAATGAGGTCAGTGTTCGGTTAATGCTAACATCTCTTTACGCGTACATTGTTACCAGTAATTATTAATTGTCAGCTTTTCAATGTTCATTTTTCGAAAATAAACATTCTACCTTCTTATTTTCTTTGTGCAGGCTTGTAAAACGTGAAACCCATTCCGATAAAATACGTTTCATTCAAAGTGACGCGAATAATGTATATATTGTTGAAATAATATTTGAATATACAGTTCGTACTGTGAGCTCTTTCACAAATTTACAGCATATTGCAGTAAATAAACTTAACAATGTTTAAGGTAAGAAGTCAAGCGATTCCATACAATCTCTTGACTGCCACTGGTGACAAGTTAAACATTTTTGAATCGTTAATATATTGGAAACTAACGCCTGTTTATGCAATACACCGTCAGAGTGGGTATCAGTGGTAGATCACTGGTTGGTAAACAAAGTATATGAGACTAGTGTTAATTGAAGTAATGTTCTGTAAGGTAAACATCCTATATTACGTACTCCATATTCCAGTATTTGGCATACTTTTGAAAATTCAAAATGGCCAATTGTATTCCCTTCTCGGGTGACAAAAGGAGGAATGCTGGCCTATGATTCGAATAAACATGTTGAGAATAATCCTTGGCACTATCGCCGTTTTGAACGCTCTTTAGGGACGTTTATCTTAACTAATGCTCAATGAATTAACTAGAAATTACTTCAAAGAAAACACTTAACTAGAAAGTACTCATCATGTTAGTCGTTGAAAAAGGTCCTGTTAATAAGAGACTTTGCAATTCAAATGCCAGCTAGGGAATGTGATCAATTGTTATCGTATTTTCTCGCTTCGTATTTTAATGACAACAGCTTTGCAAAATTGGCCACCGTCACGTATCCCATGTGGGGTTGGACCCTTAACACAAGACGTCGTTTTGAAGATTGCGAAGGAGGAACGTCTGCGGGTCATCTCGTTGCCTCGTTGTCAAAGCCTTGCTGTCAACTCTGTTGTCTTCGTTCGCCTTTTCCGTTGTCACCCGCTCCCGTGTGCATGGAGTTACTCGGATGCAGGGACTAGGGCAGAGTGCCAGCCGCAATGGCTCGCGTGCCGCTTGCCTTTAACTGCACTGAGTCAATTGTCCCCCAGCGCCTCCCGCCCCTCCCATTCCCTTCCTCTCCTCACCTCCCCTTTCTCTTACCCACCTCTTCCATCCCGTTCCATCCCGGTTTCATCCAATCGGGAGCTTATATGTCGCTACAGTGACGTCACTATGGGGACGTTGAAGCTCCTGATTGGATGAAACTGTGAACAGCTGATATACATCAAGTGCACGTTTAAATAAATTTTAGTATAGCGGCGCACCACTCCAGGCTTCACGCATGCGTTCCGGCGCCTGAAGGCCCGAGGCGGCGGCGCTGCCCTCAGGGCCGGGCCCCGCTCGCTGTCTCGGCACCGCGCCGCGCCGCCCCGCCCGTGATGAATGTGTCCTTCACTCGCCGCACGCGCAGCGGCGCTAGCGGTTTGGGGGAGGGCGAGTCCTGCCACGCTGTGCAAAGTGGACAAAAAGCATTTTTCTAAAAATCTCGAAATTATATGTTGCGACTGTGTTAACACTTTAGTTTACTTCATTGTTCATCATTAGCCACCAGGCTAATGGATTATCTTCAATTTTAATACATTTTTGTTCTTATCAATTAAAAAAATAAATGAATTTGGCTTGGAAGTTTTAATACTGTCCTCTTTCACTGGCAAAATCATTGTTATCGAGGTATTGTATTTAACTGACAACCAGTTTCTCCATGACTTATTTTGTTACCCGGCTTTTCTCCTCCCTTTCTCCATCAATACATGTTTGCTGAACTACGTCGGAAAGAAGCAGAGAGTCGGAAACCGAAAGCACAGCTGAACCACACAGTGCGTAGGAGCCCCCCTCCCCCTCTTAATTGCCGAGGGGACAGGAGAGGTTATCTGCTCCTGCATCTCGTCGCGAGTGATGATGTGACCTCTGGAAGGTCTAGTACTCTGTTTTTTCTTTTCTTTTCTTTTCTTTTCTTTTCTTTTCTTTTCTTTTCTTTTCTTTTCTTTTCTTTTCTTTTCTTTTCTTTTCTTTTCTTTTCTTTTCTTTTCTTTTCTTTTCTTTTCTTTTCTTTTCTTTTCTTTTCTTTTCTTTTCTTTTCTTTTCTTTTCTTTTCTTTTCTTTTCTTTTCTTTTCTTTTCTTTTCTTTTCTTTTCTTTTCTTTTCTTTTCTTTTCTTTTCTTTTCTTTTCTTTTCTTTTCTTTTCTTTTCTTTTCTTTTCTTTTCTTTTCTTTTCTTTTCTTTTCTTTTCTTTTCTTTTCTTTTCTTTTCTTTTCTTTTCTTTTCTTTTCTTTTCTTTTCTTTTCTTTTCTTTTCTTTTCTTTTCTTTTCTTTTCTTTTCTTTTCTTTTCTTTTCTTTTCTTTTCTTTTCTTTTCTTTTCTTTTCTTTTCTTTTCTTTTCTTTTCTTTTCTTTTCTTTTCTTTTCTTTTCTTTTCTTTTCTTTTCTTTTCTTTTCTTTTCTTTTCTTTTCTTTTCTTTTCTTTTCTTTTCTTTTCTTTTCTTTTCTTTTCTTTTCTTTTCTTTTCTTTTCTTTTTGAGCCTGCTCTGTGTTAATGGTGGTGATAAGAATTTGTACATAAAATGCTACCTCTCCATCTAAAAATTCGTTCAAACTAGGGCCGACCACTTCCATTTCGGATGGAAAAAATTTATCCAGCCGAGACGGTTACAATTTGTCCTGGGGGAGATCGAACCGTCCTCTTTGTGGGCGTCAAAGTAAAATTGAATGCCCTCCTCCGCATTCACCCTTCCCCGGCGTATAAACAATTAAAAAAATATGAACATTTTAAAGCTTGCTAAGAATTTAGTTCCCCCGAAATTGAATGTGCATAACTGTCGACGCCCAATTTTTCCACCTCTTGAAAGGGTTTGAAATATTATGTAACCATATGAAAGGATAAAAAATACGTACTATTCTATTCGGAATTTGAACATTCGCTGGCATTTCAGTTAGCTTAATGTATTTCCCTTCGTTTCGTAATGCAAGTACCTAATATCTTAGCGTGGCTTAGTTTTGTTAGATCTTAATTAGATTAGTTTGTTCTTTACATTCAACTTCATTCAAGATAACGTGAAGAATGCTCCATTGTTGGTGGACTGGAACTGGAAGTGCTGCTGTATCGTATTGCAAAAGGGTTAGTGTGTCGTGATCGTAACAAATGACGGTGTGATATATTTGTGAACGTATTTTTTTACATTCTGATCGTAGCTATTTCACAGTGTATGGTATGAGAGTACATTATTAATCAGAGATAGGGCGAACGCAGGGCGGGGAATTCATTTAATGCGAAGCTCTCTATGAAACCCAGTGAGTTGGTTGCATTCTTTTTAATATAGAGTAGAACCTCGATAAACGGAATCCCGCATACGATTTCGCTATCATCATCATGATCATGTTTCCGGCTGTTTGGAAGCCAGACTAATGATGACGGCTGGTAAAGCCATCGAAAGCTGCTGTTTCAATAAACAATATTGTTGACAAAGACAACGCGTCTAGTTATTACTTTCTTACCCCCGCTCTTGCGGTAGGGAGAAAGTTACGTAATGCGGCGAAATTTCGGCAGAAAAACTCTTCTTACAGGGCCCTGGTAACGAAAAAGTGGATACATCCAAATGATAAATGTAGAAAAATAAACCTCTAACATGTGGTGTAGTCAGAATCTGTTATGTAGGTCCTGGATGTCGAAAAGTTGATTGACGGCAAACTGTCAGTGAATAGAGAGGGTCTAAAAGTAGAGGGGGTGTAGGAGTAGAAGGCAGCACCTAAACCGTGCAGCCGATTTTCTCCAAAATTGATATTTCTCCATTTGAGTTGCCTTATGTTGCGGCCCATTGAATTTGAAATCGATATTTTAATTTTTGTGGGTACTTTACATGAAGCCCATGGGGCATTTTCAAAATTTTCAAACAAATGGGTCCATCGTTTTTAATTCAATTTTGTCGTTCAACAGGTAATTTTTATTTTTATGAAATCATATTTTCTTATTTTTCTTAAAATGTTTTACCGCTAAAACGCGAATCGTGCATCGTTATATCGTACATTTATGTAGAACGTGGATACACTGAATTGAATGACAGAAAGCATTTTTCGTTTAAACGTTTGAATTTAATAAATATTTGTATTGTTTACGCTTCGTTTAAGAATATTGCAAATCGTAATTGAAGTGTATGAGATAAATTATAATTATGTAATATTATAATATTACAATATTACATAGCTATTAGCAATATCGCGAGAAAGTACGTGCGGTTGAGCACTACTCGTTTTATTTGGAATGCCGACAACAATTCATCGCCAAACCATTGCTGATGAAGAAGTTGCCTCTTAGGTCGTAATTCATATTTTTAATTCTTGAACCTGGCAATTGCGCGATTGCTCCTGACAAGTATTTTTTGCTGACCCCATTTACCAATCACTGTTTACTTAAAAAAAGTAACGCCCTTCTGATATTCATTGAAACGTAATTGGTTGACATCTTTCGAGAAGAAATCAGTTCCTTATATTTGATGCGGCATATTAACTTTCAATATTTGTTTCATAAGACGTTTGAATATTCAATGATTTGAGGTATTCATTGCGTTTGACTACCACGATCATGTGCACTGTGTGATCGAAGGTATCCGGACACGTGGTTGAAAATAACGTACCAGTTCGTGGCGCTCTCCATCGGTAATGCTGCAATTCAGTAGGGTGTTAGCCTCGATGACAGCTTCCGCTCTCGCAGGCATACTTTGTCAGGTGTTGGGCGGTGTCTTAGGGCACGGCAGCCCATTCGCAGAGTGCTGCACTGAGGAGAGGTATCGATGAGGCCTGGCACGAAGTGGGCGGTCCAAAGCATCCCAAAGGTGTTTGATCGCCATCCCCGAATTGCTGTTGAACAGTGGAAAGTAAGAATGTGTTTATTACATCAACGTACGCCTGTGCCGTGATAATGCCAAATAAACCAACAAGGGGTGCAAGCCCCCTTCATGAAAAACATTGCAACACCACAATACTATTTTGGATGTGTGGGATACTTTTGTTTTTGTGTAAGTATCAGAAAACGATGACTTGTCGTGTCTATGACCATTTATTTTCATAGTAAATTAAGTACCGATTTGCTTGAAACTGCACGCTTTTGTACAATTTGCCGGATTAAAGAATATAAACAACTCTTCTAAACAAAATATTTTTTTATCTTGGTTGTGCTTATTGCCACATCGCAGAATGTTTCAGAGAACATGCAGTTTCCATTGCATGATTCCGTGGAAAGGCTGCCGCGTGCTCAGGTGCTTAGCAGAGACTTCCGAAGGTCGTCTGTACAATACGGCTGCTGGCCACGACCACAACGTCGCTCCCCGTCACAATAGCATTTCACCTTGAAGCAGGAATGCCATTAATGCGTAACATCTGTGCGGATCTCCTCTGGACGTTGCGAATGCTCACTCTGAACCATAACATTTGCATAAGTACTGCCGTGGGTTCCGGCAGCCATATTTTGGGATTGTTAAGAAAAGTTTCAGTACATGAAAGAAATAATTGTATTGGATAGGAATGTTGTTAAACGATTCATGTTGTGGGTAATAATTATCCATATTTAAACGAGTTGTCCTGATTCCTTATTAGTAAACAATAATTGTTTTAGAAAACAGTAATTGTTTCAATATATATCAGTTGGATGTAATGTTACAAAACAGTTGAATATAATAATATCAGTTTAAAAGTTCATTTGCTAACTGAACGTTTCGTTCTGATATTACATTACTCACAGACAAATATTATTTGTTTTTCCTTTTTTTATGCATGCTCTCATTTTGACTTAGAAAAATATCTTGTACAGTGAGGTATTGGGCTAGCATTCAGAGCAATCGCAGGTGTTTGCATTGTGAACTAACTTCATATTTCTAACATAATTTCTGTTAAATCACCGCATGATTGTTTAGTAACAGAGAGGAATGCAGTATTTTGCAGCGAAAATGCCATTTATGGGTAACATATGGACGGGTACATACGATACATATGGGTAACATTCTGTTGCAAAATGTATGGAAACGATTATTGTGTTTCAGATGTTAGATGTTTAAGAAAAACGCAATGTTTGTGAGAAAAATGTATCACGTACTTATTGTAAGTTTTGTTTCTAATTTTTATTCACTGCTTTTGTTATATTGCAAACTCTCTTCCAACTGTGAGCAGTTGCATTAATGGGCAATGCTCACTCTTTCTTTTAAGTTTTAAATTAACTTAAAATGCATAATATTCCGTTCGTGGTCTTCAACATATGATTCAAAATTCATAGCTTTCGATTTTTTTATGAGTGTTTCATAAAACATTAAGAGGAATTAGTGTATTGAAGGAATCCTTATGAAACCTTATAGCAGATCTTATTGATTGTTCTATCATTTCCGAAGCGTGTAATTTCTGAATTTCAGTTGTCAGTGTTTATCTTGAAGTCTTGTCTTGTAAAAGGTCAGTTTTGTATCCCATTTGTCAGTGACAGTGCGTCCCACCTAAGATATGGCGTACATAATTGACGCTATTTGCTCGATGTAACTTCAATGAGACTACCACAGGATTGTTTAATTACAGAAGGCAAACTTGTCACACTAGATAGGAAAGGCTGATGTTACAGAACTATTTCACTTTGAATTAAGAATGCCACTTACGCTAAGAAATACATTGATATTTAGTGAATGTCGCATGTACTTTGCCGTCAGCATAGTATTTGCATAGGAACTGAATGTATTAAACGTGTTCTTATTTGTGTACGGTTACAACGGCTATTGCGAGTAGAAGGAAAGGGGCAAATATGGTACCTTCGGAGAAAAACAATGCCTGTAGAGACAAGCCGAATTGAGGAAGATTGTATCAAGAATTCAAAACGTGAAAAAGTCCAAAAACAAAGAAAATAATTCGCGATAAGGATACATGTTTATTACAGCTTAAATTTTCCTTCCCATTTTTATGGGAATACTTTTAATTCTTCAAAGAATCCTCTTGTACATTGACGACTGGTAAAGGCTAGCGAGTAAAGCATGTGCTTCTGTTTAGCTACCTTCATATTTATATAATTCAATTGATGTTTGCTACAAGTAATTCTTACTCGATTAACACTTGCCCCAACCGGAAAATGCAGCATTGGAAGATAAAAATCAAAGCGAGTTACTTTGATTGACGTGGCTTCTCTCGTCATGAAAGCACTCAGAACGTTTCTGACACGAGTAGGAAAGTGATTATAAACGAAAGCAAGGCAAACAGGCAGTCATTCTTTTCCTCGTTGGACCATTTTGGATTATTTATTGTATTTTAAATAATCGACATATTTCTCTTTTTTATTGAATAGTGTATTTACAAACTTGACTGACTTGATGCTTATTATTTACGATAATTAGTTCACTTCTCTCGTGAAACTCCTACCAAAGAGTTTCAAGAATTGTACTATCTCTGCCAATAAAAAACCAGTTTCTCTCTTACGTTTTATCTCAAATACGTGCGCTGGTGTAGTAGACTACATGGCTAAAAGTTGGCGTGTATTTCAGTAGTTAAGGTATTAGTGTGGTATTGATGTTAATATTCATTGCTATTATGTTTATTTCGATTCGTGAAAATATCCCTTAAGGTCGCGAGGAAAGGACACTGTCATTGAATCGCAGCTTCGTGACGACTTAGTTTTGGTATTGCTGCTGCCGATTGGGTGACAATGCCCCACCCCCCTCTTAAGCTTGTGCCATTGAAAGGATTTTTTACGTACACTTGTGGTTTAGAAATGACGAAAAAATTCTAAATACTATGATTTGTGTGTTATGTGTTATTCGGGCAGAGAAAGCGTAAATGTCTACATATTTGTAGATATCGAAACGGTAACGAGAGAGCGTTGGAAGGGTATGGCTGAAGTGAGATGGGATTTTATTGCTTTATTTTTACTTAGAGTGCCTTGAATTGCGGAAGAGGCGGTACAATACCTTCTTCTCCATAACAAGATCTCACTGCAACTGTTGCCGGATCCCCTTGGTAACCAATTCACGGTGATATGTTGACGGGTAACCAAAGGTGATGTGATGGTTAATTACTGATGAGGTTTAGATGGAACGGATCACATGATTTAACTATGATTCCGACTCGACCCACGTTTTTATCCTCAACGCATTACAGGAAGTGTTCGGAATGTACAGCCCCACCCCTGATACTCGGAGGAGAAAAGTGGCGGCTCTGGCATGCATAGGTCGCCTGTACTCCCGAATTAGTTTCGAATGATTTGTTACTTCTGGTACAATACTTGGCGTGTCTCAGCCACTAGAATACTATTTTTTCTTCTAGTTCTGTGAAGGTTGGGTCATTTGAGGGGGGGGGATCATCTCATAGCCTTGCTCTAAGGATAAACAAGAAAGAATGGCGCGCTCTTGAGGCTCGTTTTCTAGCTTGCTGCTTCGGCATTGGCCTGGAAGTGATCAGGGCAGATGGGCTACGAATAGGATTGAGGCTGACGTCAGTCACTCACCCATGCTAATATCATCACGCAAGTTTCCCATCACCGGATGAAGCCGCTCGAGCCGCTGCCGTTGTACCGTTGTGATTTTGTTGACGCAATACAAATTTCTCGCCCTTCGACTCCGTTTCGTTGCACAGCGTCAGGTGGACGCGTGCTCGGAAACCGTGGCCTCTCCTTTCATTCAGACGCCCGCCCCTTCCCCCGCGCCCGACCTCGAGGTCGGCGGTCTCGTTTTGGCGGCAAACACGCGCGCCCCATTAATTGCGCGGCCGATCGCCAGAGCGCGCGCCGAGCGGCGACGGCTGCGATGACGCGCGCGCGCGCGTGTGTGTGTGTGGGACATTGTTGAGGGCGACGGTGGCGCTGCCGGCGGCGGAGGAGGCGGCGGCGGCTGTGGAAACGCGAGCCGGCTGTTAATGGTGCGGCTCCGCTCTGCGTGGCGTGGCGTGGTTTGGATCGGAGCTGGGCTTAATTAATTCGGGGAACGGGTCGCGGGCGGCGGAGGCGGCGTCACGCGCGCTTGGCCACCTGATCCCGCTCGCCGCCCTCCGCGCCACCCCGCTCTACTCTGCTCTGCTCTGCTCCGCTTCGCGCTTGAACGGGTGGCCTTGCGGCGGCTGGCGGGCTGCCTTTTTCCTTCCCCAAGGAATTCCCTCTCAAGAATATTTGGCACATCCGAGCCTTTCCTTTTGTTTATTCAAGGCTCGGGAGTTGGAAATCGCGTAAAACTTAGGTGAAATATCCTGAGTCGTCTTCAATAACTGAAAATTCTAAATGGATCCATTTTCTTATTGAAGTAATAATAATAATAATAATAATAATAATAGTAATAATAATAATATAGTGTAATTACAGTACGTGTAAAACTTTGTACTGAACATGAATTTCATCATCGCACATTATAGAGAAATTACGGTAATACAAAATTGTCTAATACAAAATTGTCTAGCTCACTAGTAGAAGTCCTGCGTGGTCTACAACCCCGAACAAAAACTTGTTCTATCAAGGGACACTAGTCTCCGGGGTAGGCATCTACCTCTTTGCTTTAATCCGCATCCCCCATCGACGCACAAGTACGCCGACAGGCTGGTATCCGGATCCCGCTGGAACGCAGTTTGCCCTCTGCAACCACCTCATTCAATGCCTGGGCGGGGCCGCCCTGCGAGCCCAGAGCTCCTAGCTATCCAGGCTAGTGCCACTGCCACGACGAAGCAGAGAGCCCAGCAGGGGACTACCTGAACTAAGGTTCGGTCTCCAATCTGCCTCACCGGTAGGCTAACGACGTGAGTTTCGCCATGAACCTAGGCATCCTGATGCGTAGTTCGGTTTCCCGTCAGACTTGTTTGCATATGCGGATTCCAGAGCATCCCGAAGAATCTCCTTCACTCAATATTGGCCAAAGGTCGAAGCGCTATGTGCCCGACTGGTGCGCAAGCCCAGTAACCAGGATCTTAGCATCGCCTTCACATTGAAGCTAACGACGTGAGTGCCGCTGTGTAACTCGGAGCTCGGGTGGACGTCTACAACACTTCGCCAGAGACCGTGACTGTGACCAGCACCGTGGCAACTATGAAAAATTGATGGAAAACAAGATGTACGATTAAACTGCTTTGTCACTTACAGAAACTTGCGTTATGTCATAATTACGTGAATGGTTTAATGTTTCCCTTTCGACAGGGCAATCCAATGCATACTTCAATCGTGTTGATATGACACTTCTGAGTTCTGAATCATACCACAGATAATCGGTAAAGAGTTTTTACTGAAACTAATCGTGATGGCGTGTGTCGCGGGTTGCATGTATCCCCAAACCATAATCTGCGAAATCATCTTCTTTTGTTTCTCTCTTATTTCTTTCTTAAATATGTTTGATACAACATTTGGGGTCTTCCTCACTCCAGCAATAGCAAAATACGCGGTTTTTCTCTCTCCAGCAATAACCAACGGCGCTTTGGTTTTATAGTTTCTTATAATGGTAAAAATCAGTCAAATCAGTCTTTTACTTATGTAATATACGAGATAGACGATAGTAAGTAGATATGTGATGATTGGTAAGTAGATAATACAAAGGAGGTGGTGATACTTTGGACGGAGTTTTTGATTTTGGCAAAATATCCAAATCTTCATATCTTGAATATAATTATTACATCATTTACTATCAGCATAATTAAGAACAATTTTTCTTTATTATTAACAGCTAGGTCAGAGTGAAACTGTTCGACAGTACATTATTTCTTGAAATATAAACAAAAATAGTAAATTTGGAAAGTGGGATGGTAAGAGTAATGCATTATAATTAGCATGTATCAAAAAAAAATTATATTGCTACTAATAAGTCAATGATATTAACAATAAATGAAAGTAATTTATATGAATGAGCAATACGTTTATTTCTGTCCATACGGACTTGCCCTTCCACCTTTCTGTTGCGGGCGTGGAGGCCCCCCCCCCGCCCCCGCTGCCCTCGAGGGCTTCTTCGCGCGCAGAGGGCGCTGCCAAGGCTCGGGTGTCGCCCCCACCCGCCTCCCGCGCCTCGGGGGCGCGTCGGGCGAGGGAACTGGGCGGTTGACGTCAACGGGCTGCACTTCGTGAAGGCTCGTTTAGGAGCATGGAGGTTTTGGGGAAATAAAAGAGTTTTAATGCTGTTGTCCATGATACATATACAGATACATTACTTGTTCAGTGCCCAAATGTGAAGCCACTTAGCTACGTTAGCTTAAATCACATTGCACTTATATTATGCTGAATTGGTGCAAATAAAGACTCAATTCGAAGAGAGAAAGAAAGAACTCGTTCATTGCGGTTCGTAATTAAACAAATGTCAGTTAGACGTGATCGAATGCGTGATGCCCTAAAAAATAGTTTTGTATGTATCGAAGGTAAAAACAAGCTGTAATTCATCAATAAAAAGTAAATAATACTCCTTCACTTTATTAACTTGTGCTTAATATTGTCTATCTTCGGTGTATTTATGCAGTGCATTTTTCGAGTTAATGATCCGTTAACTACCGTATTGATGGATTCTTCGAATGGATTTTTTGAATGACTACTGAGATTCTTGGAACCATTTAGATAGATTCTTGAGTTGGTTCTACGTGCAAGAATACATGTACAGAATTTTTTCCAATAAAACCTTTTTCATTGCGTCAGGACGTATGGATAAATATTTCTTCAACTGAATGATTTAGCCTAATTCCTTTACGAAGCAATATATTGCAATTTGCCTTCGTCTTGAAGAATGTTTGGAGCCTGTTGTATTCGTGGCTCTCTCTGTTTAGAAAGAAGTGGTTGATAGGTTACGGCTGTCAGAATCAGGCTAGTTCGCGAATTATGCAGATTTCAAAGTGGAAGGTTTAAGACGGAAGTAGGAAGAGCTTCGAAGCATTCTCGGTCGTTGGCAGGTTGTCGTACACATTAGTCAACTGGAAATGAATAAGACAGGCAAAGTACTTTAAGAGAACGAAGAATAGCTAATAACACACACCACAGATCACCACCGCCTTGCCAGCTCAGAGTTATTCTTTCTGGGTTCGTACTGAAGTCGAATTAGGCGCCACTCATAATAAGCCGGGACAACTCCTTACTCAATTTCTCATGGCTTGCTAGCAACTGTCACGACGAATTCAAGGTCCAATTGAGACCCATCCGGAGCGAGAACCGGGCAGCTGGGAGTCCCAACCCGTATCCCCAGTTGCTTAGCGCCCCGAAAAATCTGTAATATAATTGTTTATCAAATAGCCTATAGAATTAAAATATTATAGGAGCGTATTACAGGGAGTACTTTTAACTATTTTTCTGGACCCCTCCATGATTTTGTGTTTGTGGGCGCCGCAGGGCATAAATCTGGCTCTGCCCGGGAGGAGGAATTCATTTCCCAGCCAAGATTTCCGTACGTGGGGATTGCGACGAACACACAATCCCTGCCCACCGTAACCGCCAACCCCGCCCGCCTCTCCCCTCCCGCCTTACTGCCAATATCAGTGCAGTCCCTCTGACCTGGAGATCCTAAGTTCGCGTCCCGACGGGGGCAGGACTCTCGACACTAGCTACACACTAGGTCGAATTCAACCGCTACCAACAGAAGAACTCTACCGACCACCTGCTCTGACCGGTAGTTTTGCATGGCTTCTCCGATCAACAGCGGGCGAATGCAGGAGCAGTACCCTAACAAACAATCCACGGACCACGCGCGATCTTTCCTTCCTCTTCCTTGCCCTGTCCTCACCTCTTACACTTGCACTACCACACTTGCCGGGAGACCGTTCGGGGCGGTACTCCACTGATGGGAGACACCTGGTTGGGGAAACCACCCGCTCACCGACGCAGGGTAGGTTGGCACCGGATCTCACCATACAGCGGGGGAAGACCACCTCCAAACAAAAAACATGCACTACACTTACGCGGCTAATGAGACTTTAGTTGGCGTATCATTAACAATGCATCAACCGCCCCGCCCCGCCCCGCCCCGCCCCGCCCGCCGTCCACTTCCAGGTGCGTCCGGGCGGTGGCGGTGGCGGTGGCGGTGGCGGTGGCGGTGGCGCCCGCGGGCGCGCTGGGGGTCCTTGACCGCCGCGCAGCGCAGCGCAGCGCAGGCAAAAACCGGCCTCCTCATCGCCCTTCCGCCGCCGGGGCACGAGGGGCCCGGCCCGCGCCGGCCCGCGCCGCTCACCAAGATCTCGCGCTCTCAAGCAAGCCAGGCACTTCCCATTTTAAATACGAGGTGGAAATAAAGATGCAATATGTATTACTATAGAATATTTAATAATTTTGAAATGATATATTTAAAACGCCAAGAGTTTGGTTAGAAAGTTTTTTGAGCTTTCTCCGATATGGAATTTCATGATTTTTTACTTGAAAAGGAAAGTATTAGGCCCTAGAGTGTAATCACTTTGCATTTTTATAACCTTTTTTATAGTATAATAATAATAATAATAATAATAATAATAATAATAATAATAATTTTAAATCTTAAATAGATTGAACTCTTGTCTGCCAACGTTTGTTTATTTTGTTTGCCAATTTTAATCGAATTATCGATGGCAGTCATCGTTTCGTCGTTTGATGCGAGAGAGCGTGCTTGTGTGGAGTAATACTAACATAATAATATGGCGTAAATAACATTTTTTGAAGACCGAAGGTAAATAAGTAGTTTTAAATGCTTCCGTATAAAAACCACCAATATTTGTTTGGTTTCCACTCGTACGAGTATACCTGCTTTCTCTTTCTATAAATATTTATATAAAGTTATATACTTATGTGAATTCTGAAATTTTCAAGTATCATATCTCGGTTTCATGAGAAATGTAAAAAGTACATCTTTCGTTGTTGCCTCGAACGATCACAAGATACAACCCACGCCGTCGCTGCCAATTCATTATGTGTATTTTTAAGTAGTGTAGTATTTGATGTCCTTAAAATAAGAAAATTTAATTTCGAATCTTACGATCTTATTGACAAATAATGAATGGGAATATTAGGAAATTTTTTATCACAGTTGAATTGAGTCTTCGTAATAGTAAAAAAAAAAAAATCCAATATTCCACTTTACACAGTACGAATTCCCTGATAATTAAAATTTTCGGAATATCGAAATGTTCGATTACTTACGATCGATGTTTTCCTCTTCAAAGTAAATAAGTCATATTTTAAAATTTCCTTCAACTTCTGATGTCGTATCACTAGTTGGAGGACTCACAGAGCCATGACTGCAGCTACATTTTCATTTTCCGTTTGCACACATTTTCCTCCTGCGTACGAAGCGATCGTGTAAAAACGAGATCTGAATAGGTTACTACTCACCCAAAAAATGTGAACCTAGTTAACGGCGAAATGAAACTACACTATCTAGGACTAAAGAAATTTTACAACCAGATCCTGGCCAGAATTCAGCACCTATGTTTACACCTCTCTTCTGTATACTTTGTGTTGTGTACATCGGCGCTGCTAATGATGCGAGGTACCTTCAGTTAGATTTCTTTTATATTCTTAGGTAGTGTTTGACTTGATAATCAATTTGTATAATATCTGGAAATAATTAGGCGCTTATTCACAAGAGTCGTCGTATTTATATCGTATAAAATTCTAAAATTGATAAAAATCACTTAAAATGTGTTTTTTCAACCTCAAAAAATGTTAACCAGGCAGATATACACCATGTTTGAATAATCCAAGATTTTTTTATAATCTTTCTGGCTATGATTATTTAAAACTGAAAACGGTTACCCTGTATACCTCAGTGGCCTTTATTTTGGACCGTAGACGCCAATACCTCCAACTCTTCGGATCTAGAGGCGGCAAATGCTCAGACTGTAGACACACAGGTTCGCACTCGTAAAATACCGCAGACAAACACAAGCGCAGAACGAGATAGAAGCCCGCGAGATTTCAACGCGCACTTAAGATGTTCCTGTCATTCAGCTTGGATTAATAATGGTCCTTTTTCTGCTCATTGTATAATTCTCGTATTGGCTTTAGCTTGTAGCATAATGATAGTTATTGTAGGACAGGTATTTGGCCCAATGACGGAAAAGTGTTCGCTGAGAAGTAAACAACCATTGCTCATCGTTGCGAATGTTTCGTTTGATTGTGTGTGTGTGTGTGTGTGTGCGCGCGGGTGCGTTACTGTGCCGAGACAACCCTTGCGGTGGTGAGGGTAAACAGCATCCCCCCTATTTCCAAAACTCAGAATAAAACCAGAATACTGAATCACTGATGAGAACTGTGTCAGATATGAAGTGGATAAGAAATAAGGGCAAATACCGAATAGTGTTGACATTTCTGTAATAAAATTATGCCCACCATAGATAAACACTTCAATAAGAATATAAAATGGAATTTAAAGGATTGTTAAACACACAACCACAACACAATACTAAAAAGTGTTACGAACTAAAAATGTATTTTAAAAAAATAACACTAAATTTAGAGATATGTAATCAAGAGGGAGTTTCGACTAAATGAACTCCCCGCCTGCCTATGCCCTAACCCAGTTCTAGTATTAAGATATGCAAATTTCTCTCAAATCAGTGGATTAAATAGATAGATAATGTTGTTAGAAAAGTCTGTAACAAATTGAATCCGAATTTTACCCGTGTACTGTTTGAACTTGACGTCGAGCTGATCTTTGGCTTCACCAATGCCCCCTTGGAGACCTAGGACCTAAAGTGCAACTTATAATAGCAATTGTCGTTGAAAAAGCACTGAATGAATCTCGATGTAATGAGTATTAATACATGTGTATAAATTTTCCAATATTAACTCGTTTGTTGCTCTATTGTAATAACTTCGTTCCCACCCATCATTACACATGATGGATTCATAATATACACTTATTTAAGTTTTTATTGCATACTTTTAAATACAAGCAATTTTTTTCGATTAATTACTGTATAGTGTTACATAGTTCAAGTACCGACCTACTTTTTCAAAGAAAAATGCAGATTTTTATTAAAACAATATTGTTTTCCTTCGTATGCACAACGGATTGAAAAATGGTAGTTTCTAAATGCGAAGGTCTGGGAGGATTACTGTAAAAGCAGGCTAAAGATGCTTAAAATATCTTACTATATAACAGAGGCGTATCTAGGTATTCAGGCGCCCAAGGCAAGCATAGAATTTGCACATCTCTCAAGATGCCTCAAATTAGACATATTTGTTTTAGCGAGTGTTCTCTAAATAGTGCCCCTTGAGTGGCGCCCATGGTACGTGCCAAGTCTGCCATACCGTAAATACGCCTCTGGCTATATTTGGGGCACTGGATAAGATTTTAAACAAAATTTTATATTAATTCATAAAAATGTTAAAAAACAACTCTGGTTTTAAATTGCTAAGAGAATAGCTTAGTTTCGTATTTGTTTCGATTGCATACGTTGAGTGATAATAATACTTTAATATTGCTAGCGGATAAGGCCCGTGCTAACCGCGTGGGGGCAACGGATGTCGTCGGCGCGAACGCGGAGCGTACGTGGCGGCTCGGCGATTGGCGCGCCCGACGACCTTGCCGCTCGCTCCGCTCCGCGCCGCCCCGCGCCGCCGGCAGCCGCTGCCTTGGCCTCAGCGGGCGATGCTCCGCACTCCACTCCTCCACGCCCGCCGCCACATTCGCGAAGCGCTCCTCCACCGGGAGAGGTGGCTCAGGGCATCAAGTGACGTCGCCGCAGCCCATCTGACCCAAATGCTGCACTTGTACACCCGACGGATTTTCGACTCTAGCGAGACAGCTAGGTCGAATTGAGCTGCGTGGAGGAGACTTCTAGCTGCAATCATCGGTAGTTTTCCGTGGTTTCTCCGACCAACACCAGGACAACGCGCGATCTTTCCTTCCTCTTCCTTGTCCTATCCTTACCCCTTACTCATTTACACTACCATGTACTACACTGTAACACATGCCGGGTGACCGGTCGGGGGCTTGGACCTTGTCCACGTTGAGGCGGTGCGCCGCTGGTGGGAGATACCTGGTTGGGGAACCCCGGCAGCGGAGGTTAGGTCGGCGCCGGATATCGCCGTACAGCGGCGGAAGACCACCGGCACATCCCGAAAAAAATGCATTTCACTTACGAGAATACTGTTCCTAGTAGTTGGCGTACCTGGAATCGCTAACAACCCACCAACCATTCAATCAGCAAAGCGCTCCGTCCCAACCGGACGACCAGCGTTCCACTCCCTCCCCCGCTCCGCCGAGAGAGGTTCGCCACAGGCGAAGAGGCGCGAGGAGCAGCAGGTGCGGAGATCAAGGATGTGGGATATTAACAGTGGCGCACTCGAGGGGGAGAGGGGGTTAGAGTTCGTCAGTGGTTCCTGTAGCGCCTTGGCTCACCTCGCAGGGCAACGCCGGAGTGGCAGCGCGTGCAAGGGACACGACCCCTGTTCTAAAATGTAGATACACAACACACACCAAATATGTAGGGTTATCCGCTTTCATCACACAGAAAACATAATTGATCGCTGCCTAAACTAAGACAAAAACATAAACCTGTATTTGGCATTTTAGGGTCTGATTAATCCGACTTCTGCCAACTGGCGATGTTCCGCATTTTTATTTATTGTCCTCGCCCGAGGGGGGGGGTAAAAGGGACTCGGAGGGCATCACGCATTCCCATCTCCGTTACGCTTTCTTGGTCTGCCTGAGCTGCTTTGTCCCAGTCGAGACTCGAACCCGGTCGGGACCGCCTCACAGAAAGCTAGTACGCTGTTCAAGAGCCACCCCACAGGCTAAACATTATCATAATTTCTAACCTCTCAGAAATATAGGACATAGGACAACTACTAACACATTAGTCATCAACATTAAATTTCGCATAGAAATAATTTAAATATTTTACATTACATTTTAATTTAAACCTTTTATATAAACATCCTGCTACAATCTGGAGGGCTTGGTATGGTTCTTTTGTCCGTTCTCAATCATTGTGACGTAGCCAATCGATGCACTTTACGCGACATTGCAACGTTCATGCAGAAGGTCATTGCCCAGAGCTCCGTCGATTTATGTGCAATATGCGCTTGACGGGCGGGCTTCCGTTTGGGGAAGCATTACACACGACCGATGCAGACCATGTTTGGTTTTTGTTCGACGCGGTGGTCTAGAGGCTGTTGCTTTTTGTTTGGTTTGGTTTGGTTTGGTTTGGTTTGGTTTTGGCGTCTGTTCATGACGTGCAGAAATAATATAAATTCCTAACGAAGTACTTGAGGAGATGCAGCTGACCAAAAGGTCTACGTTATTGAATGGTATTTGGTATTATAAATCTACAGAGAATGTCTTCCTCAGTGGACATGTTCACAAATTGTTTTAATGTTTAAACTGATTGCATCCAAACTACAACAACAATATGTAAATTCAAAATTAATGCAATTGATTGATAGAAAGCTCTTACTTTTACTTTTACTCTTGATATTTTAGTTCTTGCATTTAAAATATTTGTAAATGAACATTTTTATTACCAAGTTATCTTGAGTAATATTTCTTATTTCTTCAACATTCATGATCAGTTTTGTACCTAAATACGATCTTCACACACTTCCAACGAAAAGCCAGTGCTTCCTCACGAGAAGTATTCAAATTAGGATAGAAACTTTAAGATTAGTGATTTGTGAATGATACACATGGGATTGAGGGCATTCTCGAGAAGGTGTTTCCATTTCAAATGAAGATATTGTTAATGCCAATAATTGTAATGAGAAATCGGCACTTGCAAATGTCATACAATAAACTCCTTCCATTGCGGTGACGAATTCAGTGTGAGAAATCGGTGCCCTCAAAGCCAAAAAGAAGCCCTGAAACGTCCGCGAGGCCCGATCTTCACTTTGTGTTTGTCGGCGAATCGCTGAAACATAAAAAGGTGGTCGTTAAGTCCTAGAAGGTCGTAAAACGTGTATGGGAATTACGAAAGTGTTTTAGGACGCCTTCAACCTAAAATAATGGTCGAATAACAACACAGTGAAACGTAGTCTTACGATGAAGTCTACAGACGATGTTCTACGTCACCGAAATCACTTTATGGGCATTTGAAGTTATGAAGTAATGCATGTGTACCATGATCACTATATTACTTGTTTAATGGAAAAGAACCCATTTTCGTTTTATGACTTACGGTACCTAATATTTCTGAACAAGTTATTTTGAACCTTCAGCCTCAGAGAGTACTTGTATTTACATTTTATTCACGACTCTTCGAATAACTTGGGTATATGGACGCGTAAAAATAATACATTGCATCTTCATTTTGACAAAAAAATATTTCTTAAAATTAATGTACACTTAAAATTTTGTTTCCTCATTGGAAAACTCACTCACAAAATGAAATAAATGTTCATTTAAATAACGTGGAAAATTAGGTCAGTTTTGGGCGACACCTTGTATTGTACGAAGTACTCTTCCTTGCGCGTGTGTGTATTGTTACCGTTAACTTTATTTTCAGAAGAGAATATAAGTTTTTTTCACTCGCTCGAAATAACATCTCGTTATTTATCATTGTCAATCTGTATCGTCATAGATTTGTTGTAATGGGTGCCAGTATATTTGAATATTCTTTTGCAGAAGTGTATGCTGTTATGTAGATGAAGTCTGCAGAAGTTGATAAATTTCTTTTTAAATTGTACTGGTCTGAACTGTCATTTACTGTACAGGGAATTTATATACACATGGGACAGCAAGGCTTCAAGGAACAAGCGGCCTGCTATTAAATATTCTGTATTTCTGTGTTGCTTGGAATGTAGAGATATGTTATACTATACAATAATATTGCAGCATTCCTGAAGTCAGTTTTTATTAAAATGTTTAAACGAATTGCAGTGTTGAACGACAGTATTATATTTGTAGTTCTTGAGCAGTGGGAGTAATGCTTTTCGGAAAAGCCACTGGTTAGATAAATTTCTTTTTATGACTTGTCAGCGCGTTTGCTCCGTCCATTTCGCAACTTTCTCGTGAAGCGTGTTTGCCGTTTCCACCTTCGCATATAATGGTCCCCACTGGAATCTTGTCATGGGCCCGTTAAGCACGCCGTATGCGCTAAAGCGATCTGAAAGTAATTCGCTTAGTTCGTCTGATGATTCTTGTGCATTCCTCGCGCCTTTGAGATGGTTACCTAATAACACGGAGCTGTCTGTGTACTCTTCATCTTTCAGCCGTTGCCGTTCTGTAGTAGCCTACGATTGGCCACCGCATACACTTCGTTTTTGTGGCCCACAGTAGCATCAGGGGTAAATTTCCAAGACTGCGGTGTGCCCCTAGATCATTTTCTTGAATCTGATTTGCAGTGTGTGCAAGAAAATCGAAGTGCTATTATCACTCGCGGTACGATTTGTAGAAATTAAACAAGTGGTATTAATAAGAATGTTTAGTGCATTCGGACATTTACGTTTGTATGACATATTGTAGTCAACACTGATTATTTTATATCTCGTATTTTATTGGTGGTGGTATCCATCAGGATATGTAAACCGGAACCAAAGTAAACATGGAAGTGTGCATTAAAAATAAATAGGTCTAAAGGAGAGAGAAAATGTTTATTTTTAACGTACACATGGTGCAACTGGTTAAATCTGCCCCTTTTGAGACCTACGAAGCCTCCCATCGTGGGTGGAAATGGCGTCTTGCTTTCGGAGCCTCCCACACATCGCCGGCCGCTGCGCCGGCAACAGGGCCGAAGCCCGTAGGACCTGCACTCGCCCTCGACAGCGAGGGATCGGCTTCCGACTGCTCTCGCAGCCCGCCTAAGTAGCCCCGGCCACCTACTTGACGCATCCCTCGGGTGTTGGTGCCTTTGAAAGAGAAGTGCAAGTTGGTACAGTGTTTACCAGCGGTTGTTATAGAAATGATGAGCGCGTTTTGAAAGCTTAGCAATCATCACGCATGAGTTTAGGTCTCGGAGTGATGCAGGTGTTGGTAAATAGATAGTTTCTGCAAAATTGTTATCGCAGCTCGCGGTTAAAGAGCTTCAGATCTCTTTGAGCTAGCGGATCGCATGGATATTGTTTGAAGAATGTTCAGCTTTTGATATTGCGATGAACATTGGAACAGTCTTTACCGAAAGTTACCGTTATTGTTATTTAAATAATGTGTGGATTTTTAGCTTTGCCATCACTATATCTGTCCGTAGGACACAAAATTCTACTAGTATTAATAAGTTTGTAGATAAATATTTAAATGATGACCAAATAACGTGACATTATATATGTTGACATTATTGATAAAGAGATATCAACTTTCATTATTATTTCAATTCCAACTATGAGAATGGTATTTGTAACCATTCTAAGAACAAATTTTAGTTCACTGCAACAAATAGTGTTTAATATACAAATACACTTAATACAAAGTTTATTGTAGTCACTATTAGTGCGTAGTCAGAATTACACATATATGAAATCTTTAGTTGAAATCCCGGCGGTGATCTTACACGCTGCTCTTTCTTTCCTTCCTTTTTCATTTACAGACTTTAGAAGAAACGAATTGCTGACATCTAAATATCCAGACTGTGGAAAAATCACGGATCGTTTACAGGTCGTAAAGTTAAGGAACTTTAAAACCTAAGAAGTTACTGTCAGTATTTATACTGGTATACCCAGAGTATGATCGTTATCGCAAAACAAAAAAATAAAGAAGAAATTATATATTAGCACCATTTTTACAACTTAATGTTTTACAAGAAACTGGATATTTGAAAGTCAAAGCACACGAACAGGCTAAAACATGCTGCTTCATTCTACTTTCACGCAAGAGTATTCTACGGACTCATAAAATGCCTTATTTATGCTTTAGTCTTTGAAAGAAGGTATATTTTTAATCGTTATTTTCCATACTAACTTCAAATAAACTATATCAAATGTTCGTTAGGGCACGTCTGTCACAATGTTTTTGCTGTCACATTATATGCTTTACAACGAAATATTATTATATTTCCAGATCATTCTTGAAAAGGCAGACAGAAATTGTACGTTTGGAACAATCCTATTGTAAGCAAACAATATATCAATATTCTCTCATCAGGTTGAAATACTTCCCACCGTTCCATTTCGGAGCCTGCAGTAATGGAGCAAAACTCTCTTCTGAGGGAGAAATGATATTAATTAGATGCACTCAGAGTAGTTCACGTAATCTGCATAATTAAACATGAGTGGAGAAACAAAAGCTAACTTTCATACTATTTCGCAGTTTCGGTGTTTCTTGCCTCCACTGTCTGACCAGAAAAGCCATTATCCTTTAATTCAAGAGAAGCCCTGTCCTGCGCTGCTTGTTCGTTGCATTTTCAGAGAAACGACGCGGAGAGAAGCAGGCAGAGGTTTGTTCAGTCGGTCATTTGAGAGGTAATGCGTTTACGACCTGAAAGTAGAGTGGTACTTTGAGATTTTATGAAAAAAGTTATAAAAATCTGCTGAAACACTCGGGACCAAGCAATTAGAGCACCAAATCTTTTTATTTTGTTCACGGTTGACCCAGGACGGCCTGGAATCAAGAAGAGAGAGACGAGAAATTTGGAATGGAAGTTGCGGAGAACGGAGTTTACAGCGAGAACGGAGAAATGTTCTAAAGAAACATTCTCGAAGCGTGATAAAATGCTGCGAATGTCGGACATACGTTTTGCCATCAATCGATTTTTCAGTATTAAGAAGCCACAAAACATGCATTTACAAAATGTTAGAGATTTACTATACGTAAAATAAGATTTATCCACTTTTCCGTACCAGGCCAGGCAATAAGGCAAAAATCGGTTGTTTTCCAGCGCACGACTACAAAACTTTCTCTTATCATGTAAGGGCAAAGAAATAAAAATATGAAATATAATTATAATTACAAAAATATAAATATAATAATACTGTAGCCATTATATTGTATTTTAATAGCAAGAACATTGTTTTCTATTGTAACTATCAAACAATCATAAATGTTTCAGAGTTCGTTTTATATTACAACATATTCAAAATCGACTGTGATATGTTTTTTCCGCGTCTGCATCTAACTCCCGTTATATCTTCGTAAACTTTCCTATTATGTTCTTGGGAATTTAGTCTTTTTTTCTTGTACATGATTGAGTTTAATATGGCTAGTGTGGAAAAACAAGATAACTTATGCTTCTCATGAAAATAGAGCATGATTGCTCAAAATGAGACGGGGAAAACACCTTCACCAAACACACATTTTAAATCCGAACAATTTTAATTATGTACGCAACATATAGTTTTATCATTCACTGCAATGCTGTCACAATTTACGATACATACGATGTAGAATAATCTTAGAAACGTGTATTACAGCAGATAAAGCGCGTTTTTCTAAAGCTTATATAACTAATAGAGCATTGTATATTTCTAAACTACTTGCCTCTTAGCGATTTCCCTTGAGATAATTTAAACGTTATGCATTGCGAAACTTCTGTAGCCCGGACCAAATATGAACATCCCATTTATCATTTATGAATCGATTTGAACGAATTCTATACTAAACCACTATATTTACTACACCCGATCTTTATTATTGATTTGTGACATTGTATTCGGTGTCTGCTACGCTCGTGAATTTAAGTTCACCTGCAAAATGAACACATTGTTTATCCAAACGTCTTGTCATGATAATCGATTTTCTCAAATTGAACTCTAAGCACTTGTCACATTGACCATTTGTACGATACATTTTGTCAATAAAGACGTTGCTCGTTGTGGTTAGCGTTGGCGACAGACTAGATTTATGGTCGTTAGATCAATGTTAGAGGAACGTTGCCGTGAATGTGTTTGAGAATGAAATGCTTAGATACAATTCGTTCTTAACAGCCCGCCCATCCTCTAGTAGTGTATCGTAGTCATATTATCAATTTCTCATTTTTCCGTATACGGAAAAGTAGCGCAAGAAAACGCCATAAAATAACATCACAAGCTAGTGGAGCTACTTTGCAATTTCAACAGTGTTGCTCAACGTTGCTTACTTTAACTCTCAGCTACCATGTTAGGTTGCAACACTTGGACATGTATTTTAACTATTAAATACGTTTTAGGTGCCAATCGGATAACTGTTGCAGAACAATAGCTTGTTAGCCCACCCCACCCCACCCCCTCCGAAACTCGAATATTCCTCGCAGTACCTTCGCATTCTTCAAATCGCGGGGCCTTTTGCTAACATTCCGACGAAATGGAATTCATCCTCGGGGCAGCCGGGGAGATGAGCTCAGGTGCCTGTTTCAGTAGCTCCACTTCGAGATCTTTGGCGCGAAGTCATCCCCGTCTCAGGGAGAGTAGGAGGAATTTCGCCACGTGCCACCCAAACAGGACGGCAGCGTTCTGGAAGCTCGAGACGGCAGGAGTATTGGATTTGTCTCCCTTACAAACGAGGAAATAATGAACGAAATAATAGTCGATTTTACTCCATCGGAAAGAGATGCTTGCCTTTCTCTTGAAATGGACGTTTGAAGACGGAAGCTACAAGTACTCAGATTATATCATGCTGTTCCTCTCCTGTTCGTCACCCAAACAAATCGAGGAGGGAAGGGGAAGGGCGTGCGAGGAAGGGGAAGGAAAAATCGCGCGCGGTCCGTCACCCGCCTGTTGGTGCCATGCTTCGGTATGCGCCTGCTATTGATAGGATGGTACGGCTCGAAATGAGGTTCACAATCACCTATTCCTGTTATTTGAGGCTTCATTACGCCTTTCTTGAAATAAAAAAAATATAAATACAGGCAATCGCCTGTGTGACACATGATAAAGAAACAGACAGTACATAAATAAAAAGAATACCTATATACATTAATACATATATATTAACAATAATGTTACAGATACTCTTAATACAAAATCATTTATCAGAGAGGTTTTTGCAAAATTAATACAGTTCTTAGTAAAGTACTGGTGAATGTTTAAATCATTCGCTATTTGACACATTATGGACAATGGTGCATTATAGAATTGGTTTGTCTTTGCAAACGGTGTTAAAAATAAATTTGCTCCTTAATTCGAAGACTTATTGTTGGAACTCTCCATTGTATATTTACATGCTGGTAGATACAATCAATCTCATTATCTTATAACATATAATGCTAACCTAAGTTATTTTGATGTGAAGAATACTGTTTTTGTTAACTTATTACATTTAGAATACATTATTTGTGAACACAACACCCGATGTTAAGCAGTGTCAAAAGCTTTTTTCCTTTTTTCCCCTAATTCTTCTTATATAATCATCCATAATAATAATGATTATGACTGACGAAGAAGACTACGTCTGACAGAAAGTAAATGAGCAGTGATTTTTGGAAATAATAATCATAGAACAATCAGTGGTCACTCTTAATTCATGTAGCATTTCAGCCAATGATAAACGGAATTACTCGTGTCTCTTCAGCATTATCAGAAAATTAGTTTTTTTTTAACATTTATGTTACTTATTTATTTACCCTTAGACTCCATGCCCATGAGCATGGAATAGGTGCTCGGCGCAGGAATTTCCGCCGAAAGCGCCTTGTGAATCCGCCTGAGGGGGCGACGCGTGTTGTCGCGTCTGCAATGTTTCGCGGTGGCCATTCCGCGTCATTGGGGCTTCGTGAGGGCGCTTAGACCGCGCTCCACTTTTAAGGGGAGGCGCCGCGCACGCTCGCTTTAATTCGGCTGTTTTCTCTTACTACCTGGCCCGACTCGGTCAAATGGCCTGGGAGTGCGAGCGGCGATCAATGGACTGTATGGCATTTCGGCTGAAATGTGCTAAATGCATTCAATGCACATTATTATATTTGTCAAGATCAAGATCTTGTAATTAACATTTAAAGTAAATTAATTATTTTACGACTAAAATATTATAAAAATATTTTATTTAATACTATTAAAAAATCACTGGCAAAAGCCCAAATGAGTTTGGGTGAAATTTGCCCGTCAGTGGTATAACAACTGGATCTCCAATAAAATTTTAAAAATAAATAAATTCACATGATAAAGAGGATAAAATGAATGTATACCTAAGGATCTACTTCTTACTTGAGATAACACTGTCGTAGCTTGTAGAACTGTAGAAAAAGAAAATACAGATATCTTCCATCTTCTAAAAATGTGAAATAGCCATATTTTGTTAACGGTTAAATGTTGACTTCCTTTCGACCTCAATAGATTTTAGTTTCATAAAGTTTCTTAAATAAAACTTATTTACATATTGTGACCCGGGGATGAAATCATTTAATCTTCAAATATATATTAATTTGATATCGTTATATTCTGTAGAATTTTGAACTATTTTTTCAGTGTGTAAAATTGAAAGTGTTCTAAAGGAGTCAATAAGAAATGTTTTCCCCTACGAGGTACAATTAGTGTGCATTGATCATTACTAAGCCATTTAGATGAAAGGGCCGATGTGCATTGATCATTACCTAGCCCTGTAGACGAAAGCCCTTTAGGGCGGAGCTTGTCTTCAAGGCCTCAAGGCGTGTGTCCTCATCCAAATGTTTCCTGGCAGCTCGTCAAGGAGCTGGTGCGTGGGTGCACTGGTGTCGCAGCGATTGGAACTGTGCTGCGGTGAAGGGATGCCATGTGATGAGTGCGCTGTGCGTGTGGCGCAGTGGCACTCAAAGAACGTAAACTAACATCGATACCGTATGCGACGCCAGGTACGGCGGTCTGCAGAGGGAGCCGCCCTTGTCCGCCATGCTTTCCAGTAGCGATGCGACGTAGTGGTGAGACGTAATCGATAGTTTCAGTCGATGTATTTTGGACTGGATTAGTAACCTCTAACGTTAAATTAGTGTGCAATAAAATTTAATTTGACAGTGTTCGTCGTTATCAATTCGCCGAATAAGAGCACGAGAAGAAGGGGTAGACCAACGCACACAACATGTTTGTTGACCATATGTCAATGTGGGAAATGAATATGAAGAAAGATCAAATGCAAGGGAATGGAAGTCTCCTCGGGCGAGAGCGTTTTTTCGATGAAGGAAGCGCAAACAGGGTTTCCTTCATCGAACATTGTTCCTAACATTTGAATATCAGTGTTACCATTAGTTATTATTTCATATTTTCACGTTTACAATATTGTTGTCATGAGAATTATTCATGCAGAAACAAAACTTCAGAAAAGAAGGAAATATTAATGATAAAAACATCGGTATTAATACATCGATATTATTACATCAGTGTTTAAAACATGAATGTTTCGACAACGTCGACATCAATGTCGCATGGCGAGCGAGGAGCTCGCGCGGGCGCAGTGTGCCACGCCTCCTCTGAACAGAACAATCCTCGCGTGTGTGCCGACTAGGAAGCAAGCGCTTGGAGTGGGGCTGGGCTTTCGCGGCGAAGGGCACCTGCCGCTCCCGCCTAGTGCTAGCTCGTGATTGGCAATGCATGGGTACTCAAAGCAATTGTACTCAAAGAGCATCAAATGTCACCGATACTGAACGCGTGACGACACCTCTATTAACGACGGAAGTTGTTCGGCAGATAGGTGCGGTCGGGGACTATCAGTGTTACGGCGCATGCGTATGCTGTGGGAGGTTTTCTTGGTACGAGGTTCAGCTCAAGCGCTCTGGCCTGTATGCTTCAGGCCCCGCCCCAACTACGCTACATGGCCAAAGCGGCATTCTCTTTCAAGATTCCATCGCGTCCATTTTTTCTCTGTTTCGTGCTAAGGCGGCTGTTTTGTATTTTCGTCGCCGCTCGTCTGGCAGACAGATGGTGACATTCTGGCCATGATGTACAGGTGGCAGACACGCCGCGCTAGCGTGCTCAGCTTAGGAAGAATTATTTCGCGTTTTTACATTTTGTTTTCTTGGTTTCGCGGTTTTGCGCCACGTCTACAAGAGTTTTGTTCGCCCTCGTGATGTGTTCTTGACGTTGTGTGTGCTTAGTTGGAATTCAAGAGTTCTAGAAATGTCTGTATATTCTTGTGAACTTTTTGTCATGTGATGTTCACATGTTTAATTGTTTAAGTTTTACTAAATGTTCTTTTTTTATTTTTTAAATATTTTCTTAAACATCCCGATCTTAGTTCAATTACATACACATGTTTCATTTTGTGTGTGTGTGTGTGTGTTCAGTGAATGTCTCCTAATCTTCTTTGTCTAAAATTTATCTCTCTAGGTTCGATTTCAATTTCTTTCTGCGCATAATTTTTCGCACCTTTATTAACTTCTTGGAGTTCTAATTAATTTTTATTTTATGCAGAGACTCATGTTATCATTCTTCCCTATTCAATGATTAGTACTTTGATAATTGCAATGTAAGTTGTTGCCTCAGGTTTTCTTGCTGCAAATAGATGCCACACGACTACCGAGATTTTGCACAGTGAAAATGTTGGGAATTTAGGTTTTAGTTGACAGGGAACTGACATTGTGCCAGAATGTCCAGAAGAATTCTACCCTTTCAACTTCTAATGAGTTCTTATGTTTTAAAATTGTTTTTCCTACATTTTCGTTTTCCTTTGATACAGTTGTTCTTTTATTTTCTTTATATTTAGTGTGCTGTAAAGGAAGTTATTTTCCGCCATTGTTTTTCCAGTACATTTTCTTACACAATAAGTGCAACAATTGGAGTGAATTAAGGGATCCATAAACACCTGACATATGAAATGACGGCGAACAGAAAGATAGCTTGTTAAAACTCGAGTTTAGAAAATTTAATACATGGTATTTTGGGTCAGGGTAGAGAGGACGGGCGCATGCTAGTTGATAGAAGAAAGAAGAATACAAGTTCCAAAAAGTCGCTTTGTGTAACTCCATTCATACTGCTTCTGCATTTTCGTACAAGAATGAACAGAAAAAGAGAGGTAGCCTTGGATTCCATTGGAACGGTGGAATGAAGAACAAGGATACGCGGGATAACTGAGGCATACCGTAGCGTAGAGGTCGGACAGGGCGCCTTCCCCTGCTCGTGTCCGGGTTCCATCCCAGGTGGTCTCAAGTGAACTTTGTGGTGGAAAAGGCGTTCACAGTAAGTTTTCTCCGGACACCCTGCTAATACGCATCCCACGGGATCGCTCCATCAATCGTTCGCTGTCTGTCATTATCTGCCACTCCGCTAAGGCTCCACGGAGCACAGCGGCATCTAGGCGACAACAAAGGACTGGATGGAAAGAGAACTAGTGGGCGACGCCCTCTCCCAAGACCCTAGATGCGGGCAGCAGAGGGCGAGTGTAATGGCAGCCGGGCGACGGGTACAACTGGAAGGGGGCCTCTGAGGGGAGCGTCAACTTCTGTGATCATTAGTCCATAAATGTAGTGCATGTCCTATACCGGAAGGAAGCTCTGTTTGTCTCCTTGGACAGCCCCGTGCGAGGAAGGTTGCAGGACGCATCTCCATTCAGTGCTAAATTTTCTTGCCAGAATAAAACCGAAAGGAAACGAAGAGTTAGGAAGATTAATACATACGAGAGTTGTTCAGATAAGACGGAATCTTAGAAATGATGAACATCGCATAGTGAAGCACATTTTCTTCTACAAAATTCAGTACAAAGAGATAGGAAGGTTCTCTTGAAGTGATGCAATCCTCACAGAAGGGAACATTCGCAGTAAAACTACATTTTCTTGCTGATCGTAATATTTCGTTCGTGTATTCTTTTGTGTTTACATTTCTTTTTATGTCAGCTCGCCCGTGTGAGCTCATACCGCTCTTCTCTCGTCCACTCTGCCCGTGTTTGTCCTTGTCAGCCGCGTATTTCCCCTGCGAGTTCATATTTTTAGTGCGAGGGCATTCCGCTTGCCCTGTGTTTCCCGTTGTCGCGTGTGCAGAGCGCCCAGTGGTTTTTGTGCCTCGTTTCCGCAGGGCGGGCAAAAAAACGGAAGGCAGGCAGATGAAGGCCGCTGTTCGAAAATTGTTATATTTGTAATTTGTCGCAATATAAAGAATTGATGTTCGTCTAGAAGTCGAAATATAATTATTGTAGGTGAGAAACATAGGATGCATTGATGTTTCCGCGCACGTGAACTGCTATTGTTAAGTCTCGTTTGTAGTGTGAATGGTTTTTTCTGGGCGCAGGAGATATTTCTCCCAGATTGAGATGCGGCGCCGAGCTGTATTTCAAAATTGCCCAAGATTTCCTCTCCAGGTAACTCCACAAGCGAGGCTCCGCCGCTGCCGGAAAGAGGTCTAAGCTCTCCACATCTCTCTCGGCGTGTATGGTAGTGTAAGGCGTATAAGTCTCTGGGTGAGTGTAAGGGGACCTGTTTGTTAAGGTTTATACTCTGGTATGAACCAAGTACTGATACCATAAACCATGTGAAACTGCCATCAGAGGAAGCAGTCGTTGGTTGGTTGGTTGTCAGTGATTCTGTCAACTACCGTCGTTATTCCCGTAAGTGTAGTGTATATTATTTCCTTGGTAGGCGGAGCGGATCTTCCCCCTCTAATGAAGATCCGACACCAACCTACCGTTGGCTAGCTGGGTTTTCCTCAACCATGTTTTCCCACCAGCAGAGCACCTGCCCAGCCGGGACAAATTGTAAGCTCCCGACCTGTCGCCCGGTTTGTGTGGTAGTGTAATGCATTTTAGTGTACGTGTGTGTAAGGGGTGAGGCTAGGACAGGGAAGAGGAAGGAAAGATCGCGCGCGGTCCGTTGCTCGTTTGTTAAGGTCATTAGGCTGATGTTGTTGCTCGTTTGTTAAGGCTCCGTCATTAGCCTGATGTTGATCGTAGAAACCACGGAAAACTCCCGATGAGAGCAGCCGGCCGCTAGACCCCAGGCAGCGGCTGAATTCGACCTAGCTTTACAGCCAGTGGCGAAAATCCGCCTCCATCGGGACTCGGACCCAGGACCCTCCGTTCGTCGCTGCATGGCTCTGATATCATCGTAAGAATAAAACATTCATTGCGCAAGAGGGAAAATGTGTACTCAAAGCTGTACCTCCACCATCCCCACTGGCTGCTTCTGGGTAAATTCTTCGTCGTTAAACGGGATGTCGCCCCCGCGTTTGGTAGCGGTGACAGTATTGTTGCTTCTGGACCACAATCGCGTGTCATTTGCTTAGCTCTAAAAGTTCCTCCGAAACATTTTACAGAGAAATGTGCTCCATATAAATCTTTGCATGTCTGTCGAAGAGAACACTTAATTAGCGACTCATGAGCTCAAATAAATGTTATATAGTGCTTTGTGGGGAAATTAGTCTTCAGTTTTTAATGTTTTACGAATATTTTTAGTAGGTTTTTCGGGCCTCAGGTGAGGCCTTCTTACTAAGTTTGAAATTATTCTCTTCTCTTTGGAATACGTGGTTACGGTTATAATTTTGTAAGAGGTGTCTTTATTGCTTCTTTCGGAGAATAAACCGTTTTTTTTATTTATGAAATACATTTCATGTGTATTTCCCTTTCTTTCAAACTCTATTTTTTTGCAAATACATTTATTTAATTTACAAATACATTTAGTTAATATGTAATTAGATAGACACTTGACGTTTTTATTTTCATAATATTTTTTTCCGAGACACATGTTTTATTCCTGACACTGTTTCATTCCAAGTTGGTCACAATTTACTTGTTCATCATTCACATTAAGAATAACACATGACTGATGAAATAAATAGTGAGTAATTAACGTAATTTTTAAATACAATTCGCTGATTTTCTCGACATGTTCGAAGCAACGGGGTCCATCCCATCGGAAAATGCAGGTCTCTGTAGAGGTTGCGTAATCGATTCCGTCCACAACTTTTCAGCCTGTTTTCTCGTTAAGCACTTCTCATAAATACGTTATTGCGTTTAACTTCTTAAACGGTTTAAGAAGTTGAAAACTTCGTTTCATTACCGAAAATGTAATTGAAAATATTTAAATGTGTATTTACTTAATGACTGGCGGCTGCAGAAGAGGCGCCAAGAAAATCTTGACGCCGAAAGGAGGAATTTCGAGGGTCATACATAATCATTTTTTGTTTTCTTTGCGGCCGCCCTCGAGTGGGGCGTTTGGTGTGGGGGGAGCTCTCTTTCGGGGCTTAGCGCGCCCTCTACCCAACGGTGCGGTGGCGCGGTTCGTGTGTCAGAGGGCTGGTGCTCGTGGGAAGTTGAGAGGTAGAGAATGCAGTTGGTCTCTTGGCGTTGGGAATGTTGCAGGTGCCAGAAAAGAGGTTGTGAAGACCGTTGAAGGGTTTCGTAAGTTGAATATTTTCAGCCTTGCTGCTTTCATTTTCCTCTTTCCTAGCCCTAATTTTCCTTTTTAATTTCATTTATCTTTTTCCTAATTTTTCCTTCTTTACTTTTCTAGATTGTTTTATTAATTCACGTGATGTTCACAATATTTTAAACTCTGTCAAATTGTGTATTTTTGTATAATGTTTGTTAGTGCTCAATTGCTTTTTTAAAAATCTCAAAGCGTTGCATTCTGTTTAATTCCCCGAAAATGGAAATTAGCATGTGACTGAATTTTATAGACTATCAACGAATAATAAAATTACATGCTTTTGATGTTTTGATGATAAACTCACTCTTTGAGTCTCGTGTTGAGTTGATTGACAAAATGTATTTCCATCATAACCACGGTTAGAGTTCCACTCTTCAAATTGTATGCTTCCTTCGAAAATTCCGAATCGAGGAACTGATCCTAGACACGTATAAAAATGCACAAAACCTAAAATTTGAATTTTAAGAAACATGGTAGATCAATGTTATTAAAACAATCTTTCAGAATCCGTGTGAAAATGTTCATTTTTTCCTCGACAAGCGTAGATCTGTGGTGTTCATTACGTTTTTTTCTGTTTTCATAAATCAGTACTTGGAATCACATTAAAGCGATAATTATATAAACCCTATAATATACATGGAACTGAAGAATGTAATTTATTCAGTGGACTTTTTATTGATACGGAATTGCGACGAGCATTAGACTTTAGTGCTTAATGTGGAGATGGTTGGATCGCTCGCCGGCGCTGGCGGGGGGCGCTGAGACTCGAATTAACCTGCGGTGACCGCTACGAGGAGGCAGCGGGGCGGGGTGGGGGTGGGGTGTCGCTGGATCCGGTCTCTTCTGCGTAATTACACGGAGCGCTCTCCGCCGCCGCCGTCTCCGCAAGACGCGTCCATTGGCCGGGCCTTGTTATCTCCGCGCCAGCGTCAAGTTCCTGCGGCCGCCGCCCGTGCTCGACGGTGGTGATGGCGCGCCGGTGCAGCGAGACGAAGGCGCGTTGGTGGGCGGTGATTTGGACGGCGATGGCAACGGTCTTGGCTTCGGTTGCGGGGAGATGGTTGGCGAAGCGGCGGATGGCCGTGGAGTTGGCTGATGTGGCGAGGATGTCGGCGGGGGGGGGGGGGGGGCGAGGAGGGCGATGACGGCCGGGGGGGGGGGGGGGCGAGAAGGTCTAGTTGAACGGGAGTGGTAGCGGGTGTGGCGATGGGGACGGCGGCTGCCGCGGAGGCGAGTATTAGCCCTTCGGATGCCGCTTAGCGTTGAAGCCCTCTCCGCCGTCTCCAATGCCGAATTGCGCCTCCGATCCAGTGCGCGCCAGCCACATCATCTGATCGCCCCTCTGCCCCGCCGCCCTCCCCTCCCCTCTCCTCCCCTCTTCCGCAGTTACAGTGCGCTCTCTTCTCTGCTGCTAACCCTCGGACGTTGATGCTCTTAAATTTCCTATACCAGGAGTCTCAAATACTTCTTTTCAATACGAAAACGCAGTACAATTTCTTAAATAGAGAGTACAAATTAACATTAATATAACTATTGCCCATACCTTTCGTTTGACTTCAATCTGTTTGATGGACACATGACACCGATAAAAATGCAAAGCTGCTGTCGTGTCTTTATTCATTCGGAATAACTTTAATCATTTTTGGCATCGAGAAAGCACAAAAGGCTATTTCGGACTATGCTTTTGTTATTGGCGAATCACTTTGAGAAATTAGTTGTAAAAAGTTCAAAAAATTTTGTTTTTTAGAGAGAGCTACAAAGAATATAATGGTACAGTAGGGTCCTGCACGATACTTATTTTCCTCAAGTGCCGTGGCAGTTGATATAACAGAATCCTCTAGATGGCAGCCAAATGGGAGAGATTTTTATCTTGCGTTGATCTCAGCAACGAAAAGCTCTCGATCAAGAATTTCTAGAGGGTGACACTCTTGTAAGTGCGTCAGTTCAATAACTATTTCAAGAGTAACTTATTTTAGAGAAAAGTATATATTGATTCGGAAAGAATTAATGACATTATTTCTACCCACTGTATCGATAAGAAATATGTATGAAATGCATCTGAATGAACCTCTATGAAATCTATTAAATCTGCCCGTTTCGCCATTATTGCACTTATATAATATCCCGCATTAGGCATGGGGGTATTTGTCTGTTTGTGTGTGCCTCACTATTATCACTCACATATCTCACACCTCACTATCATCATTATTTCATCTCCTACGCCCCAGGGCTAACAACCCTGGAGGATAAAAATCGGATCCAGCTAAACGCTGATCCCCGGATAGTTAAATGCTCCTGCCACCGAGATAATGGTACTGAGCCCCGGCAAATGCAGGGTACATTCACGTGTGGTCCAAGCCGGCCTATTCGCGAGCAAAAGGAAAATATATTAGCCTAGGAAGAACTTTGTCAGTGTTTACGTAGTTTTGCACAAGGCCTGTGGCCCATTCATGGAGCAAGTGACTGAAACGCGCGAAACAATGGAACGCTCTGCAACGCACTGGTTCCTTCAAAATAGGACTTCGCTCAGGGAAATAATTTAATAGGTAATTAAACTTGAGATTCCATTGGTACTGAATTTATTACCATCTTCCTTTCAAAATCCTTCGAACATGGAAAATTTAGAAGAATGATTTTGAAAATAAAAATAACTATACAACACTAAGATATTAGGTCTATGTAATATCAGTGCTGTTTTTTGTCAAAACGTTAAAATTGTATATTAAAAAAAACTAAATACAAATATGTTTGCAATTTTTATGTTCAATAAAATATACCGTCCCTGGGAGATTGTCGTTACTGAAGTGCAAAAAATAGCGTCCACCGACAAGTATTGAAAAAAAACTGAAATCAAAATTGGAAGGATGTAGTACGGACGAATCTCTTTGTGTGTAGGTTCACGTAAGGTTGCGAGCGACAGGTCGAACAGTGAATACATTTTCAAGGTACGAGCACAAGAACATTTTATTCTAATACATTCCATGACCGATGGATTTCTCTGGAGACAGTAGTACCCGCTAGTTTGCAATGACAATCCTCTTGTTTACCCGAGCATGTGTAATGCTGAAAGGGTAAAACCAACAAACATAACCAGAAATTTCATCGCCGAGGGAGGTGGTTATTTAAAAAACGCAGTTTTTTACCGTTAATTTTAAGTCTTCTTTATATAAAGTTGTTACATATTAACCTATGGATAATAAAACTGACTAAACGTTTGTTTATTAATGACTTTGCCTAAGCCATTTCGCTCATTTATGTTATTTTCAAGCGCTTATGTGGACGCGAGACATCCATCCGGTCATTCAGACAGACTTTTTGGGTAGAATACTATAACACCTCACCACCTGCATCAATCTTAACGATCTGTAAAACTGTACTAACATACCTTAATCCTCATTAGTACGCAATAGTAGAGCCTAAAAGAACTTTTAACATGGATTTTACGAGAATTCGAGATCGTGTTGTCGAGGTGAAAACTTTCCTTCTTATTCTTCATTTTAGAGAAGGAAAATACAAAATAGTATTAAACTATTTCAAATATTACGAACTAACCCAATAAAACATGCTTCGATTTAATGCTTTTATGACAAGTTTACAGGCGTATGTGTGTGGGATGGTGCTTAATAAACTATCCTTATAAGCTTAACTTACAATCTTTAGTTCTATATTTATGTGACCTTTTATTGATAATAGAATATCACGTACGTGGTAGGAGCCACATGAGAAGTTTTCCTAAGGTACTTTCGGAAAAATATTGCAATAAATAAATAATTAATACTATCATATAGGAAGTGTAAAATGCCTAAACTTCGCCAACTGTACATTATGAACAGCAAAAAATGATTTTCCTTCCTACTGTAAACTTTCGTGTTTTGTCACATCGGAGGTTGTCTATCAACGCCGGCACATTGGGTGACCCTGATGCAAGGGAGGCCCAATGCTCGTCGTACAGAATTAATCTCGCCGTGCGACGCTGTGACGGAGACGCGGGTGGGGCGCCCCTGGCGGTCGTGTGTGGGCTGCAGGGGGCCGAGGGGGGGGGAGGGCGTCGCCGGAACGGGCGCGCGCTCGGGAGGCGGGGCTGCCGGAAGCAGCGCGTCTCCTCCCCACCCCCTCCTCTTTATCTCCCGCTGCACTCTGCGCTTGGCGTGGCGTGGCGTGGCGTGACTTTCTGGAATTGGAAATATAATTCCAGCTATAAACATACGCGGTAGAAAATCATACATCCACAGTTTGAGTCGCTTTTGGTTCACTTAGACTGTTGGTTGCTAATTAAAATATATTTTTTTCTGAACTGGCTCACGTAAACAGCTAAATTGACTTTGCGTATCAGTAGTTCTACACGTATTAGTCCGAGAACACTTGATATTCGAGGCAATTTATAAAAAACAATTTTGGAAGAGGCGCGTCCCATCCTCGAAGTGATACTCTCGTCTTAAGTATATTTCAGCTAGCGTAAAACATTATGCTATGCTATATACAAGCATTTAGCCATTTGTACCTCTGTAAAACACGATACGAAGACCTTTTTTAATCTACTTGTTAACACTTCACTTGGAAATTTGGAGACGCTTAAATCTCCCACTATGTCGTTATGCTCAAACCACTGTTCAGGAATTAAGGATTAAAGGAATTACGGTTGGAATAAACCTGTCAAAACTGCAATTGATAGCAGTTGCGTGTTAATCAGTGTACAAGATGTCGATTTGCTGAAGGTGTTCTAGAATACGAAATTAACGTGACTGCCAATAAAAGGAATGCAAACGTTTGAATTGTGAAAAGTAGAGAAAGGAGAACCAGACTGTTTGTAGATTTCAAATTTAAAAAATCTAAATATTGATGACGAGTGAAAGAAATCTCGTGTAACTGAAATTTAAAAAAAGTATGAACCGTTGATATCTGTTCTGGAATATCGAGTCATAAAAACATTATCATATAAATTACAAGGAACAATGCACATCTGTCAGAAGGTTTGAACTAAATAAAATCTTCATTTTCGAGCACATTTGATATTTTTACATTTCCGCATTTGTTTATTGATACGTTATACGAGCAATATTTATATCTCTCTCAATTTGATAACCGTTTCTTTTGTTCTATTACATATTAATTTTGTATGAATTGTTAAGGGTAGCGTGTGTATACTAGACACAAATTGCACACTTGTGACGTCTTAACGTTTCCTTTTATGGTTCAATACTACTCTTCGTGCGTGCTAGTATGATACAGGTTTCCACTCGCGTATTCAAAACAGTGGTGTTCCTATCAGATGGGGAAACGGCTACAAATTTCAGTTAATGACCCAACGGGACTCTGTGACACGTTCAAGAAAAGCAATCTGATATCGCGTTGGTGAAATAAAACTATCACGAGACTGGGTTTAATTTAAACTAGAGGGCGTTGGCCGCACTGAGCAGGCGTACCTTTCTCATTTACTCCACACTACTCAGTTAATGAGAAATGGAAAATTATTATTCATAAACTGCTTGGGAGTGCATAAGTCCTAAAGGCAACAAATATGATTTATTCTTTCGCTTTTGTTATGTGAACTGTCAAATAAAAAGCTTGCGGAGAATGAAAGATTTACTCTTATATTGATAGATTTCCAGCCAGTGTCACGCAATTTTGTCAGAAACGGCTAACAACTATTTCCTATGAAGTAGATATTCTCCCTTACGTGGTATTACTCGTTTATGTTTGAAGATGGCTAAATGACGGGAATTCTAGGCAACTAATTCTAGTTTTATCTTTTTCTTCTGAAGTGATACAATAAACGCACTGTGTTTAATTATGCAAAATTATGCAGCTTTTGTGTGATTGTTAAAACGAATAACTACTTTGTTCAAATTGACTTCACTCCTTAAAAGTGCTGTAACAGTGCTGCATTGGATGAAAATGCTGCACTGGATATTGAGAAAGTGTTACAAATTAGTTAAAGTATTTCACTAGCTTACTGTATGATTCTAAGTAGTAATAAATAATTATCAATTTCATATTGATTGATTTCAGCAGTGGGTACCATTCCTCTGTCCTTCTCTTCAGAAAAGTAGGGATAAGTTTCTGTTCTCTGCTCTTCTGTCTTGTAACACGAACAGTCGCCGTTATGTGGCGATGGTTGAAATTGTAGTAATTTGGTAAATTATAAATTCTAGTCTGAATTCCTAAGTCTTATTCATGTGAATTAACTTTAACATTCAATGTGAATAAGATACTAAATGAGTTTGTGCTATATTTCAAGCGAAAGAAACAAGCAGATAGCTCAGTTCAGAGCGGGTGTTTACACGTGTTGATAAAAGGAAATTACCTTGCGACGTGACTTTCATTTTTTTGTCATTGCGTGATGGAACTTTTTAGAACAATAGGCACAAAATGACTTTTTCGAATAGTTTTTGTATGCAGAAGAAAGTGATCGTCTCTATTCTACGCTCCGCACATTAATATCCGGCGATTGCGTCTACCGCAGGGGCGGTTTCGGGCAGGCAAGAAAAGGATGGAGACCTCGTATGTCTCCTTTCTGTTCTCCCGTACGATCTGGCTGGCTGGGCTAGCCTCGCAAGTCTCTCTGGGCGACGTCCACCGCGGGCGTGCCGTAGCCCCTGTCGCCCCCTGTCGCCACGTGGGCGCCTCGGGCGGGCGAAGCAGCCAGGTTGCCTCGCAAAGCGCTCGCGGCTGCCGCCCCGCCCACATCGCTACGTGCTTTCCCAGCGCCCCCGCTCCGGCTTTGCTCCTTCACCTCCCACCCACCCCCGCCACCACCGCAATCATAGCCACAACCACAGCGCCACAAATTAACTATGTCCATAGGCGTAGTTAAGGAGACGGCAGCCCAAAACAAGAGGGGGCAGCTATATTTCAGAGTCCTCTGATGCATTTAACATGTTTTTATTTCCAAATGACATATTTTACAAGCAAATAATTAAAACGTGACAAGGAGAATTAAATTGTTGCTGCAATTGTATATATTAATTTTACGTTAATTTTTTGTTGAACCGTTTAAAGGATTGCAAGATGTCTTGGAGTGACTCTTCTTCAAATGTAGAACAATCCTCTGAATTGTGAGGTTAAAACGCAGAGAAATCAGGGAGTGATTTTTCTCCGGAAATAAAATATTTCATTGCATAGGAGTACTGGGACCCTTCGAAATATGATTCTGCCGCCGTCCTGGGCACAGGAACGCGAATATCTTAAGTCCCTTGTGCCTTGGCCAGTAGCCCCCTTCCTGGCAAACTCACCGCCCCTCCTTCCGACCACAGCCATCCGCTTGGCAAAAATGGGCGATACCACCACCACCACCACCACCACCACCACCACCACTACCACGCGAGTCCACTTGACCACTACCATCACCGCCATTACCCCCAGACTCCACCAGCCCCTCCCCGTCATGTCACTACATTTCGTTCCAGCTTTCGTTGTGTACGCAACTACCTCCAACTCGCAGACGTCTCCTCTTGCTCCTATTCTGCCTTTTCCTCTGACTCTCCGCAGCCATCGCCTACTTAGTTTCTGTGTTTTATTGGATCAATACCAGGCGACACCATGTCGGATAAATGTCCTGACGAATGGGCCACGGGCAGGCGCGATCTTGTCTTCCTCGTCAGTGTCTCATCTCTTCCCGTGCTTCCCGGGAAATGTGCTACACCTATGGAACTCATGACCATAGCATTTGTTACGCCTGAAAAAACCAATCAACCAAACCACCTTTTATTCCTCCTTTCTCTTCATCCTCCTCTTCGTGTTCATCTTTCTGCTCTTCCGCTTTTTCTTCTTCCTCGTCTTCCCCTTTCTCCTCTCCTTGTTCCTCCTTCTCTCCTCTCTTTCTCTTGTTCTTCGTCTCTTCTGCGACCTCTTCAACTGCTGCCTCCAGCCACCGCCTCAGCGACCGCCCCCTCCAGCGCGTCCGTTTCTGCCGCCAGCGCCGCCGCGCCCTCGCAGCTTACGCCAACTTGCGCCCGACTTGGTGCGGCGGAGCGCCTCATTACATTACTTCCATTACGCATATTGCGGCCCCCGCACCTGCCCCGCGGCGCCCGGCGACAGGGCTCGGCGCTTCCTCGTGCGGATGAGGCAGGCGCGTCTCTTCGAGGCTGGCGGCGTCAGGCGGCGTCGCCGGGAGGGGCCTGGTGTCGTGGCGCCGGGTGGTCGCAGCGTTTTCGTCAGGGTCCGGCTCCGTCGCTTTCATAGTCCGCTTCCCTTTTCGTCTGGCGCCGTCATCGTGGTTCCCGCGTCCGACATCGTCGTAGCCCGGCGTAGTTCACGCGTCCGATGTCGTCGTAGTCAGGCGGCGGCGTCAGGCAGCCGACTGCAAGATCTACCCATTGCACACTTTGTTTTACGCAAGAAGTCTCCACCACAGAAATGTAAATTTAATGATAGTTTGAGTTACAAATAACTCTTCTGGACGCATCGTTAAAAACATGCATACTCATTGCTGTTAATTATTATGGTTATTTCAACTTTAAAATTCCCCTATTTTAATATTAATAATTTAACGTAATTAATATGAGTTGCACATGTATTATATGCAGTATCTTTCATTATTGGAAATCTTATAATACATAATTTATCGCTTTGTAGTTTAGATCTCTGATAACATATTACAAAAAAGGATATTAAAAGAAAGCGCGACTGTACAAGAAGTCACTTAATGAAGTTATTTTATAGCCATCAAAGTTGTGCAACCATCAGAATATGTTAACATTATTGACATTTTTAAAACCAGGTACACATAGGACAAACCAAACGAAAACTAAATATGTGCAACACTAAGTATAACATAAAACTCTGTAAATCTGTTATTTTTCATTTCAATTGTGAATGGCAAAATTGTTGCAGAATGGCGAAAAATAAATACAAGATTTCAAAAAGTCTTGTACAGAACTGCTCATCATTGTCAGTAGTTCTTTTATAAAATTGTTTTTTATTTAAACAGTTTTGAAATAAAATCCATTTATGGTGTATAGTTTTCGCAGCAGTACATTTATTTAGAAACAAATCATAGATTTTGGAACAACACTTAAAATTCTTAATGGAACTAGCAATAAATAAAGAATCTAATATTATGAAAATACATAGACATTATCAAGAAGATCGAATAATACGCATGAACGTATTTCAGTAATTTTACAACTGCTGAGTCATTTTTCTCTGCAATTATTTTTACCCGCCAAAATTGGTAAAAGTTATTATTAATTAAAGAACTTGGGGCAAACAAAAGATAATCTAACCCAGCCACAGCAAGTTTTCTGCAATTCCTAAATGTGAATATCTCGATTTTTCTGAAAGTGTAGCTTATCCTGTTATCTCTTGTTCACATTCATGAAGGGCTTGGGGCAATATTGAGGAGGGGCCATCGTAGACCAAATTCTGAATATTAATATTTTCGAAACTCAGGAGGCTTGCTTTGGCTCGTCTGACTTATCTTGTTTCTGTTTGACCCTTCAGTAACAAAATGAATATTAATCTTACTGAAAAATAAGTTCCAGAATTCGATAAAAATATTTGTTTAATTTCATGAGAAGACTTGTGAATCACTTTGGTTTAATTAGTCAAAAACTGAAATTTGTCTGTGATGTTAATTTTTCCTCGGTGACGGAAAGATACGTCAGATGAGACTTACAGATTACAAATGAGAGTCTTCCAAATTACAAATGAGGGTTATTATGTTTGCATTCTTTTGCAGAAATTTTTAATTATAATGTTACTAGAAGAGGAAGTTATTATTTCGATTACTTTAAATATATTTATTCTCTTTAATATTTGTTAGAGAAAGACAGGCCTTTGTAAGCTTCACAGAAATAAAACTTTAATCAAAATTGACGGAGGAGTATACTATACTATTCGATGCGGTACCGACATAGCAATGTTATGAAGTCAGCACTTATTGTGTTGCTTAATAAACCACCTGTCAGTCAATCTTACTGAAAGGCAGTGACCTAAGAGCAGAAGCGTGTTTCTACATGCTTCTCACGAGTTACCAACGTATGCTGAAAATAATTAATACAAGGAGTTTTAGGAGGGAATTTATTTAGATATTACGTCAGTAATGGTTAGATGATGAGCAAATTAGCATAGGTAAAGTGTGATGAGGCGAGCAAAACAACGTAAGTGTGTGGCTGAGGTTAAACTAGTAAGTACTAGTTAAACTGAAAAGAATCAAACAAAGTAACAAACAAAAATACAAAAAATATTACATTTTTATAGCTTTTATCAATATTACAACACATTCCGTTAATGCGAGCAAATTTTAAAGGAATGATACAAATATGTAAAGCATCCTTTGCCCTGGGTTTTCGTAGAATACCTAGGCAAGAATCACGGAGACTTCAGGGAAAAAATAACCATTTCCAAGAACAGGAGAGAGAATAGTACGATAGTGTTTTTACGAATCCCAGCTAATTAAAATGTCAAAATTGTTGTGAAAGGAAAGAAATTGTCTTGAGAGAAGCAAAGCACCCAAGAGTCTGCCTTGCGCCGTCCTGTCGCCCCTGCACCCCCCCGCCACTCCTCGCTCCCCTCCGCCCTTCCTGCCAGGCGCTCCGTCCGTTCCACTGCGGCTGACCCGGAGAGGTGGCTCAGGGCATCAACTGGTGTCACCGCAGTGCCTCTGGCCGGGAGGTCCTGAGGTTCCATTCCCTGTGTAGGTGGAGTTCAGACGTTGTCAGGAGGACAACTCCAGCGGACGGCTGCTCTCATTGGTAGTTCTCCGTGGTTCCTCTGATCAGTATCAGGCGAATGCCGCAGCAGTACCGAAACAAGCGGGCCACGCACTTACACTTACATTTATATGCACCACCCAACCACTTGCTGGGAGATCGGTGAGGAGCTTAGGGCTTTTCCGGGCTGAGGTGGTGCCCCGCTGATGAGAGATCTGGTTGAGGGAAACCCCGTTAGACAACGGCAGGTCAGCGCCGGATCCCGCCATCCAGCGGGGGATGATCACCGCCATGGCACCTCACTTACCTAATGCCCTTATCACTTGACGCGTCCGGAATCATCAACCGATCAACGAACCAATCCACTCCGCCTTCCTGCCCTCTCCTCTTGGCTCCACTTTCATCGCCCCGCCCCGCCACTCTACCACACACCGCCCTTCCTGCTCTGCATTGCCTCTCGCCACCCACTCTCCCTCTCCTCTCCTTCCCGCCCACTATCTCACGCAGGTCCACCCTCACTGTTGTTGTGCCAGCGGGGAAGAACGCGCATGATACGGCAGGCTCGCGAGCGCGGCTCGCTCGTGGGCAGGCCCTCGAGCAAAGTGGCTTTCCTTCGAAAGCGGCGAGGGCCTCGCTCCGGGAAACTCTCGCGTGGCAGCGGACAGGCGGACGTCGACGAGCGACGGCCCGGGGCGCGCAGCAGCTCCTCGCTCGACGCGCCCCCTCTTCACTCTCGTGCGCAGGAACGGCAGGCTTGATAGCTTAGGGTAATACTCTTAGGACCAACTTGGCTCACAATCGCTCGCTCGGGGAGGCTGCGGCCTTTGTTGCATTGAGTCTCTGCAACGCGCATGTCCAACATATTTACTGCAGACGTTTTTCACGTTCGGGAATTGAACTCTCTTATGCTGTGTAAAGAGATGTGAGTTTGTCTTGAAAGCGGCTGCTCCATTGCGCTGAGCGGGGTCTTGGCTGGCCGCAAGGCTGCTCGCCCCGCCCCTCCCCGCCCCTCCCCGTCCCGCCCCGCCCCGCCAATGAAGAACAATAACCAAGTTGTATTCAATAAACATCTGTTCACTTTGGTCTGATGTAATAAATATTGCAGAGAAAAAAAAAATCATTTATTCTAACACGAATGATATAGAATCTTCGACACGGCGCTTATCAAAAGTCAGCTTGCCGTCGATGGAAAACGGTGTGCAAGCTAATAACTACAATTTCGAATTACGATAGGTAACTAAGGTATATACAAATATTAAACCAAGTAGTCACCAGTCTTTTATGGGCCCTGTATACTTTCTATTATACGTCTTTTGCTGGTTTTCACTTTAGTTGCTTCCGGGTATGAGTTCACAAACTACACTTTCGCATGCTCTTACATCCAAAATTAAGTTGTTTCAAGTGTTTAATTAAAGTTTAATAGAAAAGAAAGTGTACTGGGATAATAAAAGTAATGTTTTCCTCATACTCAGCTGCGTGATAATGATACCTTGCATAAACCGCCCAGGGGCCTGTTTTCTCTCTCCCATCTTCCTGCAAGAATCTATCAATTACAGCATCGGCAAAGTTTACTTCCAAGGACTCAAGCCGCTTTTGTTATATGATTACCTCATCAACTTTATTACACCGTATCATCAAAGAGTTGTTTGAAGTCCATAAAATTCAGAAACCTCCCCAAATCTGAACAGTTGCTGTTTGTTGAATTGATGCGCCGCTGCGATTGCGCACACTACGCGTTCCGCCAGCGCCCCCGGCGAATGCGGCTCCTCCGCGCACTGGCATTTGCATCCATAAATCCCGCGGAAGCCTCGCGTCGAAGGTTGAGCGCCCGCGGGCGAGCGGGCGGGGCCGTCCCTCGGCGAAGCGCGAACTGTGTTTATTTCAAGGTCATCGCCCATCGGCCGACGCCCGCGGACTCCTCTCGCCCGAACGGCGCTGTCGCCTCCGAGGTTCCGTGCAAACATTGGCTCCGGCCCAGCTCGCGGCCATCGCTCATGGAAATCTGGCCCCCTGGGGGCGAGGCGGGGCGGGGCGGCGCCGGGCCGCTTCGGGCGCCGTTCGCGGAGCCGCCACGCCGCCTTGACCTACTGAGCGGTGGCGGTGAGACGCGTTCGAAAAAGGAAGGAAGAAAGCCCCCTTTAATTCAAACCCAGCACACCCCTCCACCTTCTCTGCCCTGCTCCGTTTCCTCCTCTATGCCCCCGCCCCAACACACCTCCCGCCTACACCCCTCCAGCGTTCCTCCTCCCCTCAACCAAGTATCTCCCCGCGTTCACCCTGCTAACGCCTTCTTTCTCTCAATCCTCTCCCTCCCACCCGTCCATCGCCACCGTCTCGCTCCGTCGCACGGCCAACAAGCGGGCGGCGTCCTTCAATTGGCTCGCCCCGGGGTCCGGCGCCTGTTCCCGCGCAAATGTTTGCCACATAAATCCAGCGGCGGAGGCACCGCAGACCCCACCCCGCCCTCGCCCCCACCCCGCCAACCCGTCGCCTCCCCCTTACGAACTGCACACTTGCACGACACTACCGCACATATCGGGAGACTGTGTGTCTCGGCTGGGGCGGTGCCCTGCTGGAGAAGACACATTCTTTCCAAGCCGACGTGATGGTCGGCGTTGGATCTCACCACCCAGCAGGGGAGAACCCCCCCCCCCCTCTTCCCGGGATGAAAAATGAACTTCGCCGACGGGACTAGTGACCATAGCAGTTGACGTGCACGGGAACCTCAATCGGTGAATCTGACCCAGCCTGCGTCCCTCCCCTCCCTTTCGCTCCCTCCGAGAGTTGTGACTTAGCGGCTCCGCCCACTCGCGTCCCGCTGCGGCCCAACACTTCCGCGCACACAAACGGCGCCTGCCGCGACGGCGGCCTCGCACCGCACCGCGCGCTACACGGAGGCATTCGCGCCGACAGTTCGACAAGGCGATGGGAGTACTTTTAAAATAACGTCATGCTCATTCGGTTTTTAAAAAAAAATATCTGAATAAATTGCATTCCATAGAAAAAATTAATGAAAACATTAGCTTTGATACGAATGTTGTTACTAGTCCTCCCATTGCATTCCTGACATTCAATTTCAACGCTTATTTTCCTGAAATATACTTTAGGTTTTTTAACGTAATGTTTTATTATGTAAATATGCCTTCGAACTTTTTTCGGCACAACTTTCCCAGCGCAATTTAAAATATAACGCGGGAGACGTCATCTTACATTTGTTTGTATGCCTGATGATCGAGAATTACGTTTACGCCCATATATTCTATTGAACATTGCTTTTGATATTCATAATTACGCCACGGAGTTGATGACTGTTGATTCTAAGTAAGGTTGTTCAGAAAATAATACAGATCCTGTATAACGTGTTAACGATTTAACTATACTGATAACATATTTTAATAATTGACATGCATTATAGTAAAGGCAAGTGATATTCATAAATGGGTGCTAACAATTCGTATCATTTCATGACTGATGTTCTCGTTCTAAAGGTCTCCCGTCTGCCATGGTCGTCTACGATATTAAGATCGTTTTTCCTTTAATGAACCACAGAGTCTAATTTGCTTTTAATAGTTTGTATGACTTGGAAAAAGGGACTCGAGGTCTGGAGGACAATTAGAACATGTCTCTCTGCGTTCCACTATTTCTCGACACTTTGTAGGTCACACCGCCCACATTCATGACACTACGGCACCCGAAATTTATTAAAATTTCAGCCAATCTCGGATATTAGCATAGATTTCAGCAAATAATTGTCGAAATTCCTGTGTAATACACGTTACGTGTACCGATCTTGGTTTTCATGCAGTAGTCAAGAAAGTTTACTCTGTGAATGCGTAGGTTGTATTGTTTTGTGAAAATAAGTAAGTATTAAAGCAATATGAAACGCTTCGGTGAACCGTAGCAAAAATGCAGTTCAATCCCCCGATCTTTCTAAAGTAAGGAAAGCGTTTGGAAGCACCTTCAGAAGTTCTGATATGAAAGAAATTAGGAACTTTCGTCACAAACATCAATAAAAGAGATTATAAACATGTTCAACGATGGAGTTAGTGTTTTTAATAATTGTTCACTTAAATGGCTAAAAGCCTTTCGTGTAATTTCACTTGCTATTTTAAGTTTTCTTCTTGCTAAAATTCGGTATTTTATAACATAAAAGCAACATAATAAATGAAATTTCTCAGCTGAACTTCCATGTCTTAACATCATTCCAGGAGGCAGCTATGTTAAGAAATTATATTGTAAATTTTATGCGAAAATTTCAATCTATATTTTATCGTTGCCTCGTTTGTTGATTTAATAGTTTTATTCTAGAATGTTAATGTATATATTCGTGAAGTAGTCGTACTGAATAGCACTCGTGCTTGGAGAACTGTCGTTAAATTACCGTGTACACGTGCTTTTCTTTGTTATGTCAAACCGTAAGCAACAATGTATTGTTTGTGCGGCAGCGCGGCCACAGCAGATAATCTGCGCCCAATCGCGCGGCCGCGCGTCAGCAGGTGCGGGTCGACCTTTGGCCATCGCCGACGTTTATAGTGCGCCGGCCCCCTGACCCCGCGCGTGCGGACCGGTTGCGCCGCGACGCCCAGCGGCCGGGGCGCGGAAGGGCGGGGGCGGTCGCGGGCGGACGCTGCAGTGGGGCGGCTCAGCCAACGGGGCGGTCCAAACAGAAGGCGGAAGGGTGCTTGTCAGCCGACTTGGGTAGCCGGTATTGCTTATGCACAGTAATTATTAGATGGGTCGGGTCGAAGGGACGTGGGTTCAAATCCCACCACGGAAGTGAATGATTGTGTGTTGTGCATGTTGTGGCTCTTTCTATCTCTGCATTACCTTTCAACCGTCATCTTTCCATTCCTAGCCGGCTTCCATGGCGCAAATGCAGCCTGTGGGTTTGAATCCTGCGTAAGGCATGATGGTTGGGTGTTGTGGTATGGTGAGACAGACCCCAAGATCGTCCATCTTACTTTGAACCCTCTACCTACCCATATCTGGCAAAGATACCACCGCGAAATGTAGTGATAGAGTGAGTGACGAGGAAAGGGAAGGACGTTTCGGACGTAACGTGGTGGGCGGGCCACGTAGAGGGGCCCCACGGTAGCTACTACTAATAAAATATTTGCAACTGGCCAGTGCTAGTATCTGAGACGGCAGAGTGTGATTGAGTTGATCGAAAGCTCATAATATGGAACATGCGAACTGCCAAGTAAAAAGGGAGAGGAACCTCCTGGCGTATTATTATGCAAAGAACCTTACGCCTAACGCTTGGTACCGCTTGGAAAGCCTGGGTTGCCCATTCATTGACATTGATATCCTGAGCCACATAAGCTAGTTTGAGTGCATATCGTTTTCATTTGACCCCGAAAATGCCTAGCTACGTAACTGATATCAAAAATCTCCACGTCGGGACTCGGATGCAAACAGCTGCCGGTGAGAGCCGCTTGAGTGCAAAAGACTAGTCTCGCCGTTGCTTAGGCGTGGGCCCAGTGCGCCGCCCGATCAGGGCTCTTATCGCGCGTCCTTTGTCGCGCCGTCCGCGCGGCCCCGCCCACCTGCCCCTCCCCGCGGATCGCCGTATTATGCCCGGCCGCGCGCCGTTGCCAGCGTTCCGCTCTTCGCGAGGCCTTAGTCGAGCGGGCCGCCGCTCCGGAACGCCCCGGAAATGAGTCGCACATCTGCGAGTGCGAGTGCGAGTGCGAGCGCGGTGACGAGGCGGCCGTTGCGTGATCTGCGCGTGCGCGAGACGCTGCTGTCAGTCCTGTCAGGGTGTCGTTGGGTTGACGACGTCATTATGAGAGATTTATTCTGCGATCCGCATGCTATTCCGTAGAGGCGAGATAGCGTTGCCTTCGCGGGATCATTCCCCGGGAGATCCTAAGGTTCCAGACCCGACGATGGCACATTTTCAACACTAAGTACCTAGCTGGGTCGAATTTAACCACACTGAATGAAGTACTGTTCTGATCTGTAGTTTTCCATAGGTTTTCCAATCAATATCAGGCGAATGCTGGAGCAGTACCGTAACAAATGGGTCACAAATCCTCATCCTCGTTAACAAGGAATTTCCTCCTATATCCTTAAGCACGCTCTTTCCTCGCTCCTCTGCACTGCTACTAATACAGAGACACCATTCGAGAGCTTGGTGATAGTCATGCTGGGGCGGTGCCCGCTGGTGGCGATTCTTCGGAAATCCTGCAGGCCCACATGCAGGACGCAGATTGCCTCCCAGATCCCATGTTCCGGCAGTAGAGGATCATCGCGATGCGTGTCCCGTAAAGGGCAATTGGCCTCGGCGCCGTGAGGTCCCGCGGATCCTTGTCGGTCACCCATCCAGGAACCCCCGATGTCTCGAATCTCTTGACCTTCTTGACTTCACGTAGTTCAGGAATTCGGCTAGCGACGCGGCTTTCGCGATCGCGACCTTTCAGTGGAACCACTCCAGCACCTGGATGACCTGGATGATCGAGGGAATCCACAAAAATCCCAGTCAGGATGACCGTCAGGGGTATAGAACCCGGGCTTCTCGAATGTGCGCCAAGCCCTGAGCCACTTCTCTCGGGGACAGAAACAATACTCACTCGCAAATACGCATTGCGTTTACTGTTTCTGTGACGTAGTGGTCCATGCAGCTCGTGGCGCGTTCTTTTGGCTTTCTGCAAATAACAGAAATTGAAACGGCCTTCACGAATTAGTAATTATTTTTGCAGCTTCCTATAGCTTAGAATAGCGTGCCACACCATCGTCAAATCTGGTTCTTTGAAGTCAAGATTGGACTAATCGCAACCACAGACTTCTCAAGAAAAGTATTTGGGTTCCAAGAAACATAGGTCCAAAGTTTGTTGTAGAACTACATATAGAACTATGTATTACATACTTCAGTGTTGTAGGTGAGTCATTTTTCCTTGAAAACTTTGCATATATTTTATGTATGTCATTGCAGACTTCATTACATGTCACATATAACACAGATACCTTACAGTAATTAATATTAATTCTTTAAAAAATGCTTCGGGAATAAAGCAGAGTTGAGAAAAACGAGTTTGATGCAATTCTGTAAGTCCACTTACAGTTATATCAATCTCATCGATGACACGCTTGCGGTCAGGTTCGAACCCCCAACGACGAAAATAAATGTAATCTCCAAAGTAAGTCACTTCAAGTAAATTATTTTCTTCTAACCAATAAGTATATTGTGGCGCTTAGTCAGAGATGCAATTAAACATATTTTTCAAAATGAAAATAAGCAAAATGATATGTTTAATGTTGTAAGTTGAATTGCACAATTAATTTTTTAGAAAATTCCTGAAAAACGTTATTTTATCGTTACCAAATATTTCAAAGAGCTTTCCATCGATACCTTTTTATCAACACTATTTTCTCCCCCACAACTGATTCTGTCTGCGGGTCTAATTAGAAACAGTTTGGAGTGTTTGAATTCAGAATTAATTACATTTGTTTTGAAATCTCAGTGCATTAAATCGAAAATTGTTATACGGATATAATCTCAAATTTGTTAAGTCTTATTGTTGACTATTGTTTTCATGAGGTATTTCAAGGGAAATTTGATTCGAACACCAAATAATTCGAATCGCCTTCAGTATAATATATTCCAATATTTTTTTCTGTTTTATCCAGTCTCCTCTTTGATCTTGTTGCCGTCACGTATCCAACCGCAGAGTCTCCTTTTTGCGAATTTTTCCGTCGCCTGCGCGTTCTGTAATTTCTCGAAAGTCACATTTTTACCTCGTAGCGGTCGTTTATTTGTGCTCCGCGACTTTTGCCAATTTGCTCCGCTCAGCTGCAATGTGCTTTGGCGCGTTCAGCACATTCCTGCTCTTCTGCGAGGCCATCCACCGCGGACGCAAGTCACGCTACAGCCCTGTCATGCTACAGCTCATTTTACGTATGAAGAATTGTAGGTTGTTTTGCGCCCGTTGACATTGCAATTTTTGTTCTGCTCTTACTACTTATGTATCTATCAGTAGGTTTTGTTGATCGAAGAATCAAATTCTACATATTTATTGTGGGAGCGATATGGTCCCTCTTAAGTTGCAATTATTGTTCAGGTGGCGAAATACGTACAGAGGGCAACAATTTTGCCCTCTATAAAAGACATTTTGTTCCTGGCGCATTGGTCCGTATGATTAGAGAATGTTCGTGCAGATGTTTGTACATTTAGTTCAAATTAAAATATATTTATTTTACATTACAGCCATCATAATCTGTGCTAATATTTTTATTACTGCAGAAACTGCAGTAAAAAAATTGTAAAATATATAGTTACCACACGTTCCATATTGTATAGTTGACAGTATCGCAGTGTTTTTTTAATATGACTCGACGAATCAGTAAAGTATTTTTGGATAAAAAATTGTAGTATTGATGTAATTGCATAATCTGAATATTTAATTAATACTAATGGACTACATTAATGTGGGAGAATACTAAATTACCCGGAGAAAGTGTCCTTGTCAACAACTTAATCTTTTCAAGAGAGGTGAAGATAAAATGTGCATGACCTGGAAGCAGACCACGACTTCGTCTATTCCGTTAGCACACATTAGCATAATGATGTTGCTTCTCTTCTTCCGAACGAGTCAGGAAGCGCTCCTTCTCGACTGGCAGCTTCCTTTGGGTGTCTGTAAACAGCGGCCGCATACGCATTGAGAAACCATATATTCCCTGGATTTCAAAATAGCAGGGCAGAGATTCTCGGTAATACTGTTCGAGCAATCATTTTAATAAATAGTTATTTCAGTGGTCATTAAAGAAAAAAATATATAAACGATAATTATTGGGCACAGTGATTGTTCCTCAGCATTAAACGCAAAAATATGTATTTTCTGTAATTCGTGTTTTTAAAATTTATTAAAGATCGTGTTTTTAAAATTTATTAAAGATTTTTGATTATTACATAACACTTGATTATTACTTAACAATTTTACTATGTTTTTTTTTAAGTTTCTTAATCCTGTTTACGCTTTAATTGAACCATGCAATTCGTAGATTATCGGAGACAGCATTTCTTTTCTATCTCTCAACACCTTGCCACAAATCCTGGTTACTAAAATGAAACTTGGTTAGCCCCATTGAAAATGGCGACTAGTGGCGTATACATGTGGTATTTTTGGTGAACAGAACGCGTTTACAGCAGGTTTCCTATGGCTTTCCCGTTCCTCTAATTCAGTTTCTCTTCAATCGACTCGTATCATATCGTCATCATCTATTCATCAAGTTACTTTTATCGATTATATATTTGACCATAGGCTTAAACACTGGCGCAATAAGAGAGTTCTAGGGATATGATTGTGAGTGAATTTAGTACCTCCCTGAAACCCACGTTCGCTACCTCAAATCCTGTTCGGTGGTGGACTTGGGAATTGCGGAAATCCTTCGCTGAGCCAGGTCATGCTTGTGGCGTGTCAAAGAACCCGTGCTACTTGCCCCAAATAGAATTCTTCGTCAATTCCAGATCCTATTCTCACTACGAACGAATGAATATGACGGATATTGCATGAATGTGCGAGTCAAAAAGCTATTGGGCGCATGTGTGATACCAAATTCAACAACCTTGGGCAACATTCTCGATGCTGAGTGGATATTGGGCTATCCGAGCAATTCGAAGATAAAAATAGAATTTGTAACAGACAAAGAGGGATCAAGTTCGGGGTTCTGTTGTTTTCCCTTCCCGCCATTCTACTTGCAGACTGAATTCATGCATTCACAAAGTATTCCGTACATTGAACGCTTCGTAGTGCTTGGACAAATAAAATGTGTACCTGAGGAACAAAGCCGTTGCTAATTTGCCAGCCATTTCGAGATAACTAAATGTTTAAACCATTCTAATCAATAATTCTAGTAACATCTAGTCTAGTCAAACGAAATTTTACTGCGGTTCAAATTTACAAATTGTTCGTTTAAGCATTTCAAAAATAAATCTTATTTTGAAAACAACCATTACTTTTTATGATTATAAATATTACTTTTTTAAAATGCCATTCGTAATTGTGTGTTATGAATAATAAGCTTGTGTTTAAAATTTGGATCATGGCATTTTTTAAAATTCGACCATTCCAAAATTAAGTTTTCAGAAAAGTACTATCATATACAATCTACGATTATAATGTTACAGCTTCTCTCCATTAATTCAAGAGAATACATTTAAAATTCTGCGGAATTAATAGTAATAATTGCTACACGAATTGCTTGAAATGCATATCTGTTACAGGCCAATCCGCTACATTGATGCATGTTATGCGTTTCATTACATAGTCTGTTTGTCCGGAAACGTCATAGGCCGATTTAAATTTTAATGAGAATCGCGATCTGCGCCCAACCCGTGCCAACGGGCTCAGTGAAATGCCGGGCCAAGCGGCGGAGAACCCGAGCAGCAATGCACATCTGAACATCCGTTAGAATAAACGGCGCACTAAAATGCACGCTTTACGTAGGGTTAAAATGAGGAATTCACTCGAGAAAAAATTGTAAACTTAGCCTCTTTGCATTTTTTATATTCCATTTTTACTAAAGATATTTCTTCACTTTTTACTTTTGAATGTTATTGTTCTTGGAAAAATTAATTTTGTTTCGTTTTATGACACTTCCTTACTACAGTGTGTAGTGCAGAGCGCCCGTGATTATTCATTTTTCTTATATTTGAAATATTATACTTGATCATTATGTTTCTTAAGATTCAGGAAGTGAAAAAGGCATAATATTTCAAAGAATATGTTTTTAAAATGCTATCGGGAATAAAAGAACAAGACATTATTTTCGTAAACATGAAAAATACGAGAGCATGTTGAAAGGTTGTGAATTTTGTTTTGTAGCTATGGTAACTGTGATAGATAATATAAAGATTTTTGAAAGATAGTTGATATCATTTAATTACGAGTAGTTGAGTGAGTTGTGACATGCGTCGTTGCCTGTGTGACCGAGGTGCACTCATCCGCGTAGTGAGGTGACTGGGCAGTCGTTTATCTTTCTGCTGTCATGGCTCCAGCCCGAAGTCTCGGGAAACCAGGTCGTATATTTTCAGGAATATATTGAGGCGTCTTCTTCAACGCATCTTCTTGTTCATTTTTCCTGTCCGTTGGCGAATATAGTCCTTTTTCGCTCAGTTTTAATATTTAACTCCTGTAAATGAAGGTGAAATAAATTGTAAAGAGTATTTTATTGTTACAGTCTGATATTTTAAGATCGATTTTATGGGAAGGGGATCGTGGACAAATTCTCTAGTTCGTGAATTTACTAATCAAAAATATTTTTCTTGGTATGAAAATAATATTTTGATCCTACAATATTTTTAGGAGAATATATCATACGTTTTGAATTTAGGTAATTAATTCAATCATTGAAAGATAGTTCTGAAGGTGTCTGAAAGTGTTTCATAGTGTGTTTCATGTGTCGAACCAGGAACTTTCTGGTTTCAGTTTTGAAAAATCGTGTATGGTGGAAAAGTGGTATAGAGTAAACAACACTCTGCCAGTACCGTACTAATTATTTTTGCGCGTAAGTTCTTAAGTGGCATTTTCTGTCTAAAATTGCGTAATATGATAAATTAATTATCTTCATGTGCACCACTTTATATCTGGTTTCTAAAACATTGGAAATTAAATCAGCGCAGATTCATAATACAACAATGGATGAAATACCTTCGAATAATGGTGGAATGAATTTTTAATATTTCAATTTTTTCTCTGCATTAAATAAGTCCCAAACAACCGCAGACGTCACAAAATATATGCATTTACATTTTTTCGCACTTAAAATCCTTACAACATGTCTTTTTAAAGGTTTGAGGGATCAATTCTTCAGAAAATGCACCTGGTGGATTGGGATCGTATTCCGACCGCAGATATACAAAAGTTCTATATATCTGCAGTAGTGTATAGTTGTTCTATGTATTTGTGGTTCCAACCATGGAGGAACGCATCTTCCGTGGATTCTGGAAGATATAACCAGAAAAATGTCTATTTGGCTTTCCACAACCAGGTATCGCCTATCCTCCGGACACCGCCCCAGCCGGGACAAACTCTCTGCTGCCGACCGGCCGCCCGACATGTGTGGTAGTGTGATGCGTGTAGTGTAGTGTAAGTGAGGGGTAAGCATGGGGAAGCAAAGATCGCGCGCGGTTCGTGGCCCATATGCTTCGGCCTCAGCCTGGTGTTGATCAGAGGAACAACGGAACACTGCCGATCAGAAGAACGGCCACTATAATTCTCCTCCAGACTGCGACTGAACTCGGCCTAGAGCCATCTAGCTGGTGCGAAGACCCTGCCACCGTCGAGACTCGAACCTAGAACCTCCTGGTCAGAGGCCCTGCAGTGGCATCTGTTGAGCCTCGTCTTCCGGTGAGTTGCGTCAGTTCCCGCCCCTTCTTTCCAGTAGGCTCGGGTGGAAATTGTTCCTGGGTTTACGAATGAGAGATTGCCTACGAATTATCTTATGATGCTGTTTCGATGTGTGGTGTAGAAGAATAATGCAAAGGGAAACATTAATGTCCCTCTGATATGTCTCCCGCGCACTTTACAGCCAATTGGAAAAACTGTGCCCCACATCTTTCACGCCCGTAAGACAATTGCGTGTTGTCATGGGTGAGAATTGTTAGCTGCAGCGCCCATCAAGGGAATACGATTTCCGCCCATAAACCGCATTTACGGCCATTGCTTTCAAAATTTATGGGAATGTTGTCTTGTTTTATGAGATAATGGTAGTGGTACGTAGGTATTTGTGCGTGAATAAATCGTAGGCAATGCTCATAAAAGGAACACTGACCCAGAGGGTGGAAATCGTCTGATCTGTTTCCGCCATTCACGACGAACGTATGTTAATAGCCAGCGGTCGTACCCTTTGCTTATGAACTGATCACAATTGGAAACGAATTACGACAGTTGGTGCTGCTGACTGTGCAATAATCTCATAATACATGGGTAGCATGCAAATATTAATGTTCGTAAGAAAATGGAAATGATGGGGGATATGAGGGTGATGCAAAACTGGAAGGTTAAGCTTACATTTCAATTATAGGGGATCTTTGATCTTAGAATGAAGTAATGTAATATATTGATAGGTTGCAGGACTTATACATTTTTAATTAATTACGTGATTGTTACGTGACGTGCATGTATTGAAGTATACTCATACGGTACTGAAATGCATCGGTGAAAATAAATTTCACACCTTCCGTTCTAAAAAACTTTTCTTGAAGGAAAATTTATTATTTGAATTTATACTTAAAGGTTGTCGAAAACATTAAGAAGGGTTTTAATTTTTTAACAGTGAAGCGTAAGTAATACATTAAAAATAATATAGAATTACTGTTTTAATGGTGGATGGGGGTAGGACTCAATGGTAAGTTATTTTTGGATAAATATCATTGTTTAAATGTCATAGTTTTTGTTTAATTAACTTAACCTGCCAGACACTTGTTATATGACGAAAAACTATTACAATATGAAATGTGTAAGTTTTCTGTTAAAACGTAAATTGATATTTAATTGTATACTTTAATATATGAGTGTATGAAACCCCAACGGGTTTGATGAGTGCAGTTCTCACATGAACTTTTCAGCGGGTGCGCGAACGCGAGGCGAGCGCCTACTGCAGTTCACTCGCTATTTTTATCAAAATCTGATCTGGGCAGCCAAATTGATTTATTATCCTTCTTCAGTTGCGAAAATTGTGTCTAATATCTTAAGTATTATATTTTATCATGAAAGTTTATTCAGGTAATTACAACTATTGGTTAGATACAAAATTGACAATCATTACGTGTTGTCTATTGTTTGTAGCGTTCTTCATGCGTATATTGGGGTAAAACATTTTTTTAATACAAAATTGGTAATTAACCATCATAAAATCAAAATACCAGATAGGCTCGTAGACGTCAGAAAGTGTTAACATCTTCGCGACGTTTTATGAGAAGTGCAATCCGTCGACGGTTTCTTGAACTCTGGAATCTCCGTTCAAACTCACATAAATATTATCTTGAATAATATTTTTTTGTAAAATAAGGTCGCATCATCATCTAGGTCATTAGCAACCTCTATTGAACTTCACTGCATGATAACTGCGAAGATGACATGATATGGTGATGATAGGGTGAAAGAACGAACACAAACATAACCATGCTCCAGGCCGGACAGAAACCCGCGATCCTTCGGTCCCAGATCGCCACGGCACTGCTGCCTTAACGATCTCAGCCATCCGGTGATACATGCACTTTAATATACTAATAAAATTAACATTATTTCATTTTCTATACAAACCTTTTTTGATAAAATTCAGCAAAAGCACGCCTGGAAAAAAAATATATATTTTTGTACAAACATAATATAACCTAGCTCACTTTGCGGGAGAAATAATGAAAGTAAATATGCACCTTAGAGAAGTACAGTGCATGTTTTGTGTCATTTCTTCTGTCTGGTTTACAGTATATCAAGAAATATCCTACATTACACAAGTATTTTATCATCTATAGAAAAGGAACAAAAACGGAATCTGTGACAAGCTCTTTCTAATCAATGAACGCTCACAAATAAATGGGTTATATGAAAATATGAAACGTTTAAGAGCTACGTCTATATTTAAACGAAATACGCACTATCAGGAAAAATCGGCCCAATATACACTAATATGCACTAACATTAAGTTGCATAGCATCAAGTTTTAACTAAATGTCAAGAAATTTCACTGAGCTCTGCCCTGAAGCAACGGATAGAAAGATACATAATCGTAGGAATCCGCTCCTTCTTATAATCAAAGTTGAGTTTCTGCCAGGGTGTCCGTGACTTCTCCCCATTGCGCGTGGTTGGCCTCCGGGCGGCCCCGATGTCGTCAATAAAACTAATCGAATTCTCATACCTCAACCACAGCAGAGTAGAACGCGGCGCCCCGCCACAGCAGTTGCCCACTGGAGCAGAGGCGCCGTTTTTTGCCCGCCACTTTCCGCGGCCCCTTTGTTTCTTTTTGCCCGGGATTGCCGCCGGTTTTGCAGCGTTTCTTCCGCATAAATTCAGCCTCGGTCAATACCCCACAGGGACCGCGCGCGCCCGCCCCGCTCCTCGACTGCCGGTCGCAGCTTCCGCGCCCGAAGCACGCCCTCGCATCGGCCTCGCGTTTCGACTGCTCTCGCCGAAGGAAATCAGCGCTGCTGCCGCCGCTGCTGCTGCTGCTCAGAAGTTCGATTGCATTTCACTTACGATACGGATGTTTTGACGAGAGCAATTTTGTAAACGATCTTTAAATGGTAGTAGAACCTCGTGTAAGTGACAGGAAAAGTTACAACGTAATTTAAACATTTGAAAATAGGGTGCACTACCATTTTTATGCTAATTTATTTTTACTTGTCAACACAAATGAAGTCACAACATAACTTGTCTCGAAACGAAGATCAACCCAATTACAATCCTTATTGCATATTCTAAAAAGTTTTTTCCTCAGTCGGTTGCTCATGATCAGAATTTACGTCAACTTAATAGAGGTCGTCCAGTTAATAGTGGATGCAAGTGTTCTTACATTAACGCTTTTACAGCTTATGGTAGGCCAGGAGAAATTTGAAATCTTCAAACATAATGCAACTACAGGTATGTTTAAGACAATATGGAGATAATGTGCATGCATGCAGATCCTTAATCATCTGTAAAAATATAATTATTATGGCATTGATATTCATTCTTTCTTTCAAATCTATTTTCGTCTTAATCAGATCAGTAGAACAGATTTACCACTTTAAAAAATGCACTCGTATTGTTAAACAATTACCTAGAGTTTCTCAGCGATCAAATAATTCACACATTCTACTGAAGGTGTAGTTCGTATATCACAGTACCGAAAGCATTGCCATGTAGCACGGGAAGGATAAAACATCTTCCAATGTAGGCACATGCGCTGTCGAAGACCCTTATTTTATTTGCTTTTTCGCGGAATCGTATCTGGTTTATCTGTTCCTTGCGCATAAATTTAGTACTGGCCGTACCCAGCAAGAACATGGGCTACGCCTGCCTCTTTACTCCCCCTGGTTCTCTCCCCCTTCGGCCTCCTTCCTCTCCCATCCCGGTGCCCCCTCTCCGCTTCACCCCTTCCCCTTCCCCCGCTCCGCTCCTTCGTGCACTCTGCGGTCCTCCCCGTCCCCGCCTCCCCCACTGCGCCTTCCATGCGCACCCTCACCCGCACTCCCCTCCGCCCCCCTCTCGTCGCCCCGTCCGCTGTTCTCTCAAGCTTTCATCGCTCCTCCCGCCCTTCACGCTCGCCCTGCCCACCGCATTTACCCAACATATTATCTTACCTCCGCTTCGTTCTCCTCTTCCTCCTTCTCCTCCACCCGCCCCCACACGCTTCCTTTCCCCGCCGCTCCGCCCCGCCCCACCCCGCGCCGCTGCACTTGCTGCGCAACGAATGGACGGCTGCGTAATTAAAAACTTGCGCGTTCGTTCTGTTCGCGAGCGCGAAATTTATGCCGGCGGCTCCTCCCGTGCTTCACGTAATACCCGCGCGCGCTCGCTGCTTCCTTTCCGGGGCGAATCTTGATGTAAAATAGCTTCTATCCTCCGCGCGGGTCCACGGGGCTTCTAAATTGCTGTGCAAACGCGTTGATGAACGGGAAGTCGATGCGTATGGGATAGAAGGGCGGGAATTCTGAGAAAGGCGATCTCGGGGGAAAATATTCGTTAACATGCAGAGGAAAAATGATACCGTGCGCGGGGAGGTTTGGTTTCTGCAAATAAATACTAAATGTAAATTGTATGTTAATGAAACAAAACATTTGTGTTGGGTTATTCCAGCTACTTTAGGGTCAATATCTACCCACATCGAAATGGCGAGTTCTTACACTTTTTAAGCTTATAATGTTATCTGTATCTTAAGCGTATAGCTGTAAACAAACGTCAAACTCTGATTTCTATAGCAACATTTATAATAATACATTTTTTGTTTCTGGGGTAAAGAAAATCAGTCATGCGAGCAGATGTAATCAAAAATAAATATGTGCATTGCATTGCACTTATATCGGTCTGACTCTCAGATGCAATTCATAATAGAAGTTTGCTTTAATACCATAAAATGCATTGTAGTGCTAATAATTGCTGAATTGACACTTCAGAAATTATCTTTCGTTTTTACAAAATAGTATTTTTGTACTGGAAACCAAAAATAATTGATTTATTCTTTCTCATAATGTTCATAAATACTATTATATTAGGCATTATTTTATATCGTTAATCTTAACGGTTTTTATTTTGATTTTACTTGCTTGTTTTTACTACACTTCTATTACAGTTGCGCCTTAGAATATCTCGAAAAGTGTAGAAACATCAATCATAAACATTTCATAAGTAATAGTTACAATTTATGTACATCTATTAAAAACTAGTCCCAACGCCCAAAAGCTCCAATTTCATAAAGTGATATTTAATATTCGGATGGGGAAGAGCAGGATTTGCCATTTCTAACTCGGAACCAAGTGTAAGAGAATATACAAAACTGTTTCTCCCGAATTAAAACTGCGAGCAGAACTTTCCTAGGCGGTTTCGTTAAAAATTCATAGAAAGAACGTAGGTGAAGTCGGGATGCAAAGAAATTTTTATTTCTATTAAATATCGAGCAAAACTTTCACACATATAGTATGCACTGAAAATATGATTTTCTAATCCTGATGTGTGAATTTATTGCAGTTCTCGAGAATAAACACTGGAAACAAATTTCACCCTCCCGGCAAGTGAAACCGTTCACCTCAAATAATCTCGCGAATCACCGCTGAAAACTATCGAGTGGCGAGCGCAGTGACAGCACAGAATTTACATTCATCCTCCCCCCGCTTTTATTCCGAGTGGCGGCGCGGGGCGGCGTATCGCGGCCGCTATTAGCGCTGCGAGCGATTTGCCCGCCGACAGCCATTCACACGGCGGCGAGCGCCGGAGCAATTATTATAAATCAAATGAATTCCTGTGGCGGCGCTGTTTTTCTGTCGCATAAATCAAGCGCCGGTCAATTCACCCCCCCCCCCCGCCGCCGCCACAGCTGCGGATGGAGCCTGCGAAATGCCGCTCCCCCTCCCGACGTCGGATACAAAAATTGTTATTATTATTTATTATTGATTTTTATTGATTATTATTGATTATTATTGTTTATTGTTATTATTTATTATTATTTGTTATTATTACACCTCATTTTATGGTGCATACTTAAATTGTACTGGTCTATCTAATCAAAGTAAAAATTACGACTATACTGTAGATAATGATGTTAATTAATGTAATTTCCCGCAAATTTCCTTATGTTTCTGCTTGTTGAGCTCACAGTAGTCTTCAGTATTAGCTTATGTTTCCAGGAAGATCTAATTCCTTGGACTTTGAAATCAGGCCTTCCAGATAGCTCCAGTACTCGATATTAGAAAAGAAACGTTTCTCACGTGATCATCATTGATAGATTGTGAAGGACTCATAAACTTTGTCTTCTTTTCCGTGTTGGAAGATTTGAGGTATTCGGAATCAGTGCGTGAATTATAACGTCTTGCCTTTTCTCTTTATGCAAAGATATGTGGTCGATTACTAATGACTGGTCTGTCTGTGAGTGTTGTGCATATTAATTAAAATTAAAATCCATCTTTTTATTAAAATTAATAATAATATTATATTAAACAGCATTATTTATTAAAATTAATAATAATAATAATAATAATAATAATAATTTCTCTGTTTACGAAAGAATTGTTGTTTTTTAAATACCTTAAAGTATAATACATTTAAATCTCATACCTTTTAATGCAGTAAAATCATTCTTTCAAGGAAATGATCCGTTAAAGGGAGAAGAGTGCGCTTGCACACTCTCTACGGTAATTGAATAAGAAGTTTTAGAGCCCTTAGAATGACGTGGGAATATTTCTTTAGTCAAGGGATTTGTTTTTGAAAATTTTTTTTCGTTATAATGTACTGGTACTTAGTACCACTGAAGGAATCGAAATATAAAATTTTATCACAAGTAGATTTCGATATCTACAGGCTTTTTATAGTAAGGGTTGTGAATAATTTAGTTAGAAGAATTCGAACGGTGTTGAAGGACGTGACTAGGAGATAAATCATTTTGTCTATTAGTTCCATTTTAAATTCCTGACTTGATGTTGCTGTCTGCTCTTCTGATTTTGTGACGGTACGTTGGTGCTTATTCCTAGAAAGATACCAGAGCTCCGGGTGAGTTACCCGAAGCAAACGCTTTCTTCCACTGCAGCTGCTGTGACCGGGAGGCGCTGAGGGCCATCAGTTGACGGTGGTGCACCAGCGCACTCGACGGCAGACGGGTCGGCAGCTTAGGCCTTGGGCTGGCTGGGAGGTGCCCGCAGGCGGATGTACCTGCTTGGGGTGACCTCCTACAGAACCCGACGTGGTCGACGCCAGAACTCACGCTCTCGCAGGCGAGCGACTCCTCTGCTGTCGCGATGTAACGTCCACTACACTTGCAGGACTAATGATTAAAGGAGTCGACGCGTCCGGAAACAAGGTAACCGATCAATATCTGGGAATAAAACTAAAAAAAATTCTTAGCCGCAGATGGAAAGACGCGTCTAGACCGCCGGGAGTCCAGCGCTCGCTGCGCGCCGTCCGAAGGGCGTCGTGTGACAAACGAGCGCTGCGCGGCGCAGCGATGTCCGCCCCCGGCCAGCCAGCGCCTCAATAAGAATACGCTTTCCATACCGAATGCGCGTTATCTGTTTAGAGCGCGACGCCACCCGAGCGCTGTAAGCCGCGGCCGAACACATTTTCCGCCTCGCCGCGTCCACCAAACCGCATTTGCGGCCCCTCGTCTCTCTGCGCACAGTGCTCGGGGCTACAGCCTTCTGCCTTGGTGTCCTCGACCGGAGGTCGAAGAGTTCGGGGCCGGACGGTGGAGAATTTTCCACAGTCTACACAGATAGCTGAAATTCAGCCTGTTTGGAAGGAAATTCTAGCGACTGTGTCACCGGGAGAGGTGGCTCAGTGCATCAACTGATGTCACTGCAATGCCTCTGACCGGGAGGTGCTAGGTTCCAGTCCCGACAGTGACAAGAGTTTCGACACTAGCTCTCAGCTAGGTGGATTTCAGTACCTGTCTGGAGGAGTATTCTAGCGTCTAGCTGCTCTGATCGGTAGTTTTCCGTGGTTTCTTCGATCAACATCAGGCGAATGATGGAGCAGTACCCTAACTAACGGGCTACGGACCGCGCGCAATCCTTGGGGAGTACTTCTTCCACCACACACGCCGGAAGACCCGTTGGGAGCTAAGAGCTTGTCCCGGTTGGGGTGGTGCCCCGTTGGTGGGAGATACCTGGTTTGGGGAAAACGTTGCTAGCCGACGGTGGATCGTTGCCGTTCCTCGCCATTCAGCGAGGGAAGATCAACACCACCTCCACCATGCACTACACTTGTGGGACTAATTACCTCAGCAGTTGACACGCTCAGAATCACTAACAGCCAACACACCTAGTGACTGCTTCCTCTGATCGCAGTTTTACATGCTTTGTGGTAACAGTACTTAATTAATACCGGAGTAGAATCTTAACCCAAAAAAAGCCACGGGCATCGTGCAACATGATTCTCTTATCCTTGCCTCTCCTCTCCCTCCATTACAAGCACATTTACGCTTGACCTACTATTTTCAGCACTGACTACACTATTGTGCGTGTTGGGAGTCTTGTTGGGAACCCACAGCTTGTGCCGGGGTCGTGGAGTTGCCAGTCTCGGATTGATTGTGTCATTGATTAGTGAGGCCGGGCGAGTAAACGCCTAGAGTTATTAGTCCCGTTAGTGCAGTGCATGCGTTTTCATGGAGAGGTTGCGGTGGTCTTCCCCCGCTGGACGGTGAGATTCAGCCCTGACATGCCGTGAGCTAACGGGGTTTACCCAAATAAGGTATCTCCCAATAGCGGGGTCCGCCCCAGCCGGAACAAGTTCTAAGCTCCTGAGAGGTCAACTGATGAATGTGTGGTAGTGTAGTGCAGGGAAAGTAAGTGTAAGTAAGGGGTGAAGATAGGAAAGGGAAGAAAATATCGCGCGTGGTGCCGTGGTTCGTTTGTTAGGAGTCTACGCTGGCATTCGCCTGGGATAGATCGGACAAACGACTGAAAACTACCTATCAGCGCAGTCGACTGCTAGAATTGTCCTGTAGACAGCGATAGACACGAGCCAGCTCGCTATCCAGCTAGTGTCGGAAATCCTTCCACATCGGAACTCGAAGCCCAGGACCTCCCGGTCTGAGGTCCTGCAGTGACATCTGCCCTGAGCTACCTCTTCACGCTCGGCGAGACACCCGGAGGGGAAAACCTGGAAAGCCGATGTGTATGTTGGCGCCGAATCGCAAGTTTCAGAGGGGGAGGAACAACTCCACGTCCCTGTTATAACGCGAACTACGTGTTCGGGACTAGCGACCTAATTAGTTAAGGCGCCCGGATGCGACAAATACTTCCTGCAGGCTCTTGGCCGTCCTTCTCACGCCACGCCACGCCACGCCTCGCCACGCGCTGCCGACGCACTGTGCTAAATCACCGGATGTCGTGTTGCGAAGACTCGAAGAATTTCGCGACGTGTTTGAGACCGGTCTGAACGGATATGGTACCTTGACATTGGACATCCATATCTGTTACTTACTCGTTGCGCCGTGCTCCACACGGGCTATTGGCAGCCACGTGAGGGGACAGCCACTGGTTAGTGGAGTTAGTGGTTGTCTTGAGGCGTAGAAACCCACCCTGAATTTGTTCAGTGATAGTGAAGGTGTGAATTGTTGACATGCAAAATGTTTTGCAGCCGAAACAAACGAGAAGTTATTGTAAAATGTGGCTAACATCGCAATTGTTTTGAATGTCACGTTAAGAGATGTATTGGCAGCCATTGAAAGTAATCCCTGCCCGTTGTGTGGGATGCGTTTGACTGAATTTCCCTTATCTGTGGATGAAATGGCAAGAACAATTAAATGTCCATTCGTGCATAAATGCATCTCTTGAAACACACAACTCAAAATAATTTCTGCTAATATTTTTTTGGTGAAAGTTAATTACAAAAAAATATTCCTAAATGGGAAGTCTAGCATTTACTATTAACTTTCTTTGCCATTATGAAAATAAAATCAATATTTCTTTAAAAAACTGTATTTTTATTTATTGAGGTGTACGTAACCTTCAATTTAAAGTGTGAGGGAGGCCTATCGGTGATCATCTAATGAGTAGATGGCAGAGCTTGAAATTATGAGCTTGAAAATTTAGAACGAGACACGGGAAAATGAGAGAAAGCCCTTAAAAACCTACCGAGAGCTTACTGTTTCTACTGCAAATTGGATTGACGGAAAACGGATTGTTCGGTGGTCGGTTTTTTTTCAATTTTTTTTCTTTCAATAACCAACTTCGATATTCTTTGCGAAGAGTTCGAGCACTTGAAGCGTTGGTCTCGACTGGATGCCGCAGAGAAAATGTCACAAACATCTGGAGACGCAGAGGACAGTGCGCGCAAAGGGTTGACTGGGAATCGGGGACAAACCTCACAGGGCCAACGCCGTTACTTGAAAGCTTTCGCTCTGTTCACAGGCAGAAATGATCAGTTCGACCTATCCACATTCCCCCAAAGTTGTATAATTTATTAATACCCCTTCTAGTAAATACGTCGAATATTATAGTACATTCACTGAAACGTGGGGGAGTTGTTTTTATTGATTCACAATAATTGACATAATTTCATTAGGAATATTTACATTCGGTATCGTTTCAAATAACTTCGTTGATGTTGTAAATCGTTATAATCGTTATACATCGTGAACACAAAGTGTTCTTAATTACAGGAATCAAAGGACGATGTGTATTGACAAACTGCAAATTACTCGTATATTTTACATGTATAATTAAGAGTGTTGGTGGCACTAACGAAGGATTGTCACAGTAATGAAAGGGCAAACTTTACGTCCAAGGCTGTTTCTCTTCAATTTATTTTGCTTCAATGACAGCTAGGGAAATCCGTAGTCTATTTTGGGTTTCGCTTTAATATTACCTAGTTTACTGGAAACACGGCTGCAAACGCGCTCTAACTTTCAGCTGAATTACCCGTCTCTAGGAGAAGAGGAGAGCTGCTCTCTCCCTCCCGCCCTGCCACGTGGCGGCGCCGTGCAAATAGTGCCAAATTTCCCGACAACTTCTTAAGGGTATTAGCTTCATATTAAACTTTATTTCCGAGCGACGTAACGCGCTGATGCAAATTCATTAGCCGCCCGTTGCACAATGTTGGAATGAACACCCTCCGCCACCGCCACCGCCATCCCGCGGCTCGACCTCCTGCCGGCGAATGGGGGAGGGGGAGGAAGTTCGTAAGTTTGCTGCTACCACCCGTCTGCCTTCAGAACTTTCTGGTTTCGTCTTCGCCTCTCCCCCTTGCCCTGCACCCACCATCCGGCGCACACCTCCTCTGCCGTCCGTCACTGTGCCTCCCGGTCCCAATCGTGGTACCCGCCCGGACAGAAATTGCGGGAGTATTAGTTGTTGAGATGAAATGGCAAGGATTTAACACAATCTGCCCCGCTCAAGTGGCTCGTGGCCTCATTTGTCACTGCTGTGACTGACTGAGAGGTCCTAGGGGTCGACTGGCAGGATTTGCGATACAGGTCGTCTAGATAGCTGAGTGTCGCTGCCTAGAGGAGAATTCTGGTGGTTAGCTGCTTTGATCGGTAGTTTTCCGTGGTTTCTCCCATCAACTCTAGGCGAATGTCGGAGCACTACGCTTACAAACGGGCTATGGAATGCGCGCGATCGTCCCTTCCTCTTCCTTGCCTTATCTTCAGCCCTTACACACACCCTTAAACTTACGTGCACTACAGTACCACACACGCCGGGAGACCAGCCGCCTCTGATCCCCCCCCCTATTCCAATCGTTGTACTCATCCCGGACAAAAAGTGAGGGAATGATAATTGCTGAAATGAAAAGCACTTTCGGACGTATTAAGGCTGTAGAGAAATTTTAGTGAATAATTCAATAAATGTTCGTTTCTTGCACTAAATGCATTCTTTTCAGCCAAACTGTTACTTCCTTTCTCTAGCGTTAAATATTAATTCACACAAGAAACCTCATAATGGCATTAATTCTCCCGTTGTTCCATGATATTTAGATCATTTTCTGCACGGGACGAGCCAGGAGTGGGAGTATTATCTAAAACACTTTTGATGATACTGGAATTGGAACAATTGGTTCACGTGGCGTAGGTCTCGTTACTGATGGCGGATTTGTGTATCGTTTCTTATTATATTAAACTACTTTACTCAGATAAAAATAAGAATAATTGGGAATAATCTCGATGTTCCAGCCAAACCGTAATTTCAAACAACATAGATAAAACAGCTCAATTGGACCAATATTTTAAATTTATTTGCGCAAGTTTTACGAAATAAATGTGGATAAATGATTTTTACTTTTTTTAAAATTTAAGTATAAAATAGTTCACATACTAACTTTTGATCATTGGAGTACCCTTTTTTTCTTCTTTATCATACAATATCTACATTACGTAACAAACTGAAATTTTGATGGTGTACTTGTTAAAATACCACTCGCATTTTACATCGTCAACCGGTGCCCCCCTGCCGCGTGCAGAGACAATGGGGCGGACAGCGAAGACTGCAGCGTAGGGTGGTTTAGAAGCAACGGAGGACAACGGAGGACAACGGAGGACAAGGGACGGAGCAAAGGACAGTTTCGTTGAAGGCTGTGAATAAAAATTCAGTCTCATTGACTTTCATTCAAACCATTTCTTAGCAAGCTAGCAAACTTGGTATTGTCAAATGTATATTTTGCAAACTCTGTTGATGAAATAGCAGAACAGGACAATACAAATACACCGTGTGGTTTCCTCGTGTTTCAACGAAATTTGAAGGTTGAACTTGGAGTTTGTTCTCTTAATCTTCTATGGAGTAATCATTGGAAAATAAGTTATTACATCTAGTGACAACAATCGAATAACAGCCATTGTTTTGAGGACTTTTCACTTTTTCTTTATTCCTCTGTTTTTTATGCTGCGCTCATCATTTACGTTTGTGCTCCAACCGTTGAACGCCTTCGATTCAAAAGTGCACTGACCCATATAAGGCCTACGTGACTTGTTTTGTTTAAAAAGAGATTCTTGAATGAGTAGCGTGTATTCGAACAGGAACCTATTACATTGTTTCAACGCGTTATAAATTACATCGGGATAAAAACTCGCCCGACTCACCTGTTGCTTGTCACGCGGCTGCTTTGGTGCAGTTGTTTTGCAGTCAATGCGCGGACCATCTGGCGAAATAATTCACATTAAGCGCGGCATGACACTCTATAATAAAGCACCTTTTGTACCTTGTTTTGTGCGATGAGATTAAATAAAACGTCTGCAGTTTCGAGATTTTCTCGTTTCAGAAGTTTTTCTCTCATCGAAAAATTGAAAATAAATAGTACATCTAGATGTATTGTGGCTGCAGTCATCAATAATTACTTCAAGGTACATTTCGCGTATGTCTACCGGGAATGTATGTTTTTAATAAAATGAAATTAATGAGAGGATAAAATTTGAAGTGACAATAGTTCAATGAAAAGAAACGTCTCCACCCTCTTCTTCTCCTCCCCGTCCCTGTCGCCCTGCCCAATATTCCAATAGGAGTGTGTCGCCTTGCGCCCGCGTGCGTGGGTGGGTGCGTGGCGGGGTTGAAGGACGCGGTCGGACTGAAGGGCGGTTGTGGCGGGCGGGAAGCGGCCGCGTCGGAGCCGAAGCGCGACAGGGCGGCGGCGGTGGCGCGGCGCGACCGAGACAATGGCGGCGGCGGCGCTGCGCGTGGAGCAGGGCGGCATTCCCCGCGGCCGCGCGCAGCACTCGCCTCCAAACATGGCCATTGCGCGCCTGCCCCCGCCGCTGCCGCCGCGTCCAGCCCCTCAGATCGATTCCTTCTCGTTTGCACTCTCTTTGTAATATCAAGTAGTGCCTTCTTTCAATTACATTCAAGTTGTTCAAGAAAAGAAAATGATCGTTTAAAAATAATCTCTACAATATTTATTTTCCATATGGATATGGTTAAAGTATGGAAACCAACTGAAGTACGTTCTACAGGTGTTAAGACACGCCACTGCCATGAATATGGTTCTGTCGCAATGAAACTACTGACGACGCGGTCCCAAGTGGAGCCTCGAGCACTAACAGAAACGAAATCCTTATAAGGCGAGGAACTGGCACGAAGTTGTTAGGGGTCGCTTGTAAGTTGTTCTGCGAGATCGAGTTAATTTTTCATTGATATGCCCTCCAACTCTTGGAGGCGGACTACATCGGCGTCTCCCACATGCTTCGTAGTTGCTTTCATCCTCATAATATGAGACCACATGTTTTGTCCGAAGTTAGTCGTGCAATAATTAGTTATTAACAGGCTACAATTTATATGGAATATCATGTACCTAAATATGGACACATGTTTAGAAAATATGTTCAACATATGTTGTAAGCTATGGACTAATAAGTGAAATATTTGAAGTAATGTATTAATTAAAAGTCAAATTTAAATAACTGAAAAAAAGAATGTAGTTTTAACATTCTATAGTTGGCAATTTTAATAAGAATGAATAATTTTTGCACGTAGATACCTAATTAACTGAAATTAATCAGGTGCTTCAAATTCAAAATACTTAAACAGTCCTTTGAACGTTAAAAACATGTGTGATGTTGACATAAACCACTATATACAATGCATCCGTGCATGGCATGCCAATGCATCATTAGTGACATGCCAATGCATCAAGTTTTTCGTGAAACTATAGGGAATGCTATTGTAAATGTTCTGGTTAGATTCGTTACATGCAAAAGTAAGTGTAGATGTAAGTGTTTTGGTGTTACTCCTTTTTGGTTGGCGCTCATGTAGTTATTTACACATTTCGTAAACTAGTCTGATAGCACTGCCACTAATAAATTTCGAAGCCAAATTTTATTTCCAGTGGTCATTATTATCAACAATAGTTAGAAAAACTCCAAGGTGGAATTCTAATCAAATCGAATCGTTTTTTTCATTATTTAGCCTTCTTTTCGTGCGTTTAACCTCAAATCATTTAAACATGTTTCGTTTAACCCTGTTATTGAATATTTGTAGGCCATTAAATGTCTCCCACGTTTTTTTTGAGAGATAAGTAATGGCAATTTTTCAGGGATATATTCAACGCAGACTATGAGGCAGGTTCTTATATGGAAGTAAGAACTGATTTTTGTATGGAAGAAGTTTTTCGAACAATTTGTCGTGCCCAGGTACTCCACTATAGGGATTTCAAATATGTCTGCACAACAAATACGATTTCGATCCCATTTTTTTGAGATCTTATTCGTACGTACTTTACCTCTTGTGGCGTGAATTCGTTCATAAGAAATGGCATCGACATTTTGACTATTTGTGCTACGTACTTTCTGTCAGAAGATAATTACATATGTTAATCAAAACTCAATATTTTGTTAAACTATTCTAATCGTTCGTCGGTTTTTGTCTTTCAATTTTTTAAACTGCCTATTATTAATAGTATTAAATACATAATAATATTACATGTGTAGTAGCTTAGTAATGATGTTTCGTTCTGAATAACGAATTACATTCACGTATTGGAAACTTTTTAAATGCGATATTACAAAAACAAAAAAAAATTAGACTACGACTATAATTGGCCGTAGAGGGAACAAAATTATCGTAGTTCGTGCACATAAATCGTTCCCCGTTTTGCGGCTCCTAATTCCCTCGGTGTGTGTGTGTGTGTGTATGGAGTGTGGATGCGAATGGCAACGCCATGAGGTTCGCAAGGGCTGACAGAGAAGAAACTGAAAGTGGCCACATGAAGGTGAAGGGCTGAGCCGTGGGCGTGGGCGCGGGCGCGGGCGCGGGCGTGGGCGCGGGCGCGGGCACGGGCGCGGGCGCCGGCGCGGGCGCGGGCGGTGCGGGGGATCCTCGGGTTGACCTCTCGCGGGCGGTAAATCAGGCGGCGACCGACACTACGCCGCCCGCGCCGGTGGCCTAGCCCTCGCCCCCCCCCCTCGCTCTCGCAGCCGCCATTGTTCTCAGGAACTTGCCCCCCCCTGCCCTCGGCCTTCCCCTCCTACCTGCCCTTGCCGTGACCCTTCCCTGCCTTTGCTCCCTTTCCGCCTTCGCCCCCCCTCTCAACCCTTGCTCCCCCCCCCCCCCCACAAGTTAAAGATGCCTGTGGATCGTTGGACCCAGACGCAGGAAGAGAGCTATTCATAGAATACTTGCGAGGGAAATCATGGAAGCTGTTTACAATTCTGTTGATACAATTGATAAATAGAATACACCTATTCGACGTTCTCATTTCACTTTTGGATGTGATTTTGTCTTGAAAAAAGAAAATTACACTTTTCTTGGAAAAGTAACACTCCGAAATATACGAGGGGGTAATCATTTAAACTAATTGTTCTATCCATTTCTAAGCATCGTAACGTATTTCGTATTTCCACCTTCACTTTCAAAAATACAAATCATTGTTATGAAAATTCATTAGGCGAGCTCAAATCTTGAAACTTTGAGGATACGTTGGAGTTGAACAACAAAACAAAAGTAATGGAGTCAAAAATTCGATCATATCAACTAGATATTTTCTAGAGAATGTGGTTTTAAAAGATAATGATAGAAAATTGAATGAACCGAAACAGTGGCTTATCTCTTTAACGAATATTTTTCGAGAATTTTTGTTGACCTCACGAAGAATTTAAAGCCACAAAATTCAAGAAATGTTTCCCGCAAATTTTTCGGCATGATATTTATTTCTGAAACTTCTTCCTACGAAATTCTGAAAATAATCAGTAAAATTAAAAAAAAAAAAAAAAATCCGCAGGTTTAGTTGAATTTTCGGATTGGGGTTTAAAGACTTGTGCGGCTGCCATTATAGAGCCTTTAACTGACATGTACGTAGAGCATCCTTTCGTACATAAATATAGCTTCACGATTTGCACACGTTTTGTTGAGCTCGGTGGGGAATGTAGGTATTCAAATATTCATTCTCTATTTTCTCGTGGCAGTAACTCGATTTTGACATCACAATGATTCATGATAATAGCCATAACCTGTAGCCATTTTACCTTTTAGCAAATACTTTTTATTTCCTGGAGCGAGTAGTTTCCTACCAATGCTCACGAAAAACGCTCGTGGCTACCTATATTTGTAATTCAACTTAATATTTTATGAATTACGTCAGAGATCACAGAGCTGAAGCAAAACTGCAGCCTTGTGCTTCTCTCCGTATTACATAAAGCTGTTTTTATCTGTTTTGGACGTTAAAGAAATAAACGTTAAAAAAACTCAGGAAAAAATCGAAAAACAATGGATTCAGATTTGGATTACAAAATGCAAAGTGATCGGTTGTGTTATTCGGCATATTCCCAGTTAGCGCGTACCATGTGAATTCTCGTACACCAAAAGTCGCTGACGTAATAGGAGAATTCTTGTGACAGCAAGGTTTCAAGGAAGAGACCGCTCGTAATTAAATATTTGCAGTTCGTGTGCTGCGTTATTGAGCAGCCAATTACAGATGTTTGGAACGGAAACGTCAACACTTCGCAAATAACGTCTTAAGATAATTTTAAGCATATTTTGACATATCTACTGGGATATTCCGAATGGTTGTGCCGCAATAAGCACTCAAAAGTTGGTATGAAGAAATGTTTTCTAGGCAAAAAGTTACATTACAGAAACATAGAAACAGTCCAGAAACATGTAAATTGTTTATTATTTACAAAAGAAGTTAATATATTTGTTCAGAAAGGTATTTTAACACAGAAATAAGAAGGCACCCAATTTAGACAATTGGACCGCTTTAAAAAAAGCTGTCGTCCGGATGACCGAAGTCGTGAAGGCAGTGGTTCCGAAGCGATCTCGCACTGAAGGATCGCGGGTTCGGCTGCCGCCTCGGGCATGGTTGTGTTTGTGTTTCCTTCATCCCCTATCGTCACCATATCATGTCATCTTCACAGTTACCATAACGTTAAATCCAAGAGTGGTCGCTAATGACCTAGATGTTGGTGCGACCTTAAAATAACAAAAAAGTCAAATAAATGAATTACTCTGAAAACATATCTGACATTTACAGATTCTCCAAACCTGACCCAATAAAACCATTTTCTGGATTCCACGATTCAATTGCCAATTGTATTGCGAGTACTGCTTCATGTTTCACCCACAACGCGATATTACCTGCTACACTAGAGCACTGTTCAAGCAGCCCTCTGACACCGCCGCCCTCATTTGTTTCGGGTGAAGCGCACGACGCGTACTTTTACGGTACCTTTACATGGCGTACTTGACGCGTCGTGCTAGTTTTATGTTACCCGAGCGGCTGCGAGACGATAAAATCTGTGCGAGTTGACTTGGATTAATGAGCGCAGTCGAAGTTTTAATCCGATTTACACGCTTGGCGAGGGCGTTGTTTCTGGCGTTTGGGATCTCTTGCTCCCAAGGATTGATGACCGGTGTATATTACAGATCGGATAACCGCTGCGTGAATCAATTCCGTTTATCCAGCGATATTGTTTTATTAGGAGTTATTGAGGCAAACGATTCTAGTGAAATTATGAGAATATTTTAGTTTTGGAAAGTACTGAAATGAAAATAGAGATTAAAACACGTTTAAAAATTAGTCGCTCGGAATGTTAACGGCAGAAAATATTCTGTGGAAATATCCTACTTGTAAAATTAAGATTAGTTTTGCATCGTAAATAGAGAGAAAAAATAATGTAACGTGTTTCGAATTGCCACTTGCTTCTAGCACCAAACAAATAAGAATTCCTTTATGTAATTTTACGTTTCAGAATTGTTGTTCAGAGAGACTGAAATTACTAGGAAGAAAAGTATTTACTTACGTAAAGAACGTACTTACGTATTCTAATATGTAGTTTATATTAATAACTAATTATAAAAATATATTAAACGATCTTGCTTTAAAAGGAATTATTGCAGTACTTTTTTGTTAATTGAGGGCATAATGGAATGTAGTATTGTTACATTAATTTGAAAGTTGTTTACCTCTGGATATGTTTTGATATAACAGTGTATTTTGCGTTACTTTATAGCTGTCACAATTCAATGGTTATAAAAAAACACAGTGCCCTCGCATTGATATTCTCAAAAATTTGCAACCAGAATAATTTAGAAAATGTTTATTTCCTCACATATTCAATAATGCAGAGGGAAGTATCATTACAAAAACTGAAAGAGTACTTTATTATTGCAATATCTGATCTAGGAAATATGGTTGAATAATTAATAGTATTGTGTTTTAGTGAAAATGTTGAACATTGAAATCCTGTGCTCCCTATGGAATAGTGGTGCTCCCTCACCAGCAATCAAAAAATGTAAATCGCAGAATAGGGATCCCGCGTGACATCTATGTACTTGACAAGACGCCACTCGCGAGCGAGACACACGGGGAAGCTGCGCATGCGCTGTAGAGCCGTCTGAGCGCTTTCGCTGTTTAGAACATATCGGGCAGCCTAATGCCAGCTAGGAATCGAACTCACACAAAAATGTGTTTTGACTGCATTAATAACTTGTTTCGTTAATTTTCTGTTTAACACGAAATGTTCATGTAATTTATTTGTGTCGAGGATGCCCGACGAAGAGCTAGGAAGTCGATGTTTTTGAGACGGCAGTCAGTGTAGCAGTCTTCCTCTTCTGTGACGGTCGAATTTAAATATTCCGTACGCAAACTCAAGAATACAGTGAAAGATGCGTAGGTGGGTTATGCTTTAATTTATATCACGAACGCACTAAAATCTTTATTTGTTTAAGAAAATTGCTGTTGATACTTTCTACAAGCGTGGAAACAACGAAATGAATGGTCAAAGAGTATTCCTCCGGTAGACGTTTTAGGCTTGACATTGCTTCGATCAAACAAACACTGAAGAGTTTCTACAGAAAATTGCTGTTTGTGTGCATCAGAATGAATCTTACGATTCCCCCACGACTACATTTCCAAGAAAAAAGTATATACCGTCAGAACATTCGGAACATGCTTATGAATTTCGACGCGAGTTGAAAGCGTCAATGCGACATGACAGTTGGACGCAAATGCAGAGCAGCGCCGGCGGGCTCGAGTGGCGTCGCGCCTTCGGAGGCCTCTGCCGGTTGGGCGAGAGGAGATTCGGCCTGACAGCCTAGTACACACACACACACACACACACACGGAGTGGAGAAGCTGCCTCTGGGGTCTTTGAAATCTTCATGATGGTTCAACAGTGAAGGGCGTATTTGGGACGTATCTCCATTGAACACAATTTTTCACGAAGGAAATGTATTCACTTTCAACCCTTTTACTCACAGATATTATTCAACGGTGTACGATACCATTTAATATACAAAGTAGTGGTGCTACAGAATGGCACAGGCTTTTTCGTATTAGTTTTTATTTTCTTTGGTGTGGGTAGCTATTTCGTCTTGTCACACAATTTTTCTAGCGTCGGTTTCTTAATTGTCATACCAAAACAATACTTTAAGAATATTAAAGAAGTGTAAAGTGTCGTCATAAATGGCAATTTTTATCGACAAATTTGGAGCCGTTTTTAAGAATGGCTAATAAGCGTAACTGTAAATGCGAAATTTGAAGCTCTTTTTCATAGAAAAGTTTTAAGTTTTCGAAAACCTTCATTTGAAACACTTCCACTCAAAAATGCAACAGCTTCTACTAACCGCTGGATATGTGCATTTTAACGGCGTGAAACATTTTTGAAAAAATACATTTGTATAATTTTTGGAAAAAACAAAAAGTCTCTCTCAAAATGAATTTTGTCATATTTAACAGTGCAATGAGCACTATCCGTTGGAAAAGTTAGAAGATAAGTTTGGACCATTTTCATTATTAGGGTGTTTTTCTGCCGGAAATTCGACTTTGTTTTCGTGGAACTTTCTCTATACTACGTGTATTACTATGTATATACGGGAACGAAAAACACAATTTTTGAACACATTATTTGAGAACATCATGGAGAAGAGTATTTCTAAAGATGTTTTATTCGTATTTGATAAATATATTGAAACGTAAAACTCTCAGACAGACGGAAATGGAAAGAAATAAGATCAATTAGTTCTGCATCTCTGAAAGCCAGCTGAGTTTCAATACGATAAAACGTGTGTATCTAAATTGTACTACGTATGTAACGTACGTGATAATGCGAGCATGTTTACGTCGGCAATTCATTTTATCAGTAAGACTCCAATCCTTTGTGGGTCAGTACAAACTTTCTTAAAATTTCAAAATGACGGTGATTTTGTAATTTGTTTTTCCAAAAATAACATCGTTAAGGGATTCAGAGGTCTCACCTCGCGAATCATTGGCAGTTTTGAATCTTCCAGGTTTTTCGTTGAAATCTGCGCGACCAAATCCGAAAATAGTAAGTACTGCTGTATGTGGACACGTTCGTTTGCAATGAAAAGAGCTTCGCACTGGATTTCCGTCGCACACACTTCTCGGAAGCCATGCGAGGTAGAAAGGATACCCTCGAAAAAAATAAATTACTGCCTCATTTCGTAGATCAAGTTATTATAATGATATATCGTTAACCCTTGGGGGTTATGGAAACTTCGTTTGAACGGCCTAGACACCTGTTTCGGATTTACGCAGGACGGTATCGTGCTGTGTATCTGCTCCTTTCCGTTTGTCGTAGTCTGCGAACTCCAATTTTGTTTTGGATACGGAAAGGACACCGCACGCTGCGAGCTGGTGAGGACAGCGAGGACGGAGGGAATGACGAGGAAGGCTAGGTAATCGGGGTGGCGCGGGAACTGGGGAATGGTGGGGTGAAGGGGCGGCATTGGAGGGGGCTTGCAGCGCGAATAGCGGGTGGGCTGCGCTCCACCGCCGGTGGCTCCACTCGACGCAGCGAGGCCACATAAGCCCCGGAATTATAACAGATGAATACAGATTGCATCACAAAGCGCGCGGGCGGGGCGGGCTCCCCCCCCCCCGCAGGCAGGGAGGGGAACGAAGCTGCGGTTCAACGGCGGCGCAACGTGGAGGGGAGCGGTCGGGGCGGGGAGCATGTTGGAGTGGTTAACGCAATGGGAACAGGGCGGGGCAGGCGGTGCACAAGACGGCGTCGGGAATTTGTCGATGTGGTGGGCATGGCGGGTCTGGGGCAGGCGTTTAGGGCGGAACGGGGGTTGAGGCGGGGTGCGTGGCAGGGAGTGGGCGGGAGGGGGTAGCAGGAGCGTGCCGGGAGAGCGCAGCGGGGTTTGGGGCGGCCGCGGTCGAAGGAGTCGCGGATGGGGTTACGGAGGTTTACAGCTGCAGTCGAGCGCAACGCACTCGAGATATTAGGCAGCCGGTTCTGGGCTCTTGTGGAGGAAGTGCGACCAGTCAAGCTGTGATTCTCAGGCACCGTTGGCCCTCGGTTCTCTAGGGAGTTTACAAATTAACTGAAGCATAAACAAAGACTAACTTGACAACATTCAGGTTATGTTTTTGTAGCCGACAGTTTGAATTTTGAATATATATTAGGTTAAAGGAATTGGAAAGTACGACCAGATAAGATGTATTACTATATCATGTACCTACTTCTATTCACTCAATTGCCAATTCCTAGGAACACTAGCGAATTTACAATAGAGAGACGGACTTTTCGAAATTCAGTGAAAATATGTCGTATTTGTGTCGTATGTGACTTACACCACACATGGTTATGCTGGCAGTTAAGATAGTGCACAGAATGTAAGAGTAGGCACTGTCTGCCGTTTTCTTCACCGAAAACAGATGTTGACAGGTTTGACATTTTTAAACGACAACTACCCATTTTTTAATTCATTTTGTACACGATACCTGTTTTGTGTTATCTCAACTTACTTATTACTTCGCCAAAAATTTTAGTTATAATTTTTTTCTATTCCAGGTATGTTGCTGTTTTGATTATCACTTCGTTATACTGCTTAGTCACTGCCATCTATGACAAGTAAAATGGTGAGTTTGTATTTTAAGGCAATTCTTACGATTTTTATTGGTAAATAGTTTGACCACATTGGTTGATGTAGATTCGAAGTATTGTTAACCATTTTAGCATTTATAGATGTTATTTTATTCAAACCAAGTTTGCACACTTTCATTTTGATATACAACTTTTATTTTTTCTGGTTAATATATCCTTTGAAAAAAAGGGACAGAGGAGAAGTGTAATGCCTTTTTCTCACCAACTAGTTTCTGTTGCTCAGAGTTAAAATAATTGATTGTTCGTCGACATTTCTGATGAAAAGATCTCCTGAGTTTACCCCGTTTTTACATCGATCACATCTTGCTGTTTGAGATTTTGGTTGTCATTGTAAATATGGTACACTAACAGAGAAGGAACATAGGAATTTTATGAATCACCATTTACGATTGAGGCAAACCTCGGCCCGGTATTGTTTAAAACACTTATTGTCACAAACATAAGGATCTGTCTCTGCTCCAACGCAATAAAGGTGCTATGAAATACTAGAATTCCATATTAATCGGCCATCACCTACACCGTGGGAGAAATTACCCTTTAAATAATATTTAGTTGAAAATATGAACGGACCAGAGTTAATAGAGCGACCAAAAACGATCATGCCCAGTATTTGGTGTAGAATATCACTTCCAAAAATAAATAAGCAGTATTGAAATCATATCTCCAGAAATTTCCAAATCCAAGCAATCTTAAATAGTACAACGTGCTCTGCATTGAATTATTTGTTGTCAGTGGCACTGTGAGCACGATCTGGAGTAGGTTATGAATGACACAGCCGCTCTGAGAATTCTATCCGCGAGAAACCTTAGTATTTCATATTATCAGTGGAAGTTAAATATTCACCAGTAACTCTAGAATTTGTAGAAACATATTGAAATTTGTTGTAGATCGAACCTCTAGAAAGTACTCGGAAATTGTTAGAAATAGTAATGTTAAATGAAATTATTTATGAAACGTTTCACCAGTATGTTTTGTGCTCCGATTACTTATTTTGTATTGTATTGTTTTACCTCAGTTACGGTAGCGATTCCTTGAGACCCAGCTCTTAGGTATGAAAGAGTTTTTATTCAGATGGCTATTCGGCCGTTTTTAGTCGCCTTACAGGACTTGTATGGTGGAACAAGGGGTGCATTGAATGAAAAAGTACATAATTGCAGCGTGAAATGTGTCTAATAAAATAATAAAATGTTTAGAGTTGAATGAGAGAGAGTTTCACCTAACACTCGCGAATCTGAAATAGAAGTGGTTCCTGTGTATGAATAGTTTACGGAACGCAGGCGCGAAAGAGGAGCTTCATGCCCGAGCAGGAAAGGACGACAAAGAGACGAATGCTGCAATCACCTCCAGCCCGTGTTACGTATACTATGTTAGAACACGCCGGGAGCGAAACGCAATGTCAAGTAAAGGAATGCAAATTAAATATCAAATAATTGGAACTTCTTTACTTGTACAAATGTAAATGGATTCTAGGCAGTGTCGTAATAATAATAATAATAATAATAATAATAATAATAATAATGTCTTTATTAATGGCGAGGCTCAGGCCATAGGGCCTGCTCTTCCGCCTAACCACTTAAATTTACATACATTTAGAGAAGTAACATTTTAAGAGGGGAGGACAAGCTGTACATTTACGTCTGGGAGAACAAATCTAGGGACCATCCCGGCATACGCCTTAAGCGATTGAGTAAACCCAGAAAAACCTCAATCAGGATGGCGGCTTAGGGCCGAACATTAATACAACTGAGTATGTTATACTGAGTAGTGAAAGGGAAGTTTCGTGAAAGAGAAAAGAAAAGACGTACAGGGGAAGGGGTCAGAAGGTATAAATGATAAAGTTTGTGAGGGAAAGGGAAGGGGGAAAAAAAGCGAAGGAAAGGACGAAGAAGAAGTAGGCGAAAAAAGTGAAGTTATTTGAGGAACGTTACAGAAAGCTACGTTTAGTTTACAGTAGCACTTTACATAAATATACAATAATTTTGCACCAGAGAAGCACAATACACTAGAAGCTAATGACAACAGTAATTATAAACACAATACTGGCAGTATTAAGGAACAATACAAAGAGTGCGGGTATCTTAACATCAATTTTGTTTATGCCAATATATTGTAGTGAGTATCCTGATGATGGTACAGAGATAGCTACAAGTATATTTTATCTGGAACGTCACTAATACTTATTGTATATTTAATTAACAATTTCATTAGGGTACACAGAAAAATAATAATGCTCATAATTTAGGTGTGAGAGGGAATGGAAGATGAGGATAGAGCAATGAGGTATGGGGTAGAATATTGAGAATAAAGAGGGGGAAATAGAGGGTGTTTAACGGGGGCGGTGACCGGGCGCTTGGAAGTGGGAGAAGTCTGGAGATTGAAGAAGACGTTAATGCCGTTCTATATGTCGTTATTCCTTACCCATGTGGTTAATTCAGCTTTGAATTTGCCGAAAGTATTTAAATGTTTTACTCTCGCTGGTAATTTATTCCAGGCTCGGATAGCTGTAATGGTGAATGATTTACTGAATGAAGTCGTGTTGTGACGTGGTACACAAAGCAGGGCTGATTCACGAGATCGATTTAGTTTCAGAAGATTGAAGTTACTTATATGTAACACTCTTGTTTGTAAATAATAAACGAAGATGTGAAGGCGAAAAACAATTGCGAAACGTTTCAGATGTTTCCCACACTGTGAAAAAATGAGCTGTTTCGCACACGGAAAACAAACCCGAGAAACCGCGATCCGAGCACGGCCTGTTGAAAACATCTCTAAGCGTTTACTTGAATAAAAAAATGTTAATATTCGCGTTAATATCCAGTCCACCTTTTTCTCCTTCCCAATTCCATCTCCCTTGCGTCCGCCGGTGGGGGCGAGGGGGGGGGGCGCTGCGTCGGGGCGCATTAGCGGAGGCGCGACCGTGAAAACGGAAAGGGATTCGGGGCGGCGCGCCTCCGCCGCCCATTTAAACCAATTTTCGTCTCGCGGCGCGGCTGGGCGGGGCTGGGCTGGGCTGGGCTCGGGAGGGCCGGAGACACGGAGGGGCGCCGCATGGCCCTTCGCCCTTGACGCGCCGCGCGCGCCCGTTGGTTGACGCCCTACGGGCTTCCGGCGTCGAGCCCCTCCTCCAGTATTTGGACGTCCAGAAAAAAATCAAGGCATATTAAGGTGTTCTGTAATGCAATTAATGTAATCACGAATGTTTTTGGTGCTGGATTCAATCATTACGCTTCTGCCATTACCAGGTACATGCATAAGTCCCTTTCGATTTCACTAAGAAGTGTTGCCAGCGAATAGTTCGTAGCGTATGAATTCGACCCTATGTCAGTTTGTTTGCGTGACATTAACCTACCATTAAATTAAATTAACCCTTTATTCACAAGGGTATAATCTTTTGAAAATGTGTTTCAGTTTTCTATAATTGTTTTAATTTATAAGAATAAATTATCAATATTATGACAAAATTGCTAACATTTTTTTTCTTAAAAATATTAAATCTAAATATTATTCCACATTAAATTGTTTGTATTTCGAATAAACTGAAACAAAAATTATTTCAATCGCAAATTTCGAGAGAAAGCTCATCACAGTAATAGAACTTGCATATTAAAATTAATATACAAGCTGATAAGAAATGAGGTTGTTTATTAAAAAATAAATTAAATAAAAGGTGTTGTCCGGTTTCAAATATATATTTAAACTTACGATCTTTTTGACCGCCTAGCGATTATCATCATAGCTACCTTGCAGCATCTGTGCGGAAAACTTAAGTTCTGCACTTTTTATTTCATTATTACAAGGCATCAGCTTCACCAGCGATCTTATTAACAGTTTGTTTATATTTAAATATTTTCAGATCCTCTAGTCCCTTTCTGTTCTGGATGCCAACACCGGAGATCCATTAAGCCAAGTTCCGACCAAGTTATGGGCGACGCCAAGCGAAGCATTTGAGGGGGCGCTCGGATAACAGAGCGGTGCTCTTCCGAAGAAGGCGCGCTCTCCGACCTCCTGCGCGAGAGTTCCGTTACGGCAGCGCCTCGTGGCTGCCTGGGCTACGAATCCCCGCCTCACGCCGTCCCACTACGCCGACCGCCAAGTCGAAATGCAGGAGAGATTTCTGTGTTGACTCGAGTACTGCTACGAAGTGAGGGGAAGATAGTGGGAAATATTGAACTCGTACTCCCTGTTCTCTGTACAGTCTTTGTAGAAATTCAGTTATATGTTCAGGAATCGTTCTGAGGTATCGTTGAGGAATATTTGGAAATGAACGTATGTACTCTACAGGGAGATCTACTGATTATTTAAATCGCTTGAAAGTGGAAACGTATTAGAAATTAAAAATATTTACTATTATTTGCAATTGCTTTGATAAATATGTTTTGAAAATAAGAATACGTGTAAATGTATATTTTTGTTAACGTGTTGACCACTATTTGTAATTTTCTTTTGAAAACACTTAAAATTTGCCTTCCACCCAGGCCTTTAAAATCGTATTTAAAAATATGTCAATTAATTATACAGTTAAAATAAATGTAAAAATGTTATGTAATTATGAAATGCATTCATAAACCTTTTAGATATTCGAAGTATAAAATGGTCATGAAAAAGGTTTTGGTTTCTTTACAGAACAGTTTTCAAGGTGTTCTTTGACAATATCATGCAACGGTTTTTTAAAATTGAAGCATTGCATTGACACTGGGATACTCTGTAAATATGAATATGCTAATTTCGCGGGAATATTTTTTTCATGGCTTCGGAATTTTTTTATTAATTAGAAATTGATTAAACTCTCAATGGTCGGAGAATACACTACGAGCAGGCGCTTATGCCTATGAGAGCGTTCTCAGATGCAAATGCTGTCTTTTTGTTCAAAGCTCCCTGTATCGAGTCCGTTTCCAATACTTTTTTTCCGTGGAAATATGAGTTTCGGCCGGAGTGTCCCGTGGCGAGGGCTGAGCGCGCGATTAGTCGATGATTTATGAGGCCCCGCCTGCTCCACTGAAATGGTGCGAGGGCGGGTGTCAATGAAGCGAGGCGCCGCTGTGAGCGACAGCCCGTCCGCGCCGGGCCATCGCCCGGCCACCTGCTGTCGCTTCGAGGGTGAGGCGTGCGTGGAAGGAGCGACGAAATACATGCTACTTGTAGTTTGACGAATGATTTGCGCAGAGTTGGAATCATCGTATTTATTATCACCTTTTTCTGTCTCTATGAATTCCCCCATCTATCTTTTTCTGCAAACAACTTGTGTGTCTGTATTGTCTCGGTGTTGTGGGTAAAACGTTCACATGTATGAAACAAACTCCATAATTAGTTTGTTTGGAAATGAGCAGATGTTATAATTTTCTGAAGAGATGGTTCTTACACGATTTTTGCTGGATCTGATTCGTGTGTGGTAAGTTGTTAGCCTATTACAACAGTAGGTGAACAAGATGATTTTCATTTGTTTTGATGGTATAAAATGTAAAAAACGTAAAACATATATTACTTTTATTCCACGAAACACTTGTTAATGGTGATGATAGTCAAATATATTAATATACGAAGTAAAATTCTACCGAAAAACGAATAGTGGTTACATGATTATATTTTGAACAACTTATTATATCATAGTCATGAACTTTCCGAATATCTCTAAACCATTTACCTTATCCTTTATCTTTGTGGCAATAACAATTATTGAAACAGGTCCGCGAGATAACTGTCTGATATGATTGAAGAAAAATCATAAAATGGAACTAAAACCCAAATCTAAAATCGAGGAAACACTGTCGACTGCACTTCAAATGAAAATGATATCTCATTCGCTCACATCTCATTCGCACGGTGCGCATCTCTGTTAAAAATGTCCACAGACAACAATGTCAAAAAAAAACTCCACCATTGCATTACAAAACTGCTCCGCTCAAGCGCGTTGCGAGGGGATAATTCCGTCGGCGTGAGCAACTTCCCGAGACAATTTACTCGGCTGAGGGCATTGAGAAGTTGGGCAGGTTGTAGCGTTGCCTCTCCGCAGGCGCACGCGCCCTTCTGCGCCCCGCGAGATCTGCTGCAGATAGCGCAGCCCGGACCACCCCGAAACAAAAGGCGGCGGAGCAGGCGGAACGCACGGCGCGTGGGCACAAAGCGCGCGCCGCCCTTCGCCCTCGCCCCCTCCCACGCCCACAACCCCTCCCACGCCTCCGCCCCGCTCCGCCCCGCTCCGCCTCGGCCAACCCCTACGCCCACGCCCCCAACCCCCCACCCGCCCACGCCTCCGCCCACCCCCCAGGCCCCTGCACACGCCCCCACCCCCGACCACGCCCCCACCAACGCCCGGGCCACCGCCCACGCCTCTGCCTCCGCGCCTAACACCGCTCCTTAGACTCCTAGTTGAGGGATCCTACTATCCCCGCCTCTCCCGCCCTCGCCTCCTTCCTGTCCATGCACCCTTCTCCTGTCCTTTGGCTCTTCGTCCCGCTATGGGCCTTGGCCAACTAGCGGTGACATTAAACTCCGCTGCCTAAATATACTGCCTTCATCTGCACTCTCCGTTCCGTCCATCGATGAGTGTGCTTCGCTCCATCTTTCCCGCATTGCAATCTCTGGTTTGAGGTCCAGCCTTGTCCGCCAACGCCCCTTTGCCCGCCCACGCTCACTGCGTCCACCCACAGTGCGTTGGCGCCGCCCCTGCGGCGGACGCAGCAGGGGCGCGTCTGGGGCTTCAGCGCGGACGCGAGAGATAAGTCCTGAAAGAGCCGGCGTAATATCTCCTTATCACGCAGGACGCCCGCTTTCTATACAACATTATCGCCGCGCTTCCGGAAAATGTACCTGAGGCCACGAGCGGAAACCTCGGAGGAGAGATTTTTTTTATCCTTGTTCACTCTTTCTTTCTTTTTGAGTGCCCTCCTACTTTTAGTTGCACATAAATTCTTCTCCTTCAGACAGTAGTGAGATAAAAAATGTCCTTCCCAAATAACTGAAAATGCGGTTTTTACAACAACTTTGGATACTTTATGGAGCTAATAGCAACCGACCGCGATTTCGATTTGGAACATCGATGTTAATAATTTCAAGCCATTCATACAATTCGCCCCCAAAACTTGATGTTTTGAAACATGGATTTTAAAATTTAGTGACCTCCGACGTTAAATATTTGCACAGAGAATTTAGCTTGACAGAAACCGCGTTTATTAACTGATAAGTAAGATTTATCTGACTAAACAAAGTTACAGAAACTGAGAATATTGAAAAAACCTGATATCTTGAGCCCTGGGGCTTTTGTGATCAAAGGGGGTCCGAGATTCCTCAGTTCACCGTTGAATGGTATGGGCAGAAAAGAAGATCTAAGACACATACCGAATAAACTCAGTTATTTGACATTCTAACTTTTACAAAATTAGGATTACGGGACTTTTTCATTTTCAAACAAAATGTGAAAAACGTTAAAACTTGAACACAAAACATTAATGTTGGAAAAACATCGCATTTAAAACATCTGTGATTCTATAAAAAAGTTCGATAATTCTAATTCTGTGTGAATTTCTATAAAAATCTTCAATACTTTTAATACACCCTCATTTACGTCGCATTCCTAATCTCCGGTCGAGCGAGTTACGTAAGGATGGCAAAAAATTAAATATTTTTGGGCAGAAACATCGATATTACAACAAAGGTGTTTTGCTTTTGATGTTTTCTTCGAATCGATATATTTGTGCTGAAACATCGACGTTTTTTAAAAAATCTATGGAAGTTAATGGTTATGGAAGGAAATTTTGCATTGTCAAATTGTTGATGTAATAGCTCTGAAGGAAATAGTTTCCACTCCTAATTCGCTACGTTTGGTAACGAGCTTTTCAAGTAATTCCTACTAAAATGTATTGCTATGAACAGTAACTGCGATATTTTAATATTATGTAACCGTTGCTAATACGAGAATACATTCTGTTGTAGTACTCCTAGATTAATAAGGTATTTTTACCCGTTACAGTAATCAACAATATTATTAATCTTCGTCACGTGCGCAGTTCGTGTTTCTCATCACTTTCGTGAATTGCGCATACGCGAAAAATCGGCACTGCAGTGGAATGCTGTACGGTATGCCAACGGAGAGAAAAAAAAAGTAATGTACAGTCAGAGTAAAATGCAATGGCTTCTTCGGCCACTTCCAAACTCTTTGCCACTGGGAGCCCACGCGCGGGGCCAGTGGTCCGTGACGCCGCTTCGCTTCTCAGCTGGATGTGCTGCGTCGCATCCGCCTCTGCGTGGGGGGACGTGGGGGGACGTGGGAGGCCGTGGTCTCCGTGGGCCGTGGTCCGCGCGGCACAGACTTCGCAGAGGAACACGATGAACACTCTGTGAGTGCTAGGAGCAGGCCCATCATTCTGACGGCCAATAGTATAGGTCAGGGGTTTTCAAACTTTTTTCGTCCTCTCTTCAAGTATTGTTAAGGGTTAATATAGGTCTACTAAAGATTCGACACTAATATAATAGATTATTGGTAAAGGATTTGCCAATTTCAAATTCATCCAAAATTAATTATCCCTGTAAAGCAGTTATGCTGGTCTGTGGAAATAAATAAATAAATAAATAAATAAATAAATAAATAAATAAATAAATAAACAAAAAATAAATAAATAAACAAAAAATAAATAAATAAATAAATAAATAAATAAACAAAAAATAAATAAATAAATAAATAAATAAATAAATAAATAAACAAAAAATAAAATTAATTAGTAAAATATATAGTGTGTGTAATATATTATAAATAACATATGGTATGATAATACAAAATTATTTTGTATACATAAATATCACAAAGATTATAGTTAATCAAATCTAAAGTTTATTTTTAATAAATCACCGCGACGCCCCTGGGAGCCGCGACTCGCAGCTTGCAAACCCCTGGCGTAGTTGACTTAACGGTCGAACTGCTCGCCTTGCACCGCTGGGGAGCGAGGTTCCAACTCCGCTTCATCTGCGTGGAAAGGAGCTCAATGCGTTCGTGGCCCTCCCACTTCCCTGCCTCTCGCTCTACTGTTGCTTCGTCGTATCTTCTTTGTCACAAATCCATCGGATCTTTCGTACATTCAACGTCTGGTCGAGGCTTAGACACCGGCATCATCATAATGAAAACAGGAAAGACCTGTCCGCCGCTGTCTGCCAGTTGTGTGATTTGAAGTGTGCAGACACAATCTCTCATGCCCGGAAGTGATTTTTTGTGTACGTGTTTGTGTCACGTGATGTTTGCGGAGATATCTCAGCAACCGCTGTCAGCAGCCTTCGGAACAGTTGTGAAGAGCACCTTACAGAATACGGGTGAATGATAGGTGTTCGTGGAACACTGCCGCCTACCAGTTGCCTTCGTAGAATGAATCACAATCTCTTATAACCCACGCCGATTTTCTTTGTTAGCGTTTGCATGTCTGCTGCCAGTGATATTTTAGCACCCACTCCCGTCCGTCAGCAACTTTTCAAATCCCGTACGGTTGCATTCGTAGTTCTCTTCAATGGTGAAAACATACGAATAAATTTAATGGGTTCACATAGTAGGTGTCTATAGGAAATAATGTTCATGTTTATTCTTTGATGCAGTTGGAAGTGGACATAATTCTTTAGATTGTGAGAAAACTGTCTCTGATTACAATGCTATCAGTGATGCACAAAAGGATGAATGTTCCTGGACTACTGCAATTTGAATAAAAATCTCAATGCTCACAACACTCTGCTACTGAGCTTATGCTAAATGTGGTTTGTGAACTAAATACGAGCGATGTGTTTTGTCTGAGTTCGTGGCGAATTATCAGGTTTCCATTGTAACTCCTAATTTTAATGTGTTAATCTTGTAGATTCATTGGATACACACACGGAACACGTTACATCGCGATAATGAATGTTATCACTGCCTACCTCAGGTTTAAATACCACACACTAGGTATTTTGAAATTCGGTATTGCTACACACTTAAACATTCTCACAGATCCTTGATAAGATAAGCTTCATACAATCTTGTAATGACATTTCATTTCAATGAAGATACTCATGCCATTTCACTGAGAATTTATGAATGAGAAAGGATTTTATGCACATACATTTTTTGGTCTCGTAAAACATATCGTTTGGGTGTATTTGTATTATTAATCACAAGGCTTGTTTTGCCCCTTCTCAAGGTCAGGAGCTGGAAGCGTGGGGGGACACCAATCCGGAGCTTCAGTTCCAAAACCTTTTAGTCGTAACGAAGCTCCGGGTTGGATGAAGTGTCCCCCTCTTTCTCCACGTCTTGACCTCCAGGAAAGTCTATATTTAAATCGGACAATACTCTTCATATTCAGTTCTTCAGAGAACTACTATCTGAAATCTTAGAATCCATTTTAGCAATCACTGTGTTCTCTTTTGTCTCTTGGTTGCACATTTATTTGAAGATGTTTTTTGCTTTTTGATGAACGTCTGGGATTGAAAATAATTGTATGTATATTAATACATCTTTCAGTATTCCAAATGTACAAAAAAACGGCGAACAAATTATCACAAAACAATTAATTATTTTTTTACTTTAAATGAAAGTATGGAATTTAACGCCATAAAAACTTTTAGTGGCTAGCTACCGACCATTAGCTCAAAGGGAACTTCAATAAATCTATCTAAAAGATACGCAGAATACAAGTCTCATCTTTTTGTAGGTAATGAAATATTTCGATTTATTTTTCTTTTCGACTTTATTTTAAAAAGTTGTTTCGTTCATCTTCTTGGCTAAGCATTCCTATTTTGTCTTCTATTTCTTTGATGAAATTCAGTGCGTATATCGTCTAATTACAAACGCCAGTGCGTGACTTTAAGAAAATGAAATGTTTCGTTTTTTAGTGTCTGGAGATATTTCTGGATGTTTTGTCTGCTGTTCGGCGCCAGGTGCTTCTCATCATCGGCGACCTCCTTCGTCTCAAATACGACTGGCGTCGCCTCGCCTCGCCTCGCCTCGCCTCGCCTCGCCTCGCCTCGCCTCGCCTCGCCTTGCTGTTGCTCGTATTCCCCTACAACCTCACTTCAAAAGAGGAAATGTTTTGGAAGTGAATTTGTGTCGAATTTAATTATTTTAGTAGTTCAAATACCCTTGCGTGTTGAGGTTTGTGTATTACGGATCTTAATTCGACATAACTTTCATTAATGTTTATGATTAAATGTTGCCAGAAAATAAAATTCTTTGACTAAGTGTTCTTTCAGTTAGCTGTAATAATGCAAATTAATTTCATTGGCAAATTGAGAAATTAGAAGGGTTTCATATGATTTTTTCATAATTCATCATGAATTCAAATGATTCATTTGATACAAAATAACATAAGAAATAAAACAAAATCAAATAAATAGTAATGGAAAATCAAGGAAATAGTTAATCAACATGAAATAAAAGTACAAAAAAATTTCAAAACTCGATTGTGGAAACATGAACACTCTACTTGTGTCTGATCGCTTGGACCAGGGTTTCCTCCTTGTTAATCCCCAAGTGTGCATTTCTCGCCGGTGTGCTCGCCGTCGCCCCTTGGGGCCAGGAGCAAGGCCCCATCCACTCGCCCCCGCGTCACGTGGCGCGCTCTTGCGTCTATTTTGGGAGCAGCGGCCGGCGGACAATTTGTTTCGCGCAAGACGACGTCGCTTCTGCCGCCGCCGCCGCCGCCGCCGCCGCCGCCGCCGGAACAATAGGCGTAATGAAGTTGTACGAGCGCCTGCCCTCATAATGGAAGAACTACCGCGAACGTCACGGTCCAAGACGAGGGGCGCGTGGTGGGCGCGGGTTTATTGGCGTGCAGTGCTCGCGTCCGAGTGGGATGCATGTTAGGCATTATTTTCGTTTCTTGGCAAGCCTGGACTGAATTTATAACTGGTTGACGTGTCATGGGTTTTATAATATCCAGATTTTATTTTTTGTGAAGTCTTGCGAACAATAGATGAATTTGAGTTGGCGGACATTAAGTTAGGAGTTATAAACATCAGTAAAGTATTCTATAATGATGGTTCATGCTCTAATGCGAGGTTATAGGTTCAGCAGTTGTTTTAAGAAGAAAAATAAAATGATAAGTCAGGATGTAGTAATTGATTCGCTAACACAAATAGTCTTCTTCTTCTACTTCTTCTTCTACTTCTTCTTCTTCTTCTTCTACTTCTTCTTCTACTTCTTCTTCTACTTCTTCTACTTCTTCTACTTCTTCTTCTACTTCTTCTACTTCTTCTTCTTCTTCTACTTCTTCTACTTCTTCTTCTTCTTCTTCTTCTACTTCTTCTTCTTCTACTTCTTCTTCTTCTACTTCTTCTTCTTCTTCTTCTTCTTCTACTTCTTCTTCTTCTTCTTCTTCTTCTTCTACTTCTTCTTCTTCTTCTTCTTCTTCTTCTTCTTCTTCTTCTTATTATTATTATTATTATTATTATTATTTACATGTGGCAAACAGATGCACAAAGACAGCTTTTTGTTAAGTAATTAAATGGACACTATTAGCAATACATTGCACCCTTCATTTCACTCTTGAAGATGCATGGACGCTGTAAAGGAAAAAAGAAGGCGTTCGAAGTTTAAGGGGTGGTAAATTAGACTACATCAGAGCTTTCAGACGATACAGTTTTACACCAACACTGTTTTAAGTATTTTGTACCAGGAGTGTATGTAATCGGTCTTCCACCGATAACCGTTTTCAGCTTCCCGAACACATGATGATCGCTTGGCGGAAGACTGGACTGTGTGGAGTGTGTGGCCAAACCTCCCACGTGATTGGCCGCAGCAGTTGGGGCGTTGGGCGGCCGCGTGGGGGGGTTGCGTTATCGCGCAACGGTCACACTGGCGGTCATTTCCTCGCCGCCTTTGTTCAAGTGCCTATGCAACTGGTTCGACGTGTGACAATACGGACGCAGCGCCAGTGAGCCTAGTCTGCTCTGCAGACACAACACGACGGGACACCGCACCAACCTTTCTATCGGACGTGTCAGCAGGTACCGCATTGGCCATTGTCATGTCGCAGAGCGTTCTCTCGAGGACAGCTAGTGTAATGTCCTTTTTGATTCGCCTACATATGAATGAACTTTTGAATATGCATGATTTGCATCTAGACAGAGTATCTAACACCCGAGACTCCCGAAGTCCGTGATTTGACTTTCAAGAGAGATTTCAGGTCTGCGATTTGACCCAAAAGAGCTGTAAGAATCCTGAGGTTCACGATTTGATCCAACAGAACTGCAACTCCTGAGGCCCGCGATTTGACCCAACCGCGCGTTGCGACTCCTGAATTCGGCAATATGAACAAATCGCGCGTTCGAACTGCGAGGTCCGCTATATGATCCAATCGTGCTTTGGGACTCCTGAAGTCCGCGGTGAGACCTCGGGAGTGTCCAAGCCGGGCGACTCTGAAAGAACCCTTGCTCGAACGTGAAGTGGCGCTTGTGGATGGCGAATTTCCCACTCAGTAGATTGCGCGGCCGCCGCCCAGGCCGCGCGCCTCGTTCCGCTGAGTGCGTTTGTGCGCCACGCCGCCCTGCAACGCTTCTGGATGCATCACCTGCTTCTGCGGAGTGCTACTTAGGTGATAAACTCGTGAAAGGATTCGAGCGGATTTGATACGGCTGGGTGAGGCGGTGGGTGAAGCACTTCTCGTATGACACAACTGTCCCCTGGCTCAAAATCTGCATACGATTGGAATAAAAAGGATGTTACTCGAAATAAGACGCAACAAAAGCATTCACAAGTTCGAAGTAAAAATGAAAACTAGCGTAATGTACTCTGTTCATTTGTATTAGCCAATAATGTCAGGCGGAGATTGAAGGTACTAAAAACAAGTCTGATTGTGTGGCAAGAACTTGCGAAGACAACTTCGGTAAAGTTCCGAGTATGACGTATATTTCCGTTTAATGATGACAGTTGATTTGCATGTAATAAAGTAGCCATCCATTTACGTTGAAGTTATTCATTGTCCTGATTTAATTGTCATCCCTTGTGGCAACACAGCAGCTTGCGGCATTGCGTTTAACTATGCGTTGCAGCAAGATTGTGTGTTTAATTCCGCGTATGGTTGTTTTAAGGTATGTGTTGTTTTATGGTGTGTATTAGTAGTTCATCATACAGCATATCTATGTCTACACCAGCACCTAGGATGTAAATTTAAATGTACAGTGAAATGAGCCTACTGAACGCATACAAAACTGAACAAAATAGGTGTCCTAAACGGTGACCGCAGTCTGGCACTTTGTTTTAAGTAGTATTGTTTGGGCACGTTTTACAGTAGTTTATTTCATAATCTTAGTTGTTATTGCTACCAGTAGTGATGATAAGGAAATAATATTAATTTAATTCTAAAAGCTCAGTAGATTGGTGTTTTGGAATAATGAAAGACCTGTAAATTTCAACTGCCCCAGATCGCAAGCAACAGCAACAGCAGCAGCACCCGCTCAATCGCATTCGATGTGTCCGCCAGGAAAAACAATGCAATCACACTCCGCATACATAGTGGAGAAGAAACAAAAGAGGGGCTGTCTTCCACAACGGTCAATCTTACGGCAAAGGAATCTGCACTCATGAAATGTACATTTTGAATCGACGAACCTAACATCAAATATACCAAAATAAATAAATTTGCCAAACAGTAAATAATGCATGAGACACCATCAAAATTGACTGAAATTGTGTTCCATTGAAAATATGTGAAATCATTAAGTTAAGAATTCCAGACGAAGACGGAAAATTTGTTTTCCCCTTCGAGTCCTTTTCGTGCTGGGCTGGCAAGGCGCACCACTTCGCTCTGCGGTGAGATCGCCCTGCCTCGTCTGCTGTTAGCCGCAGGCGCTTTCTGCGAGGATCGTAGGCGCACTGCCACGCAGGGGGAACGACGTCTCGCAACGTTGACGCGCAGGGAGGCGCGGACAGGGATTCGCAGTGTATTCTATAAAAGCGTGACGTCACACATCGGTGCGCTGCCTGGCTTGCCAGAGCTGGTGCTCGGCGGGAACTCATTTCAAAAGGATTTTGTAGACTTCTATATTGCTTCAGTATTTCGAATATTGGAGGTTATTAAACGTAAAATGTATATTTTTAACATTATTATATGTATTGTAACGAATATTGCACCACCTGCCGAAGTCGCTGCGCGTGGATTGCGTCACCTGCCGCCGCCACTCCCCTTCCCCCGAACTAGACGGTTCCGGACAATCCGCGAGCCGCGGAGAAATGCCGAGAATGAGCCAGGCGCCTCGAGACAAGCGCCGTGCGGGTATAAATGCTACGCTGCCGGCGGCCGCGAGTCAGTCAGACAGAAGTCAGTTAGTTTAGTGAGAAAGAGTTACAGAAGTCAGTCAGTAGTGAGCAGTAAGACGTCAGTCCATCAGTGTGTCCGAAGTGGAAGCTGTGCTGTGCAGTGTGCATTGCGGTGAAGAGTGGTGCAGTGGTTGAACAGCAGTCAGCAGTCTGAAGTCTGCAGTGGAAGCTGAGCTGTGAAGGGTGCATCGCGGTAAGCAGTGGTGCAGTGGGGAAACAGCAGTCAGCAGTTTGAAGTCTGCAGTGGAAGCTGAGCTGTGAAGTGGGCATCGCGGTAAACAGCAGTGCAGTGGACCCTGGTGTGCGCAGTGAAGTGTGGTCTGCGCCAGGAATTGTGGTCTGCGCAGGGGAATTGTGGTCTGTGCAGGGAATTAGGGTCAAGTGTAGTGGACCGTGGACAGTGCATGGACTGACTGATACTGTAGAAGAAGAGATCTGTTTAAATAAATAGGGTGTAAGAAGAGAACTGTTTAAATAAATAGGGTGTAAGAAGAGAACTGTTTAAATAAATAGGGTGTAAGAAGCGAACTGTGTAAATAAATCAAGAGAACGGAGTCGTGTGTAACAGTGTAAATAATTAAGTGTAATATATCTGTAAATAGACCAAGTAGTTTTAAGTGTAAGTAGATTTTAGTGTATAGTTGTTCCCGAATAAAACGTAATTGTTGTAAATATTGTGTGGGTTTTAATTCACCACGGAGAAACGTTACAATTGGTGTCAGGTGTGTGGGGTTGGTGTGTGTTTAAATCAGTATAACGTGTGTTGAATTAAAACCTTAATGAAAATGGTTTTCACAAAATCCTTACGGGAACTGAAAGTAATCGAGTTGAAGATGGAGTTAGAAGACAGGGATCTGGAGACCACCGGAACGAAAGCAATATTACAAGAACGTCTTGCTAACGCGTTGAAGGCAGCAGGAGAGGATCCAGAGAGTTTTCGCTTCGAGATGTGTTACGGGAGTATCTGTGTCCGAGCATTCGTAACAGGATGGGGGAAAAAATGGAAGGAAGCTGACACAACGTCAGAAGAAAAACTGGCAGAAAATTCCAGAATTTCGGAAGAAAAGGTGTCAGAAAACCTGGAACAACAGATAACGCCGAATAATACATTGGTTAGAGAAGAAATCGAGGAGATAATTTTAAAGAACGAAGAGAAGGTTGACAAAATTGAAGAGGAATTTCTGAAGAGCGAGGAAAAATTACTAAATCCACAAGAGGCGGCAGCAAAAGAAGAAGAAGCGGCAGCAAAAGAAGAAGAAGCGGCAGCAAAAGAAGAAGAAGAAGCAGCAAAAGAAGAAGAAGAAGAAGAAGCAAAAGAAGAAGAAGAAGCAAAAGAAGAAGAAGCAGCAGCAAAAGAAGAAGAAGAAGCAGGAAAAGAAGAAGAAGAAGAAGCAGCAAAAGAAGAAGAAGAAGAAGAAGAAGCAGCAAAAGAAGAAGAAGCAGCAAAAGAAGAAGAAGAAGCAGCAAAAGAAGAAGAAGAAGCAGCAAAAGAAGAAGCGGCAGCGAAAGAAGAAGCGGCAGCGAAAGAAGAAGCGGCAGCGAAAGAAGAAGCGGCAGCGAAAGAAGAAGCGGCAGCGAAAGAAGAAGCGGCAGCGAAAGAAGAAGCGGCAGCGAAAGAAGAAGCGGCAGCGAAAGAAGAAGCGGCAGCGAAAGAAGCAGCAGCAGCGAAAGAAGAAGCAGCAGCGAAAGAAGAAGCAGCAAAAGAAAAATCAGAAGTAGAAAAAGAAGTTTTTAAACGAGTTGTAGAAAATAAAGATGGCTCTCAAAAGAGGAGAAATGATTTTGTCTACCGAATTGAAAGGTTTCAGTATGAAAACACGCGGGTCATCCATTCCAGTCGGCTGGCCCCGTGCGCGGGAGGTAATGAAAATGACGGAGAAGACACCACAGGAGCTTGTGAGTTGGGCATGAAAATGTTCACTTTTGACGAGTTTATGTCTCACCATGGCGGAAATGATATGGCGCGTTGTGGTGTGGCAATGGAGGTGCCACAGGATCTGTTCACGGTACTCCAGAAATATTCATTAGCGCATTGTGTTGCTCAGGATCTGGATATGACCAGAGGTGTTGCTGCTGTATTCAGAAGAAAATACAGGAAAAGGGAAGAATTGGAGAACCGGCGACCGGATATTGGGAATGACCTTCTTCTCCGCGACGTGAGTAAAGATGTGCATTTTGTTATCACAAAAAGAAAGTCGCATCGCAAGGCCACCTTCAGAACCTTGGGAAAACTTTGCTTGAATTACGCCAACAATATCTGCATTATTTCACTAAACGCGATCCGGGACGGATCGCATCTAAGGAGGGGGCAATGTAACGAATATTGCACCACCTGCCGAAGTCGCTGCGCGTGGATTGCGTCACCTGCCGCCGCCACTCCCCTTCCCCCGAACTAGACGGTTCCGGACAATCCGCGAGCCGCGGAGAAATGCCGAGAATGAGCCAGGCGCCTCGAGACAAGCGCCGTGCGGGTATAAATGCTACGCTGCCGGCGGCCGCGAGTCAGTCAGACAGAAGTCAGTTAGTTTAGTGAGAAAGAGTTACAGAAGTCAGTCAGTAGTGAGCAGTAAGACGTCAGTCCATCAGTGTGTCCGAAGTGGAAGCTGTGCTGTGCAGTGTGCATTGCGGTGAAGAGTGGTGCAGTGGTTGAACAGCAGTCAGCAGTCTGAAGTCTGCAGTGGAAGCTGAGCTGTGAAGGGTGCATCGCGGTAAGCAGTGGTGCAGTGGGGAAACAGCAGTCAGCAGTTTGAAGTCTGCAGTGGAAGCTGAGCTGTGAAGTGGGCATCGCGGTAAACAGCAGTGCAGTGGACCCTGGTGTGCGCAGTGAAGTGTGGTCTGCGCCAGGAATTGTGGTCTGCGCAGGGGAATTGTGGTCTGTGCAGGGAATTAGGGTCAAGTGTAGTGGACCGTGGACAGTGCATGGACTGACTGATACTGTAGAAGAAGAGATCTGTTTAAATAAATAGGGTGTAAGAAGAGAACTGTTTAAATAAATAGGGTGTAAGAAGAGAACTGTTTAAATAAATAGGGTGTAAGAAGCGAACTGTGTAAATAAATCAAGAGAACGGAGTCGTGTGTAACAGTGTAAATAATTAAGTGTAATATATCTGTAAATAGACCAAGTAGTTTTAAGTGTAAGTAGATTTTAGTGTATAGTTGTTCCCGAATAAAACGTAATTGTTTAAAATATTGAGTTGGTTTTAATTCACCACGAGAAACGTTACAGTATTTTACCATCTTGTACCTAGGACCGTAAACACTAGCCACCGCTATACCAGAGCTGTATTTAATATGGACTATGATCGAGGCTGGCGTTTGAGACTAGTTGGCGCAAAGGTAGGAGATATTAATGAAATAACCGTATAGTTCTGCTTTGAATGACCACGAGGCGGGAATGGGGACGTTTGGAAGTATTGTTAAGGTGAGAAGGGACGAAAATAAAGAACCCACCCATTCATCCGCTTACTTACGTTGTTGCCAAACATTGTCATTCTTTGTTTGTGAGGACATGTTTCTTAATCGACTCAATAGCCGCATTTTTTCAGGTTCTGAATCGACAATCTTCATTGTGTTTTTTTTTACATCGTCCTCTACCATTTTCTGACTTTGATTCTCTCTCGGCCCTGGCTTTGCTTTAAGGCTAGCTAAAGATGTTCGCCAAGTACAATAATTCCTCTTCCCAGTCCCGATTCATTATCTCAGTTGGCGTGGTCTCTTTGTGTCGAAAGCACTTGCCTCTCCTTCCCCTAAGTCACCTGCTGGTTGTGGGCTCCGCCGCATTCGACGCACGTCCAGCGCCCGCGGCGCCTCCCCCGCGCAACAGGCGCCCGCCCCCTCGGCCTCCCACCCCGGCCACTTACGCGCCCACGATGCGGAGCAGGTAATGAAACAAGTGGTCGCGAGAGCAATCCTCGCAACGCAGGTAGGCGCCATACAATGGCCGAAGGGATGTTGCTGTTGGGACGTTGGCATTACGTCCTGAGGGTATTGACAGAAAGGTACTACATACATGTGGGTGACTAGAATGAAGGTAGGCACAATACAATGGTTAATGCGTAGATTTGTCTGAATGAGGGGCTATGATGGGGGAAGCTGGGTGTGGTGGGCGGAGGTGGCGACGGCGGGTCTGTTTACGGTCTGGCAATAGCAGAGGAAATGGTAGGTGGTGTTGTGGGTGGCAGCGCGTGAGGTGATTCTCAAGTGTGCTCTGTGTGCCAGTGGGGCGCAGTTTCTTATCGAAAGCCTCCACGGACGCCTCCGCCCACGCGTCTCTCCCCCACAGACACTGAAGCCTCTTCAGGGCTGCGAACGGGCCTTATCTGGGCGGCGGAGCCCTTCGATGTTTACAAAAACTTTGATCAACGAACGAATCGAAGGGGCGTACGTGGGAGGCGATAACGGCTTCGATCCTGCTTCGTCAGTGTGGGAATGCAAGTAGGAAGGAATCGGAGAGTTCGTTTAACAACGGGGCTCATTATCACTCTTTTCAAGGTGTATCTTGTGAATGCCGTATGGGTTTTCTTACCCATTTTCACAAGGAATGCCTGGAACAAGCAACACATTAATTGAGAATCATTGTATACTTCCCAAATAGTCTGTTTAAGTAGTTGAGACGTTTTTCTCTTTTGATGGATACATCAGCAAGGGTAATCTTTGATTTTTATTTAATCCATGTTTTTGCTTCAATTTGAGTTTCGCCTACGGCTCGCCTGAATGAATTTTCTCCATGGTTTCAATTATACAAACATCATTTTAAAGCCCTAATGGTTAAATAAGTAGTTTTTAATACGTTGTAAATATGAACTTCTGTGATGCTTTAATCAGTTAGTATCCGTCAACTAAATTCTTTTTACTAAGTTACAATATTTACGTCAAGTGAGTTCAACTGTTGGCTTGCAACAACAAAAATACTGCTGAATAAAAGCTGACAAAATGGTTTTCCACGAAGTAACAAGCACACTCAAGAATAACAAATAAAATACTTTCGTATAACACTGTAGTAAATTAAATATTTTAACAAATTCTGTAAAACAGCATACTGTAATAGTATTGTGCAGTATTACTGTAAAGCAGTTCTTCACATGTCCAGTTTATTTAAAAAAACGCTGTTCCATAACAGAAAACGTTACCAAGTGCATAGCAAATGGCACGTGGCTTTTCTCGCTGTCCTGGAGAGTTTTAAGGGGCGAAATGACTGTCGGAAAGGATCAGACAGGGACGGAAATGTTATTTAAGAGGGGCTGCTCCGCGTGGAAGTAAGAGTAATCAGTGATGCACGAGAATTCGGTGAACCAGAGTGACCTCTTTCTGGAAAAAAAGAAAAAACGAAAAAGTCAGCGAATTTCATTCTCTGCTCTGGAAACGTAAAGAAGAAATCAGGGGATTTGAAGTAGAATCATTAGAAGTCGGGAAACATTTTGAGAGGGTTATGAAACTATGTAGTATTTTATTTAATTCATTAGTACAGTCTTTTTTCCCCACTTTTTATTTGTTGAGGAAATATTGTCAATATGTACTTTGTCACAGTAAAATAAGAGAGCTAACCATTTAATTTCAGCGTAGCTTTAATATTATCTTCAGTGTAAAATTACACATCTAATCAGGAAAAACATTCAAAGATGCACAAAGAAAAGTCGGTTAAGTTAGTCCCAGCAAATGGGTGGCCTCCTGTGTATTGAGAACTAGTTAATGGGCTGGCTGTGTTATCCTTGGGGAGGAACGTTTATTGATGAAGAAGAAAGACTTAATTTCTCTCGTAAATTTGCTTAAAGAAATGATATTTACATTTTCTTTAGTGCTTTCTGATCTATAAAGAACAAATAAAAATAATGCTTCTGGTTTCGTATTTCTTTCTGCAAAAAAAACTTGCAATCACACTCATCCTTCCGAATCTACTAGGTGTATAAATTCAACCCAAATCGTGCCTCAGCGCCTTATGAATAAAATACTATTTCCTTCCTGCATCTTATAGTCTCTTTTCGTGAGAATTAACGAATCTTACGACGAAACCAGAGGTGCAAACTCGCTAAAAGCAAACAAATGTTTTAAAAAAATCATTTGCATTGCTCAAGTATGCGATGTTTCAATCAACGAAATGAAATTGTCTAGCGTTTTAAAGATAAACAAAACTTTCTTTCGTGTGAATATAGAAAGAAAAAGATAGGTAATGCTACCTTTTAATTACTCAGGTCTATTGTCTTTCATTAAAATTCATATTTTAAGAATATTGAAAACATTCAATATAGTTATTTAACACTCTTTGTTTTTTCTTTGTGTGTTTTTAAAGTAGAGTGAGTTACCGTGATAGATTCTCTTTGTTATTGATAGTAACAGGATTACTAGTAATAATTCTCCAGATCCTGACACTAAGCGCCACTGATGCTATGTATTAGATCAAGTTTAATCTTAACCAATGTTGAACAATCCTTCTCACACATCTTATGGCTTTATTCTACCTTTCGTTTTTTTTAAACGTCAGAGATAAATAAATTGTTAAAATAACAATATTTTAATATAAATTTTATGTCTTCGAATTTTCACTTTAACCACTAGGTGAACCCCATCCGATGATCTCATTGATGCTCTTTCACATGTTGTTTTCGCCGAGGAGCCCAACCATTACTCCGCTCATGGAGGCCGCATCACCTTGGAACGGCTCTTAATAGCCGCTGCGGGGGCGGTGGGGGGCGATGACGTGTGCGCGCCGGGGGCGCATTCCGGCACCTCCGCCTCCACCCCCGCCGCCTCCGCTACCCCCTCAGGCACCTCACAGGCCCCTCACAGGCCCCTCTGGTGCCTTCCACCAGCATCGGAGTCTCCTCCGTTTAATCGGCTCCCTCCTCCTGTCATTCCTTCTGTTTCGCCCCGCCCCGCCTTCGCCTCCGTACCATCACCTCCACCTCCATCTCCACCACCACCACCACTTCCACCACCACCTCCACCTCCACCTCCACCTTTACCACCACTTCCACTACAACTACCTCCATCACATACACCACCACTACTACCACCAACTTCGCCTTCTCCATCTCCACCACTTCCACTACTACCTCCCCCACCGGCTTCGTCCCCCGCCGCCTCCATCGCCTCCTTCCCCTCCTCCTTTGCAGCCGTTTCCACCTCAGAGTCGATCGCATTCCTCGCGGATGCCGCTCTATCCCCCCCCCCCGGGCACGTTCGCGATAGCCACGCCTCGCCACGCCTCGCCACACCGCTGCGCGCCCGCCCGCCCGCCCGCTGCCTCCAGGGGTTTGCAGGTTTTTGCGGAACGCAGAGAGAAACCATTGTCCGAAATACTGTTGCCGCAATGTTCTCCGTTCCTTATTGTATTCCGAACTGTACTTTCGGACACGTAGACAAATTAGCAGTTTGTACCTCTAAATATACGTCAATTACAGCATTTCAATGAAAACGGTCGTGTACTATAACACACTATTCACACTAATTTTCAATAACTAGCTATTCAAACTCGCATAGTATACTTATGGAATTGTATTTTACATTTCTCAAAACTGTATCAGCATCAATTTTATTCAATCAGAAATGTTTTTCACATTGTGATTACGGTAGATTTGAAATATGTATTTTCAGGCACTGGTTTATCGCTGCCAGAACGTTAGTATTATGGCATGTAAATTCAGTCGATTTCGACTGGGGAGCGCTGAAGAATTGATGTGCAGTGTTAGACAGGATACTGTGGCGCTCTCTTCTTACTCCCATTTACCGTGTCTTTATGAATGATACTTCGTATATGACAAAGACAAAAACGTAATGTGACCGATTATGTGGATACCTGATTTTAATACTCGTATAACGACTGTTCTTTAAAGTCATGAAAACAGATGCCAACAATTCATATCATTAAGACATCCATATATTGTCTCATACTGAATATATTTTAACCTCACGTTCTCTCCCTCTCGGCCCTCTCTCCCTCTCGGCCCTCTCTCCCTCTCGGCCCTCTCTCCCTCTCGGCCCTCTCTCCCTCTCGGCCCTCTCTCCCTCTCGGCCCTCTCTCCCTCTCGGCCCTCTCTCCCTCTCGGCCCTCTCTCCCTCTCGGCCCTCTCTCCCTCTCGGCCCTCTCTCCCTCTCGGCCCTCTCTCCCTCTCGGCCCTCTCTCCCTCTCGGCCCTCTCTCCCTCTCATCCTACCGACGTGTCTCTCATCCCGTCGCCCCAGCGGCAAACCGGAAGTGCGCGAGATTTACCTTCCGGCCGGCCGCCTGCACGAGTCCTCCTCGCTCGACTTGCCGCGCGATCGAGATTTTCCAAGCGCGCGGGTCGGAGGCGTTCTCCCCCTCCCTCTACCCCCCCCCCCGCGGCCACGAACCGACTCGATTCGGAGGCGGAATCCAAATAGCACGTTCGCTCCCACGAATTAGGGGACTCGCCGAAAGAAAGAGAAAAAGTACTACAGTCGACTCCGGTTATTGTAGACTCGGATACAGTGGACTCACGTTTACAGTGAACCAAATTCACTGATCGAGTTTCACTTGCATTACAAATAAGCAGAAGAAGACTCGTTTATAAGGAACACTGAACTACACCTATAATGAACGTAGGAAATACTTCCTAAATATGAATTCCCTTCTGGGCAAAAGGAAAAAAAAGAAAGAAAGAAATGAATTGCGTCATTGCCACATATTCCAACCGCAGGCAGATTGGAAAATCTGGACATCGTCGGCGAAAGGTCATAATCCAAGAAGTCTGCCCTGAAGTGGAGATGCGGACCGGGAACGTTGCCTTCAGCGATCAGTTTCATTAGCCGCTTGCGCCTTGCCGATATCGAGAGGATGTCCTATGTCATTAGGAGAGTGGAAGGTGCCTTCGGATTTCCAACAGTGTAAGAGGCGTTGAGGGAAGTCAATACTACATTACGATAGACACAGTGGACAATGCAGAATTAAGTGTGAAGAAAGCACGAACTCGAAAAGGATCTAAAGAAATTACCAATGAATAATGTAGGAGGCAAAGAATTGAAAATGGTTATTTTTTAAGATCAAATAGAGATATTGAAAGTTTCAGCTCGTGCTGTATTTTGCAGTATATATCGTCGACTGCGCGTTCGCTCCCAGGAATGAGGCTGCTCGCCGAAAAGAGAAAAGTAAGGCCGTGCGTAGTATATACTTCCGCGAATTAGAGGAGGAGGTGGGTCGGCGCCGCTACTCGTTCGGCAGCTATTGTTTCGTTTATCTGGGCGACGCTACATTTCCCTGCGCAGCGCGCGTTCACCGCCGGCCCTTCCCTTGCCCTGCCTTGCCTTCCCGGCCGCGTTTCCGCGCTCACTCGGGGAATTGCTTCCTTGGGACCCCCCCACCCCGCTCCGCGCGCGCGGCCGAGAGATTACGTAGGTTCCATTTAGAGAAGATAACCTGTCAGGTGGCGGCGGCGGCGGCGGTGCGAGCGAGAAGTGAGGCGCTCGAGGCGAAGGGGGAGCTGGAGGCCCGGCGTTGGCAGGCGCAGGGCAAAGGCGTTGGCAGTGGCGCAGCGGAAGTCCTGGGACTAGCTGTGGTCGCATCAGTTGACGTCATTGCAGGGCCTCTCCCTGGGAGGTTCTAGGCGATGGCAGGATTTTCGACACTAGCTCTATAGGTATGCAGTGTGCAGCCGCTGTCTGGGAGAGAATCCTAAGAGCGGCTGCTCTGATCGGTTGTTTCCCGTGGTTTCTTCGATTATCCTCAGGCGAATGCCATGCACAATGCGCTAACACACGTACCACGCGCGTTCTTTCTCTTCATGGTCCTTTCTCCCCCCCCCCCTCCTTACTTACACTAACACTTCCGTGCACTACACTACCACAAAGGTCAAGCGACCAGTGTGAAGTTTAGAGCTTCTCCGGGGTGGGATGGGATGGGAGTTGGGGAAACCATGCGACATCCGACGTGTGGGTCAGCGCCGATCTGGTCGTCCAGCGGGGAAAGATCACCGCCACCTCGCGCGATAAACACATGCATTACGCTTCCGGTGCTAATGATCTCAGCGGTTGACGCCCCCCGCCAACAGCAAACAATCAGTTGCTCAATTGCGGGAGAGGGAGAGTCGACACAAACGGCAGAGCTGGAGGCTGAAATGAGAGGCTCTCGTGAACCTCTTGCTGAAATGGAAGAAACGTTTTTAATAGAGATCTGTTCTCTATGCAAATAGATAGCACTGTTTCAGGTGTCGAAACATCCACTACAGTCACATACATCTGCATTAAAGTAAGAATTACTCATGCCCACTACCCTTACTGACAACGGAGACGTTTAAAAGAATTTGGCAAGCGAGATAGGTGTTTAGGATTGTTACGACTGGTAAGTCCGTTTCATTTGAACGTCAAGCGTACGTAACTGGACAGTAGCGCTTGTGCTGTCATGTTTGCGGTGTTCCCCTCCTTTTCCGTATGCACGTACGTATAGATTAGATTATTGTATACGTACAGAGTTCGTGAACAACACTAGCCCCAACTATGTATAGTTTATATCCAGTTTTTTTTTTAATTTCTAATCTATTATTGGTAGCATTGTTTTCCGAATTGAATAATCCCCGTTCATTCTGGCCCCACTTAACGCTGCATATTCGAAACACTTTTTTTAAATTTTGGCTTTACTTCACGTACAGCACCCTGGAATATTTTCAAAATTTTGTCAAGAATGTCCCCAAACTTTTTCTTTGAACATTTTACGTAGAAAGACATTTTACTATAATTGCTTTGAACATCTCATAATTTCGTATACTATTTTGATTTTCCAAAAATTACGCAATGTAATTATTTTAAATGTCCCTCATGTCATTATATTTACATTACATGCGCTTTTGATTGATTGTTCATAGAAGTTTCTCGAAAAGACAAAAGTATTCTGAGAAAATGAGCTCAAATTTGCGCATTTTCAGAAAATCTTAAAAATTTCTCAAAACGGCTCCAATTTTTTCAATGTAAATTACTACGTAGAATCAGGTATCACTCTTCGAGGATATTCGAATAGTTATATTTTCATTATATTACGCGAGAGAGAAAATGAGAAAGTGTGAAAAATTGAGTTAATTTCATAAAACACTTTTTCTCTGTATAAATATTAACATAAGAAGCAAATAAATTTCTTTTGTGAACTGTTATTATGTTCTACAAACTTTTTACTACAAATAGTTAATTTTAAGAAAATTGCTAATTACGATTAACATGCAATGTTTACAGATTTGAATGATAGTGCAACTTTGAATTGTTGCTCCTAGTGCTACGGCCGCGTGTAAAGGCAGAGTAGGGTAGGGGTATTGAATTTTCTACTCCTCTTCTACATTTATTGAGACATTTACATCTACCTAACCCACAGCACCTGAACACCTTCTTGAGTCACTTGCACCTGCTCACCCTCAACTCTCTCACTAGGTAGTAATTTGCTGGAATTATCGTGATGGCGTTCGAAAGGTCACATTCAAATTCAGTGAGTAGTGAGTATGAGGTTGTTATTTTAATCAAACTGGCATTTAAGATGGCTAAGCATTCGTCCTCAGAGGAGAAATATGTATTAACGTCCTTGCAAAACTGTTTTATTGACTTCATTTTCTTTGTATGAATGTGCATATTTAGAATGACTACATTGGTATTTCAGGTAGTGAATGAAATATTTTTTCCCCATTATGTAGAATGTGTCAGCATGTCAAAATATAGGTATGAAAAGTACATTTCAGAACATAAAGTGCATTATAACAAAGTTAGATCTATGAAGCAAAGCGAGCTTGCTGTATTTTTGTAAATTTGCGTTGAATGGCTGTCCAATTATATGTACTTCATTGGTTATAAATAATTCTGAACCTTTCATTGTTCTCGCTAAGTCATACCGGAAATTATTTAGTGATGAGTCGTTTATTGCGGTACGATTAAACAAGTGTCACTTCCCACATCATACACAGCTTTCCGTCATATGGTGTACATTGGAAATGATGTGATCAAAACAGTATATTATTAACGATTTAAATATTACGTCCCAAAAAGAGCACAAATTTGTCGGAAACATTTTGCCACGTGCCGGTCCTAAGAAGCATTCATTCGAATTTTGCTTATTAATTGGAAATTTGGGGAAGAAATACTCATATAGGAAGCACCCGACGATTCAGAATTGTGAACAACTCCCATGTTGCGAACCCAATATCACCTATGAACGTGTATACCTCACGCGGAGTTATCGGGTTGTAAAAAGTTTTTTGCCGGTGACAGAGGACTCGAACTATCTTGCAATCTCTCCAGATTATTGATTTGGAAATATGGCATTCGAATTTCTCGATAAAACAATAAACAAGATGAGTACTGAACCTTTTTAGAGTTTTTGTCTCTTGAGTTGAACGTGAAAATTTTAAATGGAAAAGCGATCTATACTTTAGAATTTAAATTTGCTGCGCGGATATAAATATCTCCATGCAAGGATTTACTAACAACATCGGTTTGAAGCAGAGGGGTACATTTCCTCGCAATGTTTCAAGAAGAAATTTATTTAAAATAATTGAACGTTCATTTAGAAATTGAAATGAAACTTTTTTTCTGAACTGAATGTTTTTTTTCGTATTTCATCTAATTTGACATTGAAGTTGAACCATTAAGCTTAAATGTCTCGGAATATATAATGTCTTAATTTATCTCCTTTATAGGGACTGGTGTAGAAATCCTCCGTATTTGAAGAGGCTGGCTCCCTTCTTTTAGTCTTTCCTGAAGAAGCGCGTCTACTCCCGCCGAGAGAGTTCTTATCCTCTTGAAACCGCCGCAGGGGAGACGCAAATGACTCCGAAAGAAGGAAGTCTGACGGGAGCAGCGGGGGGGGGGGCGCTATCACGGCACGACAAATGAGCATCAGAGCGCGTGGGCGCGGGGGGCGATGGCAGTGACGGGCCGACGGCCTGAGGCGCCAACGCCGCCTGGCTTAATAAACACTTGAATGGGTCGTGATCTGTGTTACGGAGCCGACGATCGAGAAATAAAAGCGCAGCGGCTGACGCGGCGTCAGGTGACCGGCGGCGGCGGGGTGGGGGAAGCAGTGGATGTGATGCTGAAGGGGAGATGTAGATGTCACGTTGGGATGGTTCCAATCCGCAGATGATGGTGATGGGCTTGGTAGAAATGGGCTGTGACGGTTGGCGAGGAGATGAAGGGTTCGTCGAAATGCAAGCGTGGGAAGGTGCGCGAGGATGCCGGGCGAGGACAGCGAACGGGAGTGGATGAACAAGGGAAGGAAGGGAGGGAGGGCGAGCGAGTGGAATGACGGACGTTGAAGGAACAGTGAGGATGCGGAGGGCAAGATGAGGTAATGGTGGGGAAAATATGTACTCGTCCGTTGACATATACGATCGCCATCGACGACAGTCGCCAGAGGTCGAGAAGGAAGTTTTGCTACTCACGCTACTGCTGTAAGAAGCGGGGGGTGGAGGGGGAAATGAACGCTGTTTGTAGCGCCGACGTCACCGGAAGACTCGTTCGCTCTCGCCGCCTGCTGCGCGGTAATTGGGAATAACACGCCTCCTCATGTTGGCCGACTACGGGGTATCCACCACAGTAGGCTATGGTTATGAGAATTTATTTCAAATGGGGGAGCCTCACTTTTCTAATAGAAGTTATGGGTTTATTATAAGATTCTTTGAATACATGACTATTTTATTGGTTAAACGTATTGCGTATTTCGATATTGATATGCTTAAAGCATTAACGATATTCCACTTTTTTCAGCCACTTTCTTTTTTTAGCCCGCAAAATGTAGGAAAAGAGAAGTACTGTTTTTCAGTTTGCCTTCCAAATTGCTGTGAAACAATTTATTTTTAAGAATTGATATCAAATATATTAAACTTTATTCGTAATCGTAGATATCATTGAGTGTACATTAACGTCGATGCAAGTACTGTTTTTTGTGAAGTTTATAGCTTTTATCTGTGTCCTTTCTACTTCCCTCTTTGTCGTTTAATTCGGTTTTGTGTTTTATTAAATACGTTAGTGAGGTCTCTAATCCCTGAAAGGCATTTAATAATATGGCTCATTTGTTACAGAACGGTTTAGTACATGTGGCTTTAAACATAACATACTCATATTTTCAATAATCCTGCCATGAAAAATGAGATCTCAATTTCGCGATATTATCATCAGAGAGGCATATTTAAATTGCAAGGAAATTTTCATTCGTTTTCAGAAGGTGGTTCTAGGCCGGGTTTCACTTTCAGTTCATTATTTATTTTTATTCCGCTGGCGGTATTTAAATTTAAAACAACCTCACAGCCATTCCATTAATTTTGGTACGTGGTCGCCCAAATAAAATACTGTGAATTTGCTACACACTGATATTAAATTGAACCTGCATAATTTCTCAGAAGTGAATTCTGCATTAAATTTTCTCTGCTATTAATTTGCATATAACGACTTTCCAGGAATAAGCGTAATGCTTTTACTCGTTATTGAATGTTCCCATCAGATGGATTTGATGCTTAATTCACCCTGAAAGAACCGGTTGTGAGAAAAGTATGGACTACTTACGTCACTTTATCATCCATGTCTCTAGGAGGTTTCAGTGATTCCCAAAAGGATAGTAGCTGTTCAGAGGAGTATGTCAGGTTTTCGCATCCACCAGTATTATTCTTGGCAAATTTAACAATTATATATGTAAATAGTTAAATTAAAAAAATCATTTCAATACGGGAAAATATTTTTAGTGTGTGTTACAATTATCGTAAAGGTCAGTAATACTGGTGTTACAGCTAAATAAGAAAGGAGAAATAATTAAACACATCCGATCATCTTTAATCCGAACTAATATGTCCACTAACGCGAACCACTAATATGGGTCCACTGTCGCGAATTGGGTTTTGAGAGGCTTTGCTCTGCTGCAGCAAGAAGCAAATTGGGAGTAAACAAAATAACGCAAAGAAATGTACTAACGTGTTCCGTTTAAAGAATTATGTTACATTTGTAATCTACATTAGCTGTTACACAGAGCAAGTTGTCATCAAATGTAGGTAATTTTGTGTTTGTTTTGAGTATCCTTTGCACAAAGGTACTAGAACTTTAAACGCTACTATCTTTTTTTTTCAGAATTAAATAGAATCCTTTATCACGTTTCGCTTAGAGCAAAAAGTGAAGTTCTTTGCAGAGTTGGTATGTTTAAATTTGTGTAATCAATATTTGCTTTGCAACTTAGGGGTAATGGTAACGGTAGCGGAACTTGCATACTCGCATCCAGACACACACACACACACACACACACACACACACACACACACATCCATGTCCCGGGCGGGATTCGAACTCACGACCCTTCAGCCTTAGCGACCTTGGTTATTCAGGCCGGCCATGGAAACTTTGTTTACAGCTTCTCTTTGGAGTATTGGACTATTCAACTTGGTGTTAATGGAACGGTGCGCGGCCTTACGACTTTTGCGATTGTTTTCTTCTTATGTACTCATTTTTATTACATTTAACTTTGAATTTTATAAGGTAGTGTAGAATATCTGAAGGAAACTTCTGGTTGCGATTCTTTTTCACGTGGGAATTTTCGAATTGAGAAAGTGGGTGTTCAGGACTTCCTTGCTTGAATGGTATAGCGCTTTATTGTTGTGTTTTTGTATCCCAGTGGAACGATAACCTTGCTGAATGCTGTGGCAAACGTGGAGCTAGAGTTAGAGTACAATCAGTTGGGCGTTGTTAGCGCGCGAAGCTGCCGGCTGCTGCCACTGGCGTGCGGCCACGTCCTGGGAGCTGCTCGGGTGACGGGCGAGGGCGGACGGGTCGGCGGGCGGTGGGCGGATGGAGAGCCGGCAGGTGGCTGGCAGGCGGCGGGGTTCGACGGAGGACCGCACGCGCTGCCAAGGCTGCCCTCTGTGGAGGCCGCCTCTGCCTGCGCTGAAAGATATCGCGGCAAGCGAGTGCTGGAACATATTCGCATATGGAAAGCATGGCCCTGCGCGGGGCGGCTTGGGTGGCTCAGGGTATCGACCGCTGGCCCTGAAGTGGAAGCGCCTCCGGTCGGGAAGTCCTCAGGTTCCCGTCCCCATGGAGCAGGATTTTCGCTAGATAGTTTGGTGGAATTCAACCACTGCCTGGAGGAGAATTCTTGAGTCCGGCTGCTCCGGTCGGTAGCTGTCCGTTTCTCCGATCATTACCAGGTGTCTGCCGGAGCGTTGTTTTGTCCCACGAAACATGAAAGCAAAGAGAATCACAATGTGCGAACTGTCGTCATTCATACAGATAGATGCAATTCGGTGTTTGAGAAAAACAGCAGCTATTCTTCTTCTTCTTCTTCTTCTTCTTCTTCTTCTTCTTCTTCTTCTTCTTCTTCTTCTTCTTCTTCTTCTTGTTGTTGTTGTTGTTGTTATTGTTGTTATTGTTATTGTTGTTATTGTTGTTGTTATTGTTATTGTTGTTGTTCATAATATTATTATTATATATTATTATATATTATTGCCGGATCTCGCGATTTAGCGGGGGAAGATCACAAACTCGTAATATGCCAAGAAAATAATTAGAAAAGAAATTAGCTCATATTGTGAAACTTTTTTATGTACCGTCCCATAATTAATACTTTAAATCAATAGAGTATATTTAATTCAGTTTTTGAAAGGAGTCAAGAATGAAATTTTAATTTTGTAGCAATGTTTGTGCCCCAAGCTAGCCAAAATATTAAATATTTTTTCTGCTTGCGCCTCACGGATAGGTCCGTGTCTGTACGCCACTGAGTTCCTTTTTCTTTGCATACCGTTCACGACGCCCGTAGTTAACAAGGAACTAGAAGGGGAATATGTAGTTTCTAGAAATTCGGAATACCGTTGGTTTCTTTCGGTGATGTATTGGCGTTAAACGATTCGGTTTGAAACAAGACTGATTAGTTAAATATTAAATTATGGTCTTTGGCTCGAGAGATCTTCTGATATGTGACATTGTCATGTTTGTGAGGGTTTTTGAAGAACATTGTACCCAAACACACACACAAAGACGTAAGGACAGAAAAATAAAAATACAGGTTCAACTAACTTAAAAAAAATCCTTTAAGGAAAATGTTCTAAGCATTTTTAATAAATACTAGTTGTCAATTACGCTACTTGTCAACATTTGAAATAATTGAAGTCATCTTTGTGAACGTGGATTTATGGGGAAAGTCGGCTTTTGGCGGACCAGTCTAGAATATTAGGGAATCATCTAAATTCTTTCATCTTTTAATCCTCATATTTATCAATTACTTCATCATTAATAACGTCAATAACACCTACCTGATCAGCATTTCCACAGGTGTCAATGTGCAAGATTGGCCACAAAACTGCGTACCTAGTACACCCCCATTTTCTATCGTATATTACATCATTCGCTCATTATTTTTCTATTTCCTTTCTACAGTGCGGAGCCATGTCGGACGGCATTGACGTCTAAGAGTAATTGATTAATTCATATTTATAAGAAAACGCTTCCACCATGTGTGATGTTGACTGAGCTGGTAGTTATCAAGCAGCAAATGTTCGGACCGGCATTTCATCTGCGGTTCCCAAACGTATTATTGATTCTCACATCGGTTGTAGTGGCCGTCGGGATGACTTCACCAATTGTATCGTTTGTTGATTACCTGGCGCCTTCTTTCTTGCCAGCTGCCTTGGGACGTGGCGGTGTATGTGGAACACTGATTGGGTGTAGTTGAACAGTCTTGTTATGCTTTTCACAATTGGACAAAATTAATTCGTGACTACTCATGGTGCACGTTTGGATGTGTTAGCTCGATACCGAAGCTAATCAAATAGCATTCTCATGCTTCCAAATGAGTGTCAGGTTCTTGCTTTCCGTGGGCGCGTTGCTCCTCTTTATTTTGTACATGACCAATGTGACTCATACTTTGTAATTGAAATCGAAAATTGATATCTCACTTGTCTGCAATTGACAAAAATTCGATGTAAAATTTTTATTGTTATTTGTTTTCACAAATTCGTACCATTTAAATTTTTATTCATTTTTTGGGTATTTTCAATATTTTATATTTCGGTGCGCCACGTTCCTTCATTTTCTTCGATTCGAACTAAGCACTTTAGAAACGAGTGGAATTGGAACATAAATACAGAAAATAGTATTTTTTCCACTATTGGAAGGTAAGCTTTGCACAATGACAAGAGATATTGCAGTACCTTATGTAACAAGTTTGACAAAGATATCATAATGAATCCGCTACCGTACAATCTTTTATCTGTGACTGTTACAATATGACAGTTGTGTTGAGGGTGCGAAAGTGAGTGGAATACTTTTTCTTGTGCGATTGAAATTCATTTTTTATTTATTAAATACGATAAATCAAGGCAAACAAACAGTAGACATTGCACTAGAAATAATTGTCTTCGCGAAATTTGAATAGTTTGGTACTATACGATGAAAACATATTACGAATAATGGTATCACTAGTCTTCATGGTTTTATTGAAACATAGCGCTTTTTTCTTGAAGGATTGAGGATAATAACAGAAGGGCTTGGACTCGGAATGAAGACGAGCTAATGCTCTATAAGATTATTTCGCCAGTAAATATAAAGATTATAAACAAATAAAAAGATTTAATTAATAAGACGAAGTAGCCCAGTTATTGTACTCCACATGCCAGTTAAAAATCAATACTGCTAATATCGCTACCCCTAGAATAAATTCATGTAAGGCATGGCAGAAAAGAAACTGAGAAAACCAATCCAGAATGTGCAGATTATATACAGAAGAAGGAAGAAGGTGAACAGAAACCACTAAATTACTCGTAAACGAAGCAGATATCTTAACTTTATTGTGATGACAGTACACAACGCTCATAGCTGTATTCGGAACGAATGAATGATTTTGATAGACGGTTATAAATAGGGGGCGGATTTTAATGAAACGTATTTTTTTCTTTTCTCTTTAGAATAATGCCCTTTAGTATAGAAATGCATTATACGTTAAGACAAAAAGAAATTACCCATTTTCATATTTTTTTCTTTTTTTCATTTTTCATAAGTCATTTTTTACGTTTGTACATAATTTTAAATGCATTTCTTACTGAGTTTAACGTTTTTGTCAATTTAATGGTTCTTCCTTCAAACTGTTTACGAAGTGCAGCATATGCTTACCACGTGTCCTGTGACGCCTATCGACGCCATTGTCAGTCCGGCCGATTTCGCGATAAATGAAGGTAGAGATTTTCTTTTACAGAACAGTCCAAACCAAAAGTTTGCAAGCTGAGTTCACATGAACAATAGGAACAAGCCTCGATTGCATCAGTAACATACGCAACATCTTGAGTTGTTTTTAGGTCATTTTTAAAGCTTTTCGAGAGCATTTCATTAGTGATTTTTGGCAATGTTTTAGGTAGTCAAAATCGGCCCTTTGGTTATGAATACATGCTATGAATGATGGTGGGAAAATGGTAAAATGAGAAGTAGAGGACACGGGTGGTCTTTGAGAACACCTTCCGCGAATCCGTTTTGTCTACCCCAAATCTCTTCTCACTCGACGGGCAATTCAACTCCGCTCTGTGGGAGGCGAACTGTCACATCGCTACACCATTGGTTGCTGGCTATGGTCATTATTCCCGTAAATGTAGTGCATGTTTTAATTAAGGGGGTAGCGGTTTTCGTCCTAGCTGGATGGTGCGATCCGGCGCGGACCTACACGTCGGTTTTCGTTGGTAGTTGCTTTTCCCCATCCAGATATCTCTCACCAGCCGCCCAGTGTCCCAGCGGGGACAAGCTCTAAGCTCCCGACTGGTGGTGAAGGGAGAAACCACGAAAACCCCGGGCGCTGGAATTCTCCCCCAGGCAGCGGCTGAACTTGGTCCAGCTATGTAGCCGACGTCCTGAGCCACCTCAGCGGGTGAGAAAGGAGATGATTTCCGTGAAGATGAAGCAGGGGCGAAAAGAGAGAGCGGGAGCAACAGTACAACTTGGCGAAAACCTTCCGCGAATTCTCTGACTCCAGCACGGATTCCTTAAGGCTGCACCGAGAAATGAACCTCGGTCCGTGGAAGGCGACCGTCCACGTGCCACCTCATTGTGCCCTCAAGAGGCGTCCGCGGGACGCGACCCTTTGGGATGGCAGGGCTCCATCCGACTTCTGCTACAAGTAGAACATCGTCATGCATTCTGTGGACAAATAGTTATGGTATAAATAGTTATACTGTAACTGGAGAGATGATAATGAGTGAATGAAACTTAGATATCAGTTTACTCGAAAACTTTACTTTTTAATTTAATTATTTTAAGCCGCCTTTTGACAGATAGAATGGCGACAAGATCAGCGACTTCTAATCCACAATAGATTGTTTCAAATTACATAAACAGTAACAATTCAAAATATTGTAATAATAAACTGTCTTTAAATCTAATATACAATTCAATACCGCTTAAAAATGAAATGGTCTTGATGCAACCTATTTTCATACGTGATATCTGAAATTTTAATACTGGGAACCCTTCGTAATAAAATGTTTCACCGCCATTCAGCTCCCATGCACTTTCTGAATAACAGGTAAACTTGAGTAACATTTGTATGTCATGTTCTCAGCGTGTGCAGGTTTGCGAAAGTGAAACGCCTGAAATATGCCTCGTCCGAGTGCGAGGCGTGAACCAGGGGAATCGTCCGACTGCACCTTGCTGAACGTTTTCCTTCCTATCGCTTTCCAGTTAATCACCTTTCACTTTTCGTTTTCTGAAAAACTAGCGCGATTCCATCCTATTTGGTTTATCCGGTAAAGGAGTTAAAAGTTTGGTGAAGTTTGCATTATTTGAAGCGCGTACAAAAGTTCTCGCACCCATCCAGAGACAATCTCGAACACAAGAGACTGTGGCGGAATGGTCGTAATTGTGTATGTTAAGTCTGCAAGGTAAGATGATCCTCGTGATAAATGATTTCATGTTTTGTTTCCACAAACGCATAAGCTGCGGTTTTCAACGTTGACAGTGCTTTAAAAAGACAACTGTGCTCTAAAAGGGGCGAGATGTAAATGTTTCTTGAAAAGAGGCAGAAGTAAATGTATTATAATCAGTCAGTGTGATTCTAAGCAGGACGCAGGACTCGTAGAAATCCTTATACTAAGGAGGAAAGCGGAACGGGGTGGAGTCGATCTATGGCAAGGAAACGCCTTAGGAAAGGTTAGCCGCTGGATGCAGTCGGTGTTCACCCGACCAGAGCGTCGGGCGCGGAGGCTGCGTGGGGGCGGGGCGGGGGTGGCGCAACCTTGCGGCGCCCATTGTGCGGGGGCGGAGGCGCAGGCTGCCGCCACCTGCCCGCGCCGCCCCGCCCCGCCCCGCGCCGCCCCGCCCCGTCCCGCCCCGCCCCGCCCCGCCCCGCCCCGCCCCGCGCCGCCCCGCGCCGCCCCGCGCCGCCCCGCGCCGCCGGAGACAGGACCAGTGGGCGAGCGGCGGCGGCGGCGGCGGTGGTGGGCGGGGGCAGCGAGAGGGACGCTGTGGGGAATGACCGGTGCGGCCACGCAACTCAGAAAACGGAAGGCGACGAAAAAAGGCGAAAACGCGCTTCCACTTTGTTCGGGAGGACGCGTGGAGCCTCTCGTAAGAAGAAGGAAAAACAAACACGAACACGGATGGTTATTATTTAGTTACCTCGTGTTGTACTTCAGTATTGGGAATATAATATCAGTACGTCTCTCTCAGGGTTCCGAAATATTGTAACAGTTTTTTTGTCGATAAAATTTTGTATTCTAAGTCCGACATTTCAAAAACCTGTAGTCGTATATTACACAGCACAGCCCTGGGCAGTGCAAGTGTTGGAATATAAAAGTATGGACCATTTTTGTGCTATTATATTAGATTTTGTCTATAAGATCAATGTTACATCCGAGCGCGAGTGTTGGTGAGTGCGTAGTGAGTTGCTGCAGATGTCATCGCCGGCTAAAAGAAGAAAATTCGACTGTATTTAGGAAGGAACGCATGAGCTGCGGGGACGCGGATTCGATCACTTTCATTGCGTTTTTGGTTTGCAGTGTTTGTGTTGTTTTTTGGCGACGGGTAGGGAGGCATGATTCTTCTCGCTTAAGTTATTGACCAATATGAAAATGATGATAGTTTAAAATTTTCGGAATCTGATAAAAGTTCACGGAAAATGCTGCCTATAAAATGTTGGTGCGTTGTCCTAACTGCTCTCAACTCAGTGCAGAAAGCATGAGTCACAGTGACGTTGCAACGTTGAATGACATTTCATTTCCAGTCAGCAGACGTGTGCGAAGGCAAGTGCAGTATTGTGTGTGTCATCAAGAGCTGAGAAGCCCTGAGTTGTTCAGTTGCAACGGCCTGGAAGTTCTTTCAGAATACTTGCATTATTTCGTGAACCCTAGAATAATTCTTTGCGTGGGCACTTTAGAGCAAACAGGAATGTATTGTAATGTATGTTTGAGTGTCTTTTGATATGTTATGTATCTGATTATTCATAAGAGAAGCTGGTGAAAGCCGTACGTACAAGACAATAAAATGGACGTAAAATTTCTGGCGCCAGTCGTAACCCTGATGAAAAGGGGCATTATCATATTACTCTCTATATAGAGAGAGCAAAATGCCTGACCGGGAGCGGTAGCTGAGGCCATCGATTGACGTCACTACGCCTGTGACTGGGAGGTCCTAGGTTCGAGTCTCGACAGCGGCAGAGTTTTAGACACTAGAGGGCTAGATCGCGTTCTGTCGCTGTATGGAGAGAATTGTAGCTCTGATTGGGCTGTTCTGATCGGTAGTTTCCCGTGTTTTTTCCTATCCACACTAGCCAAATGCTGGAGCAGTATCCTAAGAAGGAGGCCACGGTTCGCGCGCGATTCCTCTTCCTTGCCCTATCCTCACTCCTAACACACACACTAACGTGCACTGCACAACCACACATGGTGCTAGACCGGTCGGTGTCTTAGAACGTGTCCCGCTGGTGGGAGATACCTGGTTGAGGGAAACCCTGCTAGTAAAACCATAATGCGGCGCCGGAGCGTACAGAAGATCACGCATCTCTCAAAGAAGAAAAAATATACTTACACACACGGGACCAACACCCTTAGCAGTTGACCGACCAACCAACCAATCGATCCATCAAAAGGTTCCGGCCATGAAGCCTCCAAGCACCTACAGAGGTCGTGGCGACTTCATTTCGCAGCTTGGCGAGGCAGCCCTCCTTCAGATTGGGCGCAATCGCCGCCAGCTTACCGAGGTGGCTAAAGGCTCATTTTAGCGGCGTTATCTCTGAATTGGCCCTCCACCCCTAGGACTGCCAGGTAGCGTTCAGAAGTACCTATTGCCCATAACGGTGCAAAATGTGTTGACGTATTTCGGGGTTAAACTGCCACCGATCATACGATTATGCTGCAATAAAGCTTAATAATAATAATAATAATAATAATAATAATAATAATAATAATAACAATAAATTAAATAATAATAATAATAATAATAATAATTATTATTATTATTATTATTATTATTATTATTATTTGTTTCTCTCAAAACACCGAATTGCATCTCTCTCTGTGAATGACGATAGTGAGTACTTTACGATTCTATTTGCATTTACGTTTCGTAAGACGAAACAAGTCACATTGCAAGAATAATGCCAGCGATGTGCATATAAAATAGCATCAACAATATTTATTCTAAAGTATTTTTATCTCAATTTATTCTGAGAGTTCGGAAAAATTATGACGTCGCCGGTTTTTACCTAAAAACCTATTCTCACATTTACAATGGCATTATGAAAAGCTAAAAATCCGACGTTTACGCATAATATTTTTGATATTGAATATAACGGGCAGAAATGCATCAACCATATTAGAAGACCCTTTCATCCACCCGCGAATTTAATTTCATCAATATCGCCAGGCCGTGAGTAGTCGCAAACAGGGTTTTGTGCCGGCACTTCGCCACTGGGCATCCAGATTTCATTTCCGCGCGCGCGCTGGCCGGAGGCGTCGGCGGTCTAGGCGAGATCGCGCCACCACTGCAATCGCTGGCGAAGGGGGCTGCAGCGGCGCGCCCGCGGGCTAATGCGAGGGAGGCAGCGTGTGAAAAATTCCCCTCCCCCGTGCTTCTTTCCTTCCAATTTCCGGTCTCGTCCATGTTGGGCCACGTCTGCTTGTTCCGCCTATAAACATTGCTCTGGTGTTGAGATTACAGGATTCCATTTTCGTGATTGCTTTTTGAGCGTGTTGTTTAACAACCGCAGTAACGTGATTTGTTACTGAACTGAGTATCATCTGTTTACATTATTAATCCAGTACGAGTGATAGAAATCGGAAGAAAAACATTAAGAAAAGTATGTAATAAAGCACAAATACTTTCTGAAAGAGGAGCGCTATACTTTTCGTTAGATAAAATGTTATTTTACTCTCCTTTTTTGAGTGAATTTTAAAATGACTCTTATTTAAAAAAAGAAAAAGCTTGTAAATAAACTAGGCATTAAAGTGTGTTGATATAATTATAATGATTAATTTCAGTTCACGTTAGTCCTTAGTTTAAAAACGGAACTGTATTCTTAATAAACCATCGGAATCCATTCTTTATTTAATGAAAAAGGAATTAATTTTTTTCGTTAGTACAAAACTGAAGTGTAATAATATAAATAAAACATTTTACCAGGAGGAAAAAATGAATGTCCATAATATTATTTGTATCATATAAAACATAATAATCATAATATAAAAATGAATATAATTCATAACATGAAAAAATGTCGGGAGTGCCACCCCTTAGCAGGTTAGTTGCTGGATCCGCAATGGAAGCGATCTTGCATCGTGCTGAAGGGGGTCACTTCCTGTGCAGGGATACTTATATTTATGCCGCAATTGGGACTTTCGCAGCCATTCCTGGTTCATGGATCCAGCTCTCGAGGCAGTGGAGCATCAGCCAATGACCTTGGCGGACCCCCCCCTCCCCCTCCCATCCCCCTTTCTGAACAATGGAGGTCGACGGCTCCAGCAAACAGTCCCCTTCCGCGAGGCGTCCTTCTCTGCTCCTCCTCCTCCAGCCACTCCTCCTCCTCCTCCTCCTCCTCACGCTTTTTTGCTCTCCTTTCCACTCCTGCACTCCCTCGCACGCCATGTCGGTCTCCACCTCCTCCTCTGCCACTCATTCCTCCTCCACCTCTCACTCCTCCTACCATTTGTTGCTTTCTCTCCACTGCCTCTCACTCATCCATCTCATACTCCTCTCCCTCCCTCTCCTCTTCCACCCGCCCTCTCACTCCTTTCATTCTTCCTCCCTCTCCTCCTCTTGTTCCTCCTGCACGAGCTCCGCTTCCTTTGTCCCTCCCCTCTTCCACTTCCCCCTCCGCGCAGCCCCCTTATTAAGGACGGCGCTGCGCGTGGCGGTGTCGCAAGCTCCTTACTGCGGGCGACTTGGGCGCCCCCCCACCCCCTCCCCGCCCCTCCTCATCCCCTCCCCCCACAGCACCGGCTGGACCGACGCTCGGAGGGCGAATAGCCCGGAAGAAGTGGACAGGTACGGCGGACGCAGACAAGTGACGCCTTGTCAGTTGATTGCACTCACCTCTGTGAGGTATTAAGTGCCAAAATTATGTAATTTACGCAAATACGTATGCCAACAATTTCCCGAATTTAGTAGAACAGAACCTCTTTCTACTAACTAAAGTGGCATTATTGCCACTGGGAAGATTCGAAGTCCAATTATTCTTAGAGTCTTCTCCGATGGAAGCACCTCTATTTCTGCCCTCGCGGAACTGCCGCGTGTCTCAAGGGCCTCTAGTACAAACTCTCTTTAAGCTTTTAGATGCAGTGCGTAAATTTGTTTATTCATTTTGTCATATTCAAACCTCCGTAACATAAATATAGTGTATTTTAGTGAAAAAACTGATTGCTGCACAAACTTTTGATTTTATTCGGGGTGATTGCAATTGCTGGTCGTTTTTTCGTAAGCGTTTCACAATTCTCTTAATTGACCGAGTTCGGAGAGATGTAAAATTGTGTTTGATAATAATAAATGGTAGTCGCTTGATGGTGAGAGAAAATGTATTATCTATGTGCGAATATGATAATTCACGCACAAGTATTGCCAAATTATTCTTACTATGAAGACGTTTGCACGGTTTTTGGATACCTATTAAGTCAATGAGATGGAATTCACTGATGAGAACAAAGAGTGTATTAGAGATTCAAGGTGAGAGATCTATGTAATGTGTTACCGGATGCCAAAATAAATTATATCGTGACAAATTGTCAGAAAAAAATGACATCTCAAAAATTTTTATATTTTGAAGTCTCTACATTTTCACAGTACAAACACAGCTATGTACATTATACACAAAATGTGTAGAATAAATTATTTTGTCTCTGAGAGTGAAATGAACAGTCCTGATGCAAAAGGAGGCTTTTTGAGGTGTTTCACTTCCTACGTGCCCTCAGACGACTTCTCCAGCAGACCCTTGACTACAGACTCCCACTCCACTTTCGTCCGAAGTGCCCTTCGCCGCGCCCCCCCCCCCTGCCGGCCCCGCCTGCGTCCAGCCGCCGTCCGGCCGCGGCCGCCTCCAATTAGACGGAATCGTCGGCGCGGGTCCCCAGGTCCCGGCCCGGCCGCGCACGCCGCTAATTACAAAGCGCCCTCCTGCCGGCCCGGCCCGGCCGAGCCCCTTCACAGGCCACGGCGCCGGAGCGGCGCTGACGGTTCCTTTTCATTTTCATTTTCATTTGTTTATATTAGTGTGAAGACTATAAGAAGAAATTCGGTGTTGCTCGTGTACTATTTCATTCGCATCACAATAACCGCTTTGGGAAAAATGAATACTACCTGTAGTGTGAAGGGGAAGTAATTTTATATACAACCCCATCACTTTCCTCACAGCTGCGCCTTGCTTCACCCCGCTCCGCTACGTTCCACCACGGCCACCAACCCGCTTCGCTCCACCTCCCTCACCCGCTCTCACTGCTTCGCTCCTCGGCTCTCCACGTCTACCCCCGCTTCGCCCCGCCCCGCCCCGCCCCGCCCCGCCCCGCCCCGCCCCGCCCCGCCCCGCCCGCTTCGTCTCACTCCGCACCGCCTCGTCTCGTCGCGAATCTCATGCAAAAAATGTATTGTCACACGCCCCCTCTACACTTGTAGGTTTCTGGTTTCTCAATACACTTTTGTGTATTTGAGTGGGTTGGCCACACACGTCTCGGCTGACAACAGATCTCCAGTTGGGAGGTGTTTGACCACAAACCCTTTTGTCTGGATTTCGACCCCATCGCGATTTCGATAGTGTGTTGCACCTCGACAAATTCCTGTCCGGTTGACATTTCGCGCTTCACAGTGACGCGGAATTGGAGGTGAGCGTCAAACATTGGTACCTATCCCAGGCGGCAGACATCTATGACACGTACGATTACTAGGATGTGACAGTCATCATTCCATTCCCTGCGATGCAATACCCTTGTATGATGTCATGGAGAGGGTGGAAGAGGAAGATATCACACGCTGCATAGTAAGGGCTACTTGTGAAGATTTCCTCCTACCCTCGAGAGAAAAACCTACGTCACAGGAATACAAATATCGATCCCACGGGGTGACAAATGCTTCGTTTCTAAGGAAAATGTTCATTATGTGGAAAAATAATGTACCATGTACTATTTCTGCTACAATACATTTCCCCATAACATTTTGTATCTTACTTTTTTATTCGCCTCTTATCTTGAATGACATACTGTGGAATTTCCACTAAAATATTTTCCTTAATCTCATTCTCCACTTATATGAGATCGTATAATTAGCAATTATTAATTGATAGCAACCTGTTTTTTTTGCATTTATTGTCTCCTTTCTTAATTAAATATTTCAAATACTCCAAAAGAAATCCCGGTATGTCGTTCCTTACGTTATGGAACCCCCTTCATGTATGAAATTGTTTCTTTATTGATTTTAATTGCATCTGAATTCAGACCCTCAAATAGCTTGCTGTTTTGGGTTGTATATTACTCTGCTCATTTCATTATTTCAAGGTATTTTCTCTTCCAATATTGCATCTGTGCTATTACGGCGGTACTCATTTTGCTCTTTCAGGCATCCGAACTGCCGATCTCAGGCCTCTTCATTACCAGTGCACGTCCAGGCAGTCAGGATCCTGTGACGCAAGCGTCTTTCTGCTTTATCAACTCCCGCCACTGTCTGTCACGACCCTGCTACCCCCAGTCACCTCTCCGCGCCGCCCCTCCCTCACCACTGCGTTCGACCGCACTCGCTTTGCTCTCGCGCCGCCCCTCTCTCCCACGCCCTGCTCGCGTCTCCTTCTTGCCTTCGTCCTGTTCCCGCCCTCGCCCTCGCCCTCGCCCTCGCCCTCGCCACTTACCTCTCGCCATTGTTCCTCCTATGTATTGACCTTCCCCTCCTGCCCGCTCTTTACCTCCACCTCCCGCTCGCCGCCTCTCCCGCCATTGTCTCTGTGCATGTGCTCCCGCCGCGGAATCCGCCTCCGCTGGTAGCCCCGTGGCCAATATCGCCGCCGCTTCCGCGCCGTCGGCGCTCCGTCGCTGCAACTGCAGGAAATGAGCGCTCTTGGGGCTCTGAAAGTTGCGTTCTGTTTCAAATTCGGCTGCGACGAAGCCGTTTGACTTGAGCGGCGCCGGGGTCCGCGCGCCACAGAGGTGGAGGAGGGGGCGCATTGCGGGAGCGCCCGCCAAGTTCCCTAATGGTTGGCACTTTGAATGTTAAATTCGCGAGATATTGCGTAATTCCAAGTTGGGCTTAAGCTCTCCAGGTATTTGATTTTTAATTTCCTCCCCCGTAAACTTTATTGTGTGTCGGCTTGATGTACAACGAAATAAATAACAATCTACCAACGGTTGTTCCGTAAATGTTTTGCAGAGCCCTGTTTCCTCTCTTAGGTCTTTTATTTTTGGTGGACTACTTTATATAAATATATTTATGTATACTCCTGCGACATTGCACTCGTACGTGGATCAGAACGAAATGGGCCACAGAGATGCACTGGAGTTGGCGGGAACGTGTGTGGAAGAGATGAAACCTCCAGAAGGTGCGCGGAAGGGAACGAGGTCATCGTTGTCGTCTCGAAGTTGGTCTCGTGTGCACAAAGTCGAAAGAGTGGGTTCAGAGCTTATTCCCAGCGTTTAATATTTGAAATCTAGGAAGATAATATCACTACTTGGGGGTAGTTATATACTATTGAGGCAATGTTCTCAAAATATTCTAGATATGTGTTTCTAGAAACTTCATATACGAAGCTTTGTGCACGTGTGGCATTTTCAAAGAGGCTGACAGTACATCAGTACAATAATTAACACCATGGTATTATTCGTATTTCTTTACAGTAGCACCTATTGTGCCTGGGTGAATCTGTTCTTGGGTATTAAAAAAAATAGTTAAAAGAACAAAACCCCATAAAAGTAGATTTAATTAAAAGTAATTTGTTAATAAAATACTTAATTTGTTATATTAATGATTTTTTTCTACTTTTTTACTACTACTAACTACTACTATCAGGAATCCGCCTCCGGAGTAGATGTAATTTATTTTTTGAAGTAATTAAACTGAATTACGAATTAAAGTTTTACGTTGTTTAAAATTTCCTCGTTTTTTATAGTTATTTGTTTTACGAGGGAATAATATTGTTCTAAAAAACTGTTTCTAGAAATATTCTTTTAATTTAATTCTACAAATATTGTTGCCGCTCTTTTTCCAAAAGTATATTAAAAAAGATGTGAAAGTATGGAAGTTCAGAGGTTTCATTCTTTTCTGAACTCTTGATTGGAAAAAAAAAAGAAAAAAACAACAACTAACATTTCTCATATGAGATTTACTCTTCTTAGGTCCAATATTTTCCCCCTCGCTCCCCCTTACCCTTATGCATTCCTCATCAATAGGGGGCGTATTTTAATGAAATGTCATTTTTTGTATCATTTTAGGACAATGCTGTTTAGAATAGAAATTCATTTGATGTTATGACAAAACAAAATGACCCCTTTTCATCTATATTTTTTTTTCATTTTGCGTCGGTTTTTACTAATATGTTTAACTAATAAGTTTTTTACGTCATTTTTAATTAAGTTTTCTGATTTCATCGATTATCATATCACTTTAATGGTACTTGCTTCAAATAAGAACATTTTATTCATCACGTTTGGCAATGTCTTAGTTCGTCAAAATCCTCCCCCTACTCATCAACCTCCCTTTTTTCATTCCCCCCCTTCTCCCCTTCTCTCTGGGTCTCCACACACACACACACACACACACACACACACACACACACACACACACGTACATGCGTTCTTTGTCACTTGCCTTCTAAAAGCGAGATAAAAATAGAAAGGATAAATATTATTAATTAATGTAGACGTTAAAGTTTATATCCAAAACGCATATATATTAATATAGGATATGAGTGGGAATGAAATGCATGCGTTTACGTTCCGCCATTGCACTGAGTTCTTGTTGAAGTACTAGAGACATTTTATCGAAAAAACGAACAAACTAATTTTCTGTTGGTGTTTCTCGCGAACTATCTTTTGAATTACGTGAAGCGATTCTTTTTTGTTCAGGCGTCGTGAGAGACGACATTCACTACAATGAACAAAATGACGTCATTGTCCTAGAACTATCCTGAAATTGTGAAATGTTCCTCTGCGTAACAAAACCTCTATCACGTAAAAGAAGAGATTCCAAAGTAAAAAAAAAATCCAAAAAATAAAATATTATTTTTCTTTTCATCAGTGAGAAATCGACGAATACAAATCATCATCATACTTTATTGCACATTGTAAGAGCGATTTATTACGAATCAGTCCTGTCGGTGCAAGTCACGAAGCGTGCGTTTGGCGTTCGTTGAACTGGCAGAAACGCGAATTGTGCGGACTCCGTCGCAGTGAGGTTGAGTTAGCAGAAGCTCCCAAGTTGAGTCACGATGTCTGCGAGAAGAACGTCTCCCTCGGTCCCTGGTTCAAAGCAGACGCTGTCCCTGGTCCGAGGCTACTTCCATTGTCAGGCATGAAACACGGAACGCGCATCGTCTTTCTGGGAAAAGTGAACGAGGTAACCTGCTTTCCGGGCAGTGACCAGCAGTGTAAAGTTTTACAGATGCCTTCCTGCTTCGTTAGAAAGTATGAATGCCCAGTGTAATCTATTTATGACGTTTTCGAGTAAAAGGAAAGGTTCGTGAATGCCATAGCTGTTGAAAGTGAATGCCTTTTAGCTTTTACGCAGGTTGAAGTTTAAGCCATTGATAATGAACTATATTGCCATGGTATGGTTAAGGAGAAACTTGTCATTACTTGCTTGTGCTATACCATAACGATTTCAAGTGAAGCGTTCTACACCACTATTGTTTTCTCAAAACTGAGAAGCAGGATAAAAGGTGTAAGAGGATAGATGAAGGAGGGGGATACGGGAATTTAAGACATTGCTTGGGTGATTTTGTTTTATGCCAGCGAGCATAGACACCTACGACATATGATGTATATTTAATATCGTCCTGAAAATATAGGTACGAGCCTCATGCTAAGATCTTGGGACTGGCAAACATAGAAATGACAGAAAATTCCTTCCTAATGCGTTTCATAAATTGCATTCCATATATTTTTTGCGCAATCTTAATACACGTCGAATGTTCTGCAATATAAACCACATAATTGCAATAAACCTAATGATTGAAATGTTTCCATATATCCTTTGTATTTCACGTACACGTCAGATACTTAAAATTAAACGGTAACTTAGAGCCTTTTTATTTCTTAGAATTTCGATTTGAGATTCATTTAGGATTTAAGTCAGTTCGTGATCTAGCCATTGCCTTAGTTCTCATAGCAATGATTTGAAAGAAGTTCGTATTCGTGCCTGTTGGGCGTTGGCCTCACCGGAGATTTTATGTGATATTGGTTTCCTTTCCACGAAGGGAAAGTCTGCAGAAAGGTGGGCAAGTCTGCAGACAGTTCCCAAAAGACGGTGGACGAAACGTGGACGGGGCCCTAGGCAAGCGGAGGAGGGGGACGCCGGGATCCGTTTACCCGCCAGGTCGTAAACGACAAATGCTTTATTTCGATCGCTGCATCTTCGCACTTACTCCATATTTCATGTTGTCCGTCGACAGGATGAGCCCCTTAATGCTGATATATAACTTAATACTTTAAACAAGTCGTATCCTCCTCATTTGGCCGAAGAGCAGTTAGCGTAATGAAGCGTCCCGCGCCACCCTAGTTCAATCGGACGCCGCCGGCCGCGCCCTGCACACGCCGCCATCACCGGACATCACGAAACGTGTACGAAAGGTGGCTCAAGGCGTCAATTGATGCCTCTGTTGTGCTTTTGACCGGGAGGTCCTGAGGTTCCAGTCCCGACGGTGGCAACATTTTCGACGCTAGCTCGTCAGCTAGGTCGGTCCAATTCAACTGCCGACTGGGAGAGTATTCTAGTGGCCGGCTGCACTGATCCGTAGTTTTGCGTAGTTTCTCCGATCAACACCAGGTGAATGCTGGAGCAATGGCCCTACAAAAGCGCCACGGACCATGCGCGATCTTTCCATCTTCTTCTTTGTCCTTTCCTCACCATTACTCACACACACACACACATACATGCACTACATTACCACACATAGCGGGATCTTAGCACTTGACCCGACTGTTGGAGGGTTTGCGCTGCAGGTAGGAGATACCTGGTTGGGGAAAACTCCGCTTGCTGACTTGCAGATGGGCGTCGGTTCTTGCTGTCCGGCGGGGAAAGATCACCGTCGACCGTCCGCGATAAAAACGTGCACTACATTTGCGGGACTAATGACCTTAGCAGTCGTTGCGCCCGGACTTTTTACTTTCCCGCGCGCCTGCCAATTAACTATGTGAAAGACGTTTGTGAAAATCTATTCATACAATTTACGGTTGTGTAGTTATTCATACAACAAGGGATACATTTGCTTTTGAATCAGTTATTGTGTAAACTATTTAAACGTTTAGACACATTTTTAATAATTTAGTTATGATTGGGTGAGAAGGACACTTGACTTCGTGTGTCAGCAACGCTGCTTCTTGGTAGGTTGCAATGTGGAAGTTGCCTACTAGGATTGCAAGGTTCAACTACAACAAAGAAGCAATTCGAGTCTCTGCATAAATACTTTTAAAAATTGGGAGTCAAAGATTCCTTTAACATGCACTTTTCCTGGAATGGGGTTAGATCCGTAAAACTCATAAGCGCCTTACTAAGTTTATTTCTCACCTCACTAGTTAAAAAACTGGTTCTTATTTTGATCGAGTATAGATCCTGGTAACGTACGTATCAGTTGATTCACAATGCCAGAAAATTGTTATTCTCTGCTTTTATTAATACATAAATAAAAACATGAAGAAATGTTAGCAAGAAATATGTAATGGGTTAACTGTACGAACTGAGTTTCAAGAACCTTGATATACACAATAAATATTCATTTGAGGACGCGGTGTGGGCGGCGGGGCTCCTCCGCGCCGCTAGTTCAGTCGGGTGCCGCCGGGCACGCCCTGCACCCCGCCCAGGACCTTCGGAATTTACTTGCGCCGGGTCAGAAGGTCTGCCCGTAAATTTTTTCGAGTTTTTCTCGCGTGGATACTGGCGAAAGATGCGAATGAGCGAGTGGAAACAATTTTGCTATGGTTCACGCCAAGTCTGAGAATAACGACATCACGGATATTTCTGATAGATTTTAATGGACACTCTGCAACTGCAAAGGTATATATTTTCTTAAACATTATAAATTCTGTAGTATAAAAACTGGATTGGCATCTTATTTTAGCATTTGAAACTATCTCAGAAGTGTGAAGTGCTCACGATAAACTGGAGGTCGTATTCCTAAGCAATGCGAAGTGGAATCGAGCGTGTTGTGAATACCAACTATTTGCAGATACAGAGGATGACAAAGGGAAAAAAAAGTTGGACTGGATGACGAACGATGTACGACTAGAGCTTTTAACATATGTTGAAAAGACTAATTCGTAGCTGTATGTATTAGAAGAATTAAAAAGAATGAATGATTTGTGGGTTTGGGGCACGATCGGGGATGAGGTCATTAATACTCGAGAATCGTGTGTTCATCACATTGTTCATATTTTCTTTCTACGCGCTCTTCAGCCTGCGCCTGAATGTGTGTGTGTGTGTGTGGGGGGGGGGCATTCCACTGCTCCCACGTCGCGCCCGGCCCCCGAAATTTGCGTGCGCGAGGTCAGGAGGCCGCGACATAAGTGCCGGCCCCGCCGTTGCCTTCTCGACCGCCGCCGGTGCTGACGTCACGCAGGTGCGGCGACCTCCCGAATTTCAGCTTCACGCTCCTAGGCGAGGAGGAATCTTGCTTTCGTATGCAAAGGGTACACACGAGGATTGGGAAGCCAAGGATGAGGCGGCGGCCGCAGAAGCTGTCATTTGCATGGTTTGGGCCACGTTACTTCATCTTGAGCTGGTGTACGCCCTCGAGTTTCGGGGTTGACTTGAGGCAAGGCAAGGGCGTGGCTGGGGCAAGCTGGGGTGCTGGGTGTAATCTTAGCGGATTATCACAAGAAAACGTAGTAAATAAAGAGATAATTGTAAAATATTATAAATTGTAGTATGTCGTTTTTAATATTAAGCTCAATTAATATTTAGCACGGTTTCCGCCAACAAAGGTCTCTTCATTGACGGTCGGAATATCTCCAGAAAATGGAAGAACGACTTAGAGAGAGATGTGAATTCTATCGGCTCGTGGCGTTTTCGTTTCGTTACAGACCTATCTGTATCTGATGAGGTAATCGCATATATTAGGTAGTAATTGAAGGGGAGAAAATAAAGACATGCTTTTAAGATTTGTTCTAATGATTCGTATCCCACCCGTGATGTATCAAGAATTATAGGGAACCGACGTACGCTAGAAGATAGATAGATAAGGGGCAGATAAAAACAGATTAAATGCACAATTGTGTTAAGTTTGCTCAAATATTGATGAAATTGGCAAAATATCTCGCACCTCTGTGGAAAGCACATACTTCTTGATAGTTCTCTGCATTTGCTGGATAACCCTTTCATTCCATTGGAATGAACAAACGTGCAGTAGGGCCATTCTTCTGTGTGCCATCCTTTTACAACATCCACTGGCGAAAAGGAGATTTCCCTCGCCTTTTCCACACACACAACCTCGACATTTCGGAAGGAAACGGAAACTTACAGATTGATTGTTGTCCGCGGCCAAGATGTCTGCAGTAACGAGTTCTTCTGTCATTCTTCCATTCTTCTCAGCGCGGAATCTGCTATTTTTATATGTGCTCCACATGAACAAGAGACCACATTTGACATTGGGTCATGCAGAACAATTCTATGCGATACTGTGTGATAGAACGCATACGATGCCTCTTGCTTTGGGATGCCGTACTGTAGGATTTGCCACGGTGTGATACGATCACGTACGCACTCATATGAAACAATAAATTATAAATAATAGCTGCGGTTGGAAACAATATTTTACATTCAATACAGCCCTTAGTGCTTAGAGTAGTAGTTGTACAGCAGTTTGTCGAGCTTCGAATGCATTTCCTTGTCTGGCAGAGCTGGAATCGCGATTCATCTCCGAGAAACGTGTGAAAAGCCGCAAACTCCAATACTCCGCCGTGTCCTCCGATCGCCCCCCCCCCCCCCCGCCGCCCTCGGCGGGCCCCTACTAAGGGGGGCGGCTCCGGGCGACAATCCCAGCACCTTCCCCGACGGGGGGGGGGGAGGTGGAAGGCGGCGGCCGGGGACGGAGCCGCCTCAAATCGGACGGCGGGCGACTGGCCCGACGGTGAGCCGGCCGCCGGCCCCTGGGGCGCACCGCGAAATTGAGAGCGACGCGACGCGACGCGGCGCGGCGCGGGCGAAGAGGGAGGGTGTCGGGCAGTGGGCGAAGAGGGAGGGTGTCGGGCAGTGGGCGAAGAGGGAGGGTGTCGGGCAGTGGGCGAAGAGGGAGGGTGTCGGGCAGTGGGCGAAGAGGGAGGGTGTCGGGCAGTGGGCGAAGAGGGAGGGTGTCGGGCAGTGGGCGAAGAGGGAGGGTGTCGGGCAGTGGGCGAAGAGGGAGGGTGTCGGGCAGTGGGCGAAGAGGGAGGGTGTCGAGCAGTGGGCGAAGAGGGCGGCGGGTGAGTGGCGTTGAGGTGGAGGCAAGAGATTTTTGTGTAGGGCGGCGTTGCGAAGACGTGGGAAGGTCAAATTCAAGTCGTTGACGGAAGTTGTATTTTAAATAACGTTTTATATATGGGGTTCATTATAAGCGTATTATCGAATGTCGTTAATCAGTTGCGACTCGAGAGAATTTAACATACAGTTTCCGAAAAAGTTTTCAATCAGTTGATCGAGAACTTTTTAACACGCACAAAAATGTGTCGGTTTCATTTAATCTATGTTGCATATTATCTAACGATATCATATTATCTAATATAATCTAAAGTTACATATTAGTATACAATACGTTGCAATAAAAGAAAAAAGCATTTAAATTATTGATCATATAATTGATTATATTTTTAAATTTCTGTAAAATTGAGCATTTGAGCACTCAGAAACTTATCTAATTGAGTTTCTTGTGATTTCTCCTCTTGTTCGTTACGGGAAGTGTTCAATGATTGTTTTAATTCTGTTATTCAATTTTTCGTGCTGTACCAAAGTACCTGAGGGAGAACTCAGGACACCACGGAGTGTTTACATAAACGTTTGCCAATATTCTGAATAATTTTATCTCAAAGATGATTTTCTGGAAATGTTTAATAGACATTTTATGCAAACCTAAATATATTGTTCTTTGATTATGAAAATATGATTCTTTAATTCTAAACAGTCTTGTTTAAGTTCTTCTCGAAGGGCTGTTCGGTAAACATAATATTTTTCACTTACAATAGTTGCCCATGAACAAATAGCTGTATGAGAGAAATTTGTTGAGGGATTTTTGAAAGAAAGGAATTGATCAGAGAACGATTATGAAGATCAGGACAAGTGGAATATTCAAATTTAGATTATATTATGTATTAGAAGTTTTTTAGGTAACGAAGTTTTTTTGACGATGCAAAACTGTGAAATAAATAAAATACGTTGAACATGTTTTCAAACCTCTTTGTTGGAATATTGTAATACGGACTCGCAGAACGGACGACCAAAGTCGTAAGACGGAAGTGTTGATCATCACTATGAGCAAAATCGGCGCCGTGGCGCATATGACGTGTACATACTCTAAATAGTGTCGTCTGGAATTGCGTGTGGTAAATAAGTGTAAATGGACGTAAGTATGAATGAATGAAAAAAAGTAAAAACAAAGAAACGAGATGATCACAGTATTAGAAAACTTGTACTAGAAAACAAAAGCGTGCTTGCGAACCCTAGGCTGCCGACCAAGACGCCTGCTACTTACATAGGTTAAGTTATATACTTAATAGATTAGTTATTTAATCACTGCCCCCTTCTTTGCCGCAAAAGCCAGAGAGCTGCGGCGCTTGTAACGCCTGGGCAACTGGCGGGGAGAAAGGAAAAAAAAGAATGACACTTGACGTTTCCACCCCTGCCATCGTCTCTTCCCGCGGCGCGCCTCGCACAAAGGCATCGATCCCGGGGCGTGGGCGGCCGCGCGTCGGCCCACTGCGTGCGTGGGCGGGGCGGGGCGGGGCGGGGCGCCGCGCCGCCATTTCAATATTTCGTCACAGAGGCGGCGGCCGCCGCCGCCGGGGGCTCTAAAGTTTTACGGGCGGCCGGCAGGGGCGTGGCGGGCAGGGCGGGGGCGGCGGGGGCGCGCGGCCGGGCCCGTTCCGGCAGGAAAATTAGGAGGCGGCGGCGGCGGCGGCGACGGAGCCAGTAGATCGGCGAGGAGGGGCGTGCGGGGAAGGTGATGGCGACGGCAACGTTGGCGTAGGATGTAACGGGGGGAGATGGTGGTGCCGAAACTAGCAGATGGCGTTGTTGTTGATGGTGGTGGTGGGGAGTGTAGAGGGGAGCGTGGGAGCGCCTATGGTAACGCTGGTGAGATGGCGGTGGGAAGTAGAGATGCGACATTGATTTCGATGTTCTGTAAACATCGATGTTTCAATAAAAATATCGAGGTTTTGAAAATCAGTGTATTGTAACCGATGTTTCTTTTTAAACATCGATGATTTGGGTTCTTTTTGAATAAATTTAAAACGTCAAATAACTGATGGTACTACTATTTATGTGTTCGAACACAAACAGGTTTGGCTCGAACACTGTTTGTGCTGCCTTCCTCGAGTAGATTCCCTCGCTTCAGATGATCCCGATGCACTGGTATTTCCTTCGTGTTTCCTCGCATTTGTCATATGGAAAGTTTTTGGCCTTTGTTTTTTTTTTCTTCTTAAATTTCAATTATAAATGAATTTGCGCGGCTACTCTCAAATTAACTTTTTTGGGCCCAAAATTGTCAGAGGTTAGCTAACCAACTTTAAAACATCGATGGTTTTTGGAAGATGTATTATTGACATCGATGTTTTGCTGTGGATGTCGCACGACTGGTGGGAAGGACAGGCGACGGAAACGCGCCCACCCCTCACAGATGGCCACCATAGAGCAGAAAGGCATATCGCCGCAGCGTATTCTCGACAAAAGATAAGTTTTTTTCTAGCTACTATCTATTAAAAATGGCAATAAAAATGTAATTGGCAAAAATTAACTGAAATTATCCTTAGGTTTGCAAAGCATTTTTTGTGCTGCCAGCTTTATTGGTGTGAACAGAACTTCAAACATGGTTCTCGGGAGAAATTCAAGTAAAATACTATTATATTATTTGTAATTGTAGATCTGCAATCAAATGAAAGCTCTCCTTTGATAGTAAAGAGCATTTAGTTTTCCTCTCACACCGTCTTACTATGGGCGGTCACTTACACACACATACACATACATATACACCCACACACGCATTGACAGGAATGCGCCTGCACGGTCATCGTGACCTTGCCGTGCTCTGCGTCTCGAATCTAGAATTTTCAGTTTCAAGATTTTCTTTACAGCTGTGAGCTCTCAGCCACACACATGATCGACATTTCAAAATTTCAAAAATCAGTTTCTTTCGTACATCAATTCCGCGATTATCCTCGATTCAATTTTTCTTCAAACACTCCTCTCCACTTCGCATCGCAGTTCTGGACCATTCTGGAGCCGAGATCCGATTGTGCTTCGCGAGAGCTCCATTCTCATGTGGCCGTGCCATTCTGCGAGGCCCTATCTTGGGCGGCGCGGCGCCGGCGCGGCGGCGCCATATCCCAATCGGCCCCCTGAGCGCCGTCTTCGCTCTGGAAGGCTCTGCGCCTGGGACGACCTCCAGCGCCCGCGCCCAGTTGCAAGCGCAAGGGCCGCACGTTCTTTCGAAACACAAGTGCTTTTCAAGCTGCTTTTTCAACTTAGAAAAACGAACATAGTTATCCACTAATAATGCCACCTCCTACTCAAAATTGATAATTACCGTTGCAACCTCATAGTTTCTAAGCATGATGAAATTGTTATAAATTGTATTGACTGCTGACAAGATTGACTGCCGCGGTCGGAATTTAAATGTGAATCGTTCGGTGTATTTGCTCTAAGACCTTCAGCTACTCCCCGGACAGACGTCTCTTCCGACAGCCTTTGGAGATGATTTTGTTTGTAACGTCGTCAGTTCGCAGCCAGGCGTTCGGAACGTGCTAGCGGGCGATGGAATGCGGGACGGGGACAAAGGGCGGCGCATAAAAATGCCAGCTGAGGGGGAGGACGCGAGGGCGTGCGTGTGTTGGCCGAGATCGCAGGTGCAGGAGGCTTTCGCTCTGGGTGTCCGCCACCGGCACCGGCGGCGCGGAGAGGCGTCTGGGCGGAGGACGCACTCGCCGGGGCGGAGGCACTTGGCCAACATTGCTCCAGAGCTGTGCACAGTTCTAAAAATCTTGTAAATAAACAGATTGTAAATAAAGCTCTTGTCGGTGACTTCATTTCCTTTCTACGACTTCACAGTACACACTACATTTCACCACCTGGTCCCAGTAGGAAGTTTAATTTATAATTAATTTATTACTTATTTAATGAAATAATTTAATTATAAGTATAATAATAATTTATTATCAATTAAATTATTATTGTATTACAATTTAATTATAATTTTGTATACCGGAAATCCTATTTCGATTTCTGGTTGTAGAGCCATTTCTTTGACCAGTAAAATAATAATTTATAATAAAAAATAATAATAATTGTATTTTTCTTGTTGCAGGTGAGTTTGATGCCTATGCAGTTATGATTGGCTTGGCGTACTAGTTATGGAGAGAAAAGAAGATTATGATTTGTTTGTGAGTAACATGACTAGTAGAAACAAATTTGCATTTTGTTAATTTATGTACAATGAACATTTAACAGATAGTATTGTTATTTACCGGCTTAAATTGACATTAACACCTGTCCAACCATTAATTTAAATAAATGAAGAATAATGAAAAATATTTAGGTTTTAAATTTAAGTACATTCTGTTCCTAGATAATTCGTTTTTCATACGAATGTTTCAGCATTAATGCAATGGATAGACGTACTCAAGGTAATAAATGCCAAAGACTCATTGTTGATGATGCACATCCATGTGTGTGATGGAAACACCTGATAGTATTAAGAATCTATCTTTTGCTGGCTAATGTTTGCTAAATACATTCGCAACGCCATAATCAATTGAGAGACATAACAAAAATCTGGATAACGAAAGTGTGAAAGCCGAAAAGCAGGAAAGGCAAAGGAGTTTTTGGATACTTGGAAAACATCCCACGGAATTGAAGCCCATCTACAAAATGAAATCATTTAAACCCGGGAGCATGTGCTAAATTGAGAACTAAAACTAAAAAAGAAATGATTTGAAATTAACAGAAGTTTTTTAAGCCAAACTTCTGATTTATAGTATATCTATTTGTGCATTCCTACATTTATCAAACACCCTGTACTCCTTGCCTATAATGTGCGAGGCCAAGATATGAGACACACTCTTTTTACGGCCATGCTTTTTTCATCAAAGTTCTGAAGAAAAATGTGAAATGGAAAAATTTGAATTAAAGGACAATTACCATAACAAAAACGTAGTTAATGTTTCCGTTAGAACTAAGAAAACATGACACTTTTCCCCAAACCTGCAGGTAAAAATTAGTTTCACAAGTGTCTCCTTTGAGTTGATTACCTTGGATATTGAATATATTGAGAAATGTTCTCTTAAGAAAGACGGTTGCAAAAGTATTCTCGAATCCCAGGGCCAGTCTACTTGCTCTTTACAAGCTGTCGAACACATTTATTGGAGCAGTCATCACTTCGACGCAAGAATCAACCAGTACAATTCACGCTCAGGAGTTTGAGAATTTCCAGTCAAGTGGCGTAATCGAAGCAACGCATGGGAAAAAGTATAAAATTTTAGACATTTTAAAATGTTCGCAAATTATATGAAGTAATTTAACAAGTGCAGTAATAATAATAACGTTAATTCATGAACATAGTTTTGCTTAAAATGATGCTGTATTGTAGGGGAAAATTGACAAAGTAGTTTATTACAAGATAACATTAGAAATGATATTATCTTGGAAAACTCGGACTGAATTCGAGGGGCTACTTCTCACGACAGAGGGATTTCAAACACGAGGACAATTACTAAACTCTTGGACCACATTTCTATTTTGCTCTGGCAAAAACGTTTAAAAGTAGCATCGGTGAAATTAGTATAGTTTGTCTTTACGAATTTCCTTGATATTTATAACGGAATGTTTATATGGAAAGTGACTGCTGACTCATCGTGAGCAGTTGAGTGAGTCCCTGGATGGAGGTGCATTCGATCGAACGATTGATTGACTGATTGGTGATTGCGGGCGGTCAACAGATTGGGTTGAAAGTCCCGTAAGTGTGCTTTCCTCGAGAGGTGGCGATGGTCATTCTCCGCTGAATAGTGAGGTCCTGCGCCGACCCACCGCCGGCTGACAGGGTTGCCTCCCACCGAACCCCGCACCCCCTGCGTGTCTCTCTTTCAGCTCTCACATCACTGCTACATCACCAAAACTTACTTTCCTCGTATTTTTTTCGTAGCACGCTCATCTTAATTTCCTTCGCCTCTTCCCCTTGCACTTCACTTTCCCCTCACTCATTTTGGGTTTGTCTCGCAGCATTCTTACCTCTTGCATCCTTTCCGCTTTCGTTGCTCGCGTTCGAGGAGGAACTCGCACTTCAGACATTTCCATTTCAGACATACGTTCACCATTGTCATGCGTTATATTCTCATTTTTCATTATTTACACTTATTAAAACCTGTAGATGCTGTGGATATGTGTAAGTTCCACTCGTCTGGTTTTGTACCTAATGTTGACTGTCAGGCGGCCAGCTGCGCCGCTTACCCACTTGGGCTTCACTTCTCGGCGACGTCACGTACGGGTTGCGCCTCCTCCTACCGCATCCTTTTCTCCCCTCTTTCGGGGAAGAGGGGGCGTTGTTCTCTCCTTGTAGTGGGAACTGGATTGGACCTTCAGGATAAGGGCCACCGCCCACTCCAAAGGAAACGAGGTGCGCAACAGTTTAACCGCCGGGAGGCGCACACGCTTGTGCAGACCTGGACGCCTCTTCCCCAGGGCTTCGCTCACTCTTTCCCCCTCATTCGTACACGCCCCCACCCCTTCATCACCGAAGCGATTCTAATTCCGTGCGCGAAACCATGCCGTTCTGTAGTTTTCTGGTTTTTTAGCGCTCTAGCAGTATAATCAGCATCATGGCAATGAACGTTTCACAAAAATATTACTATTCAGCTCCAACAATGCTCCTGCGCACACGAATACGACAATGACAATGTCACGTATCCGGAACGGTTAGAACTCTCTTAACTTCTCCTACAAATGTTCCCTTTTATGTTTCGGGATTTGACAATACTAGTGTTGCAATCTGGCAACTGACAGCTCTATCGTAAAGTTGGATGGTTTGAGGTTATACGTACTCAGAACATTTTACATACGAGCGCTATTTGTGTTGTTGATAGTCACTTAAAAGATTTATCTTGGCCCCAAAACGGAATTAAATCGTGAACATTTTCGTGCGATTATTTTTTACAACTTTCGACGTGGATTAACTCAACAACAGGGCATGGATGAACTTGTTTCAATTTTTGGCGATGAAGCTCCATCAAGGACCAGTGTTTATCGATGATATGGTGAATTCAATCGTGGTCGTAGTTCACTCCAAAACGAATTTCGCGAAGGTCGTCCAAAATCAGTTGTTGTTACGAAAACCATTGATGCTGTGCGTGAACTGATATTACAAGATCGTCATGTGACCTATCGTGAGATTGAGACAACCTTAGGCATTAGTGGGACCAGCATACATTCAATATTGCATGAAGATTTGACTGTCAAAACAATTTGTTCGTGTTGGATCCCACACAATTTGTCAATCCCTCAAAAATAATCTCGTGTCGTTTGGTCGAAAGAAATGGTCGTTTGGTCAAAAAATACGATCGCGGTGCTTCGAAACACGTCTATGACATCGTGACAGGTGATGAATCGTGGATTTACGCGTACTCGTATGAGCCCGAAAGTAAACAGCAGTCAACTATATGGCTATTTCAAGATGAGCAAAATCCAATAATAGTTGTTCGCGCACGAAGCACTTCCAAACAGATGGTCACCTGTTTTTTCGAAAAAATTGGACATGTCGCAACCGTACCACTAGAACAACGCAGAACAGTCAATACTGAGTGGTACACAACGATTTGTTTGCCAGCTGTCTTCCAAGAAATCAGGAAAACCAACCGCCGAAGACGAATCAATCTTCACCACGACAATGCGAGCTCTCACACATCGGCTCAAACAACTGCGTTTTTGAGCACCCAAAACATCGATTTGATAAGTCATCCGCCGTATAGTCCTGACTTGGCACCGAATGACTTCTTTTTATTCCCGTACGTAAAAAAAAAAACTGAGAGGTCAACTTTTTTCGACACCTGAAGAAGCGGTTGCTGCATTCAGAATGCATGTTTTGAAGATACCTCAATCACAGTGACAAACGTGCTTCGACAATTGGTTCAAACGCATGCAAAAGTGTATCGATCTTTATGGGGAATATTTTGAAAAACGATAAAGTGATTTTCGATGATTAATATTTGTTTTTGTTCTCTAATCCTGAAATATAAAAGGCAACCCTCTTATGTTCCAAGTCCCAGTGTTTCACCTCACTTAAACGGCTTCTCACACTCAAATCTATATTCCCCTACAATCCCCCCTCTTTCCTCTTTCTGTTCCCCCCTTCCCCACCGCAGCGTTTCTAGTTTTCCGCGAGAAACGATATCACAAGGTTGATCAATTTTTGAAGCGCTCTAGCAGTAGATGCAATTACCAGCATAGCAATTCGACAATAAAAGTCGCGCAAAACTACAGTCAGATAGCTGCAACAATGGTGTGGGCACCAGTCTGACAATATCGACGTCCCATATCCCCAACAACTCCGAAGCCATTGTGTCCCACTGAACTTGAACGTCTCCCACTCTCACTCTCACTCTCACTCTCACTCCTATATTGCCCCCTGCACCCCCCCCCCCCCGCTGCGACTCCCGTTTCCCGCGAGGCTGCGCCGCGGCGTCGCTTTGACTGGCAAAGCGCGGCCACTGCCGCTCTCCAGCGGAAAGGCATTCCACGCCGCCGCCGAATTGGCCGGAGGCTGAGCGGGGTTCATTCCATCGTGTCGAGCGGGATTGCGATTCGGTCAGTGCAACTGAATCGGATTTAACCGCTTGTCAACGACGATAGCGGTATTGGTTTTACAAGGAGAGTGGAAAAAATTGTATATTTTGAAATGCATTTAGGCTTATGAGAGACAAAGGATATCAAATTAACACGTGTTCTCAAATTTCATCCTCAAGTTTTAGGATATCACGCACTTTTGATTTGCTTGATTTTTGACTCGAAATAACAGACGGAATAAAAGAGAAAGTTGTGTTGTGAGTGAATTTCACTGATTGGTGCTGAGGTGCGTTTATGCGCGTTTTGGCTTTTCAATGAATCCTTAATCGAATAATCAAATATGAGAATTGAGTATTGTGAAAAATGTAGACCAGATTACCGTGCAATACTTATTACATTCTGTGGCAATGACTCGCATCTCGGAAGTTGATAGCGTATTGTCTTTGTTTATATTTTATCTCATATTTGTGAAGAAAAGAACTTCAAAAGTTTGTGTTTTTCTGTACTGCACTCCTTTCTTTGGATTTTCTTTCCAAACGTACATTTCTAGAAAGTTATTTACGATCTTTTTTCCTGCAATTTATTTCTTGTTTGAGTGTTTCTCTATCCCTTTAGAACATCCATGCGGTCCTGTAATCGGGTCATCATTCAAGCAAAGATTGAATTGATTACTTTAATTAATTATTATATTTATAAAAAATAATATATCTTGCCGTAGTGTTAATAAATGTTGGGATCAGATAGCAAGAAATGTAGCACGATGGTCTCATTTTTAAAGATCTATGAAATTATATTTCTTACCTACGTTGATAGATTGTTTCTTACTAGAATGTAGAAGAACGAGAATTATTGAACAATACACGCCCAATATCACAAATAACGGAATCTGTTGCAGGGCTTAGATTCTGAAGACCGAAAAGTCTTTAAAAATAATCTATAAAATGACTTTAAAAGGGGGAAATTACCTATTTTTTATTAAAAAATGTTTGAATGTTTATTATTTAATGAATTTTACAATTTTAAATAAAATTTATTTATATAAAATTATATTTAATATAAGGTCTTTAATTTAGGAGGAAATATAATCCTTTGCTCTAATCTTCCAACCGTCAGTTTTGAAGGTTCAGAAAGTTACTTAAGATCCGTGTAATTTTGAGAGTTCGAAAAACAGTCCACTGCAGTAGTGACTTTCGTCATGAACTGCTGATACAATAAAAACTTTATTTTAGTGTGTCCTTGTAAATTAATGAAACATTCACTAACAAAAACATGGAAAGGAAACAAAAGGCGTAAAAGTGACACAAATGTATAAAACATTAACTGAAACACGAAAAAAATGGCCTATTAACTTTACACTTCTGTCATCTACATGTCAAGATAAATATTAATTTACAAGTTAGGATGCACTAATGAAAAGGTGACATTTCAGAATCCAAGCCCTGGTTATAAACCTTGCTGTTGCCACGATTTACAAATCTCAAATCGCGTATTTTTTGTGCTGCTCATTGTTCTAACGACCAGAGTTGCCAGATGTGTTGCAAAATCTTTCCCATCACTCTTACGGAATTTTGCCAAATAACCTCCCTAATGAATCAAAATTCTCCAATTTTTAAATGAAAAATTTTCTCAAATTATTGACCAATGACACGAGCTGTCCCTGACGATTCCATTGGCTGTTCCTGTAAAATCAGAAAATTACAATAAAATCAACCAAACATCGTCCTCTAAACTGCTCAAAGCCGTATACTATATTTGTTTTTCTCAACTCGATGCCTTTTGCATTTTGATTTGTAAAAATGAGAGAATGGCCTCTATTGTTTCTTTTTGTCTTAATAATTGAGAGAATAATATTTCTATCTCGACTCAGGATGAAAATAATTTCCCCAAAAATCCCCAAACAGTTCCCCGTCCATTCATGTTCCCTATTATTTCCCCACAAAGAAAAGAAATCCCCATTTTGGGGACAAAATTCCCCAACCTGGCACCCCTGCTATCGGCGCTAGTGCCCGCAATGCATTAAATGCCAGATGCTTCAATGTAGTGTGCTCTAGCGGAGCCGGCGCATCGGCGTGCGCTCGCAGCGGGGCGGGGCGGGGTGGGGTGGGGGTGGGGGGCGTGAGCGCGTGGGCGTGCGCCGCACATCAATCTCCGCAAGTGACGTGGGCGCGCTCTCCGCCGCCGCACGCGCCCTCGCCCATGCCCTCGCCCTCGCCCTTCGCCCCTCGGCGAGCGCTCAGTGGACTGGACCCTCCTCCTCGCCACATCTCCCAGGGGGGCGCAAGACGCCCGGTTGGCCCCTGAGCTTTTACCCGAACTCTCCGACGACGCAATAGAACGCCGCCAGGCTGGTATTCGCAGTTTGCCCTCTCGCCAACCTCCCCATTCAATGCCTGGGTTGGGGCGCTCCGCCACCTCAAGCTGCTACCGGAGACGAAGCAATGCCGCCTCTTTTCACGACGGGTCAAATCCTGTCCAAATGTGTGCAGCATTATAGCGGGTGAGGAACACATCTCGGAATATAACATACACTACACTTTCAAAACTGGCAGCTACAGCAGTGGACACGTCCAAAAAAATTAAGAGTCAGCTACAGGCCTACCTAGCCCCTCCCTATGGAAAAATGTTGGGTGCACCACTGGTAATATTGTTAACACAGATGGCCAAATGTAGTTCTTGTCTAATCGTGATTTAGAGGCAGGGAGCAACGCTACACTTAGTACATATTGATCACCATCTCTCTGGTAGGTGTGGACCTGCTCTTAATCCACGGTCACACACCGGAAGGGAATATTTTATTAAATGCGTTTTCTTTAAAATTCCGAAATGTACTAATTATAATGAATTCATTATAATTATTGAAGCGGCGGTCGCAGAAGACAAAGGAAGGGCCACCCGCTGGCGGGGAGGAGTGGGTTAATTGGCCCTTCGGAAGGTCAGTGCCCTCCGTGCGCCAGCAGGCCGCGCGGGAATAAAAAGGACGAGCGATTGCAGCTGTCGGAGGAAAAAGTCCTCTCGCCATTCTTCTTCCCGGCGCAGGAAACAATGGGCCCTTAATCCTTCGGGGGATCCCCCCGTTTTCCCCTCGACGGTTTATTTCTTCGCCGATATTTAGCGCGCGTTATAACATTAGGATAATAAACGCCCGGTTTAATCCCTGGCTATTGTCGTTTTCAATGGTCTCTCCGGAGACTCGGCGTCCTTTTTTTTCGTCGGATGCGGCGCGAAGTTTTTATTTTGAAATATATAAATTTTTAACGCGGCGTAATCCTGCAGGAGGATCTGCAGCGACGGCGCCTGCGCGAAGGGCATGCTAATGCGGGGCCGGGCGCGAGTGAGCGAGGGCCTGTCATCCGCTGCTTTACGGCCCCGCCGTGAGTGACGTCAGCGTAAGCTCGCTGTCGGGGCCGAGGACATGTGTCTCCTGGACTAGGATCGCTTGATTTTCGCCGCGTGGGCGGAGCGGGGCCGGGGGGGGGGCAGGTTATACATGCGCCCAGTTGGAATTCGAGTAATCCTGTTTTGATGAAAATCTACAGATCTGGGTATGGAAGTAGCCCACGCGCGTTTGGTATACGTGACAGTGTTTTGTCCGTATCGCGGATAATCGCTTGTGTGACCACAAACTTGTGAGAAAAACTGTCACAAACAAAACCCTTTCGGTTCGTGATTCCCTTCAGAATGTGTTTTTGTGATCGACCGCATCTTGGCTTCTACGCGTGTAAACCTACGTGGAAAACTTTTACGTATTAAACCTATAAAAGTTGTTGTGTTAAGAGAGACACGAAGACCCGGACGGGTAAAACTCATGAATCTTTCGTATTCTCGTAAAACTTAAACTATATCGAAAAGCATGTACTTTCCTGGTAAGTTTTACGAATATGAAACTTTTCTTTCGGCATGTGATGCCTCGGGAACCTAGCATGTTGTCCTCTCATCTACTGAGAAAGTTCAATTCTACAAATTGAAAATTCCCCGCCGTGATCTAAAGGTGTTGACTGCTTCACGATATACGTGGTCGATATCCTGGTTTGGAAAAGGGTAAGCACATTATAGCTGACGAATACATGGTGACACAACTTTCCATTGATTGATGATTCCGGAACGTCAACCACTAAGGTCACTAGTCCCTTAAATGTAATGCATGTTTTGTCGCGGGTGCTAGCGGCGATATTTCCCCGCTGAATGGCAAGATACGGCGCCAAACTACCCGTCGGCAGGCGTTTTTCCCACAATCGAGTATCTCCCCTCAGCTGGGCCCAGCTCCAACCGGGACAAATTCTAAACTCCAGACGTGTCTGGTGGTGTAGTGCGTGTAACTGTGTTTGTAAGAAAGGGTTGAAGATAGGATAAGGAAGAGGAAGGAAAGATCGCGCGCGGTCTGTGATCCCTTTGTTAGAGTACTGCTCCGGCATTCGCCTGATATTGATCGGAGAAGAAAAAAACAAACCCTTCGGTACACACGGTCTAAGGCAGTCAGTTCAGCGCAGGGGAAAATTATCATAGCAGCGCGTTAGCCCCGGGTGTCTGGCTGGGACTCCGCGAGACTCACTATTTCATAATTATCGCGTGCACATTATCGTACGCTTGTCTAAAGTGTCTCCCATTTTGCCTTTTGCACAAATTGTCGTGCTGCTACAAATTTTCAGCATACATTAAAGTGGGCGATGCATTATATCCGGGCAGTGTTTCATATGCCCTTGGAACTTCCTATTACCAGTGTAATATATCTTTGAAAATTGCGAAACGAGAACGATTTTGAAATTTATTTTCACCATCATGGATAACAAAGCAAGTACAAAGGCAATATCTGTTTTAACGTCCTGCGATCAGAACTAATTTTGAAAGGGTCGCAAGCTGTCAATCAAAATTTATTTCCAGGCTTAGTTGTAGTTCCTGCAGTGACATCAGGATGCGAGCGAATGTTTCCTGCCACGCGTCGTCTCCATCTTCCCTCCATTTCCCCTAGGCTTACGTCATTCGCAAGTGTTCTATACCAGTGGTTTCGTGGTCTCAATTTGGAGAGTTTGAAGTATACTAGCAATTTAAAAACACAGGCAGGCGAAGTAATGATGGATCTACGAAAAACTTCTACACCATTTGATGATGAAATAGTTCTCCAAACTTTCATCAGTGTCAAGAACATTTTCCTGTAAGATTTTGAATTTAGTATGAAAATATTTCTTACTACTTTCGTTTCATTGAAACACTTCACTTTCAGGCTTTTGAAAATGTTCAGAGGTAAATAAAAACCATGTGAGTGAATTTTGTGCACAATTAAACTCAAATAGTTTGAGTACTCTGAATAGATACATTATAGCCAAATGAATTTTTGATATTCGTTTTTGAAGAAAGTCAATTCACAATGGAGTTCATCTTATTAAAACCGAGTATTATATTGAGGCAGCAAATTCTACGTAAACAGAAAAAGAGACATTCAAAGGAAGAGAAATATCCCTAACCATTTATCAGGAGAGAGGTAGTTTTTGTTGTGATAGTTCTGTATATAAAACATATCACAACAATCATCACAACAAAAAGTATAGGTATATCGTCGCGAATCGAAACATTTGTTCATGTACAGAACCTTCATGACACATAACATCCCTTTTTGAGATACTGTTGAAGTACGAAATTGTACACTGTTGTACCGTGCACCCCGTTGTACACTGTACTTTGTTTGGCGTTGCTCCTGATGTTCAAGATCAAGCGTCCACCACCTTGCTCTTTGAGTCACGTCAAGTATTTAGAATCCGTATTTCAGGCGCGTGAGATTACATCATGCTCTTCGAGTGACTTTTTCTTGAAAGGCGATTGAAATTTCAAAAACCTCTGAAAATGAAGGGATTAAAATCAAAAGCGTATTTATTGTATTAAAAGATGTTGCACACATACATTCTGTATTGTATTACACTACTTAGCAGTGCCATGACAACTTGTAACATAAATGTAAACGTGAACATCTTAATTTTAATTGTCTAGTAAGCTACCATTGTCTAACACCAAGTGCTTCAATGATGCCCATGAAGTGCATCATTCGTGGAATGTGAAGTAGGGTTCCACAAAACATGAAAATTGTGGTTAAGTTGTTGTTTAAATATTTTAATGATCTTTTTATATGTTATATTAAAAAAAACGTAAGATTTTGCGAGAAACATGAAAAAAGATAAGGGACCGATGTACACGTAAGCTTCCGCGGGTCGAATCCATAAATTGTCGGCTATCCGGGAGGCGCCGCATCGTTGGCTGGGAGGCCGAAGTTTCGCCTGACATGTCGCAGGCTTCCTCAGGGCAGGCACTGCCGAGAATTTAAAGATAAGGGACCGTCTATAAATTAGCTAACGTAAATTTGGAATATTTTAAATTCCCCCCTCCCCCCTGTAACGCGCGATTGAACTCTGACTAATTACGTAACGCTTGCGCCCCCCCCCTTGTACATGCAAAAACTTTAAATAGCACAGCAAGTTTTATAGCGCAGTAAAAACAATTTGTATTCATTTTATTCGTGTTGCGGTTTAAAATTTTACTAATTTATAGTCTGAATTAGTTGTCGATGCCGACTTCACCTAACAATAACATTGGGCGCAAATTTTGAGTGAAGGAAGGACTCGCATGCGAGAAAGTTTCTGATGACAGCCGTGCACACGCAATCTACTGCGCCAATTTCATTATATTCTACAAAATACTACAGATCAGTTTAATACTACATAAATTCTTCGTAATCTTACAGATTCATTATAAAATTGATGAAAAATTCAAAATTTTCATTTATTGTAACAACTTCTTATAACTTTTGATTATTTATGTTTTAAGACAACTTAACGAGATACTAATTAAGTATAAGACTCAAAAAGGAAGTATTTGAACAATTGTTAAAAATATATGTAAAAATATCAGTGTTACGTAACACTAATCGAATACCCCCCTGCCCCTATGAAACGCTGCGCAACGCTGCCTCAAACCTCCTCCCCTCTTTCGGGTTACGGATTCCATGGACGACCCCTAATACATCTTCATGTGAAATTGTTTGCTATGACTTCCTTTACAAACCACTCAGATTATGATAATATAGGTTCTGTATTGCATATATAATATTTTCCAGAGGTAATTTTTGGTAATTGATTAAAGAATAATTACCATTGTGATAATCGTAGAATCGATCAACATTACATGTTTATAGCATCTTATAAACAATTTTCTTAACGTTATCATCAAATGTCCTCCATATTTTATTACATTAAAGATCATAAACTGCTGCTGTTGCGTATCCGTGCAAAGCGGATCTGGGAATCAAAAGCAAATGTACATTGAGCCAAATAGTCGCCCAGGTATTGACGGCAGCGAAATGACGTTTGAATTCGAAATAGGATCTACGCAGCATCCAATAAATCATCGTATCGAACAGGTAATGCTGTAGTACATCAATATTCCATTAGAGCTTAGAGTGAAAGTGTCTGCTCCATTGCATCGCATTCAGGATTTAGAACTAAAAGTGAATTATGAAATTCTGACTGTGTGTTGTGTGAATACTCTCTGTATTGTGTTCTAAAACTTGTCAAAACTCTAAAAGCTCTAAAACTAACCTTTAAACGACATTGAATTCACTGCTCCTCCAACAAGTTTGTGTGTACTGATGTTTATTATTGTGCCTTCAGTTTCGTAAAAGGAGTTTAATTTGATCAAGAACTATGTTTCCATAAACAAACTATAATGTTCAATTGTACAGAGAGTATTGAAATAAAATTTGTGATGCATAAGGTCGTTCAGTTAATACAAAAGGATTTTAGTCATTACATTTCTTTGTGTATTGAAGGTGGTAATGATCTTCAACGAATAACAAGTATTTACTACGCTTTCTCAATTAGTGTTTCTTCTTAAATATAACAGGCCTATGCACTCGAAAAGTGTAGACCTCATGTCGGATATGATGATTTTAGTAGATTTTGGGAGAGAAGTTAAAATAATATTTCTGAAGTAATACTGTAATTCCCCAACCAGACGTTTTTCAGAGGCAGTGAATATTAACTCTCAAATAGCGTGTATTATGTAACTGTATCCGTAAAATAAAATAAATGTAACAAAGATCACTAACTCAAAGGTGATTGCGTACATTGGTCCGTGAATAAGAAGTTGAAAATGCGATGTCAAGTTTGTCCCACTTTCACAAAACATGCGAAGACGGGAGTAGCGAGTGCCTCGGACGAGTAGATCTGATCGCAGGCGAAGCTGCGAGCGCAACGTGTGTACCTCCGAGCAGTTGCTGTGGACTCGTTGACTCGAATGCTCCGGCGACCTGGAATTGCGTCTGAGCAACTGAGCCGTGATAAAAATCCCGAGAGCCCTGCGGCTCTGTGCAACCCAGAGGAGAGCCGTTTAGTTTACTAACAGGCTTACGGCTGTTAAGAAGACACCTAATGTTCAGCCGAGTGCTTTTCTTAGGTGACTCGACTGACATTTCACGACCACTTGTTGTAGCGCTGCTACACAGCCTTAGGAAGCTCGCCAAGGTTCTCTTTTAGTGCGCAAGCAGCTGCCGGATAAAACATTTGGTTTTCGCGCGTTTTACCTAACACTCGTGGAAATGAAATCTACATTGGAGGACCGGACGCCTCATTGGACATAAAACTGGCCGGATCTCACCAACCAGCGGGGGAGGAAAACATGCACTATACTAACGGAGCTAGTAGCCTAAGCAGTAGACGTGCCCAGAAACACCAATCAATCCAACCTAAAAAAAAAATTTACGTACTTGCGGCAATGCCGAAGTCTTCTTAATTATTTTTGGGTGGAAGTTCGGCCTTCAGAATTATCTTCCAAGTTGTGACGTGCAGCGCAATTAATACACCTCCCAAATTGAACCAATGACGAGGTCAACTATGGTGGCTCAAAACTAAAATGGCTTACCAGCTATTGGAATTAAGATATATTACGAAGATCTGTATGTTACTATTCTTTTAAATATTAATCTTGTGTCACAAAATGTTCAAACATTATTTTCACTATGGACGTGCTGAGTTGAAAACGCCCCTTAGTGTGAGACTTCTGCCTCCCAGAGTAGGGGAATTGTTCCTCACACCGACTATTTGAGTGGGTGAGAGGAAGAGTACGTGAGTGGGTGAGTGAGGGAGTGAACGAGTGAACGAGTGGTTGAGCGAGTGGTCTCCGGGCATGGCTCATAGGATTGGGCAACGGTCAACTGATGCACGGGATGGGTGCTCTATATGACCCGAACAGCGTCAACTGTCCCCGACACCGAACGCATGGCGACATCGCGTTGAACGACGCAGAGGAAGTTGCTCGATTGTAGTCGGTGAGTAGGCAAGGAGCTTGGTTCTCCCTCAAACGTTTGGCGCATGCGCAGTGGAAAGTTGTTTTTCTAATCAGTCCAGTTGTAGAGAGAGGTTCGGCATTGCAGGTCATGGGAAAGACGTTTTTGACGCCGGATGCGGCGTGGCCGCGGCGGGGCCTCGAAGGGGAGGGGAAGGCACAGCTTGGAGGCCGAGAACGACCGGCGGCGGCGATGACGCAGCCTCCGCCTCCGCTCCGCATCCTGAGCACGTTCGCCGCTCGCCGCCGCCGTCGTGTCGCCGCCGACGGCGTGGCGGCAGCCGCTGCCGCAAAAACTCGCCAGACGGCACGGCGGCGCTGGTGGCGGCCACGCTGTAGCTCCGACGGTGGTGGCGGTGGTGACCAGCAGAGCAGATAACGCAGTGCCCATGACGGTAGCGGTGTCGGCGTCGGCGGTGATTGGGAGTGGTGGTGACAAGCGAGGTAGAGGAGGGAGTGGTGAAGTGGTCGTGATGGAGGAGACGAGAACAGGAGATAACGTACACACGCATAAAACGGTAATGGCGTTGGCGTCGGCGGTGATTGGAGGGAGTGAAGGAGGCGATAGCTGTGACTGTAGTGACTGGCGCCGGGGTTGCGTTGCCGTTGGTGACCGCTAAGCCGGAAGGAATGGCTAAGGGCAGCGACTATTGCTGCTGCAGTGTCTCTGCTAAGTCCCGACCGTGGCCGATCCGCAGTCGCTAGTTCCCGAGGTCAAGTTCAATCGCTCTGTGCAGGGTAATTCTAGCGGCCGGCTGTTCTGATTGTTAGTGATCCGTAGTTTCTCCGAACAACACCAAGCGAGTGCAGGGGCAGTACCCTTCCAAACGGGGCATGGACCGCTTGCGATCTTACCTTCCAGGTCCATATTCCCTCTTCTTCCTTTATACACACTACACCCATGACCACAAGTGGAAAGTCTAGTCCGGAGCTGAGAGCGTGTACTCGCAGGGTGACGCCCCAGTGGCAGAAATACCTACAGACGGGAAGCTCCCCGCAAGCTAACGTGCAGGTTGGACACTTACGGGACAATGCCAGGGCGGTTTTCAATGAAATTAAAGTTTTTTCATTTTAGAACAATCCTTTAGTATAGACATTAATTTTATGTTATGACAAAAAGAAATGATCCATTTTTAAATGATTTTCGTTGCATTTTGCGTTGATTTCGATAAGTAAGTCATTTTTTATATTTTCCCACCATTTTAATGCATTTTTTGCAGATTACAATGATTTTAATATCATTGTAATGGTACTTGCTTCAAGTAATAGTTACGAACGGCAAAAAATCTCTATAGAATTCCTGAGAACTTGATTTCTTCGCTCATAAACTGTAATGTTAGTTGTTGTGAGTATGTAATCTCAGGTTCCTGTAACGCCTCCCAGCGCCATTGTGGGTTCGGCCGCTTTCGCGATAACTAAAGGGAGAGGGGAGAGAGATTTCTTGGCAAAGAACAGTCCAAACCCAAAGTTTTCGTATTGGCATTGTCCTGAGTTTTAGTTGGCATTTGCAATGAACTGATTATGAGTTGTCATTGCCAACAATATGGTGTATTACAGAAGCTGCTTTCGATGGCTTAGCCATCATCATCATCATCATCATCATCATCATCATCAGTTTTCTGCTGTATGGAAGCCACAAAGCGACTAAACGTTTCCGTTTTCTGTCTTCCCTACAGCAGGATGATGGCTAAGCCACATGGATGACTGAGCCGTCCAAAGCTGCTTTTGTAATAAACATTATTGTTGACTATGTAATTATTTCATAAGTTTACAATCTGAGTTCACGTGATCGATAGGCCTCAATTACACTAGCTAAGTTGTACGTCTGCACTGCTTTTGATAAAATCTTTTACATTTCCCCTTGTTTTTATGAATTTTAAAAACATTTTAAGAGCATGTCAAGATCACTTTGGACGATGTTTTGTCATTAAAATCTGTCCCCTAGTAATGACGGTGGCGTCGGACACAGTGACGGCGGCGGTGGAGCGGTAGCTGTGGTCGAGGATGCAGTGCTCTCATTAGCGGCTGACACAGAGGTGGTGATCGGCCCCCGATAGTTCAGTAGTTGGTCTGGTGGCTTCATGCATCCGTCATGAGGTTGCTAGTTATTCATCAACAAATGATGGGATTTAGGATCTACATTGTAGTTGTTTTTTTCTGCCGGCAGAGGATTCAACAAATCCCATTCAACAAATATGTAAACGCAACTACCAGATTAACACAGCGTAAGTCACAGCGTAAATATGGAAATCAATTGGGCTCGTTGTTGGCCGCTTCATTTCACAAAAGAAATTGGTTGATAACCTTGAAGACGGTGTGATCTGTATCCACATTGAAGAGATCGCTCGCGAAGGAAAACGGTTTGGTTGAGTGATTTTTGTGTTCGATACGATTTGCTTACGATAATGAGTTTTTGTTTGCTGCATTTCCAGACAATTTGCGAGCCAGTCCTGTTGTGGGCGTACTCCCCTTTTAAGGTTTTATTTTTCGAATTCTAATGGTTGGCTGCCTTAGGAGAATAACATTAAAGATGGATATGAATTAATAGAGGACTTGCTTTAACAAATGAGACAATTTGATAAATGCATTATTCACCAGAAGAGGATGGCGCACTTTTTGCAGTTTTCCACCAAACAAATTGCGCATGTCATGTATTTTAAACACTCCATTAACCAACGTCCTGTCATGCCATCATCCGGTAATTATCATTGCTGATTTATGAGCTTTGTGTTTTATATCTGGTTTGTAACTGGAAGAAACGGCAACACACAGATCAGTGTTACTTTTTTGAGATCTTCTGAATGATATGTTCCACACTCACCACATCTGCTTATCATCGATCTGTATGTGGCACGGATATCTGAATGTATACTGTTGGGATTCGTGGGTACTACAGTGTTAGAAAACTCCCACGATGAAAAACTATTTCCCGCAGCGAATCACAAGTGACATTGCTTCTGTTGTTGCCATTGTTCTCATACAGGTGTTACTTCCGTTTGTTGACCTGATTCTTCTTTCGACTACGGGTTTGCAGCAGTTTGAAAGTCTATTCATTGACCATTTTTTTGTGGAGAAATACTAGGGAAATGGAAGTGCTTTCAAGCCATAATTGTAGTGTAAATTAACCATTCCTGAATGGCTGACCTCTCGCAACTGTTTCAATAGGTTTATGACAAAAGACATTTTTATAAAAGGATCTTTGAATGCTCACATGGTTTTGGGTGTATTTACTATGATTGAATAAGAACTAAGATGGCAGTGTCATACTTTCTATAGGCAATATTCCTTAATGTACAAATTCCGATTCATTTTTAATTTTGTGGTATCACCGATTCAAGTTGGACGTAGGATTTTGGGTGAAATAAAAGTGATCTTCACTCAATTATACATCGATTTAACCCTCGATTTTGTGGTGGAAGTGTCTAATCTTTCAATGTTAAATTAAGAATTTTAGTTGAAGTTTTTTCGTGCATCCTACGCTAAATCTACTCAGAGAAAGTAACTTTCTGACTTTGATATGTTGCTGCAAATACGTGGATATATTTTTAGTGTTACCGAGTCCCGCGCTCCTATTTGCTGTTCGTATTTTCCAGTCAGGCCATAAATTCCAGAGGAGGCCCCCAAATACTTGCGGCTACGGCCATATTTTTTGCAAGTGGCTTAATTATTTTTAAAATAACGTGTGAAAGTTAAACAGATGACGACTGTAGTACCTTCTTTTCACTTCTTCGCGATAGCGATTTGTGTTTACAGTCCGGCTTCAAAATGTCTCCCAGTTCGTTGGGTGCGTTTATTTTCAAACTAGCCGATTTCATGAACGATTCGAGAGAGAAACGAAGGTCATGGAAGAAGGGAAGCCCCAAGTAGCTGGCAAGGGAGTATAACAAATGCGCTGCCTTCCGTTTAACGTATGTGGGGCTTCGTTCTCGCAGGAAGCCCACTGTTCCCTAAGTCGTGATTCCTTTCTCACTCTCTGCCCTTCGGTGCCGACAGCTCAGGTATCACCTTTCCTCTCAGCCCTTCGATGCCGACGTGGAAGAGCTACAGAGCTTATTTACAAAATGGCGTATCCGTGTTTCCATTTGTTTTCTGTTTTTACGTACGTACTCTTAGGGCTTAATGCACCGAAAAATACTTGTAGGAAACTTCAATAGATCGCAACACTATCACAGGGGAATTTACTTTATTGATAACGTCTGAATCAATGGTCCGATTTTCGATTTGTAAACGGCATTTGATGCCTTTTTAAAATAGAATTTACGCTACGATGACCTTTTTCCAAAAATATAGCAAAAACGCGAATTTGAAATTAGTTCTCAAACTTCCGTGAACAAATTTAAAAATGTGGCCTTATAGAGCGATGGCGACATGCTTCCTGAATCCAACGCCGTGACAATCATGCAAATCGGACGAATAGGAGCGTCGTAAAGTGAAATTTACGAAAACACCTCGCCCCCCCCCCCCCACTTCCTCTTCTGTGCCGTTGCGTCACCCACCCGCCCGTTGTGGGCCCTCTGTCAGCGCGGTGGCACGGACAGGCCCGGCGTCGTGTGGCCAGCCCCGTCGGACGGACGGAGGAGGCGGTACTTGCCGGACACGCAAGCCACACACTCGGTTTATGCGTTCGTGACTTTGCATCTCAATCTATTTTTCCACGGATATCAAACTAGAGATTCTATACTACTATTACAAACCGAGGTAAACGGTCTGTAATAGTGGTACATAACTACCTTTTTCACATATTTCCGTCTTCCTTCGAATACCATTTTAAAATTTTTTGATGCATTACTCAAAATATTGATTCCGATTTTTAACTATTTTTTTAAAAAGGAACTAATTGTGTAAATATCCGCATTATTCCATCTCCTCACATCTAATTTTAGATATATTTTACTTCTAAGGTCTTCTGTTATCACTTTACCTTGGTGTAAGATCTTCTTAATATTAATATTAATATTAATATTAATATTAATATATAATATATTATAATATATTATATAATATATTATAATATTAATAATAATAATAATAATAATAATAATAATAATAATAATAGGCACGCGTTTGGAGTAAAAACCAAAGTATGTACACTATAGTATTGCTTATATCGTACTATATAATCCATCGAATTTTCACTTTGATGTCTGTGTTTCCAAGATTTTGTGAAACTTCTTTATATTTCACGGAGAAAATCTCTCTGAAGGTCTGATTCAGTCTGTCGATTGTGAAAACTATTGAGTAGGTTGTTGCTCCAAATGCATCGGGCGGTTGGTCTTTCATCGCCACCTGCCGCAAAGGGATAGAGCAGGGACTAAGGCACGAACGAGCCTGGACTCGCGAAAAGTGGCCGTGGGGGAGGGGGCCCCGGGGTTTCCAAGTCCAATATGGCAGTGGGACAGTGGTTCGCAAATAGACAACGTGGAGAATGCTCACACCAAGTTCACTGATGGGCTCGCTTACTCGGTGTTTTTCTCCGCTTTACACTTCCTGCTCCATGTCCATGTGTCTACTACGTCTGTTCATCCCCGAGACACTTCATTCTTATTGTTGGGAGCTGACTCGATTGCGAGGCTGAGGAATGCGCTCAATGTTCTTGAAAGCTGCCCCCCCCCCCGCCTAATCTGCAACTACTAGCTGTCCCAAATATATTACGCCAAGTATCCATAGGCAAGAATTAAAACATCATACGAGAATAAGGAAAACAAATAAGCAATAAGTGGATGTCATCAATGTGTAATTTTGTATCTTCACAATATGACCTTTTCTTACCGGGAGTACTTAAGGCTACCACACAGGCTTCAAATCCTTCTTTTTTAATTGATGTCACAGTTCGAACAGATACTTCAGTATAGTTTACTACCCGAAAATTGCTGTTATGCAGCGTGTGTTCAAGAACGCCCGAATTGTTTTCTTTGTCACATTTCTTAACAACGAGACGTATATTTTCCCTAGCTTAACTGTGTATTGTTTGGCCTTTACTACGAAAAGAAGCCATACCGTTCCACCAAAAGTCGCAAACCAAAATAAAATGAAAACGCTATACACTTGTGTTACGAACAAGAAGCAAACAACATGTCACTCAATCATTGAGTTCATGTCTTCTCAGAACAAGAAACATTATATATTCGATGAAGTGATATTGAACCTCATACAATGTTGTCAAAGGAGATATAGTATTTCCTCGACTACTCGCGTAGGCGGCAAATTGCAAAACACGTCAATATGCTGAATACTTACACTGTATACTTCGGCGAATTCTTTAGTTCTACCTCGTATCTACGACAGATGACAGTAATATTTAAATATGTGGTTCATTAAAGTTTTTGAAATATATTTATTTGTGCTATGTATTGAATTTTCCTCACTATTCCAGAAATATTATTGTCAAATTGCCGTTTTGCGAAAGATGAGGCGTCAAAAATATTTATACTGGCGCAAGAAATATTCAACAATTTGAGTAATTTATAACGTCCAGAATGTCAATAAGTAGTAAATGTACGATAATTTTTCTACTGTTTTATTTACTTTGGGTTTGGTGTCTACATTTCTTTAAACATCTATTTGTCTTTAGAGTTACGATTTAAAATCAAACAATGTTCCTTAAAGGCACTTCCACTCACACTAATCTAAAAGGTAAATTTATTAGAGAGCTTTGATGTATGGTGATTAGTCTCCTGAATACAGTGCATGGTAAATTGCAGGAAATGGAAGTCTTCTAATCAACAATGGTCTTTGTTAAGCCTACCGTGATCCTAGTAAGCAAACTATGATACTTGTTAAGCCAACCATAATCCATATGTGGAAAATCAACCCAGCAATCGATCAAGTGGGGGATCGACCCAGCAAGTCGATCAAGTGGGGGATCGACCCAGCAAGTCGATCAAGTGGGGGATCGACCCAGCAAGTCGATCAAGTGGGGGATCGACCCAGCAAGTCGATCAAGTGGGGGATCGACCCAGCAAGTCGATCAAGTGGGGGATCGACCCAGCAAGTCGATCAAGTGGGGGATCGACCCAGCAAGTCGATCAAGTGGGGGATCGACCCAGCAAGTCGATCAAGTGGGGGATCGACCCAGCAAGTCGATCAAGTGGGGGATCGACCCAGCAAGTCGATCAAGTGGGGGATCGACCCAGCAAGTCGATCAAGTGGGGGATCGACCCAGCAAGTCGATCAAGTGGGGGATCGACCCAGCAAGTCGATCAAGTGGGGGATCGACCCAGCAAGTCGATCAAGTGGGGGATCGACCCAGCAAGTCGATCAAGTGGGGGATCGACCCAGCAAGTCGACCAAGTGGGGGATCGACCCAGCAAGTCTACCAAGTGGGGGATCGACCCAGCAAGTCGATCAAGTGGGGGATCGACCCAGCAAGTCGATCAAGTGGGGGATCGACCCAGCAAGTCGATCAAGTGGGGGATCGACCCAGCAAGTCGATCAAGTGGGGGATCGACCCAGCAAGTCGATCAAGTGGGGGTTCGACCCAGCAAGTCGATCGAGTGGGGGATCGACCCAGCAAGTCGATCGAGTGGGGGATCGACCCAGCAAGTCGATCGAGTGGGGGATCGACCCAGCAAGTCGATCGAGTGGGGAATCGACCCAGCAAGTCGATCGAGTGGGGGATCGACCCAGCAAGTCGATCGAGTGGGGGATCGACCCAGCAAGTCGATCGAGTGGGGGATCGACCCAGCAAGTCGATCGAGTGGGGGATCGACCCAGCAAGTCGATCGAGTGGGGGATCGACCCAGCAAGTCGATCGAGTGGGGGATCGACCCAGCAAGTCGATCGAGTGGGGGATCGACCCAGCAAGTCGATCGAGTGGGGGATCGACCCAGCAAGTCGATCGAGTGGGAGATCGACCCAGCAAGTCGACCGAGTGGGGGATCGACCCAGCAAGTCGACCGAGTGGGGGATCGACCCAGCAAGTCGACCGAGTGGGGGATCGACCCAGCAAGTCGACCGAGTGGGGGATCGACCCAGCAAGTCGACCGAGTGGGGGATCGACCCAGCAAGTCGACCGAGTGGGGGATCGACCCAGCAAGTCGACCGAGTGGGGGATCGACCCAGCAAGTCGACCGAGTGGGGGATCGACCCAGCAAGTCGACCGAGTGGGGGATCGACCCAGCAAGTTGACCGAGTGGGGGATCGACCCAGCAAGTCGACCGAGTGGGGGATCGACCCAGCAAGTCGACCGAGTGGGGGATCGACCCAGCAAGTCGACCGAGTGGGGGATCGACCCAGCAAGTCGACCGAGTGGGGGATCGACCCAGCAAGTCGACCGAGTGGGGGATCGACCCAGCAAGTCGACCGAGTGGGGGATCGACCCAGCAAGTCTACCAAGTGGGGGATCGACCCAGCAAGTCGATCAAGTGGGGGATCGACCCAGCAAGTCGATCAAGTGGGGGATCGACCCAGCAAGTCGATCAAGTGGGGGATCGACCCAGCAAGTCGATCAAGTGGGGGATCGACCCAGCAAGTCGATCAAGTGGGGGTTCGACCCAGCAAGTCGATCGAGTGGGGGATCGACCCAGCAAGTCGATCGAGTGGGGGATCGACCCAGCAAGTCGATCGAGTGGGGGATCGACCCAGCAAGTCGATCGAGTGGGGAATCGACCCAGCAAGTCGATCGAGTGGGGGATCGACCCAGCAAGTCGATCGAGTGGGGGATCGACCCAGCAAGTCGATCGAGTGGGGGATCGACCCAGCAAGTCGATCGAGTGGGGGATCGACCCAGCAAGTCGATCGAGTGGGGGATCGACCCAGCAAGTCGATCGAGTGGGGGATCGACCCAGCAAGTCGATCGAGTGGGGGATCGACCCAGCAAGTCGATCGAGTGGGGGATCGACCCAGCAAGTCGATCGAGTGGGAGATCGACCCAGCAAGTCGACCGAGTGGGGGATCGACCCAGCAAGTCGACCGAGTGGGGGATCGACCCAGCAAGTCGACCGAGTGGGGGATCGACCCAGCAAGTCGACCGAGTGGGGGATCGACCCAGCAAGTCGACCGAGTGGGGGATCGACCCAGCAAGTCGACCGAGTGGGGGATCGACCCAGCAAGTCGACCGAGTGGGGGATCGACCCAGCAAGTCGACCGAGTGGGGGATCGACCCAGCAAGTCGACCGAGTGGGGGATCGACCCAGCAAGTTGACCGAGTGGGGGATCGACCCAGCAAGTCGACCGAGTGGGGGATCGACCCAGCAAGTCGACCGAGTGGGGGATCGACCCAGCAAGTCGACCGAGTGGGGGATCGACCCAGCAAGTCGACCGAGTGGGGGATCGACCCAGCAAGTCGACCGAGTGGGGGATCGACCCAGCAAGTCGACCGAGTGGGGGATCGACCCAGCAAGTGGATCGAGTGGGGGATCGACCCAGCAAGTGGACCGAGTGGGGGATCGACCCAGCAAGTGGACCGAGTGGGGGATCGACCCAGCAAGTGGACCAAGTGGGGGATCGACCCAGCAAGTCGACCAAGTGGGGGATCGAAACGATCATAAGCTTAATAAAAAGTCATTGATACCAGACAACATTCTATTTATCGTAATGATAAGACTGAATTAGTATGTTCAAGGATAATTACTCCTCACGTGCAACGATAAGAGATTTGGACGCAAGAAACAGAATTTTCAAAAAAAAAATCCCGTGATTGAGTTTTCTAAGAAGGGCGCCGCCATAGTGTCTTCAAGGAGCAGCCGCCAATGGTACACTGTTGATCGTCTTAAGAAAAGGTTTGGATTAAAGATGCACAGTGACATTTTTTATTGCATTGTAACTTAAGCGATCTGTTTTGGTAAGCCTTCACAAAAAGGATAAGTCTTCTAATTGAAGTTTGAAATTAGAAACATATTGTATTTCTACAACAGTGTTACAACATTCCTTGGATAATAAGCCTTGAAAAGTGACGCCTGGGAAACGGTCGCAATTAATTGTTATTAAATTCGGAATAGACTGTAAAAACAAGACTTTTCTCCTTCCCCCAACCCTGTCTTACTTATTCGTCCTACTCAACGCTTCTCCACGCCTTTCTTCTGCATCCAGACTTCCCCCGAGATATGAAACCTTTTTTGCTCTTCTGATTGCATTGTCGCTAGCGGGGCGAAGGCAGTAGGGTCTGTCTCCAGCGCGCGATCCTCCACTCATTGGCCCCCACGCACTCAGCGCTGCGCTTGTAGGCTCTGCCGTGATGTTCAAATTTAGTTCAGGTACGGATTTTTTCAGTTCAGTCTCGTATGATTTTAACGTTTTTATACCACTTTACAAATTCGATTGTGACATAGTCTTGTAGACTAGTTTCTTAGGGAGTTGTCAAGCCCTTTACAAAAAGTCGCAATGTGAGGACACTCTCAATTTTTAATGAAAATAATTTGAGAATTAGTAATTATCAGAGGGCTTTTAAATGTTTGTACTCGTAGTTTTCGGAATGCTGCGGCTTGCATTCCGATTATCCGTTAGTTTAGATGTGCAGCTCATTAGAAGGGATAAATTACGTGTCAACTCTCGTATAATTGCAATATACGGATAGCAGAAACATTCACTGCGAGATAACTTTATCATCATAAAGCAAATTTTAAGCTGCTTGTACTTTTCTTAAAAGAAGTATAGAACAGTCTGCAATTTCACCCAGTGGTACTTGCAACGTTTGTAAGTGGCCATTTGAGTACTGCCAGGTGTTTAAGGAATGTTTCTTATTGAATGAGTGGTTTTATACATCATCGCAGTAAGTCTCATAACTGTATATACCTCTCATTTTAATTAATATTTTTGAATTTTTTATTAATTACCGTTTCATGAAAGGTCGTATAACTTTATATCACCGTTATTATAAGTGACTTACACATTCATTGGTTTCAACTTCATGAGAGAAACTAGCACAGCAGGCGTCTATCTCCCATCTCTCTAATGAATATCGTTAACAAAGTATTTCATGAATACCATGAGGTGTTTTCAGTCGCTTCTAATTAAATGAGTTGTAGTTGGTTCTCTGCTATTGGCTAGAAAATCGATGAGCCATTATACTTTTATGATCGTGTTCATTGCACGTGATATATCTCTCTGGCTTCCGCCGGGTCTTTGTATCTCGAGTTTCGAACAGGTTTTACGTCAGCTCCAGATGGGGCACGCTCATCCGCAGTTGGTGATGTAGAGGCCGGCGGTAAATCACAATTTCATTGAAAGTCAATTTAATACTCTCATTAATTCTCTTGTGAATCGATGTGTCGCGTGTTCTAATAACTCATTGATGTCTCGTGTGTCACTGTTCTGATGGAGAGTTCCGCGTGGAGTGTATTCGAGGTTATGGAAATTGGAGAGGACTCCAGAAAATAAGGTATTTTAAAAATGTAATAATGGTCTTGAAAGTATCGGTATGAAAAAATTGAATTTTCCAGCGATTTTTGAGTTTATTTTTTTATTTAGTGGAGGGATAACTAATGGAGGGAATGTCACAGAAAATATTGACTCTTCATAAAACACTTTGCTTTGTACATTAAATAATTTATTGTTTAATTTAGAACATTGACAGGTGGATATAATGTGGTAAATATCACTGAACAATAAGGGTTTTGCCCTCTGGATGAAAATAAATTATGATGGTATATTTATAGTGCTTTTTCGAAGTAAGATTTCAGTTTTCTTCTACGCGTACCAGTCGATTAGAATTGTTATTTTGCTGTCCGGTATAAACATGCCTTATTAATTATTCATTCATTACCACTGTACTGTAGTGTCTCGTTGACTGCCTTTCATACCTGGGGACTGTAGCTAGCAGCCACGGCGTTGGGGATGGCAGATGTGGTTAGAGCCAGGTCGACGGGGACTTGTGTTGCAGTAAGTGGCGCGTGGCAGTAAACCTCCCTTCCGCGCTCAACGGGGATGAGCCGGCGAGTACAAATTGGGCCGACTCGCTCACGCCGGTGGGTTTTACTCTTGTAAAGTGCACGCCCAGGCTGGTGCGTATGTGTCTCGATTTGCATCTTTACAGATAAAGCACTATTTAATGAAGGTGATTGAGGGCTGTGTAGTCTTCTAACAGAGCAAACGAGGCAGCAACCAATGAACATGATCTTCAATATCAGGAAATATACTCAAAGTCACGTCACCTCTTGAGGCAGCAAGAACTTAATTATCTTTTTGCGACGTCGGTGTTGTTTATTTTACGAATCAAAAATTTGAATTCACTTCATAAATAGGTTAAAGTCATTAATTTAGATCGCGGCAACGTGAAATTGAAATTTACTTCTCTACAGACAATGACTTTGTCAATTGTAATAATGTAGATGGTATTTTTGGGGCTCTCGGTTCTGTTTATAACCTGAAGATTGGAGGATATTCATTGACTTTTCTTTTCATCATTTTCTTTGATGGGAGTGCTCCTTCAAAATGATATTTATCCCTCATTCCAGTCAGCTACTCACTTCACAAAAGGGTAATGAAATTATGCGCATGTTGTTGGATCATACTAACCGTGAAAAATTCTGGTAAAAGCTGTGTAGAGACCTGAAATGGATAGGAATACTACTTGATTCATAGTAAAAATTTCCTTGAAACAAAAAGAAACTTGATGTTCAGTTGTGAGTGAGACACCGCGGCAAAAGCTAATTACGTTCGTAAAGAGTGAACCCAGAGAAAAACATTCAGTCCAGACCAAATAGGTGCGGCGTGTCAGTAAACCCAAAAGATGTTCGTTCCTTCCTTCCTTCCCTTCGCGTCAAACTCGGTTTGATGAAGATATTTGTGAAAGGACTGAACATCTTAGGTCAGTTTCCCAATATCCAAAATTTAGATCTTCCCAAATCAGTGACTGAGTATGAAGAATGCATGTAATACTTTTAATGACGTGTGTACTAACTTGTTTGGGAATTTTAACGCTAAAAACTGTGACGATAAAGTGAAAGAAATGGTAAACACAAAATGAACCACAAAATGAAATACAAGACATAAAAATGACATTTTCTGATTGTCATCTAGGCCTTTCTTTTTCAGAATTTGAGACAGGCCCAATGATGAGCAGAGGTATCATTTTCTCCGAAACGTTGGAACGATTGGGAGGCACTTTGTGGGGAAGTGGAACTGCAGGATGTTGGAAGAAAATTGTCGGAATTTATGGAGATATTCTTATGATTGTGAATACACAAAAAATGTAAAACAAAATCATTATGAAGTACTCTAAATGTTGAAATATATTCCGAAAGTGTAAAATATTTGTATTAAAAATAACTCTCTCTTGAAAATGGTATGTGGTAGAGCATTCAACTTTTTATGTCCTGATTTCTCGTATTGGAGACTTCGGAATCATATAATTTAATTCAGTGGCCAAAAAATTTTGCAATTGTTGTGCAATGTTATAAATGTTTGTAAGAACATATTTTGTATTTGTGATAGAAAATATTTGAGATAAGAATGTAGAATGTTTTGATGTACTGAGAAAACAATAAATGTCGGTAATTTTCGTCAACAAAAATTTAATATATTTTAAATTTTACGATTTAAAAATAGACAAAGTCTCTCAGTTAATAATTTGTTTATTGTTTATTGAATGGGAAATTACGATATTAACACAGTAATGCTTTGCGTGTTGCTTATCCAAAGCAGTAATAGCGATGTAAAACACTGCCAAGACGTAGATCGTGATGATAGTTGTTCCATATTTTGTGTATAAACCTGTAAATTTAATGAATTTAAACAAAAAATGAATGCACATTTTTTTTCAAAAATGTCTCTGACATCCTCTTTCGAATATTGTACCAGACTTCTGTCGCTGTTTCGCCTGGATAAATTTCATGCTTGCGCACTGAGACATTCTTTCATTATTAGTTCCGTATTTTTTACTCGATGCAAAGTTGCAATCTAATAAATGTAGCTGTACTGACCTCTCTTACTGTTTCTTTTCTTAACCCTTTTGTGGGCATATTCCCACAAAAAGGGCCCGCCCCCGTCGCTCTCCCCCCATGCCGCCTCCCCGCCTAGCCCTTCCCGGAATTGCCTCGTCCCGTCTCGCCCCACCCCGTCCCTCCCCATCCCGCCCCGTCCCACTTCGACCCGCCTTCTTCGCCTTGCTGTGCCTCACCCCGCCCCACCTCGCCCCACCTCGCCCCACCTCGCCTCAGTCCGCCTCGCCCCACCTCGCCTCAGTCCGCCTCGCCTCTCCCCGCCTCGCTTCTCCCCCCCTCCTCGCCCCTGCACCGCTCACCGCCCCGATTTGTCTCACTTCCACCGGTCCCGCCAGTCCCTGCTCTAACTACCACGCCACGCCACGCAACAGGTATATGAACATAACAGCTCTCTTAATTTTATATTGAACTAAATGAGCCCTGATGAAATGTGCAGTTGTTCAAATTATTTGTAGCTCGTGAAATTGTATTTGATTCTAGAACTGAAATTGGGGTTTCCGACTAACAGGACAATTCTTATACAAGTTAGATTTTAGGTAGGAAGAATTAGGAGAGAGAAAGACTATCCGTTTTCATTTGCTTACCTCTTTTCTCCTTCAACAATTAGTAAAGACGATTCTGGACACCTATGTAGGTTATGTTCTTTTGGAATTTTTCTCGGCCATGTTGTACTGTAAACAAATGCACGTCGCGGCGATAAAACGAAAGCGATACAAGGGAAACGATACGATTGCATAAGTAAAATGCTTCCGATGGGACGAGGCAGATGTCATTCTGACATTCCATTGGGGGACATCTCACGAGTGAAATAATCAAAGCAAATTACTTGATATAGCTAGAAAGAATTGAAATGTTGATCCTGCACGTTAGACGAATGAACTTGTTCATGGCAAGGCAATTTCGGTTTAAGCTAAAAATGAATGTTACTATTTTTTTCTTTTATTGAAAACATCGCTTTATTACTTTTGAAAAACCCTTCGTTTCCTTATTTGTTTACTGGGAAAGACTTTCTTGTTCGTACAAGTAGAAAGTTTCGAAGAGGTATTTCCAAATGAAATAATCTCAGTAACATACTGTGTCAACTGTTAAAGGTGTTGTATGTTTAAACTGTTGAGTATTGTTCCGCTGGGGACCATTTGTTTGGTCCGACACGGGAACAAACACGGAGAAACTTTCGGAATCACACTCAAGGGAGTGTGTTAGCGGATAACTGCTCTTGACTAAAAAAATCGTTCGTGAGTTTTTAGTACTAGACAACTGGGAGCTTACTGGCAAATTCCGGCTTCGAAATCTGTATATCTTGTTTCAAAACATTTCTCCATTAGTATCGCTTTAGTTTCTTCTTGTTTTTCTATTCAATTTTTCTCACTGATTATTTTTGTATACGTGTCGTGAAAAGTTCCTCTAAGACTGCTATGATGTATGATGGCTGTTGATGCCATGGATAAAAATTCAGTTATGCAAGGTTATTAAAGGTGACCTCAGGGAGGAAGGGTATGAGTTAATCTTGTAAAGGCACTGTAGGATGAGGTGATTACACGAAAAACAATATTATTTACGCCAGAGGTTCTCAATAAGCACATATATGTATGTGCAGGCTTGTATGCGGAACGTTAACAACTTGCAAGGGAAGATTTGAAGAAAAAACTGATAATGTGCTTCGCTTCATGTTTATGTAATTATTTACTTTGTAAATTTAAAATGATTTATTCAATAAATGAAAACATACCTTAATAATTTTAGCAGATGATACTTTTCAAATGTTGCTTTATTGTCGAGGTTTCCTTGATTCCTTGATAAATCGTCCTAACAGTAATATTTTTTGTTAATTTATTTATCAGTTTTTGATGGCTTAGCCATCACCTTTATATCCGCTATCTGAGATCTAGAAACTTGGCGTAAAAAAAGTCGAAATTCTGGCTCTATTGCAGCTCCATCGCATATTGTGAGGTGATGGTTAATCCGTCGTAAGTTGCTTGTGGAATAAATAAAACTGTTGGGAAACACAATCTTTTATTTAAACTATTTGATCGCGTCCGTCGCTTTGGCCACCGCGTGTCTCCTGGCTCCGCGCCGTTTGCCGCGGAGTCTCTCGAGCCACTCTGCTCCGCCATCTGCTGGCCCAAGCGGGCGAACTGTCGTGGGCGGACACGGGATGGGGCCTAGTGGAGCTCATGAGGATCTGCTCGTCTCTTGGCCCAAGTGGGGACTGGGGAGGGGGTGGGGGCCACTCCAGGAGAGGAGGAGGAGGAGGGCAGTGGAGACGCAATGGGGTAAGGGCAGCGTGGGGAGAGGATGCGATGGATCAAACATGCCCGGCCCGTGGCCCGTTTGTTAGGATACTACTCTGGCATCCACCTGAAATCTATAAAAAGAAACCATTGAAACAAACGATGGAAACAGTCCCGTTCTATTTTTTTGTAGGTAGTGATCTTCGCAGATCCATGGGGGCCATGAACTCTTAGACTTTTTGTTAATCTTCCTTTATTTTGGCAAAATTTTCTTAATTATTTAAACAATAGTTTGTATAGTATCATATCTACAGTACACAAAAAAGGATATGTTTATTATTTAACAAAATCTACGAACGACTAAATCCGCCCCTGTGCCAATGGAATTAGGGTCGTCGCCGGATCGCACCAACTTGGAGGGAACTACAATTACGGGACTAATTGCCTCAGCAGTTGACGCGCCTCGAAACACGAAATAATCAATCTTCCAATTAGGCTTGCACGAAAGTCCTCCATCCGACAACACTTAGTACACCTGGGATATTCAGGTCAATGAAGCTTCAGTTACGAAGTCGCAGGCAATCGGAAGGCGGAATGAAACATATTTTTGCCAATGGTTAGATTCGGCGCGGATTCTTCTTCTTCTTCTTCTTCTTCTTCTTCTTCTTCTTCTTCTTCTTCTTCTTCTTCTTCTTCTTCTTCTTCTTCTTCTTCTTCTTCTTTTTTCTTCGAATCGTATTTCGAGGCTCCTGGAACTAAACTTAACTTCCCAGCCAACGACCTACGGGCGAGGAACCGTATACAAGGCAACGTGTTAATGTATGTTTTCTTTAGTGGAAGGTGTTCCAACGCCCCCCCCCCCCCCCCCCCGAGGGCTGTCGCGTGCGCGTAACCGCCGCCGAGCATAAGTCGCTCCCCCAAACAGGCCTGGCCCGCGCCGCGCCGCGCGGCGATTGCTGCACGCGCTGGCGGATTTGCTGGGCGTCACTCCAGAACACCGCCTTCGCAGATTTTGTATGCAGAAACATGTTTTTTGTACTCCCATTGTATAATTCTGCCATTTGAAGGCTGCATCCAGTTGCATAATGATACTCATTACGATTCTGAGTCCATTATGATACAGGTTTTCACCAATCACAGGGAAGCTTACAAACCAAGTATTGACTCTTAATTAATCATTGAGAATCGTTCTAGTAAGTGTTTCGTTCGTTTTGGTACATAAAAATTGCAATTAATATTATATTATGCTTGTCAGTTTTAATTTCTTTTATTACTAGTAATGTTATACGTGGAATATTCTTTAAAATGAATTGGGTTGTAATTTCAGTTTCATGCTTGTTGACCAGCCAGACTTCCTCCTTCACATGCGGACTGGTAACCAAAGCCATCTGCGGTAGGGCAGGGTAGGATAAAGTTAGGGAGCTGTCCGCTAGGTGACCTTGGCTGAATCCTGCATGTCAGCCGCCACGAAACAATTGAATATGAGTTTAACTTACAAAAGTTACCATAAGACGTACAAAAATTACCATATGAAACTCATGTAATGGGTATTAATACTAATACACGCGTAAACTTGACTATTCGAGCGAGGAACGAGCTCAAATCGCAATATCACACTCGTGTATAAATACCCATCATTGCATCATTGTTTTATAATGTACTATTATGGATGAATTCTTTTTGTAACGAAAAAGGTTATTTATAATACCTAATACAAAAAACATTAAAATGTCTTTAGGGAATGATTAAAGCTATCTATATTACTAATTTTGAATATATGCGTAAATTGACGGAAAACTAAGCAGCTTCTGTGGGAGATGTCGACGGTTTCCTTAAATAGTACCTAGAAAGAATGGAAAACAGGAAGGCAATGAAACAGTTTGAAATTTGAAAAATGCAAATATTTTATTACGTTAACTCGCAATTTCTCTTACATCTACCTGGTGTACAACACATTTCTCAGAGTTAATTTCTAATAAAACTCTGCATAAAGATCTATAGGGTCCAACGGTTACCAACTACAGTAGAAAATACCAATGCAGACTCCAAGTTCACCCTAATCTCTTGGCCGTCGACATCCTGCACAAAAGCGAAGAAACGCGCAAGTTAAAGAGAAATAAACCGTTAAACTTAATACATAGATTTGTCACATAAAATATATATTTTAATGTAATATTGGAATGCAGGAAATGCACCGAAATGTGCATCTTCCCTCGAGTCTTTCTATGCATGTCATTATATGTTAAAAATTTCACCAAATGTTCCAAATAGAACAAATAGTGAAATAAAATAATTTTTAAAAAATGCTTCACAGCTTACGACACAAGTTCCACAAGCGATGAAGAAGAAAGCTTCAGCACTCGCGTGTGCCGTTTCAAAACAGCCAATTTTTGCTGCTCTGGGACCCCATTGTCCACCCCACTGACAGCAGCTGACATTTTCTGTGCAGGCCACTAGTATTTTTTTCTTTTTCTAAAGTAAGCGGTGCAAAATTCTCACCATTAGCTCTTGGGCTCAAGAGAAAACAGGCTAGATGCTCATTGGCACAGCACCCGACTGTTCCTGAAAATGCATTCCTAATGAAAATGTTCAGGTACTTCTTCACATTCTGCCTCCCTACGATAGCGTAAATCAGTTCCTTGATTATAGCGACCCTCATGAGTATAAATGATGTCCACGAAACATAAAATTATTAGACAATTTAATATGATTTTTTGAGATCATGTTGCTGTTGAAAATTGATATATTATCCCTCTAATACGAATTCAGGAGAAAAAAATTAAATAAATACACTATACTGCTCTATACTACTTTTAAATTACTCTTGACGACTAAAATATTTAATTTCTTGCTTTGTTATACGGGAGTATTTTATTTGTTGATCTCGAGCAGTGGTACTACTTTATGGAACCCCATTTTGTATGGTTTTTTTCAATGGCGCGTTTTGAACTGCTGCGGACCACCAATTTCTACTAATTGGATATTCGGCACTTCGTAATTTTTTTGAAATTTTTGTAAATAAATTGTCGTTTTGTTGGGCTCTAAAGATATATTACAATGTCCAAAAAGTCTCGTTTTGTACGTAAGAAGTAACGTAGCTCATTCGCGGAAGTACCCCTGGAATCTGAATTGCTAGATTTGTACTTTTACCAGTTACGCATAATGGTTGTTGCGTACTAGAGCGTTTTGTTGGGCGAGTTGCGTGTGCACATACGGACTTCCTTGTGTGATAAAATTAGAATAGTGTTTTTCTAATGATTCCCTGTATAATCTTTTTAAGCTCATTTAGGATTTTGTGCCTATGATAGCTTACAAATTGTACAAAACAGCAATATTTCCTTCGCTTATATGAGCCATCCTAAAGGCAAGTGTTGTTACTCCATTTTCAATGAGTTTGATAATAGTGATCAGCAAGTGATAGTGAAAATGGAGTTCCACCACTTGTGCTTAAAGGGGCTGTATCGAATATGCACTATTTTTGTATATTTATTTATTATTTTCTATCGTACAGAAGATCTTGTTGGTCTTTCTTTCGTCGAGTTAATGAGTCAATTCGGTTCACGTTCGGTTCAGTAGAAACTAAGAACCCATTTCCCCCTAATGCAAATGACGTTGTAGCCTGTACGATGGCTCGTGGGCAGCGTACTCGCTTCCCGTGGCGCGATCCTGAGCTCGGTTCCCGCGCGAGGAAAAAATAGAGGTGTAGCTTTCATTTAAAATCGTATCAACTTCTGAAGCTGTCTGACGAATGCAGACGGAGTTAGCTCGGTATTATGATGTGGATGCGGCATGCACGCCACATGCCTCTTACCCCCAAGCGTGGAAATTGAACTATTCTCGGGGGCACCGGCGAATGTCGAACAATGGATCCAAAAATTTCAAATGCATACGTACATTTCCTGTCAAGCACAAGATCCTGTCAACGCTTTCTTCGTTTCCTTGAGGTAGGTAACGAGTTAATTCCTGCAGTGTCGGTACGATAAGAGGCCAGATCCCATTTCCGCTCACACAGATCGCGTTTATTCCTTTGCCATTTGAGGCGCCAACGGCTCCACAGAGACGCAGTCGCGGGGTCGAAACAATCGCCGGGCGCGCACGACCCGCGACGCGGGCGGCTGTCGGCCGCGCAAGATGGATGCTCGGGCGACGGTGGCGCGCGGGGCGGGGGCGGGGGCGCGCCGCAACTCACGCGCGCGATAATTGCGCCGAGGCGCGCCGCTCGTTGCCTGGTGAGGGGCGGCGGTGGCCGCGGCCGCAGCTGCGTGGCTCGCCCGTCGCGGGGGCAGTGGGCGGGGCTCTCGCCTTGCGAATGCTGGGCTTGAGGTTGACTCGACAGTGCCTTCTTTGAGTTGTATAGTGCTTGGGACTGCATCTATCTTTCTGTCTGTTCCTTCCCTCCGTCCGTCCGTCCCCCCCGTTCCATCTCTGCCTCCTTTCCGTCCCTCTGTCTCCCTTCCCTTACGGTCACTCTTCTCTCTTCGACCCTCTCCCTTCGCTTTCCGTCTCTCTTCCGCCCCTTTCCGTCCCCTCTCTCACTCCTTTCCATCCCTCCCTCTCTCGCCTTTTGGGACGTATCATGGCTGTAAGGGTGGGATTACACATAGGATAGGAAAAGAAGGATCTCTCACCATGTCAATTCATCGGTCTGGAACTGATTGAAGGATTTCAGGAACAGGGCTCCCACGGAACAGAGCAAGCACCTTGTACTTAGAATTCTCCTCCAGGCTGTGGCATCTGCTTAGCGTAGAAATCCTCCACTGTTGGCACTCGTACCTTGGATGTCTCCGTCAACGAAGCTTTAATTGCTCTCTCGCCACTGCGTGCGCCATCACACCTCGTTCATTTCACATCAATCCCGTTTTCTGCCTGTCATTCCAGGCGGACACAGCATTTTCTCCACTCATGAGCAGCTGATGTTCCCGTTAAATATCCGCTTTGCACTTTGGTGTCGTTCTTAAATATATTTTAATTCAATTATCGGCAGTACGGATAATTTTGTGCAATTTTTATCGGAGTGGAAGTCATGCCCTTCTCATCATGATCCTTTTATAAATTCTCGAAGTACAAAAAATGAATACACTATTAAATATTACATATGTGATTTGATTAGATTATTGGTGATTATAATTGAATGACTACTTGTGTAGTTATGTGGAATTGTTTACTTTACTGCTGTGTACACAATTATGAATTGTTTTGAAAAAAATGTAGAGGTTGTTTATTCTTTCATTTTCGCTATATTATTCTCTTTTATCAAAGCTGATGTTACATCGTTTCATTTTAAATTTCTCTTGATGTCGGATTAATGTGTTGCGAATTAGTACGTTGAGAAAATCTCTACAATTTGTGAGCGTGTTATGAGTATGAAATCAGGCAGGCTGGAAGAAAGACCACAGCGCCAAAGAAGTTTGAGTGTAATGTTTCACACGTGCACCAGCTGTTATCAAACTACAGATTCCGTTGTTGTTTTGGAGTATCAGTGTCGGGCGTTAGCACATCTCACGCGCTGGGAGAAATGCACAAGAAGCCAGGCCCTCGCGCATGTGCGGGGCCTTCAGGCATCGGCGCAAGGCCAGGCAAGTAAAGGCTGCCGCGAGGTCAGGAGGCCAAGACTGCTCTTCTGTGCAGCCTGTGTGGGTTTTTTCCTCTCCGAGTAGCTCATAACGCCACTTACAGGGGCAGCCAGCGCCATTATAGAAGCATTGCACTCTTGATATATCGCGAGCAATTGCGATCTGCAATGAGATAGTGTCGGGCAGTTGAAGCTGTTTTAATGGGTATCAAACAAAAGGAGCGTAAATAAAAAAGGCTTATTATCTTCCTTGGAGATTCCGTTAACGACGCTTATCGGTCACATTCGTCTGTAATCCCTGTTAACATGCAACCCTGCAGGTTACTGTACCTACTAGTATGTTAAGAAATTTAACACATTTAGCAATGTAAATAAACAACCATTGATTCATCGCAAGTCAAACGTTTATTAAAAAACGTACAATTCAGAATAAAAGTTGCTGATATTAGTTTTTAGGATAATTATTGTTAATTGCATGATTAATCGTACAATTAAAAATGTATTGTAGGTAAATTAATCTCATCTTCCTGGCATTCCACCAAATGAAACTCTTCTCTGGTAACCATATTTGCTGATAATCTGAAAGTCTCTTCATTGAAAGTCGACGCGCTAACTTTCTCACTGAACGTACTTTCTTCAGGTGCATTTCGGTTCAGGAGAATTATTTACATCCATCATTTGTAGAACCACGGTATAAAAACATTGTTTAAGTAGTAGATATATCACAAGCAACACCTCACAATATTGTAGTAACGTGTGCTACTATCTCAGTAAAGTCGAAATATTCGCATAAATAGTGAGATTTTATGGTGAACGTTATTATGCTGCACGTACCACAAAATGTTTGTGTTATTACTGTAGAAGCCAATTTTTTGAAAATTTAATTTGATGTATTTTTTGAATTTTTCGTCTCTGCAGTAATAACACTCCTAGAATTTCTCGGCATATTAATAGCTATTAACATGCAAATCTGTTAAGGTTTCGAAGAGTTAAAATTGTATAGTTCTTTCTTTGTCACAGCTTTACTATTTTATCTGACTGTTACTTTTATACTGGTGTGTAGTTATAAAATTACAAAAGTGTTGAATTGTATTCCTTTGATTTTTTCTTAAGAGAAATGAGTAAATTAAAACTTTTTATTTAGATAGCTAACATTTCGAAACATCATTCTATCTCATTAGGACTACAAGCTACACAACAAAATTTTCGTTAGTACACTGATTAAAAATGTAGAAACTGTTTAAAAAGCATATTTGAATTTCATTTTTAATAACATTGGAAGGATATTGGATCTACAATTCAATAACGAGAAGAAACGAACCTACGTAATTGAATTACTCTGTATCTTAACTTTCTAATCCATTCTTCCACCTGTAGAACCGCCATGCCGGCATATGGTTTCCAGTAGCTCTACTATGAGTGAACGTCTCATCCTCCCCACATCATTCAGGAACGAAGTGCTAAGATGGTGAACGCCTACTTTACAAAGGGAAGTCATTGCTGGGGTCAGAGGGCATTCAGATTTTGAACCGCGGTTTTATACTGTGGATATGGGGTGTGTAATATGACAGGATGATTGTCGGACAAATACTCCGCGTGTGGAAGTGGAATCCGTGACATTCAAAGCAGACGCAGTTGAATTACGCCAAAGTTTTTTTGAATGCCTGAATCATTAGCCCTCTCCTCTGACAGCTTAGTTGAATTAAGTTGAATTAAGAATAAGTGATAGTTGCGTGCGTGTTATGGAGAAAAATCGGTAAGCAAAAACGTTCTCTTCCAAATAATAGAAACCACTTTGCATCGAAAGACAAGGTATAGTTTTGATATTGTGACGTCATGGATACTCACAGCGAACACAGACACAGAGCTTTCATATAACAAATATATTTATTAACAAAGAAAACACAACAAATATTTACAATTAATTTCCTTCTTACACCCTAGCTCTGATAGACCTACTATCCACTGATCGTTGGAGCGATCCAAACGCGATTGATGATCGGTTTCGATTGTGACATTCACCTCTCCTACAAGAATTCTACACTCCTTCTGAAGCGCGCACAAAGCCTAGCTTCCGTGACCGGATGTCACACTGGGACACAAAGTCCGTTCTGGCGTACCAACGGATGGTTTGCCTCGATCGCAGGAGCGATCTTATCCGATTGAGAATCGGCGTGAATCGTGGCACTCAACCACTCCTCACCTCGGAGCACGCACACAGCATCGCTCCCCCGTGACCGCAGTCACCCAAGGACACAAAGTCCTCCGCAGGCTTCGTCAACTCGTGACTTGCCTCGCGAGCCCGGCTCGCATATGCACCGTCGTGGCGCCAAGTTTTGTGCACATGCACGAGGTGTAATACTTTGGTAAGTGTAGCTGCTTGCTTGCTAGGCCCCGCTTGCACCCACAATGATATAGGCAGGCAGGGCGTCGCAGTTAAAGCAGCAAACGCGTATCACAAATTATTTCGAATTTATGGGTCCTTGGGAGCTAAGTCCCTTCAGAAGACTGCAGGATGGTGGATCAGCACAAGTGAAAATGAAAGACAGAATATGTTTTAGCAAATGTCGAAACAAGAGTCCTTTACTTACAAAGAAATGAATTTATACAAGAATCAAAGTTACATCTAAGTTACGTGGAGACCTCCGTCCAAGTAAACGGTAGCTCGGAGAGTCCCCCCCGGGCGGGGCCCGTCGGCGTATTTTATAGTACTCAGGGCTTTGTTCATGATACGCTTCCACTTGGGTGGCACGTGGCCTCCCCTCCCCAAACATGACGTGGCCACAAGGCGTCGAACCGCATCTCTGAGCTCGGACATGTCGTCCGTCACCTTAAGGGCTTACTCTTGAAGCGGCGGGCTTGCTAGCGGGTGACCTCATGTCTCAAGAACCCACGTGCCTAAGTGTTCACATTAGTGGATACT